>OX336389.2:231276392-231984121 GCA_946902985.2 Meconema thalassinum | reverse complement strand
AACACTTATCACACAAATACAGGGAATATTTATACACATAATGAAACACTTATCACACAAATACAGGGAATATTTATACACATAATAAAACACTTGTCACTCAAATACAGGGAATATTTATACACATAATAAACACTTGTCACACAAATACAGGGAATATTTATACACATAATGAAACACTTGTCACACAAATACTGGGAATATTTATAGACATAATGAAACACTTGTCACTCAAATACAGGGAATATTTATACACATAATGAAACACTTGTCACACAAATACAGGGAATATTTATACACATAATGAAACACTTTTCACACAAATACTGGGAATATTTATACACATAATGAAACACTTGTCACATTAACACTAGGAATATTTATACACATAATAAAACACTTGTCCCACAAATACTGGGAATATTTATACACATAATAAAACACTTGTCACACAAATACTAGGAATATTTATACACATAATGAAACACTTGTCACACAAATACAGGGAATATTTATACACATAATGAAACACTTGTCAAAAAAATACAGGGAATATTTATACACATAATGAAACACTTGTCACACAACACTAGGAATATTTATACACATAATAAAACACTTGTCACACAAATACTAGGAATATTTATGCACATAATGAAACACTTGTCACTCAAATACAGGGAATATTTATACACATAATGAAACACTAGTCACACAAATACTGGGAATATTTATACACATAATGAAACACTTGTCACACAAATACAGGGAATATTTATACACATAATAAACACTTGTCACACAAATACTAGGAATATTTATACACATAATAAAACACTTGTCACACAAATACTAGGAATATTTATACACATAATGAAACACTTACCACACAAATACAGGGAATATTTATACACATAATAAAACACTTGTCACTCAAATACAGGGAATATTTATACACATAATAAACACTTGTCACACAAATACAGGGAATATTTATACACATAATGAAACACTTGTCACACAAATACTGGGAATATTTATACACATAATGAAACACTTGTCACTCAAATACAGGGAATATTTATACACATAATGAAACACTTGTCACACAAATACAGGGAATATTTATACACATAATGAAACACTTTTCACACAAATACTGGGAATATTTATACACATAATGAAACACTTGTCACATTAACACTAGGAATATTTATACACATAATAAAACACTTGTCCCACAAATACTGGGAATATTTATACACATAATAGAACACTTGTAACACAAATACTAGGAATATTTATACACATAATGAAACACTTGTCACACAAATACAGGGAATATTTATACACATAATGAAACACTTGTCACACAAATACAGGGAATATTTATACACATAATAAACTCTTGTCACACAAATACTAGGAATATTTATACACATAATGAAACACTTGTCACACAAATACAGGGAATATTTATACACATAATAAACACTTGTCACACAAATACTAGGAATATTTATACACATAATAAAACACTTGTCACACAAATACTAGGAATATTTATACACATAATGAAACACTTGTCACACAAATACTAGGAATATTTATACACATAATGAAACACTTGTCACACAAATACAGGGAATATTTATACACATAATGAAACACTTGTCACACAAACACTAGGAATATTTATACACATAATAAAACACTTGTCACACAAATACTAGGAATATTTATGCACATAATGAAACACTTGTCACTCAAATACAGGGAATATTTATACACATAATGAAACACTTGTCACACAAATACAGGGAATATTTATACACATAATAAACACTTGTCACACAAATACTAGGAATATTTATACACATAATAAAACACTTGTCACACAAATACTAGGAATATTTATACACATAATAAAACACTTGTCACACAAATACTGGGAATATTTATACACATAATGAAACACTTGTCACACAAATACTAGGAATATTTATGCACATAATGAAACACTTGTCACTCAAATACAGGGAATATTTATACACATAATGAAACACTTGTCACACAAATACTGGGAATATTTATACACATAATGAAACACTTGTCACACAAATACAGGGAATATTTATACACATAATAAACACTTGTCACACAAATACTAGGAATATTTATACACATAATAAAACACTTGTCACACAAATACTAGGAATATTTATACACATAATAAAACACTTGTCACACAAATACTGGGAATATTTATACACATAATGAAACACTTGTCACACAAATACTAGGAATATTTATACACATAATGAAACACTTGTCACACAAATACAGGGAATATTTATACACATAATGAAACACTTGTCACACAACACTAGGAATATTTATACACATAATAAAACACTTGTCACACAAATACTAGGAATATTTATGCATATAATGAAACACTTGTCACTCAAATACAGGGAATATTTATACACATAATGAAACACTTGTCACACAAATACTGGGAATATTTATACACATAATGAAACACTTGCCACACAAATACTGGGAATATTTATACACATAATGAAACACTTGTCACTCAAATACAGGGAATATTTATACACATAATGAAACACTTGTCACACAAATACTGGGAATATTTTTACACATAATAAAACACTTGTCACACAAATACTAGGAATATTTATACACATAATGAAACACTTGTCACTCAAATACAGGGAATATTTATACACATAATGAAACACTTGTCACACAAATACTGGGAATAATTATACACATAATAAAACACTTGTCAAAAAATACAGGGAATATTTATACACATAATGAAACACTTGTCACTCAAATACAGGGAATATTAATACACATAATGAAATACTTGTCACACAAATACAGGGAATATTTATACACATAATAAACACTTGTCACTCAAATACTAGGAATATTTATACACATAATAAAACACTAGTCACACAAATACTAGGAATATTTATACACATAATAAACACTTGTCACACAAATACTAGGAATATTTATACACATAATAAGACACTTGTCACACAAATACTAGGAATATTTATACACATAATAAACACTTGTCACACAAATACAGGGAATATTTATACACATAATGAAACACTTGTCACACAAATACTGGGAATATTTATACACATAATGAAACACTTGTCACTCAAATACAGGGAATATTTATACACATAATGAAACACTTATCACACAAATACAGGGAATATTTATACACATAATGAAACACTTATCACACAAATACAGGGAATATTTATACACATAATAAAACACTTGTCACTCAAATACAGGGAATATTTATACACATAATGAAACACTTGTCACACAAATACAGGGAATATTTATACACATAATAAACTCTTGTCACACAAATACTAGGAATATTTATACACATAATGAAACACTTGTCACACAAATACAGGGAATATTTATACACATAATAAACACTTGTCACACAAATACTAGGAATATTTATACACATAATAAAACACTTGTCACACAAATACTAGGAATATTTATACACATAATGAAACACTTGTCACACAAATACTAGGAATATTATACACATAATGAAACACTTGTCACACAAATACAGGGAATATTTATACACATAATGAAACACTTGTCACACAAACACTAGGAATATTTATACACATAATAAAACACTTGTCACACAAATACTAGGAATATTTATGCACATAATGAAACACTTGTCACTCAAATACAGGGAATATTTATACACATAATGAAACACTTGTCACACAAATACAGGGAATATTTATACACATAATAAACACTTGTCACACAAATACTAGGAATATTTATACACATAATAAAACACTTGTCACACAAATACTAGGAATATTTATACACATAATAAAACACTTGTCACACAAATACTGGGAATATTTATACACATAATGAAACACTTGTCACACAAATACTAGGAATATTTATACACATAATGAAACACTTGTCACACAAATACAGGGAATATTTATACACATAATGAAACACTTGTCACACAACACTAGGAATATTTATACACATAATAAAACACTTGTCACACAAATACTAGGAATATTTATGCACATAATGAAACACTTGTCACTCAAATACATTGAATATTTATAAACATAATGAAACACTTGTCACACAAATACTGGGAATATTTATACACATAATGAAACACTTGCCACACAAATACTGGGAATATTTATACACATAATGAAACACTTGTCACTCAAATACAGGGAATATTTATACACATAATGAAACACTTGTCACACAAATACTGGGAATATTTATACACATAATAAAACACTTGTCACACAAATACTAGGAATATTTATACACATAATGAAACACTTGTCACTCAAATACAGGGAATATTTATACACATAATGAAACACTTGTCACACAAATACTGGGAATAATTATACACATAATATAACACTTGTCAAAAAAATACAGGGAATATTTATACACATAATGAAACACTTTTCACACAAATACTGGGAATATTTATACACATAATGAAACACTTGTCACATTAACACTAGGAATATTTATACACATAATAAAACACTTGTCCCACAAATACTGGGAATATTTATACACATAATAAAACACTTGTCACACAAATACTAGGAATATTTATACACATAATAAACACTTGTCACACAAATACTAGGAATATTTATACACATAATAAAACACTTGTCACACAAATACTAGGAATATTTATACACATAATAAACACTTGTCACACAAATACAGGGAATATTTATACACATAATGAAACACTTGTCACACAAATACTGGGAATATTTATACACATAATGAAACACTTGTCACATTAACACTAGGAATATTTATACACATAATAAAACACTTGTCCCACAAACACTGGGAATATTTATACACATAATAAAACACTTGTCACACAAATACTAGGAATATTTATACACATAATGAAACACTTGTCACACAAATACAGGGAATATTTATACACATAATGAAACACTTGTCACACAAATACAGGGAATATTTATACACATAATAAACTCTTGTCACACAAATACTAGGAATATTTATACACATAATGAAACACTTGTCACACAAATACAGGGAATATTTATACACATAATAAACACTTGTCACACAAATACTAGGAATATTTATACACATAATAAAACACTTGTCACACAAATACTAGGAATATTTATACACATAATAAAACACTTGTCACACAAATACTGGGAATATTTATACACATAATGAAACACTTGTCACATTAACACTAGGAATATTTATACACATAATAAAACACTTGTCCCACAAATATTGGGAATATTTATACACATAATGAAACACTTGTCACACAAATACAGGGAATATTTATACACATAATGAAACACTTGTCACACAAATACAGGGAATATTTATACACATAATAAACTCTTGTCACACAAATACTAGGAATATTTATACACATAATGAAACACTTGTCACACAAATACAGGGAATATTTATACACATAATAAACACTTGTCACACAAATACTAGGAATATTTATACACATAATAAAACACTTGTCACACAAATACTAGGAATATTTATACACATAATAAAACACTTGTCACACAAATACTGGGAATATTTATACACATAATGAAACACTTGTCACACAAATACTAGGAATATTTATACACATAATGAAACACTTGTCACACAAATACAGGGAATATTTATACACATAATGAAACACTTGTCACACAACACTAGGAATATTTATACACATAATAAAACACTTGTCACACAAATACTAGGAATATTTATGCACATAATGAAACACTTGTTACTCAAATACAGGGAATATTTATACACATAATGAAACACTTGTCACACAAATACTGGGAATATTTATACACATAATGAAACACTTGCCACACAAATACTGGGAATATTTATACACATAATGAAACACTTGTCACTCAAATACAGGGAATATTTATACACATAATGAAACACTTGTCACACAAATACTGGGAATATTTATACACATAATAAAACACTTGTCACACAAATACTAGGAATATTTATACACATAATGAAACACTTGTCACTCAAATACAGGGAATATTTATACACATAATGAAACACTTGTCACACAAATACTGGGAATAATTATACACATAATAAAACACTTGTCAAAAAATACAGGGAATATTTATACACATAATGAAACACTTGTCACTCAAATACAGGGAATATTAATACACATAATGAAATACTTGTCACACAAATGCAGGGAATATTTATACACATAATAAACACTTGTCACTCAAATACTAGGAATATTTATACATATAATAAAACACTTGTCACACAAATACTAGGAATATTTATACACATAATAAACACTTGTCACACAAATACTAGGAATATTTATACACATAATAAAACACTTGTCACACAAATACTAGGAATATTTATACACATAATAAACACTTGTCACACAAATACAGGGAATATTTATACACATAATGAAACACTTGTCACTCAAATACAGGGAATATTTATACACATAATAAAACACTTGTCACTCAAATACAGGGAATATTTATACACATAATAAACACTTGTCACACAAATACAGGGAATATTTATACACATAATGAAACACTTGTCACACAAATACTGGGAATATTTATACACATAATGAAACACTTGTCACTCAAATACAGGGAATATTTATACACATAATGAAACACTTATCACACAAATACAGGGAATATTTATACACATAATGAAACACTTATCACACAAATACAGGGAATATTTATACACATAATAAAACACTTGTCACTCAAATACAGGGAATATTTATACACATAATAAACACTTGTCACACAAATACAGGGAATATTTATACACATAATGAAACACTTGTCACACAAATACTGGGAATATTTATACACATAATGAAACACTTGTCACTCAAATACAGGGAATATTTATACACATAATGAAACACTTGTCACACAAATACAGGGAATATTTATACACATAATGAAACACTTTTCACACAAATACTGGGAATATTTATACACATAATGAAACACTTGTCACATTAACACTAGGAATATTTATACACATAATAAAACACTTGTCCCACAAATACTGGGAATATTTATACACATAATAAAACACTTGTCACACAAATACTAGGAATATTTATACACATAATGAAACACTTGTCACACAAATACAGGGAATATTTATACACATAATGAAACACTTGTCACACAAATACAGGGAATATTTATACACATAATAAACTCTTGTCACACAAATACTAGGAATATTTATACACATAATGAAACACTTGTCACACAAATACAGGGAATATTTATACACATAATAAACACTTGTCACACAAATACTAGGAATATTTATACACATAATAAAACACTTGTCACACAAACACTAGGAATATTTATACACATAATGAATCACTTGTCACACAAACACTAGGAATATTTATACACATAATAAAACACTTGTTACACAAATACTAGGAATATTTATACACATAATGAAACACTTGTCACTCAAATACAGGGAATATTTATACACATAATGAAACACTTGTCACACAAATACTGGGAATATTTATACACATAATGAAATACTTGTCACACAAATACTGGGAATATTTATACACATAATGAAACACTTGTCACTCAAATACAGGGAATATTTATACACATAATGAAACACTTGTCACACAAATACTGGGAATATTTATACACATAATAAAACACTTGTCACACAAATACTAGGAATATTTATACACATAATGAAACACTTGTCACTCAAATACAGGGAATATTTATACACATAATAAACTCTTGTCACACAAATACTAGGAATATTTATACACATAATGAAACACTTGTCACACAAATACAGGGAATATTTATACACATAATAAACACTTGTCACACAAATACTAGGAATATTTATACACATAATAAAACACTTGTCACACAAATACTAGGAATATTTATACACATAATAAAACACTTGTCACACAAATACTGGGAATATTTATACACAAAATGAAACACTTGTCACACAAATACTAGGAATATTTATACACATAATGAAACACTTGTCACACAAATACAGGGAATATTTATACACATAATGAAACACTTGTCACACAACACTAGGAATATTTATACACATAATAAAACACTTGTCACACAAATACTGGGAATATTTATACACATAATAAAACATTTGTCACACAAATACTAGGAATATTTATACACATAATGAAACACTTGTCACTCAAATACAGGGAATATTTATACACATAATGAAACACTTGTCACACAAATACTGGGAATAATTATACACATAATAAAACACTTGTTAAAAAATACAGGGAATATTTATACACATAATGAAACACTTGTCACTCAAATACAGGGAATATTAATACACATAATGAAATACTTGTCACACAAATACAGGGAATATTTATACACATAATAAACACTTGTCACTCAAATACTAGGAATATTTATACACATAATAAAACACTTGTCACACAAATACTAGGAATATTTATACACATAATAAACACTTGTCACACAAATACTAGGAATATTTATACACATAATAAAACACTTGTCACACAAATACTAGGAATATTTATACACATAATAAACACTTGTCACACAAATACAGGGAATATTTATACACATAATGAAACCCTTGTCACACAAATACTGGGAATATTTATACACATAATGAAACACTTGTCACTCAAATACAGGGAATATTTATACACATAATGAAACACTTATCACACAAATACAGGGAATATTTATACACATAATGAAACACTTATCACACAAATACAGGGAATATTTATACACATAATAAAACACTTGTCACTCAAATACAGGGAATATTTATACACATAATAAACACTTGTCACACAAATACAGGGAATATTTATACACATAATGAAACACTTGTCACACAAATACTGGGAATATTTATACACATAATGAAACACTTGTCACTCAAATACAGGGAATATTTATACACATAATGAAACACTTGTCACACAAATACAGGGAATATTTATACACATAATGAAACACTTTTCACACAAATACTGGGAATATTTATACACATAATGAAACACTTGTCACATTAACACTAGGAATATTTATACACATAATAAAACACTTGTCCCACAAATACTGGGAATATTTATACACATAATAGAACACTTGTCACACAAATACTAGGAATATTTATACACATAATGAAACACTTGTCACACAAATACAGGGAATATTTATACACATAATGAAACACTTGTCACACAAATACAGGGAATATTTATACACATAATAAACTCTTGTCACACAAATACTAGGAATATTTATACACATAATGAAACACTTGTCACACAAATACAGGGAATATTTATACACATAATAAACACTTGTCACACAAATACTAGGAATATTTATACACATAATAAAACACTTGTCACACAAATACTAGGAATATTTATACACATAATGAAACACTTGTCACACAAATACTAGGAATATTTATACACATAATGAAACACTTGTCACACAAATACAGGGAATATTTATACACATAATGAAACACTTGTCACACAAACACTAGGAATATTTATACACATAATAAAACACTTGTCACACAAATACTAGGAATATTTATGCACATAATGAAACACTTGTCACTCAAATACAGGGAATATTTATACACATAATGAAACACTTGTCACACAAATACAGGGAATATTTATACACATAATAAACACTTGTCACACAAATACTAGGAATATTTATACACATAATAAAACACTTGTCACACAAATACTAGGAATATTTATACACATAATAAAACACTTGTCACACAAATACTGGGAATATTTATACACATAAAGAAACACTTGTCACACAAATACTAGGAATATTTATGCACATAATGAAACACTTGTCACTCAAATACAGGGAATATTTATACACATAATGAAACACTTGTCACACAAATACTGGGAATATTTATACACATAATGAAACACTTGTCACACAAATACAGGGAATATTTATACACATAATAAACACTTGTCACACAAATACTAGGAATATTTATACACATAATAAAACACTTGTCACACAAATACTAGGAATATTTATACACATAATAAAACACTTGTCACACAAATACTGGGAATATTTATACACATAATGAAACACTTGTCACACAAATACTAGGAATATTTATACACATAATGAAACACTTGTCACACAAATACAGGGAATATTTATACACATAATGAAACACTTGTCACACAACACTAGGAATATTTATACACATAATAAAACACTTGTCACACAAATACTAGGAATATTTATGCACATAATGAAACACTTGTCACTCAAATACAGGGAATATTTATACACATAATGAAACACTTGTCACACAAATACTGGGAATATTTATACACATAATGAAACACTTGCCACACAAATACTGGGAATATTTATACACATAATGAAACACTTGTCACTCAAATACAGGGAATATTTATACACATAATGAAACACTTGTCACACAAATACTGGGAATATTTATACACATAATAAAACACTTGTCACACAAATACTAGGAATATTTATACACATAATGAAACACTTGTCACTCAAATACAGGGAATATTTATGCACATAATGAAACACTTGTCACACAAAAACTGGGAATAATTATACACATAATAAAACACTTGTCAAAAAAATACAGGGAATATTTATACACATAATGAAACACTTGTCACTCAAATACAGGGAATATTAATACACATAATGAAATACTTGTCACACAAATACAGGGAATATTTATACACATAATAAACACTTGTCACTCAAATACTAGGAATATTTATACACATAATAAAACACTTGTCACACAAATACTAGGAATATTTATACACATAATAAACACTTGTCACACAAATACTAGGAATATTTATACACATAATAAGACACTTGTCACACAAATACTAGGAATATTTATACACATAATAAACACTTGTCACACAAATACAGGGAATATTTATACACATAATGAAACACTTGTCACACAAATACTGGGAATATTTATACACATAATGAAACACTTGTCACTCAAATACAGGGAATATTTATACACATAATGAAACACTTATCACACAAATACAGGGAATATTTATACACATAATGAAACACTTATCACACAAATACAGGGAATATTTATACACATAATAAAACACTTGTCACTCAAATACAGGGAATATTTATACACATAATGAAACACTTGTCACACAAATACAGGGAATATTTATACACATAATAAACTCTTGTCACACAAATACTAGGAATATTTATACACATAATGAAACACTTGTCACACAAATACAGGGAATATTTATACACATAATAAACACTTGTCACACAAATACTAGGAATATTTATACACATAATAAAACACTTGTCACACAAATACTAGGAATATTTATACACATAATGAAACACTTGTCACACAAATACTAGGAATATTTATACACATAATGAAACACTTGTCACACAAATACACGGAATATTTATACACATAATGAAACACTTGTCACACAAACACTAGGAATATTTATACACATAATAAAACACTTGTCACACAAATACTAGGAATATTTATGCACATAATGAAACACTTGTCACTCAAATACAGGGAATATTTATACACATAATAAACACTTGTCACACAAATACTGGGAATATTTATACACATAATGAAACACTTGTCACTCAAATACAGGGAATATTTATACACATAATGAAACACTTGTCACACAAATACAGGGAATATTTATACACATAATAAACACTTGTCACACAAATACTAGGAATATTTATACACATAATAAAACACTTGTCACACAAATACTAGGAATATTTATACACATAATAAAACACTTGTCACACAAATACTGGGAATATTTATACACATAATGAAACACTTGTCACACAAATACTAGGAATATTTATGCACATAATAAACACTTGTCACACAAATACTAGGAATATTTATACACATAATAAAACACTTGTCACACAAATACTAGGAATATTTATACACATAATAAACACTTGTCACACAAATACAGGGAATATTTATACACATAATGAAACACTTGTCACACAAATACTGGGAATATTTATACACATAATGAAACACTTGTCACTCAAATACAGGGAATATTTATACACATAATGAAACACTTGTCACTCAAATACAGGGAATATTTATACACATAATGAAACACTTGTCACACAAATACAGGGAATATTTATACACATAATGAAACACTTTTCACACAAATACTGGGAATATTTATACACATAATGAAACACTTGTCACATTAACACTAGGAATATTTATACACATAATAAAACACTTGTCCCACAAATACTGGGAATATTTATACACATAATAAAACACTTGTCACACAAATACTAGGAATATTTATACACATAATGAAACACTTGTCACACAAATACAGGGAATATTTATACACATAATGAAACACTTGTCACACAAATACAGGGAATATTTATACACATAATAAACTCTTGTCACACAAATACTAGGAATATTTATACACATAATGAAACACTTGTCACACAAATACAGGGAATATTTATACACATAATAAACACTTGTCACACAAATACTAGGAATATTTATACACATAATAAAACACTTGTCACACAAATACTAGGAATATTTATACACATAATGAAACACTTGTCACACAAATACAGGGAATATTTATACACATAATGAAACACTTGTCACATTAACACTAGGAATATTTATACACATAATAAAACACTTGTCCCACAAATATTGGGAATATTTATACACATAATAAAACACTTGTCACACAAATACTAGGAATATTTATACACATAATGAAACACTTGTCACACAAATACAGGGAATATTTATACACATAATGAAACACTTGTCACACAAATACAGGGAATATTTATACACATAATAAACACTTGTCACACAAATACTAGGAATATTTATACACATAATAAAACACTTGTCACACAAATACTAGGAATATTTATACACATAATAAACACTTGTCACACAAATACTAGGAATATTTATACACATAATAAAACACTTGTCACACAAATACTAGGAATATTTATACACATAATGAAACACTTGTCACACAAATACTAGGAATATTTATACACATAATGAAACACTTGTCACACAAATACAGGGAATATTTATACACATAATGAAACACTTGTCACACAACAATAGGAATATTTATACACATAATAAAACACTTGTCACACAAATACTAGGAATATTTATGCACATAATGAAACACTTGTCACTCAAATACAGGGAATATTTATACACATAATGAAACACTTGTCACACAAATACTGGGAATATTTATACACATAATGAAACACTTGCCACACAAATACTGGGAATATTTATACACATAATGAAACACTTGTCACTCAAATACAGGGAATATTTATACACATAATGAAACACTTGTCACACAAATACTGGGAATATTTATACACATAATAAAACACTTGTCACACAAATACTAGGAATATTTATACACATAATGAAACGCTTGTCACTCAAATACAGGGAATATTTATACACATAATGAAACACTTGTCACACAAATACTGGGAATAATTATACACATAATAAAACACTTGTCAAAAAATACAGGGAATATTTATACACATAATGAAACACTTGTCACTCAAATACAGGGAATATTAATACACATAATGAAATACTTGTCACACAAATACAGGGAATATTTATACACATAATAAACACTTGTCACTCAAATACTAGGAATATTTATACACATAATAAAACACTTGTCACACAAATACTAGGAATATTTATACACATAATAAACACTTGTCACACAAATACTAGGAATATTTATACACATAATAAAACACTTGTCACACAAATACTAGGAATATTTATACACATAATAAACACTTGTCACACAAATACAGGGAATATTTATACACATAATGAAACACTTGTCACACAAATACTGGGAATATTTATACACATAATGAAACACTTGTCACTCAAATACAGGGAATATTTATACACATAATGAAACACTTATCACACAAATACAGGGAATATTTATACACATAATGAAACACTTATCACACAAATACAGGGAATATTTATACACATAATAAAACACTTGTCACTCAAATACAGGGAATATTTATACACATAATAAACACTTGTCACACAAATACAGGGAATATTTATACACATAATGAAACACTTGTCACACAAATACTGGGAATATTTATACACATAATGAAACACTTGTCACTCAAATACAGGGAATATTTATACACATAATGAAACACTTGTCACACAAATACAGGGAATATTTATACACATAATGAAACACTTTTCACACAAATACTGGGAATATTTATACACATAATGAAACACTTGTCACATTAACACTAGGAATATTTATACACATAATAAAACACTTGTCCCACAAATACTGGGAATATTTATACACATAATAAAACACTTGTCACACAAATACTAGGAATATTTATACACATAATGAAACACTTGTCACACAAATACAGGGAATATTTATACACATAATGAAACACTTGTCACACAAATACTAGGAATATTTATACACATAATGAAACACTTGTCACACAAATACAGGGAATATTTATACACATAATGAAACACTTGTCACACAAATACAGGGAATATTTATACACATAATGAAACACTTGTCACACAAATACAGGGAATATTTATACACATAATAAACACTTGTCACACAAATACTAGGAATATTTATACACATAATAAAACACTTGTCACACAAATACTAGGAATATTTATACACATAATGAAACACTTGTCACACAAATACAGGGAATATTTATACACATAATGAAACACTTGTCACACAAATACAGGGAATATTTATACACATAATAAACACTTGTCACACAAATACTAGGAATATTTATACACATAATAAAACACTTGTCACACAAATACTAGGAATATTTATACACATAATGAAACACTTGTCACACAAATACAGGGAATATTTATACACATAATGAAACACTTGTCACACAAATACAGGGAATATTTATACACATAATAAACACTTGTCACACAAATACTAGGAATATTTATACACATAATAAAACACTTGTCACACAAATACTAGGAATATTTATACACATAATAAACACTTGTCACACAAATACTAGGAATATTTATACACATAATAAAACACTTGTCACACAAATACTAGGAATATTTATACACATAATGAAACACTTGTCACACAAATACTAGGAATATTTATACACATAATGAAACACTTGTCACACAAATACAGGGAATATTTATACACATAATGAAACACTTGTCACACAACACTAGGAATATTTATACACATAATAAAACACTTGTCACACAAATACTAGGAATATTTATGCACATAATGAAACACTTGTCACTCAAATACAGGGAATATTTATACACATAATGAAACACTTGTCACACAAATACTGGGAATATTTATACACATAATGAAACACTTGCCACACAAATACTGGGAATATTTATACACATAATGAAACACTTGTCACTCAAATACAGGGAATATTTATACACATAATGAAACACTTGTCACACAAATACTGGGAATATTTATACACATAATAAAACACTTGTCACACAAATACTAGGAATATTTATACACATAATGAAACGCTTGTCACTCAAATACAGGGAATATTTATACACATAATGAAACACTTGTCACACAAATACTGGGAATAATTATACACATAATAAAACACTTGTCAAAAAATACAGGGAATATTTATACACATAATGAAACACTTGTCACTCAAATACAGGGAATATTAATACACATAATGAAATACTTGTCACACAAATACAGGGAATATTTATACACATAATAAACACTTGTCACTCAAATACTAGGAATATTTATACACATAATAAAACACTTGTCACACAAATACTAGGAATATTTATACACATAATAAACACTTGTCACAGAAATACTAGGAATATTTATACACATAATAAAACACTTGTCACACAAATACTAGGAATATTTATACACATAATAAACACTTGTCACACAAATACAGGGAATATTTATACACATAATGAAACACTTGTCACACAAATACTGGGAATATTTATACACATAATGAAACACTTGTCACTCAAATACAGGGAATATTTATACACATAATGAAACACTTATCACACAAATACAGGGAATATTTATACACATAATGAAACACTTATCACACAAATACAGGGAATATTTATACACATAATAAAACACTTGTCACTCAAATACAGGGAATATTTATACACATAATAAACACTTGTCACACAAATACAGGGAATATTTATACACATAATGAAACACTTGTCACACAAATACTGGGAATATTTATACACATAATGAAACACTTGTCACTCAAATACAGGGAATATTTATACACATAATGAAACACTTGTCACACAAATACAGGGAATATTTATACACATAATGAAACACTTTTCACACAAATACTGGGAATATTTATACACATAATGAAACACTTGTCACATTAACACTAGGAATATTTATACACATAATAAAACACTTGTCCCACAAATACTGGGAATATTTATACACATAATAAAACACTTGTCACACAAATACTAGGAATATTTATACACATAATGAAACACTTGTCACACAAATACAGGGAATATTTATACACATAATGAAACACTTGTCACACAAATACAGGGAATATTTATACACATAATAAACTCTTGTCACTCAAATACTAGGAATATTTATACACATAATAAACTCTTGTCACACAAATACTAGGAATATTTATACACATAATGAAACACTTGTCACACAAATACTAGGAATATTTATACACATAATAAACTCTTGTCACACAAATACAGGGAATATTTATACACATAATAAACACTTGTCACTCAAATACTAGGAATATTTATACACATAATAAACTCTTGTCACACAAATACTAGGAATATTTATACACATAATGAAACACTTGTCACACAAATACAGGGAATATTTATACACATAATAAACACTTGTCACACAAATACTAGGAATATTTATACACATAATAAAACACTTGTCACACAAATACTAGGAATATTTATACACATAATGAAACACTTGTCACACAAATACTAGGAATATTTATACACATAATGAAACACTTGTCACACAAATACAGGGAATATTTATACACATAATGAAACACTTGTCACACAAACACTAGGAATATTTATACACATAATGAAACACTTGTCACACAAATACTAGGAATATTTATGCACATAATGAAACACTTGTCACTCAAATACAGGGAATATTTATACACATAATGAAATAATTGTCACACAAATACTGGGAATATTTATACACATAATGAAACACTTATCACTCAAATACAGGGAATATTTATACACATAATGAAACTCTTGTCACACAAATACTGGGAATATTTATACACATAATAAAACACTTGTCACACAAATACTAGGAATATTTATACACATAATGAAACACTTGTCACTCAAATACAGGGAATATTTATACACATAATAAACACTTGTCACACAAATACTAGGAATATTTATACACATAATAAAACACTTGTCACACAAATACTAGGAATATTTATACACATAATAAACACTTGTCACACAAATACAGGGAATATTTATACACATAATGAAACACTTATCACACAAATACAGGGAATATTTATACACATAATAAAACACTTGTCACACAAATACTAGGAATATTTATACACATAATAAACACTTGTCACACAAATACAGGGAATATTTATACACATAATGAAACACTTATCACACAAATACAGGGAATATTTATGCACATAATGAAACTCTTGTCACTCAAATACAGGGAATATTAATACACATAATGAAATACTTGTCACTCAAATACTAGGAATATTTATACATATAATGAAACTCTTGTCACTCAAATACAGGGAATATTTATACACATAATAAACACTTGTCACTCAAATACTAGGAATATTTATACATATAATAAAACACTTGTCACACAAATACAGGGAATATTTATACACATAATAAACACTTGTCACACAAATACTAGGAATATTTATACACATAATAAAACACTTGTCACACAAATACTAGGAATATTTATACACATAATAAACACTTGTCACACAAATACTAGGAATATTTATACACATAATAAAACACTTGTCACACAAATACTAGGAATATTTATACACATAATAAACACTTGTCACACAAATACAGGGAATATTTATACACATAATGAAACACTTGTCACACAAATACTGGGAATATTTATACACATAATGAAACACTTGTCACTCAAATACAGGGAATATTTATACACATAATGAAACACTTATCACACAAATACAGGGAATATTTATACACATAATGAAACCCTTATCACACAAATACAGGGAATATTTATACACATAATAAAACACTTGTCACTCAAATACAGGGAATATTTATACACATAATGAAACACTTGTCACACAAATACAGGGAATATTTATACACATAATGAAACACTTGTCACACAAATACAGGGAATATTTATACACATAATGAAACACTTGTCACACAACACTAGGAATATTTATACACATAATAAAACACTTGTCACACAAATACTAGGAATATTTATGCACATAATGAAACACTTGTCACTCAAATACAGGGAATATTTATACACATAATGAAACACTTGTCACACAAATACTGGGAATATTTATACACATAATGAAACACTTGCCACACAAATACTGGGAATATTTATACACATAATGAAACACTTGTCACTCAAATACAGGGAATATTTATACACATAATGAAACACTTGTCACACAAATACTGGGAATATTTATACACATAATAAAACACTTGTCACACAAATACTAGGAATATTTATACACATAATGAAACGCTTGTCACTCAAATACAGGGAATATTTATACACATAATGAAACACTTGTCACACAAATACTGGGAATAATTATACACATAATAAAACACTGGTCAAAAAATACAGGGAATATTTATACACATAATGAAACACTTGTCACTCAAATACAGGGAATATTAATACACATAATGAAATACTTGTCACACAAATACAGGGAATATTTATACACATAATAAACACTTGTCACTCAAATACTAGGAATATTTATACACATAATAAAACACTTGTCACACAAATACTAGGAATATTTATACACATAATAAACACTTGTCACACAAATACTAGGAATATTTATACACATAATAAAACACTTGTCACACAAATACTAGGAATATTTATACACATAATAAACACTTGTCACACAAATACAGGGAATATTTATACACATAATGAAACACTTGTCACACAAATACTGGGAATATTTATACACATAATGAAACACTTGTCACTCAAATACAGGGAATATTTATACACATAATGAAACACTTATCACACAAATACAGGGAATATTTATACACATAATGAAACACTTATCACACAAATACAGGGAATATTTATACACATAATAAAACACTTGTCACTCAAATACAGGGAATATTTATACACATAATAAACACTTGTCACACAAATACAGGGAATATTTATACACATAATGAAACACTTGTCACACAAATACTGGGAATATTTATACACATAATGAAACACTTGTCACTCAAATACAGGGAATATTTATACACATAATGAAACACTTGTCACTCAAATACAGGGAATATTTATACACATAATGAAACACTTGTCACACAAATACAGGGAATATTTATACACATAATGAAACACTTGTCACACAAATACTGGGAATATTTATACACATAATGAAACACTTGTCACTCAAATACAGGGAATATTTATACACATAATGAAACACTTATCACACAAATACAGGGAATATTTATACACATAATGAAACACTTATCACACAAATACTGGGAATATTTATACACATAATGAAACACTTGTCACTCAAATACAGGGAATATTTATACACATAATGAAACACTTATCACACAAATACAGGGAATATTTATACACATAATGAAACCCTTATCACACAAATACAGGGAATATTTATACACATAATAAAACACTTGTCACTCAAATACAGGGAATATTTATACACATAATGAAACACTTGTCACACAAATACAGGGAATATTTATACACATAATGAAACACTTGTCACACAAATACAGGGAATATTTATACACTTAATAAAACGCTTGTCACACAAATACTGGGAATATTTATGCACATAATGAAACACTTGTCACACAAATACTAGGAATTTTTATACACATAATAAAACACTTGTCACACAAATACTAGGAATATTTATACACATAATAAACACTTGTCACACAAATACAGGGAATATTTATACACATAATGAAACACTTGTCACACAAATACTGGGAATATTTATACACATAATGAAACACTTGTCACTCAAATACAGGGAATATTTATACACATAATGAAACACTTATCACACAAATACAGGGAATATTTATACACATAATGAAACACTTATCACACAAATACAGGGAATATTTATACACATAATAAAACACTTGTCACTCAAATACAGGGAATATTTATACACATAATGAAACACTTGTCACACAAATACAGGGAATATTTATACACATAATGAAACACTTGTCACACAAATACAGGGATTATTTATACACTTAATAAAACGCTTGTCACACAAATACTGGGAATATTTATACACATAATGAAACACTTGTCACACAAATACTAGGAATATTTATACACTTAATAAAACACTTGTCACACAAATACTAGGAATATTTATACACATAATGAAACATTTTTCACACAAATACTGGGAATATTTATACACATAATGAAACACTTGTCACACAAATACTAGGAATATTTTTACACTTAATAAATCACTTGTCACACAAATACTGGGAATATTTATACACATAATGAAACACTTTTCACACAAATACTGCGAATATTTATACACATAATGAAAAACTTGTCACACAAATACTGGGAATATTTATACACTTACTAAAACACTTGTCACACAAATACTGGGAATATTTCCTTGAATTAGCAACTATTGTTACCGCTTCTGTTTGACTATGCACCGTTCATATCCTCTTTCCTTCTGAAGGTTATGTTTACTATCGACTCCTGCTCCTTTCTAATCTGTAACTTAATGTATTTGTGCCTAGTTCAGTGGAAGATTCCGTTTCAACATGGTAGTATATTTGAGGATGTGAAGGTTGATAACCATGGATTTCGTGATAATAATAAACAAGTCTGCTGCCAACTTTCATGTTACATTATAACTGCCAGTTTCAGTGTCAGCATACATTATGACTTCAAACTATGAGTGGTGACAACGAATACAACAAAACAGCAAGGTCATTTGTTTGTATTAATGGGGACAAATAAGTCATCTAGTTCCAAAACCGGCCATCCGCATGTTGTAAACTTTTTCAGTAGAGCCAGAATACTGTTTCTGATTATGGTATGCAAAACAAGAGTACATTTCACCCATCAAAAATATTACAAAAATAATGATTTTCATAGACATTGTGATTAATAAATAATCATACATGTTTCCTTCGTGGGTAATTTACATTTTAAATTGACACGTGGCCGATTTTAGAACTAACCGTGGGAAAGTTTCCAATTTTGGAACCAAAACAAGAAAGGTTATAGGTTGTCTCTCCCAAATGAATAAGAAATAATTGCTGAAGTGTTCAGAATACTTAAATATGATTTATTATGACAGTTATAAGACACATACTGTTGTTACTACAGTAGCTTGAAACAATAAGGATTAAATTCCTACACAGTGTCTGTGTTTTCAACCATAGTTGCACAACACTGTTTATTCGCACTACGTTCAGCATCTTCATTGTCACCCAAATGCAGAACATTTCCATGGAATGCAAGGGATTGGGTGCTTTTCCAGTCAGCCCCAATTTTTTCTCTAACAGCTTCGCAACATCTTTAAGTTTGAGTGGATTAACATTAATACCACCAGCAACAACAACAGCTGGTGACACATTTTGCAAACTCTTTCCTCTCTTAGTGACACTTTTGAGGACCCCAAAATCTGACCTGTAATGCAGTTCCCCGGAAACTATAACACAATTTTTATGTCGTAGAAGTGAAAACCACTTTGAAGGAGCGAACTGAAGATGCCATTGTCCTGCTGGTTTTGTAAAATTTTCAGCCACTGATTTCCAGTCATAAACTGAACACTGTGCCCCCAGATGAATAGCAGTCCCATGTTCAGAGAAGATGACAAGATATTTCTGAGGTTCTGCAATGACTTCATGGGAGCGAATGACTTTCTCGATCCTAGCAAACACTCTATCCGGGGGGAGGAATGAGTGACCGACCATGGGAAACATTATCTTTGTAATAAACATTATTTTACCATTGAAAGGCTTTGAAGTGTTGCTATACATCCAATTAAACGATCGAACCTTTATTTTATATCATGTAGACAACAATAATATCCAATAAGAACCTCTAGCGACGTGTAATAGCAACACTGGTAATAATGGTGCGCTCCGCGTGGCAGCCTTCGGAACTTACACATGGCCACTTTTGGAACTAAAAACATCGAGCAAACGGCTGGTTCTGGAAATAACCTACAATTATACCCCGCGATGTCTATTGAATCGGGCCAGATTTAACACTCAGTGATTTAATCATAGAAAGACAATATCTGGAACTGCCGCTTTTTACAATAAAACGTATTTTATATTTCATTGCATATGGCCGGTTTTGGAACTAGAGGAGTCAAATGGTAAGTAAGTTAGTTATTGAGGTTTTAAGGGGCGGAACAGCGAGATCATCTGTCCCGACAAATGGTAAAGTTTACACTTCAAAATTTCATTTAGGTAACTCGGATATATAACAATTATTTTAGAATTATGTTTATTATTATAGATTTTTATGCGTGTGTCAATCCACTAATAACTCGAAAAATTTTAACAACATAATTTATGGAAAATAAGTTAGTAAATACTCTCTCTTTTTTCCTGAGATTTTTATGGACACGGAAGTAGACTACGTCAAGTGAGGGCATATCAGAATATATAATTTTGATAAGAATGGTAGGATACTTAACACTTTAGAAACTAATTGTTCCAGTTCTTGGCAGCTAATTCTCCCGTTCCTGCTGCAGTCTGTTGTTCGTTTATTTCCTGCAGTTTCTAACAGGCCGAACATTGGAAGCTCACACGAGTGTGACCACGAAGTTAACGCTTAGGCACAGAGGACTGACCGGACACGATGTGCAAGGACCCAGTAGGTACCATACCGATACATGCCAATGGGAATTTTATGTCAGTAACTTTCTGTATTTCCATACATAGTTATCTGATCGAGGTCTGTGCAAGAGGCCCGTTCCACAATATCCCTTAGATCATTTCAGGGATCAAGACCGTGGGAGTTAGGGGCCTAGAAACGTTTTCAGATCTCGGTCTAGATCTGGCATATTTTATACTGATTTTGCATCTAGCGTCTCACTGCCAGCATAATACTGAAATCTAACAAAACTGCATAAGGTAAATCCGGTACAGATGTCGCTGCGGTACAGACGCCGCATACACTGTAGCCATAGGTTCCCATTGTTGCAGCTAGATGGCAGTGTGTAAGCTATTTCGGTATCTAAGCAATAACCACTGTCTGTGGGCGTGGTGCAAGTTGCTCGCATATTACGCAAATTTTAGTCGATAACGTGAGGTGAGTGCATATTTCCGCGTGATAAAGTTTTACTTTGTGTTAATTTATTGCATATTAAGTAGGTTTCAAATGCTTAAATCAGCCATGTTGGGTACAGAAGAAATCTTAACCATTACTGTTGTATTTGCAAGGTTATTTTCGGTCATGTTGGCCTTGAGGTACGACAACAGGAGAGTGCGGCGTCTCTACCTGACATTTAGGAGAGTTGCCGGGCAGCAATCCAGTAGAGATGCCTCATTGATATCATATTTTAAAAGTGATCTGGAAACATGTTAACTGTTCAGAGGGTACCGGTATTCTGTTCGAGTATTTTATTATCTCATGATTCTTAAAATACCTAATTTATTTCATTGGTTTCATTGTTAACATCATTGTCACAATATACAAATATATTATTTTCAGAAATAAAATTTATGGCATGCCTACTGAGTACAAAAGTAAAGTCACAGTGGGCAGAGGAATATTTAAGAGAAGTTGTGAAAAGGCTGATAGCAAAGGAAATACTATTCAGGAAGGCAGAAACGTGCAATTAAATTCAGGCACAAACATTAAAACGAAGAATGGATTCCGGAAA
Source organism: Meconema thalassinum (assembly GCA_946902985.2). Lineage (NCBI taxonomy): Eukaryota > Metazoa > Arthropoda > Insecta > Orthoptera > Tettigoniidae > Meconema > Meconema thalassinum. The sequence continues at coordinate 231,959,339 of OX336389.2, read as the reverse complement.
TCTGGAAGAAGTCACAATGGTTTCATATGTGTCTGTTAAATGAGGCCTTCATAAACAGGTATAACAAACGAGAGCTGTCTTGTCAAAAACTCAAAACATTTCATCTTTAACAAGGGTATAAACAACCCAAAAACTCACCATGACATAGTTTTTGTGGTCAACTACTAAAGTTAACTCAACTTACACTATCAGAACAAAGGTCCATACATTAACTTTAAACAACAATAGAAGATAATTTTGATGAAATATGTTTATAATGTGATATTAGAATACTAAAAGAAAATTCATATGCCGACAGGGGATGGATGGAATATAAAAAATCCGTAAGCAATGCCTGAGAAGGCTAAAAATGGTAGAAACATGTTCATTTTTAATGTGAATTAAGGTAAAACGTAGTTTGTGTAGACGAGGTGGAGTATTTTCAAAAGATAAATTCTATTTTTCAAAATATAATTGTCTTGTAGTACGTTCTATTACTCAATTGTATTAGAGTTGAAGAAATTAGCATAGATTTGATTTTGTTTTTATTATTTTACTTGGGGCGTCTCTCCCGAGCAAAGTCGGCAGCTATACCAGATTCCAGGGAGAGACGTCACTGATGCAACATTTTTTTTTTGTTCTTTTCGCTGATTTCTTTTCAATTACTAATGCTTTACTCATATGTGATCTATTGCAAACATTTTCAAATTATCTCTATCAATTTGCCACAATATTAGAAGTAATTCTACTGAGATATAACACAAGTTAGCCTATAAATGGTGCGGCAACACTCCCGGACTTACCTTAGCTCTAACAATGTTTCAGTGAGCATGGACAATTAATAAGCCAACCATGATGACTGAATAGAGATAATTCTTGGATTAGCGGCTGATCTAGTGATATGGTATAGGCCTACATGGTGTAGATCACAGTCCTTTTATGCACAACAGTGTTACTGACGTACGGCCGAATTCTTAAAATGGTATGGCTATTTCAATGGTATTTGCTGTTGTACTCATAAAAATACAACCAGCTTTATTAGCCTACTTTTCACATTTTGCAAAAATGAGGAAAAAGTAGACTTATGAGATCGGGCAAATGTGTGTCTGTCTGTCTGTCTGTCTGTCTGTCTGGCTGTGTGTGTGTCCCCCCTATCAACTCCTAAACGGCTGCAGCAATCGAAACAAAATTTGGTAGGAGTAAAGATCTATTCATGAATATCTCACGGCCATATTTGAAAATGATGTCAGTGCTACCAACTGCTGAAAAATCGCAATTGAAATTTGAGCTCCATGTTGGATATCTTGGAAGGTATGAATGGGAGCTATTTCAAAATTGGCACACGTATAGATAATAATATTGCAGTTTAATTTCCAGGAGGCCATGCATGGCAGTGTTGCCAAAATGATTATAAGCCTGCTGATAGGTCCAAATTTTAAATGCATATAACTTCTACACTATGAATTGGATTTTAACCAAATTTCGTAGGTGCTATGTGAACATTAAACAGATATGACTGAGCGTATTCTTAAGAGCCACCAGGGCTGCCAACTGTTAATAAATGCTTTCAGTTTTTAATCCAAATAAGTTACCCATATATCAGAAAGTATGCACGCCGACAGCGTTAAACTATGCACACGTATAGTACCTGCCCTTCTATATTAATTTGGAGTAACTTATATACGTCAGTGCTACCAACATGATTTTAAGCCTGCTGAGAAGTCCAACTTTAAATACAGGTAACTTCTATACTACCATTTGGATTTCAACCAAATTTCGTGTGTGCTATGTGTACCATAACAGATACTTAAGAGTAACCAGGGCTGCCAACTGTTAATAAATACTGTCTCTATTTTTGTTACTCTAATATCAATATATCAGAAAGTATGCAAGCCAATAGCTCTAAACATTGCACACGTATAGTACCTGGCATTCTAGATTAATTTGGAGTAACTAATATAGGCCTACGCCAGTGCTGCCAACATGATTCTAAGTCTGCTGATAGGTTCAATTTTAAAATACATGTAACTTCTATACTAACTAATGGATTTCATTCAAAATTGACACAACAATAGATCATATTATTTCAGATTATATCTGACCAATACATGTATGTCATTGTTGCCAACATGATTTTACACGCGCTGATAGATCCAATGTCAAACTGCATGTAACGTCCATGCTATCCATTGGACTTCAACTAAATGTTGTATTCTGTGCCTTAAGAGATGGAACTAAGAATATATTCAGTCACCAGGGCTGCCAACTGTAGTTCTCTATTAGGCTACATTATGCCAGATTTACAGTATTTCGAACTAATTAGAAATTTCGATATTACCAACTTAATTTCGTCATTATTCTAGATAGATCCATATAGATTAATCATTGGCATGAATCTTAAATTTTAAGAAAAGTAGGCTCTTTAGTTCGTCACGGAAATTCTTGTTTTTAAGAATTCAAATGTGGTCCATACATTAAATGGCGTGCATAAGTAGTTTTAAAAGCGGGATTGCCCCGTTATTTTGAGTTTTGAATTGATTTTGAAAATTCTTACATTTAAAATGTTCTGAAATCTTGAATCCTTTAGCGGATAATTATGGGTGTGTAGAACAATGAGAGGTGTTCAATATATTCAACAAACCTACTGTAGGGTACAATAATTGGAAATCTAGCAAAATTTGAGCAAATCTATCATAATTTAGACCGTCATCTATCATTCCCACTCTCTGTGAGTCTGGCATCACTGGGACCGCGCCATGTGGTGCATCACGTGAGACCGTTTCGTATACCATGGGTCTTCAGTTTGTGCATACAACATACTCTCAACCACTAGAAGGATAAGAGCGGGCGTACCTCAAGGGTCAGTCATAGGCCCGATACTGTTCATCCTCTACATCAGAGGTGGGCACAATTCGGCTCATTGAGCAGCGCTCCCGCTCCGGCAGGAGAAAGAGCCGAGTATGCGCTCTCACCGAAGTTAACCTTGTAGCTGCTTGCACAGCATCCCGTTACAAGCCGCGTAAGTAGGGGGATGAGGCGGTTTCTAACGCACTCCAGAACCCTCCTTGACCCACTACTAAGCCTCAGGCATGTTAAATATCTCTCGAACGCATGGTCCGATTTTGACAAATGAGGTGTCGTTGGACTCGGGCTGACGTCCTCTTTGCTATGGACCACTTGTTATATTTTTGAATTTTTTTTGAAAATTTTCGTTTTTGAAAATAGGTAATAGCTTGAAAACTAAACATGATAGAACGTTGTGCCATGGCTCAAACGAATGGTCTTTATGACCTTTATTTTTTTAATAAAACTTTTTTACTTTTATGTTTTTTTGAAAACACTTGAATTTTGAAAATCCTATATTTTGGAAACTAGGAACTCTACAAAAACGTTTATTTGACATAAATGAAAGGTCCCTATGCCCTCTACCCCCAAAATAAATTTCAAGTCGCTAGAGCAAAAATTTATGTTTTGTAAGTAGTGGGATGACACGGGAGCTGTCCACTAACTTATTGAACCCTCCTCGTATTTGCCCCGAAGCTGATATTTCGCTAACCAATGGTCGGATTTGAACATACAGGGTGTCCTAGCACTCGTAGTGATGCCCCCCTACTTTCCTATAGGCTCTTTATTTAATTAAACGACCAAAACTAAAATGTCATCCGCTTTTAATATCTCGCGAACCAATCATGATAGAGGTGTGTACGACGAGTCCAAGGATTCGGGCGGACGTCTTCTTTGCTATGAACCACTCGTTGTAATTTTAAAAAAATAGGAAACTCGATTTTGGGGTAAACACGTGTTTTTTGTGATTTTGCCGATATCTCACGAACCAATAACGCTAGAGGCATGTACGACGGGTCCAAGGACTTGGGGTGACGTCCTCTTTGCTATGGACCACTCGTTGTAATTTTAAAAAATTTGGGAAACGCGATTTTGGGGTAAACACGTGTTTTTTGTGATTTTGCCGATATCTCACAAACCAATAACGCTATAGATGTGTACGAGGTGTTCTAGGACTCGGGCTAACGCCCCCTTTCAAATGTGGTAGATATTTTTTCCAAAAAAATAATTCACAAAGGGCCTAACGCCATACATGTTGAAAAAAAAATTCTTTACCGTTACCTGTTTATAATGTTCATGAAGCGTGGTGGTTGAGAGAGACGATACGGCTGGGTGTGTGTGTTTCAACGAACCTGTCGCTAACCACAAGGACCATGCTTAATAGAATAATCGCTATTTCGGCGGCTCGGTGTATGACAGAGCGAGCGTGCGTTTTCCTGATATTTTACCTTTGACGTGTAAACGGTGATGAGAACTTGGTTCTATGTTGGTCGAAGCGAGTACAGAAAACAAACTTGCCGAGGAGCAGGAGGTGAATGTCATTTGAGCTTATTGGAAGGCATTGATCTGACTTGACAACAAGTGCAATGGAAAATGACAATGACGCTTGAAGGTGAAATAATCTGACCATCGTGGTGGCAGGGGAGTGTGAAAGGCATGCACACACATTTGTGAAACCACATGTATGCTAAACCAGTGACATCCTGTTTTGCTTCGTACGTGACAAAATGCAAGTTCATGTGAAATTTGATCTACCGCAGGTGTTCACCTTGGACGTTATCTGTCCACGTGCATGATAACTGTTAACAAGTCACATCCTGTTTAGCTTCGTACGTGACAAAATGCAAGTTGACGTGAAATTTGATCTGCCACAGGTGTTCGCTTGGGACGTTAGCTGTCCACATGCGCGATAACTGTTAACAAGTTACATCCTGTCTTGCTTCGTACGTGACAAAATGCAAGTTCATGTGAAATTTGATTCGCCACAGGTGTTCACTTTGGGCGTTAGCTGTCCACGTGCATGATAACAGAATGTTCAAAGCGTGGGGGAAAAATGATTATACATGCAACGTAGCATATATAAAGACATGTCGTTATCATTTCCACTCTCACTTGGGTGGACTACCTTTGAACACACTGCGTTGCATGAAACCCCTGGTCTTGTTTAACAGTTTTGGTGTTGGTGGAAAATACTTAACCTTGTTGTGGGGTAGGTATTTATTTATATATTTATTCATTTATACATTTATTGATTAATATATATATTTACAAGCAATTATTTATTGATTAGGTAATTAATGATTTTATTTATTTGTTTGCAGACAACCGGCATACCTTACATGTCAGAGGGAGAAGAAACCATTGCACTTTTGAGCCCACTAGAAGGGAAGAGCAACAAGTCACTGCAAATAAAGGTGAGATGATTTTTTAAACTAACTTGTTTCATTTTTTTGTTTTATGTTTTATTTTATGAAATGTATGTATTTACCTGAATGTAGGTATTTATAGCGGTTTATTTTAATTATTTTTAGAAACTTGGAAAGAATAGCCTTACCGCCGTAGCAGTCGCTGAAAAAAACCAGAAACGCACTAAAGCGAAACCACTGCCAAAGAGTGAACTGTTTAAAACTCAGGTAAGTCCAACTTAAAAATGCTATTCCATTTTACCACTACTGAAAACTCGTAGACAAAAAAAATTCATTACCTGTACATGACTGGGACAATGATTGCTTTCTTGATTAATGGCTATGTTGTTGTTGACTGAGAAAAGTACAAGGCCATGTTGGATTTTCTAAAAATAAAAATAATAAATTTAATTTATGGGTGGTTCCCTATGGACTCAACGAATATCCACAGGTTTGAACATGATAATGTGAACAAAATGACATGACATTCATTTTTGTTTATATATTGGTTAAAGGGAGGGTGGGGGAATGTAAATGACTGTAGCTTTATAAAAAAGAAAATAAGTACATGGGTTACTGTTAGTGCCAACATACAGTTTATTTTTAATGGTGTTTTGATATATTAATGCCAATTAACGTTAACGTTTTATTTATAAGTATTGATTGATTGATTGATTGATTGAGTGATGGGTTATTTTGTTTGCTTTTAGGTGTCGTCATGTGCCATTAACGTAATGAACAGACAGTGAACAAGCATGCATTATGCTTTAAAGTACTCTGTGCTCTTGTGCAATGTTAATAACTTACAATAAGAAAAAGTTTTATTATAACACATGGCGTTAGTACCAAATACAACAAGTGAGCAAGTTGGTTTACCACGTGGGTTAAATTTAAAATCAGAACATGATCGATGGTTAACATTTGAATCCTGGCCTGTAGGCTTTTCGTCGACGCATGAACTTGCAAAAGCCGTTTTTTTTACTTGAACCGAGAAGATGTGGTGCGCTGTGTGTTTTGTCGTATTGAACTTTCACACTGGGAAGAAGGGGATGATCCCTTTAGAGACCATTTGCGATGGTCTCCTCACTGTCCTTACATGCTTGGAAAGCAAGTGGCTAACCTACCCGTGCATTCATTTTACCGAACCACAAGGCCTTTGGCCGCTACTTACGTTGCTGAATCACAAATAAATAATAATAATGATGTATTACCAGCCAACGGTAGTGTCGATATATGTGGTCCATATGCCATAGACAGTGTTGAATTGGCGAGTGCTTTTGAAAAATTGGGAGTTTGCAAGACTAAAGCACTAGCACACCCGGAGTACAGCTCTGTTGAAAAACTTTTCGAATCTTATAAAAATGTTTGGCCATTAATATTAAAACACCTTACCAAACAGCTAAGTGAAGCTGGATTTTTTTATACTGGTGAAGGGGATAAAACAATATGTTTTTATTGTGGATTTGCTTTAAAGGATTGGCAAATGACTGATGACCCTTTTGTGCAACACGCTCGTTGGTTACCAAACTGTAAATACATGGTGTTGCTTAAAGGTCAGGAATTTGTGAACACTATTCGTAAAGAAAAAGTGATTGCAGCACAAGACATAAAAGTGCCTTTAGAGTTAGAGCACGCGGAGCAAATACATAAGGCTGAAAGAAAAGACTTGTGTTACGAACAGATACAAAAGTGTGACCAACAATTATGTAAGATGAACTAGGTGTTGTATTATTACCCTGTGGACACATGATAGCCTGTGTCAAGTGTGCATTAGAACTTAACACTTGTGCTATATGCAGAAAAGTAGTATCTGCTACAGTTAGGGCATTTCTTGCATAACTAGTATAATTTATTCGCCATGCATAGTGCAAAATCCCTAATTGCACAATATTATTAAAGCTGTTTTAGAGTGTAATAGATATGCTTTTGTTTTGTTTTGTTTATAGACTACTACAATGAATGTTTTGAATGCTGTGGGACAATCATGTGGCTTAGAGACAAAGAAGCTCAGCGAATTGCCAACGCATATTCCATTCCGCATTATCAAGATTCGGAAATTGAAAACAGCATATGGTGATCGTGTACTTTGTGTATGTGAAAACTTTGAGACATTTCTGCCTATACGGTTTAATGATATGTCGGAGAGTGTTTTCGATGAAGTCAATAATGCTGTGCAACCTGTACACTTAATTTATGAAGGTTTTAAAAACAATGGGTGCATGGTTCGTTTTAATTAAATAAATAAATAATGTGAAATAATAATGGAAAATATAAGTAATGACAATATACTGAAAAAGAAAGAAAATATGTGTATAGAATAGTAATGTTTTAGTGTTTAGTGTTGTCTTTAAAAATATTATGATGAAACCAAAAAAAATGTATATAAAGTTTGTAAATAAATGCAAAATGATGTTACAATGCTGTTTTATTTTATACAAAGTTAGTATATTTAACATTGCAGAGTATACATGATTATGACAATAAATGCACACTGAATACAAGCCTTTCTCACTTTACAATGGTCTGTTATAGTTTTAAACACAAGGCTTGTTGTAGATCATTTTATAGCAATGTCCATTCAATGTTGTTTTCGAAAAGTGGGGAAGCCGCAATGGTTGTATTGACATAAAAAAAACTTATGGTTATTACTATTTAGTCACTTTGATCCCCTTGCATATCAAGAGCAGATGACCTAGTGGTTCCACTCTTTAAAACGACAACAACAACACTACCTCTTGCATAGCTTGTGATGTTGATGGCTCTTGTGACGTGGAAGATGGATTAAAATAACTTTGAGAACAGGGGTTAAACGTTGATCATTAAACAATGCACTATTTTGAGTAGCAATATGGTTTTCTTGATTTTTTGTCGACGGCAACTGTGTTTCATGCGGTACACTACATTGATGATTACTGACACTTAAAACCTCACTATTTTTACTTTTTAGGTCACCACGACAATGTTTGGAACGTTGCTTTGAACAACGCCAAATAACAGTTCCATTTTTATTGGTTCGTTTCACAATATATGAATATCCTTTATAGTATGCGTAAGGCTTACCATACCTAGTCACTGATACTTCCATATCAACTGTCAAGCATAGACTAAGCTCTAGTAAAGTCAACTTGGTAATAAGAATACTAGTTTAATGTGAGAGCAAATATGAATCCAAAGAGTTCAGGTAAAAGTGAAAGCAAATAAGCAAATATTAGAAACAAGAGTTGGGGTAAAAGTGGTCGCAAAGTGGTAGACCCATTACACAATAATTTCAGCACGACGAAGCTCTTGTTCAATTTCTTTGATTTCCCAATCGTGACCGATATGCCCAGCTTGTCGTAAAGCATGCAATTGTCGAAGCCGTTGAATTAGCTTACTGGGTTTGTTCCAGTATACAAATTTAACAAATGGATTTTTAGGTGTAAACAAAGCATTACCATTATCATGATCATTATCATCATCATCATTATCATCATCATGATCACCATTATCATCATGACCATCATCACTGTTACTATATAGTCCTTTTTGATCCTCTTGCAATACCACTTTATTTATAGTCTGAGTTGATTTTGATAGTGTTGAAGGTTTCTTGGACGTTGACAACTGTCCTAACATGACGTTTTGAGGACATGATAAGTCCTTTTGAACAAACACTGCACTATCTTTAGCCGCAATATCGTTTTCTTGAACTTGCTTTTTAGCAATTTGATAATTGTTTGTAAACAGTAAGCGTGGTTCGTTTCGAGCACTACATTGATGAACACTCACACTTAAAACCTTTCCATTTTTAGCCTACTTTTCACATTTTGCAAAAATGAGGAAAAAGTAGACTTATGAGATCGGGCAAATGTGTGTCTGTCTGTCTGTCTGTCTGTCCTTCTGTCTGTCTGTCTGGCTGTGTGTGTGTCCCCCCTATCAACTCCTAAACGGCTGCAGCAATCGAAACAAAATTTGGTAGGAGTAAAGATCTATACCTGAATATCTCACGGCCATATTTGAAAATGATATCAGTGCTACCAACTGCTAAAAAATCGCAATTGAAATTTGAGCTCCATGTTGGATATCTTGGAAGGTATGAATGGGAGCTATTTCAAAATTGGCACACGTACAGATAGTAATATTTCAGTTTAATTTCCAGGAGGCTAAACATGGCAGTGTTGCCAAAATTATTATAAGCCTCCTGATAGGTCCAATTTTTAAATGCATATAACTTCTATACTATCAATTGGAATTCAACCAAATTTCGTATGTTGTATGTGTACATAACCAGATATGACTGAGCGTATTCTTCAGACCTACCAGGGCTGCCAACTGTTAATAAATGCTCCTAATTTATTTTATCCAAATACCAATATATCAGAAAGTATGCAAGCCGACAGCTTTAAACTATGCACACGTATAGTCCCTGACATTCTATATTAATTTGGAGTAACTTATATACGTCAGTGCTACCAACATGATTCTAAGCCTGCTGCGAGGTCCAACTTTAAATACATGTAACTTCCATACTATCATTTGGATTTCAACCAAATTTCGTATGTGCTATGTGTACCATAACAGATATGACTATGCGTATTCTAAGGAGCAACCAGTGCTGCCAACTGTTAATATGTGCTGCCCTATTTTTGTTACCCTAATATCAATATATCAGAAAGTATGCAAGCCAATAGCTCTAAACTTTGCACACGTATAGTACCTGGCATTCTAGACGAATTTGGAGTAACGAATATACGTCAGTGCTGCCAACATGATTCTAAGCCTGCTGATAGGTCCAATTTTAAAATGCATGTAACTTCTATACTAACTAATGGATTTCATTCAAAATTGGCACAACAATAGATCATATTATTTCAGATTATTTCTGACCAATACATGCATGACATTGTTGCCAACATGATTTTACGCGCGCTGTTAGATCCAATGTTTAACTGCATGTAACGTCCATGATATTCATTGGACTTCAACCAAATTTTGTATTTTGTACCTTAAGAGACAGAACTAAGAGTATATTCAGTCATCAGGGCTGCCAACTGTAGTGCTCTATTAGGATACATTATGCCAGTTATACATTATTTCGAACTAATTGGAAATTTCGATATTAGCAACTTAATTTCGTCATTATTCTAGATAGGTTCATATTCTGTAGAATAATCATTGGCATGAAAAGTAGGCTGTATAGTTCTTCACGGAACTTCTTGTTACTTTTCAGATTGCCTCGACATTTTGTTGACCTCTCTTTTGAGCATCGCCAGAATATTATTCCATTTACATTCTGGCGATTATAGTTATAGGAGTAGCCTTGATAGAGTGCACGTAGCCTACCTTTGTTGGTTGTAATAAGTTCCATAGTAGTAACTGACCTGTCAGTACGATGTTCACACTACAAAGGTTACAAATGTTTTGCTGATGGAGTGACCTACCATAAGCTTATATATTGGCTTATGTGTTGGCTTTTTGTGTTGGCTTTTCGTGTTGGCTTTTGTGTTGGCTTTTTGTGTTGGCTTTTCGTGTTGGCTTTTGTGTTGGCTTTTCGTGTTGGCTTTTTGTGTTGGCTTTTTGTGTTGGCTTTTCGTGTTGTCATTTCGTGTTGGCTTTTTGTGTTGGCTTTTCGTGTTGGCATTTCGTGTTGGCTTTTCGTGTTGGCTTTTTTGTATTGGCCTTTTATGTTGGCTTTTTGTATTGGCTTTTCGTGTTGGCTTTTTGTGTGGGCTTTAGTATTGGCTTTTGTATTGGCTTATTTGACAAGTTATTTGTGTCAATGTATTTAGTGGATTTTTTTCTTGGTGTTGGAAAGTAGTTGAAAGAGAGGGAATATTTAAAGACTTAACCTCAGCTCACTAACCTAACCTAACCTAACCTAACCTAACCTAACCTAACTTTACCTAACCTAACCTAACCTTTCAACTCTCAGATGTTAATTAAATTCTGTGCATAGTCGAGTTGGAACCCCAGACCTCAGGGGTAAAAAAAACAATTATTTTTGACGGCTTATTTTGGTAACTTATTTTAATGGCTAACCTAACTTTACCTAACCTAACCTAACCTCAGCTCACTTTGGATATTACTAGTAAGTGTTCATATTCTCTGCTAGGCAGCATGCTAGTAGTACAGGTAGTGCTCATATTTACCGCTAGGTAGCAGAAACATACTTTGCATGTTGCATGTGACACTTGTGAAGTTTAAGCACATGCAAGACGTGCTTGTATAAGTTCTCTATTTAAACTCAATATACAATTAACCACTAAATGTTCAGAACTAACATGTATAGCCATGTTTAGGGTATATAGGAGACCCTTAGCAAGAAAGGCTGTCTAACCCACGAGTGTACAGCCTTGTCATACGCAGTAAGCACCTGTTGGCAGAAAACAACAACAACAACAATTTGAGAAAGCCAACAACATATCCATTAATGTATTTAAAGGAAACAGTTTTTTTGTTGGCTTTCTCAAATTGTTGTTGTTGTTGTTTTCTGCCAACAGGTGCTTACTGCGTATGACAAGGCTGTACACTCGTGGGTTAGACAGCCTTTCTTGCTAAGGGTCTCCTATATACCCTAAACATGGCTATACATGTTAGTTCTGAACATTTAGTGGTTAATTGTATATTGAGTTTAAATAGAGAACTTATACAAGCACGTCTTGCATGTGGTTAAACTTCACAAGTGTCACATGCAACATGCAAAGTATGTTTCTGCTACCTAGCGGTAAATATGAGCACTACCTGTACTACTAGCATGCTACCTAGCAGAGAATATGAACACTTACTAGTAATATCCAAAGTGAGCTGAGGTTAGGTTAGGTTAGGTAAAGTTAGGTTAGCCATTAAAATAAGTTACCAAAATAAGCCGTCAAAAATAATTGTTTTTTTACCCCTGAGGTCTTGGGTTCCAACTCGACTATGCACAGAATTTAATTAACATCTGAGAGTTGAAAGGTTAGGTTAGGTTAGGTAAAGTTAGGTTAGGTTAGGTTAGGTTAGTGAGCTGAGGTTAAGTCTTTAAATATTCCCTCTCTTTCAACTACTTTCCAACACCAAGAAAAAAATCCACTAAATACATTGACACAAATAACTTGTCAAATAAGCCAATACAAAAGCCAATACTAAAGCCCACACAAAAAGCCAACACGAAAAGCCAATACAAAAAGCCAACATAAAAGGCCAATACAAAAAAGCCAACACGAAAAGCCAACACGAAATGCCAACACGAAAAGCCAACACAAAAAGCCAACACGAAATGCCAACACGAAAAGCCAACACAAAAAGCCAACACGAAAAGCCAACACGAAAAGCCAACACAAAAGCCAACACGAAAAGCCAACACAAAAAGCCAACACGAAAAGCCAACACAAAAGCCAACACGAAAAGCCAGCACAAAAAGCCAACACAAAAAGCCAACACATAAGCCAACACAAAAGCATCCACGAAAAGCCAACACAAAAAGTCAACACAAAAAGCCAACACATAAGCCAATATATAAGCTTATGGTAGGTCACTCCATCAGCAAAACAGTTGTAACCTTTGTAGTGTGAACATCGTACTGACAGGTCAGATACTACTATGGAACTTATTACAACCAACAAAGGTAGGCTACGTGCACTCTATCAAGGCTACTCCTATAACTATAATCGCCAGAATGTAAATGGAATAATTTTCTGGCGATGCTCAAAAGAGAGTTCAACAAAATGTCGAGGCAATCTGAAAAGTAAAAATGGAAAGGTTTTAAGTGTGAGTGTTCATCAATGTAGTGCTCGAAACGAACCACGCTTACTGTTTACAAACAATTATCAAAATGCTAAAAAGCAAGTTCAAGAAAACGATATTGCGGGTAAAGATAGTGCAGTGTTTGTTCAAAAGGACTTATCATGTCCTCAAAACGTCATGTTAGGACAGTTGTCAACGTCCAAGAAACCTTCAACACTATCAAAATCAACTCAGACTATAAATAAAGTGGTATTGCAAGAGGATCAAAAAGGACTATATAGTAACAGTGATGATGGTCATGATGATAATGGTGATCATGATGATGATAATGATGATGATGATAATGATCATGATAATGGTAATGCTTTGTTTACACCTAAAAGTCCATTTGTTAAATTTGTATACTGGAACAAACCCAGTAAGCTAATTCAACGGCTTCGACAATTGCATGCTTTACGACAAGCTGGGCATATCGGTCACGATTGGGAAATCAAAGAAATTGAACAAGAGCTTCGTCGTGCTGAAATTATTGTGTAATGGGTCTACCACTTTGCGACCACTTTTACCCCAACTCTTGTTTCTAATATTTGCTTATTTGCTTTCACTTTTACCTGAACTCTTTGGATTCATATTTGCTCTCACATTAAACTAGTATTCTTATTACCAAGTTGACTTTACTAGAGCTTAGTCTATGCTTGACAGTTGATATGGAAGTATCAGTGACTAGGTATGGTAAGCCTTACGCATACTATAAAGGATATTCATATATTGTGAAACGAACCAATAAAAATGGAACTGTTATTTGGCGTTGTTCAAAGCAACGTTCCAAACATTGTCGTGGTGACCTAAAAAGTAAAAATAGTGAGGTTTTAAGTGTCAGTAATCATCAATGTAGTGTACCGCATGAAACACAGTTGCCGTCGACAAAAAATCAAGAAAACCATATTGCTACTCAAAATAGTGCATTGTTTAATGATCAACGTTTAACCCCTGTTCTCAAAGTTATTTTAATCCATCTTCCACGTCACAAGAGCCATCAACATCACAAGCTATGCAAGAGGTAGTGTTGTTGTTGTCGTTTTAAAGAGTGGAACCACTAGGTCATCTGCTCTTGATATGCAAGGGGATCAAAGTGACTAAATAGTAATAACCATAAGTTTTTTTTTATGTCAATACAACCATTGCGGCTTCCCCACTTTTCGAAAACAACATTGAATGGACATTGCTATAAAATGATCTACAACAAGCCTTGTGTTTAAAACTATAACAGACTATTGTAAAGTGAGAAAGGCTTGTATTCAGTGTGCATTTATTGTCATAATCATGTATACTCTGCAATGTTAAATATACTAACTTTGTATAAAATAAAACAGCATTGCAACATCATTTTGCATTTATTTACAAACTTTATATACATTTTTTTTGGTTTCATCATAATATTTTTAAAGACAACACTAAACACTAAAACATTACTATTCTATACACATATTTTCTTTCTTTTTCAGTATATTGTCATTACTTATATTTTCCATTATTATTTCACATTATTTATTTATTTATTTAATTAAAACGAACCATGCACCTATTGTTTTTAAAACCTTCATAAATTAAGTGTACAGGTTGCACAGCATTATTGACTTCATCAAAAACACTCTCCGACATATCATTAAACCGTATAGGCAGAAATGTCTCAAAGTTTTCACATACACAAAGTACACGATCACCATATGCTGTTTTCAATTTCCGAATCTTGATAATGCGGAATGGAATATGCGTTGGCAATTCGCTGAGCTTCTTTGTCTCTAAGCCACATGATTGTCCCACAGCATTCAAAACATTCATTGTAGTAGTCTATAAACAAAACAAAACAAAAGCATATCTATTACACTCTAAAACAGCTTTAATAATATTGTGCAATTAGGGATTTTGCACTATGCATGGCGAATAAATTATACTAGTTATGCAAGAAATGCCCTAACTGTAGCAGATACTACTTTTCTGCATATAGCACAAGTGTTAAGTTCTAATGCACACTTGACACAGGCTATCATGTGTCCACAGGGTAAAAATACAACACCTAGTTCATCTTGATAACAAATTTTACATAATTGTTGGTAACACTTTTGTATCTGTTCGTAACACAAGTCTTTTCTTTCAGCCTTATGTATTTGCTCCGCGAGCTCTAACTCTAAAGGCACTTTTATGTCTTGTGCTGCAATCACTTTTTCTTTACGAATAGTGTTCACAAATTCCTGACCTTTAAGCAACACCATGTATTTACAGTTTGGTAACCAACGAGCGTGTTGCACAAAAGGGTCATCAGTCATTTGCCAATCCTTTAAAGCAAATCCACAATAAAAACATATTGTTTTATCCCCTTCACCAGTATAAAAAAATCCAGCTTCACTTAGCTGTTTGGTAAGGTGTTTTAATATTAATGGCCAAACATTTTTATACGATTCGAAACGTTTTTCAACAGAGCTGTACTCTGGGTGTGCTAGTGCTTTAGTCTTGCAAACTCCCAATTTTTCAAAAGCACTCGCCAATTCAACACTGCCTATGGCATATGGACCACATATATCGACACTACCGTTGGCTGGTAATACATCATTATTATTATTTATTTGTGATTCAGCAACGTAAGTAGCGGCCAAAGGCCTTGTGGTTCGGTAAAATGAATGCACGTGTAGGTTACCCACTTGCTTTCCAAGCATGTAAGGACAGTGAGGAGACCATCGCAAATGGTCTCTAAAGGGATCATCCCCTTCTTCCCAGTGTGAAAGTTCAATACGACAAAACACACAGCGCACCACATCTTCTCGGTTCAAGTAAAAAAAACGGCTTTTGCAAGTTCATGCGTCGACGGAAAGCCTACAGGCCAGGATTCAAATGTTAACCATCGATCATGTTCTGATTTTAAATTTAACCCACGTGGTAAACCAAATTGCTCACTTGTTGTATTTGGTACTAACGCCATGTGTTATAATAAAACTTTTTCTTATTGTAAGTTATTAACATTGCACAAGAGCACAGAGTACTTTAAAGCATAATGCATGCTTGTTCACTGTCTGTTCATTACGTTAATGGCACATGACGACACCTAAAAGCAAACAAAATAACCCATCACTCAATCAATCAATCAATCAATCAATCAATCAATACTTATAAATAAAACGTTAACGTTAATTGGCATTAATATATCAAAACACCATTAAAAATAAACTGTATGTTGGCACTAACAGTAACCCATGTACTTATTTTCTTTTTTATAAAGCTACAGTCATTTACATTCCCCCACCCTCCCTTTAACCAATATATAAACAAAAATGAATGTCATGTCATTTTGTTCACATTATCATGTTCAAACCTGAGGATATTCGTTGAGTCCTTAGGGAACCACCCATAAATTAAATTTATTATTTTTATTTTTAGAAAATCCGACATGGCCTTGTACTTTTCTCAGTCAACAACAACAACATAGCCATTAATCAAGAAAGCAATCATTGTCCCAGTCATGTACAGGTAATGAATTTTTTTTGTCTACGAGTTTTCAGTAGTGGCAAAATGGAATAGCATTTTTAAGTTGGACTTACCTGAGATTTAAACAGTTCACTCTTTGGCAGTGGTTTCGCTTTAGTGCGTTTCTGGTTTTTTTCAGCGACTGCTACGGCGGTAAGGCTATTCTTTCCAAGTTTCTAAAAATAAATAAAATAAACCGCTATAAATACCTACATTCAGGTAAATACATACATTTCATAAAATAAAACATAAAACAAAAAAATGAAACAAGATAGTTTAAAAAATCATCTCACCTTTACTTGCAGTGACTTGTTGCTCTTCCCTTCTAGTGGGCTCAAAAGTGCAATGGTTTCTTCTCCCTCTGACATGTAAGGTATGCCGGTTATCTGCAAACAAATAAATAAAATCATTAATTACCTAATCAATAAATAATTGCTTGTAAATATATATATATATTAATCAATAAATGTATAAATGAATAAATATATAAATAAATACCTACCCCACAACAAGGTTAAGTATTTTCCACCAACACCAAAACTGTTAAACAAGACCAGGGGTGTCATGCAACGCAGTGTGTTCAAAGGTAGTCCACCCAAGTGAGAGTGGAAATGATAACGACATGTCTTTATATATGCTACGTTGCATGTATAATCATTTTTTCCCCACGCTTTGAACATTCTGTTATCATGCACGTGGACAGCTAACGCCCAAAGTGAACACCTGTGGCGAATCAAATTTCACATGAACTTGCATTTTGTCACGTACGAAGCAAGACAGGATGTAACTTGTTAACAGTTATCGCGCATGTGGACAGCTAACGTCCCAAGCGAACACCTGTGGCAGATCAAATTTCACGTCAACTTGCATTTTGTCACGTACGAAGCAAAACAGGATGTGACTTGTTAACAGTTATCATGCACGTGGACAGATAACGTCCAAGGTGAACGCCTGCGGTAGATCAAATTTCACATGAACTTGCATTTTGTCACGTACGAAGCAAAACAGGATGTCACTGGTTTAGCATACATGTGGTTTCACAAATGTGTGTGCATGCCTTTCACACTCCCCTGCCACCACGATGGTCAGATTATTTCACCTTCAAGCGTCATTGTCATTTTCCATTGCACTTGTTGTCAAGTCAGATCAATGCCTTCCAATAAGCTCAAATGACATTCACCTCCTGCTCCTCGGCAAGTTTGTTTTCTGTACTCGCTTCGACCAACATAGAACCAAGTTCTCATCACCGTTTACACGTCAAAGGTAAAATATCAGGAAAACGCACGCTCGCTCTGTCATACACCGACCCGCCGAAATAGCGATTATTCTATTAAGCATGGTCCTTGTGGTTAGCGACAGGTTCGTTGAAACACACACACCCAGCCGTATCGTCTCTCTCAACCACCACGCTTCATGAACATTATAAACAGGTAACGGTAAAGAATTTTTTTTTCAACATGTATGGCGTTAGGCCCTTCGTGAATTATTTTTTTGGAAAAAATATCTACCACATTTGAAAGGGGGCGTTAGCCCGAGTCCTAGAACACCTCGTACACATCTATAGCGTTATTGGTTTGTGAGATATCGGCAAAATCACAAAAAACACGTGTTTACCCCAAAATCGCGTTTCCCAAATTTTTTAAAATTACAACGAGTGGTCCATAGCAAAGAGGACGTCACCCCAAGTCCTTGGACCCGTCGTACATGCCTCTAGCGTTATTGGTTCGTGATATATCGGCAAAATCACAAAAAACACGTGTTTACCCCAAAATCGAGTTTCCTATTTTTTTTAAATTACAACGAGTGGTTCATAGCAAAGAAGACGTCCGCCCGAATCCTTGGACCCGTCGTACACACCTCTATCATGATTGGTTCGCGAGATATTAAAAGCGGATGACCTTTTAGTTTTGGTCGTTTAATTAAATAAAGAGCCTATAGGATAGTAGGGGGGCATCACTACGAGTGCTAGGACACCCTGTATGTTCAAATCCGACCATTGGTTAGCGAAATATCAGCTTCGGGGCAAATACGAGGAGGGTTCAATAAGTTAGTGGACAGCTCCCGTGTCATCCCACTACTTACAAAACATAAATTTTTGCTCTAGCGACTTGAAATGTATTTTGGGGGTAGAGGGCATAGGGACCTTTCATTTATGTCAAATAAACGTTTTTGTAGAGTTCCTAGTTTCCAAAATATAGGATTTTCAAAATTCGAGTGTTTTCAAAAAAAAACATAAAAGTAAAAAAGTTTTATTAAAAAAAATAAAGGTCATAATGACCATTCGTTTGAGCCATGGCACAACGTTCTATCATGTTTAGTTTTCAAACTATTACCTATTTTCGAAAACGAAAATTTTCAAAAAAATTTCAAAAATATAACAAGTGGTCCATAGCAAAGAGGACGTCAGCCCGAGTCCAACGACACCTCATTTGTCAAAATCGGACCATGCGTTCGAGAGATATTTAACATGCCTGAGGCTTAGTAGTGGGTCAAGGAGGGTTCTGGAGTGCGTTAGAAACCGCCTCATCCCCCTACTCGCGTATCACAACAGCTTTATACGTGTGCCCTGTTTGTTGTGCATTAGCTGATTAGATCATGGTGCTACGTACATACGCTTAATTATATTCCTTTTATTACGTTCTGTGTAGGAAACATAAATAATTACTTTGACAGCTGATAAGTACACCACTCCTTTGCACACTACCGATAGTCCTGAAACTACAATAAGCCAGCCTAACAACTTGTTTATAACACAAGGAACGAAAACTTTCTGTAGGAGTACAGAAATAAATACATGAATAAATGTCATTCACCATAAACAAAACATAGGCATATGTGTTCTTATATATCTGAACTGTCATTCTGCAGATGATGAGGAGGTGTGCGTATCCTTTCGCTGAAGCAGACGGGTTACATTTGGAGCGATCGATCTTGCATTTGCAATTCGAAGAACGGCAGTGAGATGTGCGTCAGTTAGAGTGGCTCTTCGTGGAGATTTATTTATCTTCATTAGAGAGAACAGTTTCTCACACAGATATGTTGAACCAAACATTGATAGACGTTTGGCAGTCATTTTGTGCATGATTGGGAATCTGTTTGCGAAAACTGTTCATAAAAAATGTGCTAAGCTTGTTCGTGATTCATATTTAGCATACAGCCGTAAGTTACACATAATATAGGCCTAGGCCTACTCAGCCCGGTATAATGCTGTACCTATGCTTGCGCCTTGACTGCGCATATTGCCGTCTAGTCGTTCCAGCACGGACTATTAGCGAGCAGTCAGCTGGTCCCGGCTCCTTGGCTCTGCTCGCGCTCATGCAGTTGACTCCAGGAGCTGCGCTCTCTCATTGCCCACCTATGCTCTACATCAACGACATGCCCATGCCACAGGATTTCCTCCTGAACACATAGGCCTACCTGTTCGCGAACGACGCGACCATATCGACTCAAAACACACACATTCGCCGCATACACAAAAGGCTGCAGGATGCCCTCCAAAGGTTTGAACCATGGCTCACCAGATGGCGAGTCAAAGTCAATGCCAACAAAAGCCAGGCGGTCCTGTTCACAAAGAAGAACAGACAGACACGCCAGGCAGCCAACCTCAGGCCACTGAGATTGTTCAACCTAGAGATCCAATGGTCAAACACGGTCAAGTACCTAGGAGTTACCCTAGATAAGAAACTGACCATGCGACACCATACACTGGATCTCAAACAAAAGGTGAACAAATGAATGATGCAACTGTACCCGTTCATCAACCGGCGCAGCCGACTAAGCGAGGCCGCGGGCATAAACATGTAAAAGGCACTTAATAGGCCTATCATAACTTACGCCTGCCCAGCTTGGGGCATTGCAACTCACACAAAACAAATGCTTGCGGTTAGCAGCAAGGCTCCCGTATGCAACACCTATACGGGAGCTTGAAGCCATAACCAAGACACCGAGCATTGAGCGCCACATCCTACAATTAACCCACAAGACGTATCGCACTATACAACCTAACACGGTCAACCCACGTGTACACGGCAATGGCCGTTACAACATAGACCGTGGAAGCAAACATCCCACACCAAAACACATTTTGAGGCGGAAATGGTAATGGTGCTGGTTGGGAGCACCCCCCCCCCCCCCGACTCATGCGGCACATAGGGACACGATGTCCCACACCCATTGGCTCACCCTTGGCTAAATGGCACAGGCTAACCAAGGCAGACCCCCCAAGCACCCTGCACACTGCCCCAATCCCCACACACTCACTTGTACATATCTGCCTTTGTCCCTCCTCTGGACTTAGTGCACTTGCACCCAAACCTGTACATAATACCCTTTGGACCAGGTGCCCCGCACGCATTAATGTATATATTCTGCTTCTGTATGATACATATTTATTTTATTTATTTTGTTTGTCTTATTTAGGATTAGGTGCATATGCACCCATTAATGTATATATTTTGCTCCTGTATAATACATGTTTTCTTATTTTATTTTTAGGACTAGGTGCATATGCACCCATCACTGTATATAAATATATAATTTAGTGTTTCAGATGTGTGCAGACGCAGGGGAGCGATAGCCAGATCGGCCCCGCAGCGAGAGACGACAGCCCCTAACCAAAGGCTTGGCTTTCCCCTCTCCGGATCTGGAGACCTGGCACTGGGGTCAACTCAGGAAGCTGGGACCAGCTGCCCTTGGGTGTGGCCTCCCGGCCACCTGAGCACCCGCGCAGACCCCACAGTGCCAGGAGAACTGATCCCCCATATGACAAACTGGCGAGGACATGGACTGCGAACCGCGCGTCCATGACACACCTCCCAAATAACATAACCTACCTGATTCCCCACATATTTCCTTGCATGTGGCTATCACCCATTCGCCAGGTTTTTACTCGCAGGCGCTCTTTCTTTCTGTCTGCGGGCTTTTTCCCTGGCCCTTCAACCACAACCTAACCTCACTTATATCCTATGTTCCACAAGATGACGCCTGGGAGAGTACCTAGTACTGGGACAGGCACAAGGCCTCGCACGGCTCAACCTCCACCCCCTTAGAATCAATCTGTTTCTCTCACCATGTAGTACCAACAGCATGTCCGAGGTAGCAGTAGTAAAGGACGGCTGCCACGCGGGGGGTGCGGGCTTACTTTTTCGCCCCCGTCCCCCCCCCCCCCTCCCGATAAAAATAAAAAATTAAAACCTTCGAACAAGAAGGCTCAGTGCTCCACTCCGTGTTTCTCCCACCACCTACCTGTCTTGAATCACTTGCTCTGATTGATGATTATTCGGAAAGCTAGTTACACCTCTCAAGCACAGTATACAGTATCTCTCTCGTAAAAGGCAACATGTCCGCTCTCACACAGATTAGCCCAGTTCTAAAATTGGGCAACTAGAAATGGATAATTTTGAGCCCCAAATATTCCCATTCAGTCTCCATTACGTTAGAAGGACATGGCATATATTAAAACGAAATTTTGTAGCTGATTCATGTTTTGAATGATAACTTACATTAAACAATTAAACGTTAAGTGATCTAATCCATGAAAACTATATTTGAATGTTCTCAAAGTTGGCCTTTCTTCCACTTATCAGGATTGAAAATGTATGTCTGTTCAAAGTCAATGTCTGTTGTGAAGAGAATAAAATGTATAGAAGTTAGTGACTTACGAGGGAAGCCTCTGAACCGGATAATCGTGGATCCTGCTTGAACTTTGTAGATACGTTGGGTGAGCCCAAAGAGGCAGAACCATGAATAGAGATATTTCGGAAATTAACATCCACTCGAGCTAGAAGGGGAAATTAGGATTTATATGTTGAAATTGGCGCGCCGCTGCGGTGGCGTGAGCTTCATTGGCAGCGCAACCGAACAGTGCTTCCTGGCCTCTAGCGTGTACGTCATCGGATGAGAGGCAGTCCTTTTTGAACGTGTTCTTTTGAGCCACCAATCAGTCGTGGGACACACTCTGGCTTGACCAGTGCGCACAGGTTAAAATTGTGGTGCTTACTGCCGTCTACGGTAAGTATAAGTTATTTTCCGAAATAATATTTTTCACGGTTCTGCCTAGTTGGGCTCACCCAACGTATCTGAAAGGTCCCAGCTGGATCCACGAATCCCCGATTCAGAAACCTTCCCTTGTTAGAAATTCAGTTAACGAGAGATACATTGGAATTCTTTTAGTAAGATTTTCTGGGTTCCAAACTTTTCAAATGGTATTTTTTCGAATCCCCATTTATTTTAACACTTGGTGTACATCTCGTATTGTAGTGGTTACCATTGTTGACTACCACGCCCTGGTTCAATTCCCAGCCCTACCAAGTAGTGTAATTCTAGTTTGAGATACTGGGATGGGATCGTTGACATTTAAGTCATCCTAGTGGTGCCAATTTCGATACCTTACACCAGACCAGTGGACTAGGCGAGTTTACATTTACCTTTCACGTGGTTTAAAGTACAAACGGTTCCCAGGCAAACACTACTGTTGTGAAGAGAATAATGTGTATAGAAGTTAGTGACTTAGAAGTTCAGTTAACGAGATATAGTTTACAATGGAATTCTTCTTTTGGTAAGATTTTCTGGGTGCTAATTTTTCAAATGGTACTTTTTCACTCTACTATTTACTGTCTGCTATAGATGCCATTTAATGGTAGCCTAATCTAAAAAAAATATTAATTTTTACTTTCAATAGACTCTTTCACTAGACACTTTCAGTAGATAGTCTGGATACACAGCATTTTATTATTTTATATTAGAGGATGGGCGACCGACAGTAGTAGCTACGCTGGCTAAAGCGCAGCATTAGGCCGTGGGGCCAAGCTCTCTGCTGACTCGGTAGACGCGTGGGTTCGAGCCCCACCGTCGGCCGTCCTTGAAATGGTTTTCCGTGGTTTCCCATTTTCAACACCAGGCAAATGCTGGGACGGTACCTTCTGACAGGCCACGGCCGCTTCCTTCCACATCCTTGCCCAGTTTCATTCACCATCATTCATTTCATTTCTCATTAACTCCTCTCATGAGGTTGGCGTCAGGAAGGGCATCCGGCCGTAAAAACCATCGCCACAAAGACTTCATCGCATCTCATCCCCGACCCCGTTGGAAAACGGGAATAATAAGGGGTAGACATACAATAGAGGATGGGCGGGAAATTTGTGGTGTGAACCCTTTCTGTCTACGTGCATACAGTAGAGGCGGAGTCTACACCCTAGATATGGATGGCGCACTGGAGTGGTCGACAAGGGCTGTAATACCAGGGAGGTAAGTACATATTACGCCACGGTTTTGGGCCGGTCAGTTGTACAGAAGACAGTCGGCGAGACTCACCCATATGTGAGTGTCAAGTTGCGTGGAAAGCAACTTACGTATCAATTGCACATGTCCTCTGTACGTGAACTGTAACTGCGGCCACGCGATAGCTGTCGATTTATTTCCTTGCACATCCACAACGATGCTTCTGATTAGTTTCTAAAATCAAGACAATAGAGAATGAATCCTTTAAAGAAGACAGTCAAGTCAGGGGCGTATATAAGGAGGGTGCTGAGGGGCTCCAGCCCCGTCCGAAAAAAAGCCAATAAAAATTAAGAAAGTGTTGCTTTGGAAAGAGCATAAAATAATTGTAAATTTGCCTGTACCCTAATCATAACTTATTGGCTAAGTTACAAACAATATTAAGATTGGAATTAGACTAACTCGTGGTGTAGCGGCTAGCATTCTTGGCTGCCGCCCCAGAGGTCCGAATTCGATTCCCGGCTCTGCCAAGAAATTTTAATTCTCGTCTGAGGGCTGGAACGGGGTACACTCAGCCTTGTGAGGCAAAACTGTGAATTCCACAGTACGGTACTTTTGAGAAATAAATTATCAACTTGTCCACAAAAAAAACTGTTTACCTTTCTGCTTAGTAAATTGATAAATATTTGATTCCCGGTCAATGCATGTGAGATTTTCGAAGTGAAATGCCATGTCCTGTGGTTCGGATTCCACGTAAAAAGGAGGTCCCGTGGCTCATGATCTCAAGATTACCGGTCACGTTAAACTACAAGCTTCCTTCCTTCCTTTTCCTTTGATAAATATTTAGATTTTTGCCATTCATACTCCATAGATCATATTAGAAAATTTATTAAGTATAAAATTTTATTTGTGTGTAGTGTTGTGTGTTACAACTTTTTTTTGTATTGCCAGTAATTGTAGGCTATATAAACTTTGAATCTTAACTAAAATAATTACACAAAGTTATATGCTCTAAGGTATTGGTTGATATTTCTGGGTATTTTGCGGTGTTGCGGTGACAATCCCCTGAGAATACTCACAATTTTCCAGGATAGCCACCCCCCACCCCGAAAAGATTGTATAAACGCCCTTGGGTCAAGTTAGTTGTCGGATTCAGATATGGTATTCAAGCTGGAGCGTGGCACTCTATGGAAGTGAAACTTGGACTGTTCGTGCAGCAGAAAAGAGGGGAATTGAAGCATTTGAAATGTGGTGTTACAGGAGTATAATGAAGATCAGATGGGTAGAAAGGGTAACAAATGAAGAGGTATTAAGACGATTGGGAGAGGAGAGATATTTCTGGCGACTGCTAATGAAGAGATGAGTTAGGTTGGTAGGACTCATACTAAGACACCCAGGAATAGCAAAGTTAGTTATGGAAGGAAGGGTCGAGGATAAGAACTGTAGGGGTAGACCAAGGTTAGAATATGTTAAACAGATTGGCTCAGATGTAGGGTGTGGTAGCTATGTAGAGATGGAACGATTACCTCAGGACAGGGAAGCATGGAGGGCTGCATCAAACCAGTCGAAAGACTGAAGACACAAACAACAACAACAACAACAACATGTATACTATTGCTGAGGATAACATAGGTTAAAACTCAGCAATTCTTCTAGGTTTGTGCCGTGTCTTGTGTGGGGTTTCGCCTAGGACACCATGCTGGCTCATCGGCGGGCTCTTGGTGTCCCCGCCCGGGCCCCCACAGGAGTGACGAACTGCGCGCCACCTCCTTTTATATTAGGTGCAACTGCACCACTCGACTGCGAGAACTAAAAGCTCAAGCAGCCTTAACCTCCCTATGAAGGCTTCCAAAAAGATGGTATATTGGCTTTCACGGCCGGTGAATTAAAACTAGGCAATTCTTCTAGGTTTGTGCCGTGTCTTGTGTGGGGTTTCGCCTAGGACACCAGAGGGAGGATAAGGCTGCTTGAGCTTTTAGTTCTCGCAGTCGAGTGTGCAGTTGCACCTAATATAAAGGGAGGTGGCGCGCAGTTCGTCATTCCTGTGGGGGTCCAGCCGGGGACACCAAGAGCCCGCCGATGAGCCAGCTTGGTGTCCTAGGCGAAACCCCACACAAGACACGGCCCAAACCTAGAAGAATTGCTGAATTTTAATTCACCGGCCGTGAAAGCCAATTTACCATAACATAGGTTATTCATACAAACTAAATGACACGTTCAAAATAGCCATGGTAACAGATGTGCCTATTGCCTTTAAAGAAGACAGGACTTACCGCAGTTCCTAACTACCAAAAAAGTAAAAGTGGATATTATGCTTGTTCACTGGACATCAAACAGCAACATATTACAAGTCTTCAAATTAGGAAGAGAAAAATATTCTGGGAAGACAAGGGTTAAGTGTATGATTTGAACATGAAATCACGCTCATAATCTTTTCATAAGATTGATTGTTGAATATGCTTTATAAAAGGTTTTGTATCTTAAACTGTCTCTTATGGTCCGTTGAAAATATTTATACTGTATTATGTTTTCAGCCTGAAGAATGGTGATAAGAGGCTCATACAACACCGTGAAAAGTTTGCCATAGTAAATAGCTCAGATAGGCCTACTGTAATTGCATGTACTTTGCTTTTAAATGGAACCATAGGCTAATTATTTTCGTAGCCAGTAGACTATAATAGGCCTTAATTACATGAATTCAGAGGTGTGGCCATTTTGAAAATCAATCACACAGTTTTAAAGAACACTTACTGTAAGACTTGCAGATCATGCAAATTGTCACGAAATAACGCTACCACCCTTAAAATTGCAAATTTTCTTAATAATTACACTAGTAAATTTGTCTAATTAAGACGTATTGTTGTTGTTGTTGTTTCATTTGAGGGGCTTCGGCATCGTGGTCATTCAGCTCCATGTACTTGGGTGTGTGTAGAATTTGTCTGATAGCCTGTATTATTCCGATGACTATACTAGTGTGTGTATTTGTAATTGAGGCGAGGATGAGGAAGGAAGCGGCCGTGATCTTAATTTTGGAACAATCCCGCTATTTGCCCGAAGTAAAAGTGGGAAACCACAGAAAACTACTTCTAAGATGGCTGAGGTGAAAATCAAACTCACCTCTTCCTAGTTCCGCCTCACGATGTTGAGTGTATCCCGTTCTAGCAGTCATACCAGATTTACATTTCTTGGCACAGCCGGGAATCAAACCCGGACTTTAAGGGTGACAACCAAGAATGCTAGCCACTGCGCCACGAGAAGGACTTAAGAACTATTGTACTGGTAGCAGAAATAAGTAGCCTATATTTCTATTTAAGAAAGGAATGTTGATGGTATTATCACCGTGATTAATAATGTTGTAACGTGTTTTTCGAGGGGATTTTATGCTACTGACATAAGTCAGTAGGAAGCCATTCTATATTTATTTACGCGGCAAATTGTTTAGCCAAGAGAAGTTTTCATGTTAATTTATTATTATTAGTAACTTATTATTATTATTAAGGTATTTCTTTTGGAGCATTTTTATAAAATTATAAGCATACAGATAGGTTTTCTATGTCATAGAAAACACTATCAAGCAAATTATTACGAACACCATTATCGTAAGAAAATTATATGATTACGGAATTTTACGGATTTTTGTCAGTTAGAGTTTGTTGAGAGAGGTAAGTCACGGGGAATTCGGCTACAGGCTTATTCTTGTCAAGAAGCATGACGCAAGCCTGGGTTGCTGCTTCAAGAAAAGGCGAAATGGCCTGGACCGGTAATCGACATCATCCTCGCGCCGAGTGTAATGACTCTGAGGAGGGGGGTAGCGCGTGGAGGCCCAGCCAATCAGAGGAGAGCGGGCGAGAAGAAGCCGGGTCCAGAGAGGGGAGGCGAGGAGTGCGTATATGGTGTGCGCGCCGTGGAGGCTAGGCGACTATCTTTGTAAAACGTAACCAGTGTGGTTGTACGTGTGATTGGCTCCGATGTTCGGACCATAAAGTTATCATATCTACAGGTATCTCATCAACTAACGAAGAAGATGACGACGTCCAGGGGCTGTGGGAAGCTCGCTTCAACATCCAGTACGAGGGAAATGCTTCGGCAATTTCCAGTGGTAAGCGCGAATGACTCAGAACTACGTAATCTCTCGACTTTTTCTTCATATTCAGTATTTCAGTAACTTCATAGCTTGGGAATAAGAGTAAAATCAGTAACTTATCCGACTCCGTTTTCACGTAATTTTCTAGCGGTAATATTCAAATCGCAACGCTCCAATTTAAATTCAAACTTATTATTATTAATTTTGCAATACTTGTTTTATATAATAAATTCATTTCTTTTAACCATGCAATCTTTGCTTTCAGTAGGTAGCATTAGATATAGACCAATTCCTTCTCCTGATACAATTGTTTGTTGGGTTAATGATCAAATCATACCACGATCTGAGTGAAAAGATTCTTGAAGGTGTTCTACCAGAGCTAGGTGTTGTTAAATATAAATTTAGATTTCAACATAGCGTTGAGGTCTTGGCGCCCATTAAAACAACATATCTTAGTCAGAGTAAATATTTCAAAATGCAAGACAGAGCTAGTAAGAAACCATTACATTTGTCACGCAACAGTGAGGGCAATAGAAAACGTTTCAATTGTACGCTCAACGTGGAGCAAAGTTAGAAACCGTTTCACTTAACGCTCAACAAGGAGCGAGGAAAACCATTACAATGTTATAAGGTATCTTTACACGTTCTTAAATGATCTCATCATCATTGGCCTGCGTGAGAGCAGATAAGTGATATCTATGACGTTTTGGAAGATATTGAAAGTTATAACGTAGGTATGTATGTATACACAAGATGATTGCTGTTGTTGATTCATTTCAGGGGCTTTGCGACATCGTGGTCATGTAGTCCCGTATACTCGGGTGTGTGTAGAATTTGTCTGATAACCTGTACCACTGTGATGTCTGTACTAGTGTGTGTATTTGAAATTGAGGTATGATTTAAGTAGGAAGCAGCTGTGACCTTACGTTATGTACCATCGCAGCATTTTCCTGGAGTCGAAGTGGGAAACAACGGAAAACCACTTCCAGGATGGCTGAGGTGGGAATCAAACCCGGCTCTTCTCAATTCTACCTCACGAGTCTGAGTGTATCACGTTCCAGCCCTCATACCAGAATTACATTTCTTGGCAGAGCCCGGAATCGAACCCGGGGCTCCGCGGTGACAGCCAAGAATGCTAACCACCAAGCAACGAGGCGGATATCATACATTACTACAGACATCAGAGTTACGAATTTCATCTAACAAATTCTAAGTAAACACACGTAGGCCTATACGGGGATGATGACCACAATGGCCAAGTCCCTAAATGGAACAACCTATTATTAGTAGGATGTAACCAGCCGCGGTGGCCGAGAGCGCTTACGCGCTACTTTGTGCCTCGCTGGCATCGGGAGAGCGTGGGTTCGAATCCCAACTCGGCCGTCCTGAAAATGGTTTTCGTGGTTTCCCGTTTTCATTTCCTTCCAATATCCCTTCCCTGACCCGTCCTGAAAGGAAAAGTACATGGCCATTGGCTGCATTAATAAAATTACACACATCAAAAAAAGTTTTGCATCACCTCGGTTCCCAGATCTCCGGCATATAGACGTTGACTGTGTATATTGTATCAAAGATACAGTCCCTTTGACTGTTCATAGATGTCACTAAAACTGCTCAAAGATGTAAACAACCATGCATGAGCAGGGCCTATTAGACGGAGGGGGTACGACAGCCGATCAGTTCCAGTCATTCCACCAGGACGAAGGTACGCTGCTCATGTTGTCTGTAGTTCTACCATGCCTAGAAGGTCAATACCGCAGTTCGATCGCGTCCGCATTGTTACTTTGTGTCAAGAAGGGCTCTCAACAAGGGAAGTTTCCAGGCGTCTCAGAGTGAACCAAAGCGATGTTGTTCGGACATGGAGGAGGTACAGAGATACAGGAACTGTCGATGACAGGCCTCGCTCAGGCCGCCCAAGGGCTACTACTGTAGTGGATGACCGCTACTTACGGATTGCCGCTCGGAGGAACCCTGACAGCAATGCCACCATGTTGAATAATGCGTTTCGTTCAGCCACAGGACGTCGTGTTTCAACTCAAACTGTGCGCAATAGGCTGCATGATGCGCAACTTCACTCCCGACGTCCATGGCGAGGTCCAGCTTTGCAACCCCGACACCATGCAGCGCGGTACAGATGGGCCCAACAACATGCTGAATGGACCCCACAGAATTGGCATCACGTTCTCTTCACCGATGAGTGTCGCATATGCCTTCAACCAGACAATCGTCGGAGACGTGTTTGGAGGCACCCTGGTCAGGCTGAACGTCTTAGACACACTGTCCAGCGAGTGCAGCAAGGTGGTGGTTCCCTGATGTTTTGGGGTGGCATTATGTGGGGCCGGCGTACGCCACTGGTGGTCATGGAAGGCTCCGAAACGGCTTTACGATACCTGAATGACATCCTCCGACCCATAGTGCACCCATATCGGCAGAATATTGGAGAGGCATTTGTCTTCATGGACGACAATTCTCGACCTCATCGTGCACATCTTGTGAATGCGTTCCTTCAAGTTAACGACATCGCTCGACTACAGTGGCCAGCATGTTCGCCAGACATGAACCCTATCGAACATGCCTGGGATATGTTGAAAAGGGCTGTTTATGGACGTCTTGACCCACCAACCACTCTGAGAGAATTACGCCGAATTGTCGTTGAGGAGTGGGACAATTTGGACCAACAGTGTCTTGATGAACTTGTGGATAGTATGCCACGACGAATACAGGCATGCATCAATGCAAGAGGACGTGCTACTGGGTATTAGAGGTAGTGGTGTGTACTGCAATCTGGACCACAAATGCTGAAAGTCTAGCTGTATGATGGTACAACATGCAATGTGTGGGTCTCATGAGCAATAAAACGAGCTGAAATGTTGTTTGTGTTGATCTCTATTCCCTTTGTATTTAAAGGTTCCGGAACTCTTGGAACCGAGGTGATGCAAAACTTTTTTTGATGTGTGTATATTAATAGTAGGATGTATCAAATGTTAATGCTAGAACATTCGTAATTGGACGTCGTGAACGGCAAAACTCAATAAAGTACCGGGAGAGTGCAACAAGTAGCACTTACCACGCATGCTCGTACCAGACACAAGCCGTCATCGTTTCTCCGAATGTGAAGCGAGTGCTTGATGCTCCTCTGATATCAGCGAGTTAGGAGCAAATAACATCCAGTAAATCACACAAGTGTATTAGTTACAGCTGAAAGATCTTCTTTTGAATCGTTGAGGCGTTTCATCACATTTTGAAGGTACTGTACACAGCAATTAAGTTAACTGTTGGATTTCAAATTACACATACTCAAAGGTTTTCTTTAACCCTGGAACAGTACAGTGGGGCACTCAGTGCCCCAAGAGAATTTTCGTTCCCCGATTACGTTATGTTGGTATGCCTGAAAAGCGGCCACCTCCTTTGACTTTTACTTGACTTTGACTGTCTTTCAGTCAATGTGTATACTTCTTAGCAGTGACAGTTATTTATACCCAAAACAGTGTCTCCAGGGCATTGAGTGTTCCATCTGGCCACGATCCAAGGACACCAAGACCACTGTGGTGAGCTCAGAATGCAAGAGTTTTGTGCGTAAACATCATAGCTTGGTGTTTTGTAGTGAATGTGAGAAGTGAAAATGGTGATTATGATTATGATGACCAAAGAAAGAATATCTACAATAACATTGAAATATTGCTAACATTTTTGTTTTTATTATATTCACACAGTTATTTTCATTTTACAGCCTTCATACTTAAAGTAGTCTGAGCCACAGGGTTGAGTTTACTAATTTGTAGTTGCAGTTATTAGTAATACATAATTTTAATGCATCAGAGTTGTGTTTCTGTTCTGGGGTACTCAGTGCCCCAGGATACCGTTACTGTTTCTGGAGAATAAGGGTACTGTTCCAGGGTTAAATGTTTGCTGAGAGATCTTAGCACTTCCAGGATGGCTGAGGTGGGAATCAAACCCGGCTCTTCTCAATTCTACCTCACTAGGCTGAGTATACCCCGTGTACGGATATTGCAAATTGCGAATTATTGAAAAGTGAAGGTTGAATAGGCTGATACTGTAACAGCATGTTGTCGAATATCATGCAATTTTCCGCCATGATAAACGTGTGCGTATTGATAATACATTCCCATTACGTTGCTGTTTCTGTTTCATTTGAGGGGATTGGACATCGTGGTCATTTAGCCCCGTGTACTTGCCTGTGTGTAGAATTTTTCTGTTTTTTTATTCTTTTTTTTTAATTTTATTTTTAAGCGTATGGCTTTTAGTGCCGGAAGTGTCCGAGGACATGTTCGGCTCGCCAGATTTTGTAGCTGCTTCGAGGCGGACACCCAATGGGTGAACTACAAGTACCATCGCGTGTGGAGTGTTGTCTGGGGAGGAAAGTTTGAATGTAAGGACGAGGCGTTGGAAGGTAGCGGCTGTGGCCTATAGTTAGGGACCAACCCCGGCATTTGCCTGGAAGGAAGATGGGAAACCACAGAAGACCATCTTCAAGGTTGCCGGCGGGGGGATTCGAACCTCCTCGCCTCCCGGATGTGAGCGACTGCCAACAGTCATGCCGTAACGACTACGGCTAACTCACCCGGTATTTTTCTGATAACCTGTCTTAGTGTGGTGTCTGTCCTAGTGTATGTATTTGTAATTCAAGCGAGGGTTGGGAAGGAGGTGACCGTGGCTTGAAGTTAGAAACCATCCTGGCATTTCCCTGGAATGGGAATGGTAAATGAGGGAAAACTACAGTAGTTCCAGGATAGCTGAGATGGGAATTAAACCCACCTCTTCTCCGTTTTGCCTCACGAGGCTGAGTAATACCCCATTCCAGCCCTCAGATCAGAATTAAATTTCTTGGCAGAGCAAGGGATTGAACCCGGATCTCCGTGGTGACAGACAAGAAAGCTAGCCGCTACAAACGAGGTGGTCCAATGTATAACAGTTTGCATTACAAACATGTTATATTCATAATACATAATTCGAAAATGCTTAGTTGACAATAAATATATAACAGTAATTACTATAACAATGGCGTTATTGATTTAAATTTCGCTAATAATAATAATAATAATAATAATAATAATACTTGCTTCCTTCTTGTAATCCAACCACCTTTCGATTCCTTGCTCTGTCAAGAAATTTTAAGTCTGGTGTGAGGACTGGATGGGGATACACTCAGCCTCGTGAGACAAAACTGAGAAGATGAGGGTTCGAATCCCACCCCAGCCATCCTGGAAGTGGTTTTCCCACTTCTACTCCAGGCAAATGCCGGGATGGATCCTTACTTCAGGCCACGGCCGTCTCCTTCCCAATCCTCACTCCACTAACGAATACACACACGAATACAACTATCATAATAAGACAGGTTATCAGACAAAACGCACACACACCCAAGTACACGGAGCTATATGGCCACGATGTCGGACATCTTCTAAATAAATCAACAACAACATTCCTGTAATTCAGATCTAACGACACTTAACACTATACGTTCCTTTAGTAGGGAAACATGTTATTGAATAACGATAACACATTTCTGGTGGTGGCAATTGTTGTTGTAAGGGGACCCAGACAACGCTCAAACAATAATGGTGTGTTTCTCGTAAGCGAATCCTTTATGCTCGGAATGACGATGATACACTCGCATACCCCTTACCTAGTGGTGGTAATATCACCTTTTCACTTTTGGTGGACCCTGACTTGTTTCTTCTACCTTCAATTATTCTCTTCACCACATCTCCACAATTCCCTCAGCTAGTGTAGTTGGGCGATAACCGACAGTAGTACCTACACTGGCTAAAGCTCAGCATTAGGTCATGGGGCCAAGCTCTCTGCTGACTCGGTAGACGCGTGGGTTCGAGCCCCACCGTCGGCCATCCTTGAAATGGTTTTCCGTGGTTTCCCATTTTCAACACCAGGCAAATGCTGGGACGGTACCTTCTGACAGGCCACGGCCGCTTCCTTCCACATCCTTGCCCAGTTTCAATCACCATCATTCATTTCATCTCTCATTAACTCCTCTCATGAGGTTGGCGTCAGGAAGGGTATCCGGCCGTAAAAATCATCGCCACAAAGACTTCCATCACATCTCATCCCCGACCCCGTTGGAAAAACGGGAATAATAAGGGGTAGACATACATAGTGTAGTTGGGCGATAAAGCACTAAAAAAAAATTATGAGCCTTACAGTAGTCGCATATGATGTGTAACATTTGACATACGGTAGAAGAAACCTCACGTGAAATTGTTGATACACCGGTATTTTATAGTATTATTGGCACAAATATTAATCTATTGTAAAAGGGAGTGTTTTACAGATATTGTAGTTTATAATACGGAACTCATTTTATTAGATGATTTGTAGCTTCCACCAGCACTAGCCTAAATAAAGAATACGATATGGATCAACTAGATTAATAGACGCGACACCGCTCATAACCTTAAATTCCTTAAAAACAGGTCCTCTTGATTCACAGACCAACACGTAATTTCATATGGATTCTGTTAAAATGAGTCATATTGGTATGATAAATATCGTTTAAAATGATAATCTGGTAGCAAAAATATCTACCCCGCCCAGGATTCGAACCCAAGATCTCTAGATTCATAGTCATACGCA
Source organism: Meconema thalassinum (assembly GCA_946902985.2). Lineage (NCBI taxonomy): Eukaryota > Metazoa > Arthropoda > Insecta > Orthoptera > Tettigoniidae > Meconema > Meconema thalassinum. Next base: position 231,924,983 of record OX336389.2, on the reverse strand, counting down.
CTAACCCTACAGCTATTTCAAATACACAAGTTATGTGCACAAGATGGTGACTTATATCCACGTTCCTATAATAGGCTACTGCATTACGGAATTACGTTCCATTTATAGTTTGCTCGTTTCGATAATGTTCCTGCGTGAAATTGAGTTTAAAATACCTTATGAATAGGCCCTCTTGTGAGTAAAGAGAATGTATTCAATAATAGTTCATGAAGGATTGCTCAATTCTCGTATAACCACAACGATTATATTATATTGATGACTGCATTACCGTTATGTGGGTTAATACTTGAATAGCCATTGTGCAGAAACATAATACCGGCAATGACGACTACTTACGCCTGCAATGTTTGATATTAAGGCATTTTACCATTTAAATACTGATACAAAGACTTCGAACATGTACCATGTCATTTGTTTCAATCACTTGACACCAGAGTTCGCATGAACGTTTTCCGTTCAGTATGTCATATACTTGTACATTCCACATGGCCGAGAGTGCGTCATGGTATCGATTTCCGACATCGCGTGCTGATTGTCTCTCTTACCAGTGCCAACTGGATCGATCGATCGAGTTGGCAGTGCGTCTTATTCTTCCGTTCGATCCACCATTGCCAGCTAGGGCACAATGTGCCCGTTCAGACCGGAGTCCGCACGACCACATATGCATTTTACCAATAATCAGTCAGCGCGAGAGTCAAAATATCCCGGAGCGCCAGATGGGTTAAAGCAAATCGCAAAAACGACATCAAATTAAAAAAATGCTTTACTGATTTTTGGCTCAATGCAACAATAAGGATAGAAGGAGATTTAATTGGGTATGACACATCTGGTAAAATTATCTCAGTTTATTTTGAAGTTAAAATTGACTGCAAAAATGCTCAAAGTAGCATCACTCACGTGTGGCGACCCACACTCTTATTTACACACAATATACAGAAATTTTCCAAACACATTTGACAATCTTTTTGAAAACACAAGTCCGATTAATAGTCCTGTAGACTGTGTTCCAAAATTATTAATATTTAATTCCAGTTCAAAGTTAATTGTCTATACTGGAAATATCGTAGATCACTGTTTGAATATTTACATGATATTAACACTCGTAGAATAAATGTTCATAGAATTTTTAAACTTTCACTTGTTTTTCCAGTTTCAAAAATATATCGTCGAAATTATTATTATCATCGAAGCAACACAAATTATTTACATATATTAATAACATCTGAAAAGTATTTGACCATTGAGCATAGCATTGAAGAACTGTGCGAAGCACAACAATAATTAATTGTTCTTCTGACATTAAACATTCGAGAAGTGACTCGATTATGAACTTCAAGTTCCTAACAAAATATATGATTTCTGAATCATCAACTTGATCAATAAATGGTTGAACCATTCAACTATTCAATTTTCCAATTGGAATCATTATTATAAAAAAATATTTATATTCATGGCCATTTTTAGCAACTTTCACAACTTGCAATTCTTCGACAGAATGCGGAATTAGAATTGTAGTTTTATAATGAATTCATTTAGTTCATGGCACTAGGATTGAAAATATCCTTCCAATTATTCGTGGTTAAAGAATGATTTTTAATTGGCAGTGGCCCATTCTATTATTTGTGTAAGAACACAATATTACAACAACAACAACGGCAAAGGTCTTCCTCTGAAGAAGAATAAACTACTATCATGACAAATCCGGGTTCTAGCAAAATCAAAGTCTAAATGGAATTCGTAAACAAGGTTGAAATAAGAACTGATGGTTTCAAGAAATAACCTTCGGGTCATTCATCCGACGAAATGTGTAGTTCCAATACTCCTACTATAAACCTGAGCCATCGAACCTGCTATTTGATTGATGCTCGAAACAACCTCCTCATTCCTGCGACTTAAACATGCGCACCTGGGAATGGCATTTCAAATACTCCACACACATAAATTTTCTTCCCAAAATTTATACAATAAATCAAGCCTCTGCTTGTTATCAACACTGGAAGATTAATAAACTTACAAGTTTATTTTATTTTACCATTCAGTTCAACCCGTGAATTTACCATACTTATGAAAATCTTTATTTCATTTTCGAGTGTATTTACGTCATGATTTTATATAAATACAACAATATCCTATTTGATACAAATATCATTTGCTTCCCGTTTCATGCCTCTCCGTGTTATCTGAAAAATGTACTTTGCTCAATGCAAATATCAACTGTTCAACCAGAACTGAAATGTTGGTTGAATGCGGGCTTGCGCTAACTACTCTCCTTCGGAAAATCTCCTGTTCCAGACTAGAAATGATTAAACTACTTCACAGGCTCTCTCTCAATACATATGATTATTAGAAAATATAATATCCAAGAATTATTTAGAAAAATTATAAAAATTATTATTATTATTATTAGTGGATTATTATTATTATTATTATTATTTATATCATTTTAAATATGTTTAATCATCATCTCATTATGTGAGAATCCACATGTTCGAAACTTCGAATATGGAAAAAATATCCATTCCTCAACAAAAATAAATTTAACTTTTACAGTTACATCGGTTGTTTTCCGTGATTTCCCAAAAATATGAAATATTCAAATAAATGCTCGAAATGCTCGGTCATCGATCCTAAACTGTTCTGAGTGCTGAAAATGCTCAGAATAACTCTAATAAGTCTTGCGTAAATCATTGCAAGATTTAAATACGACGAAAAAAATGTGTTGGTCATCTGCAGAAAAATAGTTTGTTCCAATTAGATAGGCATAACATAATTCAAATGTGGCTTACATTTCTTGATGGTCTTGAAGCGTAGTAAACCTGGTCTGTACCAGATTTATCCATAAACATGCCCTATCGGACAAGCACGTATAATCCTTGTATCCGCCGCCATCATATACCCACAATTCTTCTAGTCAGACATAGTGGTAGTATCTTTTGACGTTTGAATAACTGTGGTTCCATTTTAATATGGGCTTCTATCAAAGCCATAACAGTTTGTTTAAATGGGGTCAGATCTAAGTGATCTCTTCTTAAATATGTCAGGTGTAACATAACTCACTGTAATCTTATCAGTACAAGAAAAACACTGACAGTCTAAGCAATTAACGGCTGTTCTGAAGATCGTTCCCTGGGCATGGTTTATTAATATCACCATCTACCATGCGCTAAGCAACGTGTAGTTTCCCTTGCGTAGACTAATGAACGCCACCGTTATAGACTAGTCTTCAGTGTACTGACAGATCGAAGTGGTTAACTAGTTACAAATATGAAAACTGACTTGAAATGGATTTAAATATCCAAGTATTATGTTACTACTGGACTGTGACAAAGTGTTATTTCTAGACAAAGTCTAGCATATGTCCTTGTGAAAATATAAATATTTCCACCAATGTCTGTAGAAAAATCAATCACCTCAGTGATTCTCCTCACCAGAAACTTACTAAGTTCCAACTCGTAGCGCAGCACTTTTCGTGACTATCACGACTTGAAAAGAACTTCTTCGTAGATTCGGCAACCATGTGCCTTGGCTCAGCGTAGATGCAACTTGCTCGCCAAGTGCTTGTGTTAGAATGAGCTGAAGTTGCTTCGGCCAGCTGGCTTTTATTCAAAACTGCCAGGGTCACGCGTCATCACGTTGTAATCTAGAAATCCTCATATCTCTTGAATCCCTGGTCCGATTTACTTGATACTAATTGCATTCTCTTTCATTTGGCCGTGCCAGTAATCTGATCCCAGTCTCAAGTCTCTACTCCATGGTTAACTATTTAATCAATAAATAGCCTCCACCTCTGCTATTACTCGCTACGTCACTTGACATCCAACTATCGGTAAATTATTTCCAAATGCTTCGAGAAGCAATGTAGCGCGATATTCAAATATCCAACTTTCAAAAGCGGCTACAGCCTTTCCCTTGATATCTAGGTGTCTGAATCTTGGAATACCCATTCCTAGAGTTGGGCACATCCACCCCACACCTAGCAAAAAATAAAAATTGAATTTTTTTTATTTTTCCTATCTACACATTAAATCATCTGGTTCTTGAATAATAGATTTTCAAATTCGATGCATTATAAGTTCCCACGATGTTACCAGTTCGTGTATTGGCTACTTCATAGCTTCCATTATTGTTCACTTCCACAATATTCAAAATCTTCAATTTCACCAGGCTTAATATCAAAAATATCGTGATACTCTTCCAAAATTTTCCCTAGCTCTGGGGACTCCTTCTCAGTGTAGACTTCTCTTCCTTCAGCTTCATGAAAAATCAGAGACCATTGAGCATCTCCCTCGATGTCTTCCTCTTCTTTTCCCTCGAAGTTAATCTCTTCGGTATTCTTGAATTTGATCGTCTCTGTCTTCATGTCTATCACTGCTTGATATTTCTGAATGAAATCTGCTCCCAATATCATGTCAAAAGCCATGTCCTTCATTACAACAAACACATGTCGGAAATCATGTCCTCCAATCGTAATACATAAGTATAATTGTGTTTTACACAGAGATATTTTATTGGGTATTATTCCTTGGATCTTAATTCCTGATACCGGAATCTCCTCTAAATTCTCTTTGAGCTTCCACAGAATATAAAGCTTCTCACTCACCAGACAAAGCATAGCCCCAGTATCGATCAAAGTATCGACCGGCATACCGAATACTTCGCATGATATGATTGGCATTCTAATTCTGGTACCCATTTCTTTTCGTTCGTCATTCTGTTGAATTAAGTCATCATCCTCTGCTTGCCATTTAATAATTCTGGAAGTGAAAGTATTCAAAATTCTATCTTCTACTGTGAATTCGAAGTTTTTTTTTTCATTACCATTCCCCCGGGATTGTTGTGTTCCCGATGGACCTGGTTCGTTGGGCCTCTGCTCCAAAAACTGCAAGTTATCTTGGTGTCTTGCTTCCAAGTTCTTCCTCGTCTCCTTGTTAAACTCTTCATTGGACTGACGAGTATCTACATTCCCTCTGTTATTGTAGTTGTTTCTACCATAATATCTTCTTTCCTGGTACCTTCCTTGACTATCTCGTGGTCTTCTCCATCGAGTATTGTATCGATTACCACCATCCGGTCTCGCATATGGTTTGTAACTGTATCTGTTACTGTACTGGTTCCATCCTCTCTTATTGGAATCTTCCCTCGGCGTTTTCTCTTCTCGCTCCTCTCGAATCTCTCGAGGTGTCTGAGAATAACTATCAGCCATAACAGCGTACACAGCGTTGTTATTCTTTCCTCCCTTCTGATGGAAGAATTGAGCGTTTGTATGATCCAGCTTCTGTAATACTTCATCAAATTGTTCCATATTATAGATATCAGCAGCGATCAAAGTCCTCTGGACGTCTGCTGGAAATTGACGTATCAATGCAGTAATCAATTCGTTATCTGGCATCGGCGGATCTAAATGTTGGAGTTTAGACAGCTGTCCAGAAAAGTACGTAGAGTATCGAGTAGGTTGTGACGTCGAGAATCTCTTCGAATATAACTCTGCTCTGACTTGCTGTTGGGTTTCCGGGGACCAAAACTTTTTCAATAGCCCACGAGAAAACTCCTCAAAAGTGGTTAGAGTGGATCTAAAAGCTCTAAACCAAAGAAGTGCAGGACCTTCCAAAAACTTCCCTATCACTCGGATCTGTCTTTCTTTAGGGATCTTGGAATCTTTCAGGTAATCCCCTGCTTCTCTCAAAAATTCCACGGGTGTCACAGAATCTCGCCCTGAAAATTTAGAAGGCTTATCTTCTATATTCTTAAATACAGTTATGGGGTTGGATTGGAATACTGTCCTGACCTCATCCTGTCTATCAGTCTCTCTAGCTGCTCCTAGATTTATCTGTATCTGTTCCTTTCCCCTTACATTTGGCATTTTTAACAGATGATCAGACTGTTTCTCATCCTTGATTTGAGTTTTCATAGCCTCAAGTTCCTTCTGGTTTTCTTCTGCCATTTTCTTAATTGCTTCAGTTTCTTTACAATTGTCCTTAACATCAGTGGATATCTGGTTCATAACAGCCTCATGACTTTTCAATGACCCTGTCATATCTGATATGTCCTTCTGAGTTGCTTGGATATCTTTGGCAATTACTTCAATATGGGATGACAAAGATTCCCTAATCTCCTTGATTCCCTCTTGGTTCTCCAGCTTGAGTGTGTCTTTAATTTCATTGACAGCCGTGGTTTTGATTTCAGTTTGCAACTCACTAATCACACCTTCTCTTATTTCTCCCATGACAAGTTCTTTGAATTGTTCTTTCAACCGTTGAACAACTAGAATTCCCATCTCATTACTCTCCTTCTTCACTCTGACTTCCAGGTTGACCATGTCTTCACCAACTTTCCTAAGACCATGTTCTATCCTATCAGCTAAGCTTTGAGATCGAAGATCGGCATCGCGAAATTTATCGTCCATTAAACTTGCGTTAGTAGCTAATGCAGTTTCGAGCTCATGTGTTTTTTCGCATAATTTATTCATTTTACTCTCAAGTGTCATTTTCAAAATTTCAGAATTCTCTTTAAATTTACTTTCCATTGAATTAAATTTACTATTTAAATTTTCTTTCAAATTACCTTTTAACCTGCTTTCTAAAGAATCAGAATTTTCTTTAAGTTTATTTTCCAAAGAATCAGAATTTTCTTTAAGTTTATTTTCCAAAGAATCAGAATTTTCTTTAAGTTTATCATTCAAACTTTCTTTAAGTTTATTCTCTAAAGAATCAGAATTTTCTTTAAGTTTATCATTTAAATTTTCTTTAAGTTTATTTTCTAAAGAATCAGAATTTTCTTTAAGTTTCCTTTCCAAAGCCTCAGTATTTTCTTTCATAATGGCTGCTACACGCAGTCCAGCCTCTTTTGAACTCTCCTCCAAACTCCTCATCATCCTCATCATTTCTTCCATAATTTTCAATTATTATTCAAAACTTAGGGGTATACAACAGTGGCAAACACAAGCTTATAACTAGAACAAGAAATATGAAGAGCTAATTGGAACACTCTAATAAAATGAGATTTGTCCTAATATCGACGTGATGGAAAAACAAAATTCTTTACTTTTACGAATTACATTTACCACAATATCACAAGAAAAATATGCAAGTTCTCAAATATCCTCCACCTGGATTCTAATAATGTGTATATCCAGTCATCGAACGTTTACTACTGAATTTACTTGACGCCCTAATGGTTAAGCCATTATCAAAATAATCAAACCCATTCTAATTATTAACCAAGTTAAATTTTTAATTTTCCCCACTAATTGGGTTTCCTACTAATTTATTCATCCAAACCAGACATCTCTCAACTCCCAAAATATTTCTATAAAAATTATCACAATTTAAATCGGCATGCGATTGACCATGTCTAAATCGAGACCCACGTTCGAAGCCATTTCTCTCTCTATCTTATTTTATGTGCCCGTTTAGACCGGAGTCCGCACGACCACATATGCATTTTACCAATAATCAGTCAGCACGAGAGTCAAAATATCCCGGAGCGCCAGATGGGTTAAAGCAAATCGCAAAAACGACATCAAATTAAAAAAATGCTTTACTGATTTTTGGCTCAATGCAACAATAAGGATAGAAGGAGATTTAATTGGGTATGACACATCTGGTAAAATTATCTCAGTTTATTTTGAAGTTAAAATTGACTGCAAAAATGCTCAAAGTAGCATCACTCACGTGTGGCGACCCACACTCTTATTTACACACAATATACAGAAATTTTCCAAACACATTTGACAATCTTTTTGAAAACACAAGTCCGATTAATAGTCCTGTAGACTGTGTTCCAAAATTATTAATATTTAATTCCAGTTCAAAGTTAATTGTCTATACTGGAAATATCGTAGATCACTGTTTGAATATTTACATGATATTAACACTCGTAGAATAAATGTTCATAGAATTTTTAAACTTTCGCTTGTTTTTCCAGTTTCAAAAATATATCGTCGAAATTATTATTATCATCGAAGCAACACAAATTATTTACATATATTAATAACATCTGAAAAGTATTTGACCATTGAGCATAGCATTGAAGAACTGTGCGAAGCACAACAATAATTAATTGTTCTTCTGACATTAAACATTCGAGAAGTGACTCGATTATGAACTTCAAGTTCCTAACAAAATATATGATTTCTGAATCATCAACTTGATCAATAAATGGTTGAACCATTCAACTATTCAATTTTCCAATTGGAATCATTATTATAAAAAATATTTATATTCATGGCCATTTTTAGCAACTTTCACAACTTGCAATTCTTCGACAGAATGCGGAAATTAGAATTGTAGTTTTATAATAAATTCATTTAGTTCATGGCATTAGGATTGAAAATATCCTTCCAATTATTCGTGGTTAAAGAATTATTTTTAATTGGCAGTGGCCCATTCTATTATTTGTGTAAGAACACAATATTACAACAACAACAACGGCAAAGGTCTTCCTCTGAAGAAGAATAAACTACTATCATGACAAATCCGGGTTCTAGCAAAATCAAAGTCTAAATGGAATTCGTAAACAAGGTTGAAATAAGAACTGATGGTTTCAAGAAATAACCTTCGGGTCATTCATCCGACGAAATGTGTAGTTCCAATACTCCTACTATAAACCTGAGCCATCGAACCTGCTATTTGATTGATGCTCGAAACAACCTCCTCATTCCTGCGACTTAAACATGCGCACCTGGGAATGGCATTTCAACTACTCCACACATAAATTATCTTCCCAAAATTTATACAATAAATCAAGCCTCTGCTTGTTATCAACACTGGAAGATTAATAAACTTACAAGTTTATTTTATTTTACCATTCAGTTCAACCCGTGAATTTACCATACTTATGAAAATCTTTATTTCACTTTCGAGTGTATTTACGTCATGATTTTATATAAATACAAAAATATCCTATTTGATACAAATATCATTTGCTTCCCGTTTCATACCTCTCCGTGTTATCTGAAAAATATACTTTGCTCATTGCAAATATCAACTGTTCAACCAGAACTGAAATGTTGGTTGAATGCGGGCTTGCGCTAACCACTATCCTTCGGAAAATCTCCTGTTCCAGACTAGAAATGATTAAACTACTTCACAGGCTCTCTCTCAATACATATGATTATTAGAAAATATAATATCCAAGAATTATTTAGAAAAATTATAAAAATTATTATTATTATTATTAGTGGATTATTATTATTATTATTATTTATATCATTTTAAATATGTTTAATCATCATCTCATTATGTGAGAATTCACATGTTCGAACCTTCGAATATGGAAAAAATATCCATTCCTCAACAAAAATAAATTTAACTTTTACAGTTACATCGGTTGTTTTCCGTGATTTCCCAAAAATATGAAATATTCAAATAAATGCTCGAAATGCTCGGTCATCGATCCTAAACTGTTCTGAGTGCTGAAAATGCTCAGAATAACTCTAATAAGTCTTGCGTAAATCATTGCAAGATTTAAATACGACGAAAAAAATGTGTTGGTCATCTGCAGAAAAATAGTTTGTTCCAATTAGCTAGGCATAACATAATTCAAATGTGGCTTACATTTCTTGATGGTCTTGAAGCGTAGTAAACCTGGTCTGTACCAGATTTATCCATAAACATGCCCTATCGGACAAGCACGTATAATCCTTGTTTCCGCCGCCATCATATACCCACAATTAGTCTAGTCAGACATAGTGGTAGTATCTTTTGACGTTTGAATAACTGTGGTTCCATTTTAATATGGGCTTCTATCAAAGCCATAACAGTTTGTTTAAATGGGGTCAGATCTAAGTGATCTCTTCTTAAATATGTCAGTTGTAACATAACTCACTGTAATCTTATCAGTACAAGAAAAACACTGACAGTCTAAGCAATTAACGGCTGTTCTGAAGATCGTTCCCTGGGCATGGTTTATTAATATCACCATCTACCATGCGCTAAGCAATGTGTAGTTTCCCTTGCGTAGACTAATGAACGCCACCGTTATAGACTAGTCTTCAGTGTACTGACAGATCGAAGTGGTTAACTAGTTACAAATATGAAAACTGACTTGAAATGGATTTAAATATCCAAGTATTATGTTACTACTGGACTGTGACAAAGTGTTATTTCTAGACAAAGTCTAGCATATGTCCTTGTGAAAATATAAATATTTCCACCAATGTCTGTAGAAAAATCAATCACCTCAGTGATTCTCCTCACCAGAAACTTACTAAGTTCCAACTCGTAGCGCAGCACTTTTCGTGACTATCACGACTTGAAAAGAACTTCTGCGTAGATTCGGCAACCATGTGCCTTGGCTCAGCGTAGATGCAACTTGCTCGCCAAGTGCTTGTGTTAGAATGAGCTGAAGTTGCTTCGGCCAGCTGGCTTTTATTCAAAACTGCCAGGGTCACGCGTCATCACGTTGTAATCTAGAAATCCTCATATCTCTTGAATCCCTGGTCCGATTTACTTGATACTAATTGCATTCTCTTTCATTTGGCCGTGCCAGTAATCTGATCCCAGTCTCAAGTCTCTACTCCATGGTTAACTATTTAATCAATAAATAGACTCCACCTCTGCTATTACTCGCTACGTCACTTGACATCCAACTATCGGTAAATTATTTCCAAATGCTTCGAGAAGCAATGTAGCGCGATATTCAAATATCCAACTTTCAAAAGCGGCTACAGCCTTTCCCTTGATATCTAGGTGTCTGAATCTTGGAATACCCATTCCTAGAGTTGGGCACAACACTTCCGTTCGATCGATCGAGCGGGCAGTTCATACTTCCGTTTTCCACCACTGCCAGCTAGTTCACTTCCGTTCGATCGATCGAGCGAGCATTGCATACTTCTGTTTTCCACCACTGCCAGCTAGTACACTTCCGTTCTATCGATCGAGCGGGCAGTGCATACTTCCGTTCGATCCACCACTGCCAGCTCGATCGTTCCGATCCACTTCCGTCCGTAATTTTCAAAATCACTCCCACAAAACTATCCAGCAACCGAGTGGAAAGATGTTACACATTACAAAAAAACAACAACAATAAGAACAAACATGGTCGAAATGTTGATAATTCACAAAGCACGCGTTTCAGGTGATTCCAACACGAGTTCACTGTCGGTCATCGTTTGATTGGCAGGTAGACTACATCAACTCGATCAATACGCGACATCCGCACATGTGTGTTTCTGCATCCCCTTAACGGGATTGATTTTAATATATTATGATGAGTATTAGGTGACATTTTGGAAGCCTCCGTGGCTTAGGCGGCAGCACGCCGGCCTCTCACCGCTGGGTCCGTGGTTCAAATCCCGGTCACTCCATGTGAGATCTGTGCTGGACAAAACGGAGCCAGACAGGTTTTTCTCCGGGTACTCAGGTTTTCCCTGCCAAAATTTAATTCCAGCAACACTCTCCACTATCATTTCATTTCATCTGTCATTCATTTAATCATTGCCCCAGAGGAGTGCGTCAGGCCTCAGCAGCCGGCACAGTCCATATCCTCGCCGCTAGATGGGGGCTTCATTCATTCCATTCCTGACTCGGTTGGAGACTGGAAGCAGGCCGTGGACGTTTCATTGGGTGACATTTTGATTTGCTACAGCGGAGTTGCAATGAATCTTCAATTTATTCTTCCTCTTCATTTTCTCGGAATATATGGGAATAAATCTGAACATGTACCGTAACTCCGTAACAGATAGGGAAAATACAGGTTTTGGAAGATATGTGAATAAGTTTGACATTGGGACTCAGTAACGTACATTGAAATTGGAATTTATTTTAAGTTAATTACAATTAGGACTAAAAGTCCCTTTAGCTGCAATTAACTGCCACTACTATACGTGTTTCTTTTATACATAGTCTTAAATTAACCTAATTAGTACTAATTAATACTAAGGAAGAAAAGATATATATACAAAACTGTTTTAACCTACTTAATTTTTTAACCTACTTATAATTAATATGAAGTCATATTATTATGCTACAATTTTCTCTTCTAAACCTATAGGCCTACATGTTTTAATAATTACACAGATAATAGGAGTGAAAATACGATTTATGAGCCTTGACAATCCTCTGCTCTACTTCGCCCAGTCTTAAATTATTGTATTTTTTCGAGGCATTTACTACAAATGATTTATTATACTTCATTGTACGATGTTGAGGGATCTGCAGAGTTGTAGCGGTGAATCTATTGTTCTGATCATGCACATGACTCATTCATTTGAACAAAGGATTTAGCCAGATGAGCGGGTGTAATGGGTTTTAAAATTCTCAATAGTAAACAACAGTCGAGTACGACCGTCTTTCCCCAAATTTCAGCCAGCCAATCTATATATATATATATATAAAAATCAATGTTACGTGATAGTTTGTCTGTCTGTGGGTCTGTGGGTATGTCTCCTATGCGTTCATATACCATTCGTCCGATTGCGATGAAACTTGGGTGAGATGTTGAGTACACTCCAAGGAAGGTTTCTGACTTAGTAAATCCATTTTAAAATAGGTAGCGCACGCGTAGATTCAACAAATGAGCGACGATGCGCGAAGCATTTCAACAAAGTCCCGCATGTGTTCATATACCATTCGTCCGATAGCGATGAAACTTGGGTGAGATGTTGTGTAGACTTACGTGAAGGTTTCAAAATTAGTGAATACATTTCACAGTAGATAGCGCACGAGTAGATTCAACAAATGAGCGACGACACGCACAGCGTTTCAAAAAAGTCCCGTATGCATTCATATACCATTCGTCCGATAGCTATGAAACTTGCGTAAAATGTTGTGTACACTGCAGGGAAATTTTCTGGCTTAGTACATCCACATTACAATAGGCAGCGCACGAGTAGATTCAACAAATGAGCTACGACGCGCGAAGCATTTCAACAAAGTCACGTTTGCGTTCATATACCATTCGTCCGATAGCGATGAAACTAGGCTGAGATTTTGTGTGCACTCCAGGGAAGGTTTCAAGCTCAGTAAATCCCTTTAAAAATAGGTAGAGCACGAGTAGAATCAACAAATGAGCGACGACGCGCGAAGCGTTTCAACAAAGTCCCATATAATTTCATATACCATTCATCCGATAGCGATGAAACTTGGGTGAGATGTTGTGTACACTCCAGGGAAGGTTTCTGGCTTAGTACATACATTTTACAATAGGTAGCGCACCAGTAGATTCAACAAATGAGCGATGACACGCGAAGCGTTTCAATAAAGTCCCGTATAAAGTCATATACCATTCGTCTGATAGTGATAAATGTTTGGTGAATTGTTGTGTACACTCCAGGAAAGGTTTCTGGCTAAGTAAATCCATTTTACAATACGAAGCGCACGTTTATGTTCAACAAATGAGTGACTACGCGCGAAGCGTTTCGACAACGTCCCGTATACGTTCGCATACCATTCATCCGATTGCGATGAAACTTGGGTGAGATGTTGTGTACACTCCAGGGAAGGTTTCTGGCTGAGTACATCCATATTACAATATGTAGCGCAAGAGTAGAATCAACAAATGAGCGACGACACGCGAAGCGTTTCAACCAAGTCCCGTATGAATACATGTACCATTCGTCCGTAGCTATGAAACTTGGGTGAGATGTTGTGTACACGTCATGGAAAATTTCTGGCTTAGTAAATCCCCTATACAATATGCAGCGCACAAGTTGATTCAACAAATGAGGGACGACGCGCTAAGCGTTTCAACAAAGTCCCGTATAAGGTCATATACCATTCTGCCGTTAGCGGTGAAACTTGGGTGAAATATGGTGGACACTCCAAGGAAGGTTTCTGGCTTAGTAAATACATTTCACAGTAGGTAGCACACGAGTAGATTCGACAAATGAACGACGACACGCGGAGCGTTTCAATACAGTCCCCTATGTCTTCTTATCCCATTAGTCTGATAGCGATGAAACTTGGGTGAGATGTTGTGGACACTTACGTGACGGTTTCTAACTTAGTAAATACATTTTACAGTAGGTAGCGCACGAGTAGATTTGTCGTGACTGTGAACCTCCATGATTCAGAACCCAGGACTGCGGTTCGGAGGAACATTATACAAGGGCAATAGAGTTATTATTATTATTACTAAGTTGGATGTGAGCAATTGTAAGCCAGAGATGTATTTCTCAAGAGAATGAGACTGCTGTCGCCAGGATGTGTACAGAGGTCTGTAAATATTGCTCGTACAAAAGGACACTTGGTCCGGTACTTTGTATTGTAGGAAGAGTGATTCATAGTCACAAGTCAGGCCAGAAGTTGAACCTTGGATGTCACGTAGACACAAGTATGGGCAGTCGCCGCTACCTTAGGGAGCAGCACTTGCCAGGCACTGGAGGGTGGAATGGACCAGGCCTCAGTGGAAGGGAGAGATGGATTCTGGGTCATCTCTAGTTGGATATAATGGTATCCAAAATGGCGAGCGGCAGAGTTATTACAGGAGAGTTGCCAGAGAGTCATTACAGCGGAGTAGTCACAGGGTTGCAGAGTTGCAAAGTGGCAGAGTAGTAGTTCTCACGCCTCAGTTCTTGCCAGAGTAACGTCGTAACGCGCGCGAGCAGAATTCAGCCTCGCGGAGACACACTAGATGTCAAGTATCAGTAAGACTTAGTAGCGCTATTACAGACCTGCGCGCACTTCCAGCAGTAACTTCACATAAATTGTATATAGTGTATATATATTTCGACTGCCAAGGGCTTAATAAATCGGCAGTAGTCCAAGGGAATTTCATCTTTTATTCCGGTAGTTCCGGGACGAGTCTGTGAAACCTCAAGTTCCCTTATCTAGAAAACCGCTCGGCTAGTAGGGAAAATCGACGGAGGAGCTGTCAACCTGCCAGAACGTCTCACAGGCCAGGTAGGTCACGACAGATTCAACAAATGAGTGACGGAGCGCGAATCGTTTAAACAAAATCAGGTATGCGTTCATATACTATTCATCCGATTGCGATGAAACATTGATCAGTTATTGTGTACCCGCCAGGGAAGGGGACTAAGTAAATCCATTTCACAATAAGTAGCGCAAGAGTAGATGCAACAAATGGGTGACGACGCGCGAAGCGTTTCAACAAAATCCCCTATTGCGTTCATATACCATTCTTCGATTGCGATGAAACCTTGATGAGTTATTGTGTACACGCCAGGAAGGGCTTCGACTTAGTAATACATTTCTCAATAGGTAGCGCACGAGTAGATTCAACAAATGAGTGACAGCGCACGAATCGTTTAAACAAAACCCCGTATACGTGCATATACCATTCATCCCATTGCGATGAATCATTGATGAGTTATTGTGTACACGCCGGGGAAGGGTTTCGACTTAGTAAATCCATTTCACAATAGGTAGCGTACGAGTTGATTCAACAAATGAGTGACAGCGATGAAACTTTTGAAAGTTGTTGTGCACGCTCCCACGAATGGTTCTAAATTAGAAAATCCATTTTACGATAGCTTAGAGGCAGTTAACATGTTGTGTATCCAAAAGCACTTCAAGAAACAGAATTTCAACGCCAACACTTTCTTTGATTGGCATTGCAACGCATGCCGGGTACAGCTTGTGGTTTTATAAAATGCTGTAACATGACATTGTTTACGAATGTAGAAGACGAAACGTAGACAAGCAGTCTGTACTCGCTGCAGCTTCATATTGTATTTATCTGAAATATCGCTGTACACTAATAACCCGTAATCAAGAATAGGAAATATCACGCTTTGTACCAGGGACTTTCTTACATTAAAAGGAAGATATGGTAAATTTCGACGGAACTGATGAAGAATACCAGTCACCTTTCTGACTACATTGTTGGTATGGTTGGACCAACATTTGAATTTGGAAGGTAGTTTCTTGTCGTATGGAATGGCATGTACGCATAGTTACGTTACAGTAGTCATTCTGTTTATTGTTCAATCTGTTGTGTAACGTTAGCGTCGTGTCCACGTGACAGTAGTCACAAAGATTCTCTGTACTAAATGTTATATGCCTACTTGTCTTTTGTTTGCTGGAACCCTTTGTTTTTTCAAATACGTCAGTCCTTCTCGACCGGAAAATAGAAACTTTCTGTCTATACTGTATATTAAGCATAGGGGGAGATTTTCACAATTCTCAACAAAATTTATGTGCTCTTGAGATAATGTTCAACCAAAATCATCGGATGAGAAAGATGTTGTTGTTAGATATTTTAGGGGCTTTGCGACATCGTGAACATGTAGCCCCGTGTACTTGGGTGTGTGTATTTTGTGTGATAACCTGTGTTATTGTGATGGCTGTACTAGTGTGTGTATTTGTGAATTGGAGATATGATTAGGAAGGAGGCGGCCGTGGCCTTAAGTTAGGAACCATCCCGTCATTTGCCTGGAGTAGAAGTGGGAAATCACGAAAAACCATTTTCATGATGACTGAGATTGGAATCGCACCCTCCTCTTCTCAGTTTTGCCTCACAAGGCTGCGTGTATCCCGTTCCAGCCCTCAGACAGAATTAAATTTTCTCGAATCCGGACCTCCAGAGTGACAGCCAAGAATGCTAGCCGTATATACATTTAAAAAAGGAGGAGATTTTCTCTAATCTCAACAAAATGTATGTTCGTCTTTCTTAGATGATGTCAGACACACAAATCATTGATGAAAAATATAGGGCCTATAACTTGCTAAATAGATGTACAACTTTGTAACTCCTCAAATGATGTGCTCCAGATATTCGTTCCCGAAAAACTGATGGATGAAATCAGATGAAGATTCATGTTACGAAATTGCTCACAATGAACTGCAATAGTCGCGCTGAATTGCCTTCAAGTAGTCTATTAATTATTTGCAAGGTTTACCAGGAGTTTACGTGAGTGCAGTGAAAGAGTGACAGAAGTTGAAGGATCTTTCTGACTCATGGACGCGGGAAGATAATCAACCGCACGCCATGGACCACTTGTGGAACGTGGGGTGGTGAACATAAGAACCACGCTGAGTCTGGAACGGTTTCCACTTGCCTGTGCTGGACCACACTTGGGAAAGTTAACCAAACATGTTAACTGACTAAAGTTCATGCCATACTCATAAAAATAACATAAAAAATTAAAAAATAAACGAATCATTGAAATTAAACAATACTAACTCATTAAGGTAAAAGGTCAAACTTTTAAATAATTAATTGATCAAAATTAAGGTTATCCATAACTAACCAACAAAAGTTAAAATTAAAACATTAAAATAATACTAATATTATACTGTATAGACCAGGTAGCTCATTTGCCCCGTGGAATCAACCCACAAGTGTCCCTGATGTATGGGATGTCCAATAACTGATTTCCACAGGAGTCACACTGCATGCTGGCAGATTAACTTACGTCAGAATACATAGGGGGTAACAACCGGACGACCACTCGCTGCATGTTCCTCAGCGCTAACCGTCTAATGCGCCCTATTGTGTTATGAAACCTCGCATTTGAGAGCGTAATAGGCTCATATGTGTTACAACACGACAGTTGCTGGCAACATACTGACAATGGCTGGTGTATTCAGAAACAGCAAGTAGGTATACGAACATCATACTAATCTATGGAAATGCTGGTCGTATTGCCGTCAAAGCTCGAGGTTTCATAACGAAATGGGGCGCATTAAACGAGAGCATTGAGTTACTCGTACATGTAGCGAGTGGCCGTCTGGTTGTTAACAATTGGCATTCTGACGTAACCTGCGTGCATTAAAAGATACCCCTTTGCAATTCAGTTATTCATTATTACATGCGGGACACCTAAGTTACAGTATAAGTAGATTGTATGAGGCAAATAAGCCACCTGCTATAACGGGAGATTCTGCAGCCCTTTCCAATAATTTGCTCCTACCCAACTAACGCGTGTTATCAGGAAGGTCGATATTTCTCTGCTTGCATCCCGTATGGTAGGCTACTAATGCACTGCAAGCATATCCTGCAAACGATACTGAACACTATTATTTTTCCCTCGATGTGACTACAGACTAATGATGATGATCATTGTTGTTTTAAGGGGCCTAACATCCAGGTTATCGGCCCCTAATGGTGTGGGTGAGCGTGAAGATGAAAATGAAATGTAAACTATAACTAAAACTAGCTACTAACTTATATACTAGAAGAAGAAATGGAAAACAAAAGGAGAATAAGGCAAATAAAGGACAGGAGGAAAAGAAATGCCCTCAACCCTCGAAGAATGCGGATTGAGAGACTTGCAACGAAGGAGAGCCATGAAAGGCAGACAGGAAAGTGAAAAAGGAGAGGGTCCGCTCCAGAGGTAATGGATAAAAGGGGAAAACCGGACCCAGCTCAGGAATCCCTCGGGGTCACCAACTCCCGAACTCACCAGCCGTGATCCCCTGAGGGTGTAGCAATATCTAGGGTGCACCAGAAGTGGTGGGACTACATACACCCTGCCTCCTTGAGGGCCTTGAACAGAAGGCAGGAGATTACATGAAAAGAAAAATAAGACTGACCCCTCGCAGAAGGAGGGTATCAGAAAAGATGAGACAAGGGCCAATTAAGGCGGGAAAGGAAGAGACTCCCTAGGCTTCGGATACCCTAATACCGTCAGGGTCGGAAGAGAACAAGAGTTGACCAAGTGTGGTCGACAGGAAAGAAGACGGAGAGGAGCCCGGGACAAGTAAGTGGAAGTAATGCCGGACTCAGCTGGAGCCTCGTGGTCGCCAACCCACGTCCCACTAGATGTGAGCCCCTGAGGAGGGGGCTACAGACAAATACGCCTCCCAGACGTTTTCACACTAGGATTTTCCTGTGTATAGAACTAAAGAAAAATGAACCTTAAATACACTGCACTGTAGGAAATAACTTATACCTTCTACAGTACAATGAATTTAAAGCTCATTTTCTTTATGCTTATACACAGGAAAATGAACCTAACGTGAATTGTTCTGTTGGACGGCACATCCACATACGGCTGGGAGGCGTGACCAAATATTAGGGAAATAATGGAAAAGATAATAATAATGTTATTGGTTTTACGTCCCTTTTAACTACTGAGGCTTTTAGAGACACCAGGGTGCCGGAATTCTGCCCCAAAGGGGATTTTTAACGTGCCAGTAAATCTACTGACACGGCTCCCTCGCATTTGCGCACCCTCAAATTTGATCCTGCAACCTTGGGAACAGCAGGTGAGAACGTTAGCGCTGAGCCACACATATTGGTAAAGAAGACCAGTGTGGGGTACGAGGTATTGCAAGTTCAGCTACGATAAGCCCAAACGTTTACAAGATGTCTAATATTAATATAATTAATTTATAATATTGTAGTAGAAAATAAATTAAAAGTACCGTAGCTATCTACTCGAAGTGGAACGCGAGGGTTTGGGGGTTGGTTGAAGGCAATGGAGGCGATGGCATGCGCATTGTTCAGATTGGTTTATGGGGGGAGGGTGTGGGGGCTGTCGCCATAGGAACTCCCCACTCCACAATTCAAGATCTCATCCCGGCTGGTCCAGGTAGGAATGGGGGTGGAGCAGGAACTCATGTTCCTCCCCCTCCCGCTTTTCTCAGCCAGGTAGCGTTTGCTAGGAGTTCGATCATTTGCATTTGGTTACTCGATGACTCCGGTCTCAACGATCCAGCCATCAAAGTAAAACTGTTCACGAGTTCTGACCAGCAGTGATCCAGCTGCTGTTAGTGTGTACCGTTAACAGCAGAGGTAAGTGAAGTTTCGAAGCCATTCCTCCAGTGTTGCCAATACATACTGTTATTTGTAACTCTTCAGTCGGTCAACACTATATTGCCCAATGACTGGGTGGGTACAATGTACAGTCTTCTTCTTGCTCTCCTCAACCTGGCGGTTGGTGGGTAGCATGAATGTCTTCGTCCAAAGGTCTTCTATTCTGAGCCCGCTGTTTGATCAGGTGGTACGGACTTCTTCCTCCGATGTCATCAAAGAACTCTCCTCTTGGTCGTCCTCTTCCTGCCTTGCCTTCCATTTTCCCTCCAAGCAGTGTGATGCACCATGGTGAATGCCGGAGTAGGTGACCTATCCAATTATTTCTTCTTTTTTTGATTGTTTCTGTCATTGATGATTTCCTCTGCTCTTCTTAGAACCTCTTCATTAGTTAGCCTTAGGGTCCAAGGTATCCGTAGCATTCGTCGCCAGCACCACATTTCAAATGCACATAATCGTTTCTTGTCGGCCTTCAATAGTGTCCAGGTTTCGCAACCATAGGTCGCAATGCTCCAAATGTAACTTTTAATGAAGTGTTTTTTGACTTGTAGGGATATGGCTTTGGATGTCAGGAGACTTCTCTTCCTGTTGAAAGCTTCTTTAGCCTGGGCTATTCGAGAGCGGATATCCTTTTCACACCTCCCATCAGAAGTAATAATGCTTCCCAAGTACTTGAAAAGATTTACTTGAGCCACTCTTTCTCCTCCCAACCATACATTACTGTTCTGACTACCATCTCGACTACATTTCATTGTCTTGGTTTTTGTTTTGTTAATCTTCATGTTACATTTTACCCTTAGATGATCATTTAATTCATGTAATGCAATTTCTAGTTTTTTCTCAGCATCTGCTATGAGGGCAATGTCATCTGCGAAACGTATTGTTTCAATTCACCGTTTATTTTTATTACATTCTTATTCTTTTATTGCTTCTTCTACATACACATTGAAGAGCAGAGGAAGGAACAAATGGCCGCGAAAATAGGAAAAGGAGTAAGACAAGGGTGCAGCCTTTCACCTCTGCTCTTCAATGTGTATGTAGAAGAAGCAATAAAAAAAGGAAAAGTATACAGGGTGTAATTGACAGTTAGTTCAATGTGTATTGCAGGAACTGCTAGTTTAAATTGTCAGTTAGTTCAATGTGTATTGCAGGAACTGCTTGGTTTAAATTGTCAGTTAGTTCAACGTGCAGCAGGAACTGCTAGTTAAAATTGTCAGTTAGTTCAGTGTGCATCACAAGAATTGCAAGAACTGCTTGGTTTATATTGAGAGTTAGTTCAGTGTAGCCTATATCACATAAACAACTCGTCTACCGTCAAGTATTCTTAAACTGGTTTACCGAGATTTTTCATTTTCATATTGAGGGGTGGTACCTTCTAATAGGCCTTGGACAGTTCCCTTCGACTACTTACCCAGTTTCATACATGTTTAGCCTTCTTTCGAAATTTGTAGTAGGCCTATATGTACGTATACTTATGAGATATCATCATCATCTTCATTTCCCCTTTTTCAGCTGACACTGGGTTGGGGGCAAATATGGTTCCTCTCCACTTTGTTCGGTCGTTCCACCATTTCTCTTCTGACAGACACGGTGTTCCAATCCAGGTTCCGTTTACTAATGCTATTCTTCACCGAGTCCATCCAACACATTCTTGGTCTTCCTCGTCCTCTCTTCCCTGTCATCTGTCGTTCCAGTGCTCGTCTTGGTAGCCTTACTTCATTCATCCGTTTGATATGTCCAAACCATCTCAATCTGTTTTGCTCCAGTTTGTCATTTAGTTTCTGTACTCAAATGTCCGTGTGTCTATCTGTGTTTTTGCATTTGTGTATGTATGTATGTATGTATGTATGTTTGTGTGAGTATATCTGTCTGTCGTCGTCCCCGTATCAATTCAAACACACCGAAAACGAATTGATTGCAATTCGGTACGGAGGTAGCACTACCATAGGGAACCACAACGTCATGTTTTATTTTTCATCCAACTTAACGAAAACAAAATGGCAGCCACCCAAGTGTTCGAAGTTTAAATCAAATTACGATTAAACTAAGCATTGAATGTCTACCAATTTTTGAAGAAACATACCTTCGTGTAGGAAGCGTGTTTCACCCAAAGGTCATCAGCAAAACATTCTAAAGATGGCATCTGTGTGAATCAAGCAAGCATTGTTATCCATAACTTTTGATCCCAAGAATCAATGTTCACACAATTTGACATTCAGATAGTTTTATATTAGAACCCTATGTTACCTGCCTTATGGCTATATGACCGTGAATATTACGTGCTGCCGCCATCGAAATTATAAAATATAAAATGAAGTAACTCTCACCAATTAAGAGCTACTGTAACAAAAATATTAGTGGCAAACTAGGACCGTATATGTGACCTTGTATGACTTAAGTCTAAGGAACAGAATCTTCATACATCCTAGATGGCGACAGCACGAATTACTACAACGTTAAAATCGACAACTCAGAATTAAATTGAGTAATTGAGACGAATCTTGCTAAAATGTGAGTAGGCCTACTATATAAGAGCTCTCACTTGCGTTAATCAACAGATTAACACACTGAAAATAGTGCAGAGCGGCTATCCTGCAATTTCAAAATAAATTAATAACTTTCGGTAACCTAGAGCTATAATAACGAAATTTAGTAATACAATAGAACCGTATATGTCGCTCTGTATGCGCAAGACAAAATAACAGTGATACCATAGATTCAAGATGGTGGTTGGGCGTACAATTAAAGTATACAATTAGTAACTCAGGATTATATTACGCAATTATGGTAAAACTTGGTAGAAGAGGAGTAGGCCTACTATATAAGAGGCGTCAGTGGCGGTAGTGATAATTTTATCACACTGAATATAGTGCGCAGCGGCCATCCTGAAATTGATCATTTAAAAATAAATAACTTTTAAACCTACAAAAATGAAAATTAGTGATAATATAGACACATATTTGGAATATCGCATGCCTAAAACAAAATAACACTGACCCTAAATTTTCAAGATGGTGACTGAGCGTATTATTAAAACCTATTGATCAATTATTCAGAATGTACGGGTAATTGTGCGATTAAAACGAAACTTAGTAAGAAAGAAGTACCATGTAAGGGACCTTGCTGAAATAAGCTATTAGAATGACACACAGAATACAATGCGCGGTGGCCATCTTGCTAAGAAAGAACATATTAATAAATACTGTAACTCAATGTATCTTAAGAAACACCATCAAAATTAGCAACAAAAAAAATATGCCAATAAAACAGCGACTCTATACGTTCCCGTTAGTGGGTGGGAGTATTCTTAAGACTTGAATATACAGTATCGCGCGCTGTGGCGATCTTGAAATTATAACTTGTACAAACGGACAACTCTATATACAGGGTGTATTTGATATAGCCTAATGGAAGTCTGTTACACGGATGATAGAAGCGACTATTCTAATGCTTCCTACGTAAAATATTTGTCACCTATTTTTAATTGAAAATTAATCATTAAAAAGTCAATGTTTTTAGTTTTTTCAGAAACTCTTCAAACAGAAGGTAGGGTGGCAGTCGGGGGGAAACAAGGTGGGGTGAGTTGGGGTGACGCGGGTGAGGGGAAGTTGTTACGTAATCGGAGCATTGACCTTGCCGGTTGAGGGGTCGTATCAGCTGTTATGACGAAGCGATACCCGTCTCGAAAGAATATGTGTATTGCTGTTGTTGTTGTTGTTGTTGTTAAAATTGCACGCAATGGCTTGGGACGTTAGGACCGGTAGTATTGTGTGCCTACTTTGTAAGAGTAAGTAAAAAATAATTTCGATAATCAGCCCTGGTGTGTCATTGGCATCCCTCACGTTAATGAAATATGGGACAAAATTCAGACACCCGTAGTCCGTTCAGAACTAGCATTTAAGACGGAAGTAAAATACCTGATGTTTTGTTTGAGGGGCTTGGCGATGATTTTGGTCATTGAGCCCCATGTAGTTGGGTGTGGGTGGAATTTGTCGGATAACCTGTGTTTTTGTGGTCTCTGTAGTAATGTGGGTATTTGTATTTCAGGTGAGGATTGAGAAGGAGGCGGCCGTGGCCGTAAGTTAGGTGCCATCCCGGCATTTGTCTGTGGTAGAAGTGGGAAACTACGGAAAACTACATCCAAGATTTAATACTAGTGCGGTACCACTTGTACATAATAATAATAATAATAATAATAATAATAATAATAATAATAATAATAATAATAATAATAATAATAATAATAATGCAATTATAGCGAGTTGGTCGGCCCTATCAAAAGGCAGTGGCATGTAGAACGGTCAAGACCATACCTATCATTGTCTCAAGTACGGGCATGTTCCCAAGTACCTTGCTCCAAGGCCTTAAAGAACGGCTTGAAAAGCTTGTTGTGATGGTGTTAATTCAGTTTAGGGGCTTGGGACATTTGTTTATCAGCCCCGTGTAGTTGGGTGAGTGTTGAATTTGTCTTATAAACTGTGTTTCTGTGTTGACTGTAGTAGTTTGTGTAGCTGTGGTTATTACGGTCGAGAATGAGGTTGGTGCCCAGGGGACTCCAAGTACCATAATATCCCGGCATGTGCTTGGAAAGCGCGTGGAAGAATCTGGAGATATCCAAACTCAGGATAGCCACTGTCGGTGCTGAGTTCGGACCTCCAACCACCGGACTTGCTGCGAACGTGGTGCACGATTTAATGCGCATTCGTACACCGCGGAGGTAGGAAAGAAAGCAGCCGTCGACTTATGAAGGGACATCCCAACTTTGTCCTCGTGGGATGCCACGGTAAATCATCTTGTGGCTGCCAATGGTGGAAGTAAGGAAGCTTATGGTCTTACATGACCGTAAATTTCGTGATCATGAGCTACTGGACCTCCTTTTATGTGGAATCCGAACCACAGGACATGGCATTTCACTTCGAAAATCTCATATGCATTGACCGGGAGTCAAACCTGGTCCGCCGTCGTGAGAGGCCAACAGCTGGACCTCTGCGCCATCATGCCACGACTTGCATATCGACCGGTGATGGAAAGCTGACTCAATACTAGCACCACATGTAGATGACGACTTAAAAACATAATAATAATAGTCTAAGAATATTAATAATGTGTCAGCCTGTGTAGCTCTGGTGGTAGAGTGCTAACCTTCCCGAGGGTGCGATCTACGTTCAGTCATGTAGTAAATGAATGTGAGCTAATACAATCATGTCCACGGATTTCATGGCACATACAAGAAATTCTGCGTACAGAAAAGTCTGGCAACTCGACATACCAGATAAAACATAAAAGAAGTTAGTGCGTCTAAAAGTCTATTATTACTATTATCAGTAGTAGTAGCCTACTATGATAATAATAATAATAATAATAATAATAACTTACTGTTAATATCTTTATTACAGTTGTTGCACTGTCTTCACACAAAGATAGACCAACAGTTCCTTAAACTATTTTGCCAAATCTTTAGGGTTTCCATTTTCTATGAATAGGCCATGAAGCTGGCAAAATCCTAAACAGATCCACCATCACTAGACATGTAGGCTAGCAACTCCCCATGAAGGTGTGAATCAGTTGTTCATAGGCTCGGTTTTGTGTATTTCAATGCCAATGGCAGACAAGACGTGGAGGTCACTCAACTTCAGATTCTAGTCTACATTCTTCAGCGTTGGAGGGGAGGGCGACTGGGAGAAGTCAGCCGTGCTGCTGAGGGTAACGCAGTCCAAGCTCTTTTCCAAGACATTGACCGACGATTTTTGTGATTTAGTTCCACCTACACTAATAAAGATACGACCAAATTTCATAAAGATGTTTGCTTAGAATAGTCTCTTCTATCACCAGTGTAACCGACTTCCATTATATCAATTACACCCTGTATTTTAGAGATACAATATCTCTAATTAGCATTAATGTAGAACCGTATATGGGCTTCGTACGCGAATGGCAATAAAATACCCCCGCCATTTATTCAAGATTGCGGTAGAGCATACTATTACAACTTAAAATCATTAATTCAGGATCCAATGACGCATTTAGGCTAACACGAAATTTTGTAAAAGTGGAGAATAAGATAAGATACGACGCTTGCATTAGTCATAATGACTATCGCCTTATGTAGCCTATATCATGCAGTCTATCATGAATATACAACACATTGATAACCACTTTTTATTACAAATACAATGACGAAAGGCAGCAAATATGCAGTCTCACATAAATGGTTTTCTCTATAGAAGGCACTAGATAAATGATTCCATATATTCAAGAAGGTGGATGACCGTAATTTTCCAAGGTTCCAATCAATTCCTCTGGATGCAAAAACGAAATAACATCGAAACTTAGTAAAGGGGAGTCCTATATATTATACGACTACAACAATTAGCGTGGTCTAAGCTCAGCATTGATTGTGGAGTTGATGGGTGATCACGACTCGTGGTCTGACCTCGGCATTGGTTGCAGGATTGATGGGTGGTCTAGACACGTGGTCTCACCTCGGCATTGATTGTGGAGTTGGCGGGTGATATCGACACTTGGTCTGACTTCGTCATTGATTGTGGAGTTAATGGATGAACTCGACACCAGGTCTGACCTCGGCATTGATTGTGGATTTGATGGGTGATCTCGACACTTGGTCTGACCTCAGCATTGATTGTGGATTTGATTGCTAATCTTGACACTTGGTCTGACCTCACCACTGATTGCAGAGTTGATGGGTGATCTCGAAAATTGGTCTGATCTCGGCATTTGATTGCAGAGATGATGGGTGATCTCGACACTTGGTCTGACCACGGCATTGATTGCAGAGTCAATGGTGATCTTGACACTTGATCAGACCTCGGCATAGATTGTGGAGTTGATGGGTTACCTCGACACTTGGTCAAACCACGACATTGATTGTGGAGTTAATGGGTATTCTCGACACATTGTCTGACCTCAGCATTGATTGTGGAGTTGATGGGTGATCTCGACACAAGGTCTGACCACGGCATTGATTGTGAAGTTAATGGGTGATCTCGAAACTTGGTCTGAACTCGGTATTTGATTGCAGGGTTGATGGGTGATCTCGACACTTGGTCTGACCTAGGAATTGATTGTGGATTTGATGGGTGATCTCGACACTTGGTCTGAACTCGGTATTGATTGTGGAGTTGATGGGTGATCTCTTCACTTGGTCTGACCACGGCATTGATTGCAGAGATGATGGTGATCTCGACACTTGATCAGACTTCGACATTGATTGTGGAGTTGATGGGTTATCTCGACACTTGGTCCGACCTCAGCATTGATTGTAGAGTTAATGGGTGATCTCGACACTAGGTATGACCTACGCATTGATTGTGGAGTTGATGGGTGATCTCGACACTTCGTCTGACTTCTGCTTTGATTGTGGAATTGACGGGTGATCTCGACACTTGGTCTGACCTCGTTATTGATTGCGGAGTTAATGGGTGAACTCGATACTTGGTCTGACCTCGGCATTGATTGTGGAGTTGGTGGGTGATCGCGACACTTGGTCTGACCTCAGCATTGATTGTGGATTTGATTGGTAATCTCGGCACATGGTCTGACCTCGGCACTGATTGCAGAGTTGATGGGTTATCTCGAAACTTGGTCTGACCTCGGCAATTGATTGCAGAGTTGATGGGTGATCTCAACACATGGTCTGACTTCGGCATTGATTGTGGAGTTGATGGGTGTTCTCGACAGGTGGTCTGAACTCGGTATTGATTTTGGAGTAGATGGGTGATCTCGAAAATTGGTCTGACCACGGTATTGATTGCAGAGTTGATGGTGATCTCGACACTTGATCAGACCTCGGCATTGATCGCGGAGTTGATGGGTGATCTCAACACTTGGTCTGAAAACGGCAATGTTTGTGGAGTATATACGTGATCTCGACACTAGGTCTGATCTCGGCATTGATTGTGGAGTTGATGCTGATCTTGACACTTTGCCTGAAATCGGTATTGTTTGTGAAATTATGGGTGATCTCGACACTTGGTCTGAATTCGCCATTTGATTGCAGAGTTAATGAGTGATCTCGACACTTGGTCAGGCCTCGGCATTGATTGTGGAGATGATGGGTTGTCTCGACACTTGGTCAAACCTCAGCATTGATTGTTGGGTTGATGGGTGAACTCGACATTTGGTCTGACCTCGGCATTGATTGTGAAGTTGATGGGTGATCTCGACACTTGGTTTTTCCTCAGCATTGATTGTGGAATTAATTGGTAACCTTGCCACTTGGTCTGACTTCGGCACTGAGTGCAGAGTTGATGGGTGATCTCGAAACTTTGTCTGATCTCGGCATTTGATTGCCGAGTTGATGGCAGATCTCGACACTTGATCAGACATCGGCATTGATCGTGGATTTGATGGGTGATCTCGACACTTGGTTGGACCACGGCATTGATTGTGGAGTTCATGGGTGATCTCGACACTTGGTCTGATCTCGGCATTGATTGTGGCGTTGATGATAATCTTGACACTTGGTCTGACCTTCGCATTGATTGTGGAGTTGATGGGTGGTCTCGACACTTCGTCTGACCTCCACATTGATTGTGGAATTGACGGGTAATCTAGACACTGTACCCGTTCGTCCTGGGGATGCGATTACCCATCTGCTATTACATCGCATTCCTGGATTTCCAGGACAGAGCGGAGTTAAATGAACATGAAGTGAAATAAGGAATGTGTCGGAAATTCAGTTGAAATATCACAAAAGCAGAGGGTAACACGAGATAAAGTATCTCCAGGGTCGTTACGGGTTTAAATTTAATTTAAAAAATACAAATATAAATGGGCGCCATCAACTGAATTCCTAGCAAACCACATCCTTCCTGGTTAAGCCTTAATTAAGACAAGGAAAGAAATAGGAAAATCACATCATCATCAGATCACAACTAAGATAAAAACAAATTTATTCAACTTTGATAGTCAGACAGACATATTAAACACTCATCCTACCTAAGAGCATGGTCGAATGCCAACGTTAAATTGTCATTGTCCAGAAAATCGAACCATCTCCATTCTACTCAAAGTGTATTTAATCCACATAAAATAGGAAAAATTTCTAAAGTTCTCTTGGGTTCTCAGGATCACCGTAGCACTATGTCTTTGCGTCACTGACATTCGTGATAACTGAGACCTAACTTCTCTTTAAATTAACATCATGAATGTGGATGTAAAAATATTAATTAATCTGTCTAAACACATATATCCTAATCACATATTTAAATATCATATAATTTATGGCTTGCATGGCATTATTCAAATGCAGAATATTTTAGTAAAATGCTCCTAAACATCGAATAATTAATTTACACTATTTACACTGTCATTAATAATTGCTGGTTTGTGAATCACAGAAAATCCACTACTCATTGGTTATAATCATCATCATCATCATCAAAATTAAATATTTCTCACTTTAGTTCTCATCTCAAAATTCCTTATATTCATGTCAGAAGAATTAATTCATTATCATCAAACCATTGAAATGAATATTATAATCATCACTCCTTTATGCTCTCTAATTATTCACACACTCTCCTTTCATCATCTCATTCAGATTAAATGATCTTAAATCATCAATATAAATTGTTTAATTCATCAACTCAAGTTGCAATTCTTCAAATCATATCTCAATTAAATTTATTTAAATCCATTTAAATTTATTAATCATCAGCTTCTTTAACTAATTATCACCTTCTAATTCAGTTATTCATCATCTATTTAATCATCTATTAATTTATTTAAATCGGCTTATTTATTCAATCTTTAATTCATCCATTTATTTAATTCATTGATTTATTCCAAAATTTAATTTATCAGTTTATTTAAATTTTATTCATATGGTTATTTAGATTTTTATTATTTCATCTAGTCATTCTGATTTTTATTTCATTAGGTCAGATCATTAATATGCTTAAACTTCAGATTATTATTTCATTAATTATTATTATCAGAAAATCTTGTATTATCAACTTTATTTATCTCTTTATTTCCTAACAAATTATTTAATATGGGTTATAGAACGTTGTCTTACAGATTTATCACTTCCAAGTTATATCTCGTATTCAATTATCATGCCAAAAATATTATTGCCTTCACAAATTCACGTTGGATCTCACTATCCACAACTACCTTATATATTCTCACTTTATCAAATATCACATTTGAATACCACAGTTATTCCACAAAACTCCATAAATATTCAGCGCACAGCATGAATCTCAAAATTATGCTAGACTGGGTTCGACAACCTCATGTCTGCTTCAAAATACATTAGCAATATTGCAACTTCCACTTGGCAACTTCCACAAAATGCCTATCACAAACTTCACTTAATCACGTTGCATGATCTACAAATTATATAACTGGCTTCAAATTATCAACACACACAATCTCCAATAACTGTAATTAATCTGATCACATCTAGACAACTTCTTAAACAATTAGGAAAAATATTACCTCAGTAATTGAAATCAAATTCAAAATCTGCTTTCAAATAGCATAAATTCTCTTAAAATTTTCATAATTCACTTCACAGAAAAACACAAATGTGTTATAATTTCTCCCATCAAAATATGCAATACTGATCTGCCTTAAAATAAATCTGACCATTAATGATTCATCTTACAAGATTCAATTACTTTAAATCCTTCTCAAAGGTATTAAATTCAATCATAAAAATTATCAAATGCATCAGCTGTAACAGCTGTTAACTGAAAGTACTCTCAAAAGAGTATAGCAACAAAATATTGGATTGGCAAACAAGAATTACAAATGTAACCCTGCTGACATTTATTTCTAATTTATTTAACAAAATTCGACTGATATGTGACTAGTAGTTTCTTGTTTGATCCTCTTACAATCTCAAGTACACTCGGATGATAAAAATGAGTTCCTCAATGGCGAGTAAGATGAGTATCCACCACACAATCGTATACATACGAAAGGCCTCGCCCCGATGGCTAACATGATAATGCCCTGAACGTTGGGTAAAGATGTGTACCACCACGCAATCGTATAAATACGAAAGGCCCCATCTCGTTGTCTGATGAGTGAATGTACCAGATTGGAATCAACAAGTCTCTAGTTGTCACATAAAAGCGATATTCATTCACTTGAGTGAATAACATCTTAATATCTCCAAACAATCCAATGGAAAAAATCCCTACTGATGAATAATACGCACTCGCTAGTATGTAATGAACTGACGAAGTAATTTAAATAATCCAATTGCAGATCACGAGTTCGAAATACTTGCCACAAAAATAACTATCCAAGAAAAACTATCCTTACTGGAAAATGTCTAAAAGACCAAACATCTGCTTAATAAAGCCAACCAATGGTGAGAATCTCGTATAATGGTGCCTGCCATATCATATGGTAACGCCATATTCTAGCAAGTTGGAGCAAATAATGTCTAAGCCATGTCTAAATAATCGTAGAACTCCTACTAGAAAAATATACACAAGTATGCCCAGTGTTCATGGAAAAATCATATCAGAAAGTCATAACTCTTACAGTACCTTCTCATATCAGCTGTTAATATATTTCAAAGATCGTCGATTATCCTCGTGTGTAATAAATTTCTCGAAAGATCGACGTGAATATCGTATCACCCACGCAAAAACGATCGACTTCATATCCCAAGTGAATCAGCTGTGAGACCTCCTCTTCTTCAGGAATCGAATCCATCGCTCCGTGGTGCCATCGCGTCTCTGTCTTCGTTTACTCCGACATGATGAACTGCATGTTATCCATAGCGGATACTGTCCAAATTCTTACGTAAATGTTCATAAAAGCAGCGTACCCCATATTCTTCTTCGATGTTACGCCACTGTCCCATACAATGTTCGGTTTGCTTGTTAAAAGTTCAATCTCCACAGCGGTTAAGTCTCACTTGCAGAAAATAAATGTTATTTATGAGAGTGTATAAGTTTTTGAAACACCCTGTAGCTGTGTTCGTACTCGATATTCTATAATAATTCATAGAAAAGAATTATGTTAATGCACATGCCAATGTTCATGAGTGCATATAATTGTAACATTTCGTTTGCCTTAAAAGCATTAATGTTAGCTTGACCCCATGGTCGCTCTACATGTTCCGTTATGAAATGCATATGGCGTAATGTCGTTTGAATATCTAAGTTCATAATTGCAGTATATTACAACCATCCGCCTGCACAATTCTATTACTGAATACAAGTCCCATACAATGTTGTAACTGAATGTTGAAATGAAGTTCAGCTTCTTTAATATTGCCTGCGTATAAAAGTCGGAAACAGCCCGCTCGGATCTACTCCACTGTTCCAGAATGATCTACGCTTAAAGCCGGCCTCGCCATGCCGCTTCGCTGTGCTGTTCTGCGTTACAAAATGCAGCTCGAAATACAGTTCTCAATCTCGTTTTACAATGCTGTTCTGACCCCGGCTTTTCTCCTGCCTACACGGCCCGTACAACCTGTCTCGTAACCGGTTCTCTCGCCATCTACCGTACGTTACTCGCCTTGGCTCACTGACCTACTTTCGCTCTCTGCTTGGTTAAGTAATACAGTTCGTTTTCACGCCACGCAACAAGTGCTGTGCACCGCTCAACTTTGCCGTACCCTCTGCGCATGTGTACTACTCAGCTCGCTGGCTGAACTCGACTGATGTGTCTGGACTGCGTCGAGGAGCTCGTACCTGGCGCTGTCACGTGATGCTCCCCCACCTTCTGTGGTCGCGCGTCACAAATATAATCTCGACCACCATCATCTCGGCTATTAAGGGATTATCTGTCTTTCTTCAAGTTATTACCATATATATTGCTTGACATTTCTTCTCCTTTGAGATGATATAACACTATGTTCCATTTAGATCTTAATAAAACTTTAATATCCTTCCCATAATTCCATCTACTTGACTGGCAGTGCCTTCTTGATCCTTGGCCTTCTACGTCATTTCCTAACATTCTTCTCGACTCGATGTGAGCGCTATCTTTACAATTTTTCCCATAAATCTCAACTACGGCTCAATGTCAGCTGGCGTAGCTGATAGCCTCAACTAGGTATCGGGTACATCTCTCCCGCACATCTCCTTTTTTATCAGGCTTGAGAAAAAAAATACACTCTCAGGCATTCTATACACAACATATGTACACGATAGCTCTACAATCCTCTTATTCAGCATGATGATACTTTCTAATGCTAGCTGCGTTAAAAGTCCCCACAACTTCATTAGTATCCATTCCCTCGATGTACTATATCTCCTTAAATTAGATCCTCTTCTTTGACTTGCTATCTCTCAACAATGATGATTGATTCCCAATGATTAGTATCCTGATTCTGCATTACTTTGTCGTTTATTTCTTCCTTCTGCACTCGTGCTTGCTCGATTGATATCTCTAGTTATCTCCTCGGGTGGTGCACTAGGCTGTCTACTTTCTTGCCTTGATCTTCCATATTCTCGATTGTCTTGTCTCTCATTTGGATCATGTCTTCTGCTATCCTGCCTATCATTCTGATTAGACTGTTGACCTTGGTTCCAGTTGTATCTACCACGATATCTATTGTTGTATCTATTCCTATTTTGGTATCTGGAATTCTGATCATAGTTCCTGTATCTACTGTTTCTTGCGTCCTGATCGTATGGCCTCTCATATGGTCCTCCATATCGATCATTCCCACGAACGTTGTGAATATACCTCCATTCCCTTCGTTCCTTCTGTTTCCCCAGGAATCTCTTCTATCAGTCTGTGCTGCGTTATCGACAACTACCGCATTCACCTCTTGCGTGTTTCGATTATCGTTCCTTGCAGTTCTGCGTGTAATTTGAGCGCTTGTATAATCTAATCGGCGTAAGATATCGTCATAGTGCTCAAGTGTGTTCGCTCCCGAAGCTATGAGTGATCGTTGTACCTCAATTGGCAACTGTCTTGCTATAGCTTGCAAAAGCTCTTCTTCTGGCAATGGAGGAATCAAAAACTGTAATTTAGCAAATTGCGAAGTAAAGTAATTAGCATAATGCGTTGGATGTGACGTAGAGTAACGCTTCGAATACATTTCTGCTCTTACGTTCAGCTGATCCTCTGCACTCCAAAATCTCCTTAAGAATGCTATGGCAAATTGTTCCATATTCGCAAAATTGCTCCTGAATGCGCGAAACCAAGTTAACGCAGGTCCGTCTAAGGCGCGTTCGACTATCCTTAGTTCTCTCTTCTTGGCTACTCTATGTTCCGCCATGTAGTCGCGAATATCTCTCAGAAATTCGACTGGTGTGACTCCTGTGTTCCCTGAAAACTTTCTTGGCTTATCATCCAGATTTCGGATGATGGTCACTGGACCTGAGTATCGTTCACTCGTACCAAACGTACTCCTATTCGAATTCGGATTGTCTTGAGGGGTTGAACTAGCCCTTTCGAATGTAACATTCTGTTGCGTTTGACGGTCTTCTCCCACGCTAACCTCTTGACTGTTCATACTGC
Source organism: Meconema thalassinum (assembly GCA_946902985.2). Classification (NCBI taxonomy): domain Eukaryota; kingdom Metazoa; phylum Arthropoda; class Insecta; order Orthoptera; family Tettigoniidae; genus Meconema; species Meconema thalassinum. Next base: position 231,890,861 of record OX336389.2, on the reverse strand, counting down.
GGTCTATCGGTGTCTGATTTATCGATACCTGCCCCGTTGTAACATTTTGACTTGTGAAACTATTTATTATAGATTCTAGTTTAGTCATACTATCTTCTGTTCGTTTTTCTACTGTCTTGACCTTAGTTTCCAAATTATCTAACGACGTAACATTCTGCGTTCTGTTACTCTCTTCTAAATCGTTCTTCAATTTGTCTATCTTATCTTCGCATGTAGTCTTTACTGACGCGACTTGTTCCTTTAACTGATCAACATCTGTCCTAAACTGAGTTGAATCTATCTTCATCGCTTCCTTATTCTCAGTAAATCTCGCTTCCAAGTTCGCCATACCTGCGATTAATTTCTCATCCAACCCTGCACGTTTTTCTTTTGCTTCGGCATCGACCTCACTATACCGTTCTTCCACCATTGCACCGACTCAATTTTTGAATAAAGCTAAGTTTTCATTAACCTTTTGCTCTATATCATCATCAATTTTCCTAATGTCTATCTGCAATTGGTTTTCTAAGGATTTTAAGTTAGAATTAACCTCTCCTAAGACTTCCTCTTTAACGGTCCCAATTACTGACTTTAATCCTTTGATTTCATTACCTAGATTCATTTCTAGACCTTTGATTTTAGTTTCGAAAGATACTTCAGTAGACCACTCTTGTATTTTGCCTACATCTGCCACTAAACCATCAATGTCGAATATCAACTTCGATACATCGGATATAATGTCTTTCTGAATAGACATAACATCTGTTCTTAAATTAAAAATATTTTCTTCTTCTCTAATCTCTAAATCAATAATATTTTTTTTAATATTTGCACATTTTCCTCTCCTTTCATTTCTACTGCTTTTATATCGAATTGTAAAGCCTTAAATATTTCATCATTCTTTAACGTTAATCTATTCTCCAAACTAGTTAAATTGTTTTTCAACTCTGTGTTATTCTCTTCACTACGAGCTTGTAATCTAGTTTCTAACAATTTAAAACTATCCTTCAAGTTAGCTTCATTAGCTTTCAAATTGCTTTCAGTACTGGTCTGTAATCTAGTCTCTAATGACTTTAATTCATCTTTACTATGTGACTGTAATCTTTCTTCCAATGACCTCAAATTATTTTCGTTACTAGTCTGCAATGACTTCAACTCATCTTTACTATTTGACTGTAATGTAGCCTATCTTCCAATAATCTCAATTCATCTTTACTACTGGACTGTAATCTAGTCTCGAATGACTTTAAATTATCTTCATTACTAGTCTGTAATAATTTCAAATCTTCCCTATATCTAGCTTCTGAATCAGTTATCTGCTCTTTAACTTCTGTTTCCATTTTAGAAATAGTTACTGCAATACTAGACATGCCATTCTGTAACTCTCCTAACACCTTGGCTAAATCTTCCGGTAACATAATTATATTTTTAATAAACGTTTTATTCAGAGACGTTAGACAACAACACATCACAATGTATCAATTCCTGCATTCACTTGGGTATAAGAAAAATGACTTATAACTAAACATGATACAACACTAATATGATTAACATGATCACTGGAATGGGCATACAAGTATATTGTCTGACTAAGTTTAATAAATTTTATAACACCATTAAATGAAATTGAGATCAATCTCTCCGTAATCTAAATCTGATGTGATTCCATAGAATAAACAAAATCGAAGCCCCACAGATGGGTAAAGCCAATTCTCCCTCTCTCTCTGTACCCGTTCGTCCTGGGGATGCGATGACCCATCTGCTATTACATCGCATTCCTGGATTTCCAGGACAGAGCGGAGTTAAATGAACATGAAGTCAAATAAGGAATGTGTCGGAAATTCAGTTGAAATATCACAAAAGCAGAGGGTAACACGAGATAAAGTATCTCCAGGGTCGTTACGGGTTTAAATTTAATTAAAAAATACAAATATAAATGGGCGCCATCAACTGAATTCCTAGCAAACCACATCCTTCCTGGTTAAGCCTTAATTAAGACAAGGAAAGAAATAGGAAAATCACATCATCATCAGATCACAACTAAGATAAAAACAAATTTATTCAACTTTGATAATCAGACAGACATATTAAACACTCATCCTAACTAAGAGCATGGTCGAATGCCAACGTTAAATTGTCATTGTCCAGAAAATCGAACCATCTCCATTCTACTCAAAGTGTATTTAATCCACATAAAATAGGAAAAATTTCTAAAGTTCTCTTGGGTTCTCAGGATCACCGTAGCACTATGTCTTTGCGTCACTGACATTCGTGATAACTGAGACCTAACTTCTCTTTAAATTAACATCATGAATGTGGATGTAAAAATATTAATTAATGTCTAAACACATATATTCTAATCACATATTTAAATATCATATAATTTATGGCTTGCATGGCATTATTCAAATGCAGAATATTTTAGTAAAATGCTCCTAAACATCGAATAATTAATTTACACTATTTACACTGTCATTAATAATTGCTGGTTTGTGAATCACAGAAAATCCACTACTCATTGGTTATAATCATCATCATCATCAAAATTAAATATTTCTCACTTTAGTTCTCATCTCAAAATTCCTTATATTCATGTCAGAAGAATTAATTCATTATCATCAAACCATTGAAATGAATATTATAATCATCACTCCTTTATGCTCTCTAATTATTCACACACTCTCCTTTCATCATCTCATTCAGATTAAATGATCTTAAATCATCAATATAAATTGTTTAATTCATCAACTCAAGTTGCAATTCTTCAAATCATATCTCAATTAAATTTATTTAAATCCATTTAAATTTATTAATCATCAGCTTCTTTAACTAATTATCACCTTCTAATTCAGTTATTCATCATCTATTTAATCATCTATTAATTTATTTAAATCGGCTTATTTATTCAATCTTTAATTCATCCATTTATTTAATTCATTGATTTATTCCAAAATTTAATTTATCAGTTTATTTAAATTTTATTCATATGGTTATTTAGATTTTTATTATTTCATCTAGTCATTCTGATTTTTATTTCATTAGGTCAGATCATTAATATGCTTAAACTTCAGATTATTATTTCATTAATTATTATTATCAGAAAATCTTGTATTATCAACTTTATTTATCTCTTTATTTCCTAACAAATTATTTAATATGGGTTATAGAACGTTGTCTTACAGATTTATCACTTCCAAGTTATATCTCGTATTCAATTATCATGCCAAAAATATTATTGCCTTCACAAATTCACGTTGGATCTCACTATCCACAACTACCTTATATATTCTCACTTTATCAAATATCACATTTGAATACCACAGTTATTCCACAAAACTCCATAAATATTCAGCGCACAGCATGAATCTCAAAATTATGCTAGACTGGGTTCGACAACCTCATGTCTGCTTCAAAATACATTAGCAATATTGCAACTTCCACTTGGCAACTTCCACAAAATGCCTATCACAAACTTCACTTAATCACGTTGCATGATCTACAAATTATATAACTGGCTTCAAATTATCAACGCACACAATCTCCAATAACTGTAATTAATCTGATCACATCTAGACAACTTCTTAAACAATTAGGAAAAATATTACCTCAGTAATTGAAATCAAATTCAAAATCTGCTTTCAAATAGCATAAATTCTCTTAAAATTTTCATAATTCACTTCACAGAAAAACACAAATGTGTTATAATTTCTCCCATCAAAATATGCAATACTGATTTGCCTTAAAATAAATCTGACCATTAATGATTCATCTTACAAGATTCAATTACTTTAAATCCTTCTCAAAGGTATTAAATTCAATCATAAAAATTATCAAAAGCGTCAGCTGTAACAGCTGTTAACTGAAAGGACTCTCAATAGAGTATAGCAACAAAATATTGGATTGGCAAACAAGAATTACAAATGTAACCCTGCTGACATTTATTTCTAATTTATTTAACAAAATTCGACTGATATGTGACTAGTAGTTTCTTGTTTGACCCTCTTACAATCTCAAGTACACTCGAATGATAAAAATGAGTTCCTCAATGGCGAGTAAGATGAGTATCCACCACACAATCGTATAAATACGAAAGGCCTCGCCCCGATGGCTAACATGATAATGCCCTGAACTATGGGTAAAGATGTGTACCACCACGCAATCGTATAAAAACGAAAGGCCCCATCTCGTTGTCTGATGAGTGAATGTACCAGATTGGAATCAACAAGTCTCTAGTTGTCACATAAAAGCGATATTCATTCACTTGAGTGAATAACATCTTAATATCTCCAAACAATCCAATGGAAAAATCCCTACTGATGAATAATTCACACTCGCTAGTATGTAATGAACTGACGTAATTTAAATAATCCAATTGCAGATCACGAGTTCGAAATACTTGCCACAAAAAATAACTATCCAAAAAAAAACTAGCCTTACTGGAAAATGTCTAAAAGACCAAACATCTGCTTAATAAAGCCAACCAATGGTGAGAATCTCGTATAATGGTGCCTGCCATATCATATGGTAACGCCATATTCTAGCAAGTTGGAGCAAATAATGTCTAAGCCATGTCTAAATAATCGTAGAACTCCTACTAGAAAAATATACACAAGTATGCCCAGTGTTCATGGAAAAATCATATCAGAAAGTCATAACTCTTACAGTACCTTCTCATATCAGCTGTTAATATATTTCTAAGATCGTCGATTATCCTCGTGTGTAATAAATTTCTCGAAAGATCGACGTGAATATCGTATCACCCACGCAAAAACGATCGACTTCATATCCCAAGTGAATCAGCTGTGAGACCTCCTCTTCTTCAGGAATCGAATCCATCGCTCCGTGGTGCCATCGCGTCTCTGTCTTCGTTTACTCCGACATGATGAACTGCATGTTATCCATAGCGGATACTGTCCAAATTCTTACGTAAATGTTCATAAAAGCAGCGTACCCCATATTCTTCTTCGATGTTACGCCACTGTCCCATACAATGTTCGGTTTGCTTGTTAAAAGTTCAATCTCCACAGCGGTTAAGTCTCACTTGCAGAAAATAAATGTTATTTATGAGAGTGTATAAGTTTTTGAAACACCCTGTAGCTGTGTTCGTACTCGATATTCTATAATAATTCATAGAAAAGAATTATGTTAATGCACATGCCAATGTTCATGAGTGCATATAATTGTAACATTTCGTTTGCCTTAAAAGCATTAATGTTAGCTTGACCCCATGGTCGCTCTACATGTTCCGTTATGAAATGCATATGGCGTAATGTCGTTTGAATATCTAAGTTCATAATTGCAGTATATTACAACCATCCGCCTGCACAATTCTATTACTGAATACAAGTCCCATACAATGTTGTAACTGAATGTTGAAATGAAGTTCAGCTTCTTTAATATTGCCTGCGTATAAAAGTCGGAAACAGCCCGCTCGGATCTACTCCACTGTTCCAGAATGATCTACGCTTAAAGCCGGCCTCGCCATGCCGCTTCGCTGTGCTGTTCTGCGTTACAAAATGCAGCTCGAAATACAGTTCTCAATCTCGTTTTACAATGCTGTTCTGACCCCGGCTTTTCTCCTGCCTACACGGCCCGTACAACCTGCCTCGTAACCGGTTCTCTCGCCATCTACCGTACGTTACTCGCCTTGGCTCACTGACCTACTTTCGCTCTCTGCTTGGTTAAGTAATACAGTTCGTTTTCACGCCACGCAACAAGTGCTGTGCACCGCTCAACTTTGCCGTACCCTCTGCGCATGTGTGCTACTCAGCTCGCTGGCTGAACTCGACTGATGTGTCTGGACTGCGTCGAGGAGCTCGTACCTGGCGCTGTCACGTGATGCTCCCCCACCTTCTGTGGTCGCGCGTCACAAATATAATCTCGACCACCATCATCTCGGCTATTAAGGGATTATCTGTCTTTCTTCAAGTTATTACCATATATATTGCTTGACATTTCTTCTCCTTTGAGATGATATAACACTATGTTCCATTTAGATCTTAATAAAACTTTAATATCCTTCCCATAATTCCATCTACTTGACTGGCAGTGCCTTCTTGATCCTTGGCCTTCTACGTCATTTCCTAACATTCTTCTCGACTCGATGTGAGCGCTATCTTTACAATTTTTCCCATAAATCTCAACTACGGCTCAATGTCAGCTGGCGTAGCCGATAGCCTCAACTAGGTATCGGGTACAACACTTAGTCTGGCCTGGGTATTGATTGTGAAGTAGATGGGTGATCCCGACACTTCGTCTGACATCTGCATTGATTGTGGAGCTGACGGGCAACCTTGACACTTGGTCTGACCTTGGCATTATTTGCAGAGTTGAAGGGTGATCTTGACACTTGGTCTGTCCTCGCCATTAAATCGCAGAGTTAATGAGTGATCTTGACACTTGGTCTGAACTCGGTATTGATTGTGGAGTTGATGGGTGCTTTCGGCACTTGGTCTGAACTCGGTATTGAATGTGGATTTGATGGGTGATCTCGATACTTGCTCTGACCCCGGCTTCGATTGCAGAGTTGATGGGTGATCTTGACACTTGCTCTGACCTCGGCATTGATTGGAGAATTGATGGCTTATTTCGACACTTGGTCTGATCTCGGCATTGATTGCATAGTAGATGGATGATCTAGACACCTGGTCTCACCTCGGCATTGATTGTGGAATTGATGGGTGATCTCGACACTTGGTCTGACGTCGGCATTGATTGTGGAGTTAATGGGCGAACCCGACACTTGGTCTGATCTCGGCATTGATTGCGGAGTTGATGGGTGATATCGAAACTTGGTCCGACCTCAGTATTGATCGTGGAATTGATGGGTAATCTAGAACTTAGGTCTGACCTCGGCACTGGATGCAGAGTTGATGGGTGATCTCGACACTTGCTCTAACCTCGGCATTGAGTGTTAAGTTGATGGGTGATCTCGACACTTGGTCTAACCTCGGCATTGGTTGCAGAGTTGATGTGTGATCACGACACTTGGTATGTCCTCGGCAATGATTGCAGAGTTGATGGGTGCTCCCAACACTTGGTCTGACCTCGGCATTGATTGTGGAATTGATAGGTGATCTCGACACTTTGTATGACCTCGGAATTGATTGTGGAGTTAATGGGTGAACCCGACACTAGATCTGAACTCGACATTGATTGTGGAGTTGAGGGATGCTTTCGGCACTTGGTCTGAACTCGTTATTGAATGCGGATTTGATGGGTGTTCTCGACACTTTTTCTGACCCCGGTGTTGATTGCAGAGTTGATGGGTGATCTCGACACTTGCTCTGACATCGGCATTTATTGGAGAATTGATGGCTTATTTCGACTCTTGGTTGGATCTCGACATTGATTGCTGATTTGATGGATGATCTAGACACTTGCTCTCATCTCGGCATTGATTGTGGAATTGATGACTGATTTCGACACTTGGTCTGACCTCGGCATTGATTGTGGAGTTAATGGGTGAACCCGACACTTTGTCTGATCTCGGCATTGATTGTGAAGTTGATAGGTGATCTCGACACTTGGTCCGACCTCAGCATTGATCGTGGAATTGATGGGTAATCTTGATCCTAGGTCTGACCTCGGTATTGGTTGCAGAGTTTAAGGGTGATCTCGACACTTGATCTAACCTCAGCATTGATTGTGATGTTGATGGGTGATCTCCACACTTGGTCTAACCTCTGCATTGGTTGCAGAGTTGATGTGTGATGTCGACACTTGGTATGTCCTCGGCATTGATTGCAGAGTTGATGGGTGATCCCAACATTTGTTCTGACCTCGGCATTGATTGAGGAGTTGATGGGTGATCTCGACACTTGGCATGTCCTCGGCATTGATTGCAGAGTTGATGGGTATTCCCAATACTTGATCTGACCTCGGCATTGATTGTGGAGTTGATGGGTGTTCTCGACACAAGGTCTGACCTCCGCATTGATTGTGGAGTTGATGGGTGATCTTGACACTTCGTCTGACCTCCGCACTGATTGTGGAGTTGACGGGTAATCACGACACTTGGTCTGACCTCGGCATTGAATGTGGAGTTGATGGTTTATCTCGACACTTGGTCTGACCTCTGCTTTGATTCCAGAGTTGATGGGTGATCTCGACACTGGGTCGGACCTCGCCATTTGATTGCAGAGTTAATGAATGATCTCGACACTTGGTCTGTCCTCGGCATTGATTGTGAAGTTAATGGGTGATCTTGGCACTTGGTCTGTACTCGGTATTGATTTTGGAGTTGATGGGTGATCTCGACACTTGCTCTGACCCTGACATTGATTTCATAGTTGAAGGGTGATTTCGACACTTGGTCAACCTCGGCATTGTTGGCGAAGTTGATGGGTGATCGCGACACTTGGTCTGACCTCGATATTGATTGTGAAATTGATGGGTGATCTCAACACTTGGTCTGACCTCGGCATTGATTGTGGAGTTGATGGGTGATTTCGACACTTAGTCTGACCTCAGCATTGATTGCTGAGATAATGTGTGAACTCGACACTTGGTCTGACCTCAGCATTGATAGCGGAATTGGTGGGAATTCTCGACACTTGGTCTGACCCTTGCACGGATTGCAGAGTTGATGGTTGATCTCGACACTTGGTCTGTTTTCTGCTTTTGATTGCTGAGTGGGTGGGTGATCTCGACACTTGGATTGATCTTGCCATTGATTGCGGAGTTGGTGGGTGATCTTGACACTTCATCTGACCTCGACATTGATTGTGATGTTGATGGGTGATCTCGACACTTGGTCTGACATTTGCATTGATTGTGAAGTAGATGTGTGATCTCGACACGTGATCTGACTTCAGCATTGACTGTCGGGTTGATGGGTGTATCGACACTTGGTCTGACATCGCCATTGATTGTGAAGTTGATGGGTGATCTCAACACTTGGTCTGACCGCGGCTTTGATTGTGGAGTTGATGGTTGATCTCTACACTTGGTCTGACCTATGAGTTTATTCTGGAGTTGATTGATGAACTCGACACTTGGCCTGACCTCGGTATTGCTCGTGTTGTTGATGAGAGATCTCGAGACCTGCTCTGACCTTGGCATTGATTGTGGTGCTTATGGGTGAACTCGACACATGGTCTGACCTTGTTAATTGTTGTGGAGTTGATGGGTGATCTCGACAATTGGTCTGACCTCGGCGTTGATTGTGGAGTTGACTGGTGATCTTGACACTTGGTCTGAACTCGATTTTGATTGTGGAGTTGATGTGTGATCTCGACACTTGGTCTGACCTCGATTGCAGAGTTGATTGGTTATTTCGACACTTGTTCTGAACTTGGCATGGAATGTTGAGTTAGTGGGTGATCTCTGCACTTTGTCGAACCTTGGCATGGATTGAGGAAATGGTGGGTGAGATCGAGACTTGGTCAGCGCTCAGCATTGATTGCTGAGTTGATAGGTGATATCGATACTTATTCTGACCTCGGGATTTATTGTAGAGTTGATAGGTAACCTCGACAATTTGTCTGACCTCAGCAATGGTCGTGGAGTAGATGGGTGATCTCGACACATGGTCTGACCTTGTCACCGCGTGTAGAGTTGAAGTGTTATCTCTACATTTGGTATGAACTCAACATTGATTGCAGAGTTGATGGATGATCTGGACACTTGGTCTCACCTCGGCATTGATTGTGGAATTGATGACTGATCTCGACACTTGGTCTTACCTCGGCATTGATTGTGGAGTTAATGGGTGAATCCGACACTTGGTCTGATCTCGGCATTGATTGTGGAGTTGATGGGTGATCTCGACACATGGTCCGACCTCAGTATTGTTCGTGGAATTGATGGGTAATCTTGATCCTAGGTCTGACCTCTGCACTGGTTGCAGAGTTGATGGGTGATCTCGACACTTGATCTAACCTCGGCATTATTGTGAAGTTGATGGGTGATCTTGACACTTGGTCTAACCTCGGCATTGGTTGCAGAGTTGATGTGTGGTCTCGACACTTGGTATGTCCTCGGCATTGATTGCAGAGTTGATGGATGATCCCAACACTTGGTCTGACCTCGGCATTGATTGTGGAGTTGATGGGTGATCTCGACACTTGGTATGTCCTCGGCATTGATTGCAGAGTTGATGGGCTTTCCCAACACTTGGTCTGAACTCGGCATTGATTGTGGAGTTGATGGGTGATTTCGACACTTGGTCATACCTCGGCATTGTTTGTGAAGTTGATGGGTGATCTCAACACTTGGTCTGTCCTCGATATTGATTGTGAAATTGATGGGTGATCACATCACTTGGTTTGACCTCGGCATTGATTGTGGAGTTGATGGGTGATCTCGACACTTGGTCTGACCTCAGCATTGATTGTGGAATTGGTCGGAAATCTCGACACTTGGTCTGATCCTTGCACTGATTGCAGAGTTGATGGATGATCTCGACACTTTTGTCTGACCTCGGCTTTTGATTGCTGAGTTGGTGGGTGACCTCGACACTTGGATTGAACTTGGCATTGATTGTGGAGTTGGTGGGTGATCTTGACACTTGATCTGACCTTGACATTGATTGTGAAGTTAATGGGTGATCTCGACACTTGGTCTGATATCGTTATTGATTGTGAAGTTGATGGGTGATCTCAACACTTGGTCTGACCTCGGCATTGATTGTGGAGTTGATGGGTGATCTCGACACTTGTTCTGACCTCTGAGTTTATTTTGGAGTTGATTGGTGAACTCGACACTTGGCCTGACCTCGGTATTGCTCGTGGTGTTGATGAGAGATCTCGAGACTTGTTCTGACTTTGGCATTGATTGCGGTGCTTATGGGTGAATTCGACACTTGGTCTGACCTTGTTAATTGTTGTGGAGTTGATGGGTGATCTCGACAATTGGTCTGACCTCGGCATTGATTGTGGAGTTGATTGGTGATTTTGACACTTGGTCTGAACTCGGTGTTGATTGTGGAGATGATGGGTGATCTCGACATTTTGTCTGAACTTGGCATCGATTGTGGAGATGGTGGGGGAGATCAAGACTTGGTCATCGCTCAGCATTGATTGCTGAGTTGATAGGCGATATCGATACTTAAACTGACCTAGGGATTTATTGTAGAGTTGTTAGGTAACCTCGACAATGTGTCTGACCTCAGCAAAGTTTGTGGAGTTGATGGGTGATCTCGACCCTTGTTCTGACCTCGTCACCTAGTGTAGAGTTGAAGGGTTTTCTCTACATTTGGTATGAACTCAGCATTGTTTGTAGAGTCTGGTCTGATCTCCGCATTGAGTGCAGAGTTGATGGGTGATCTCGACAATTGAAATGAACTCGGCATTGTTTGTAGAGTTGATTGGTGAACTGGATATTTGGTCTGACCTTGGCATTGATTGTTTTCTTAAGGGGCGATCTCTGCATCTGGTTTAACTTTATCTGTATTGGCGAATATCGTGCCTTTAAGAAAGGAAATGTATTTATTGTAGAACATATTAAACCCTCACAAATCGTGCTTGTACACATCAATTATTTCAAGTATGGTGTTTGATGTCTGTCAAGTATATCCGTCAGGAGTTCGTCACCACATTCCACGTCATTCTTGTGGTGTATTATTCTGATTTGATAAGATTTTAGGATTTGATTTTAATCGTTGTTTCAGGTAACAAGGAGGAACCGAGTGAAACAACATATCTACCCAAAGCGGAGCTGTCGGGGACGACAAGCTGGGAGGATAGAAGGTAAGATGCAATACCGATATTTTTAATCGATAGCATATCCCTAGAGACCTGGCCAGAGATGTGATGATCCCAAAATTTTACCATTTTAATGGGATCTTGACAATTTAATGTTGTTATTAATTTTATATCTCTATTTTATGTCAAATTTATATTTGAATTCATATGATTGACTACAATTTATATGTATATCAATATGAATATAAGGGGCAGATGACCTCGTAGTTTCGCCTCTTAAAACAACAATTACTAACTAACTAAATATGAATATAAATTATTATCAATATTATGATTACACATATTTAATATTCAACGTATTACGTGAGTTAGTTCGTCTTTGGTAATCGAGTACATTTCTTGGCAATACTTGGGAATACTTCAGGACGAAACATTCTTCACCACAACAAACCATAGGCTTACGAGGGGGGGAATTATACACGGGGCATGTCCTCGTCATTTCCTATTAAAAACAAAGTGTTAAACTTGGACCGAACAGCGAGCGATAGGAAGGGGGATATGGAACTACGCCCATAATCAGTGGTATTTCCAGATCCTTTTAATCAGGCCGATTGAACTGCGGCCATAGTCAAGTCGGCTGTTAGCCCAAGGTCGGTTTAAGGGGAAGTGACGGACTGTCTCCCACCACTAGCTTCTGCACTGCTGAGAATGAGGTAGTCCCCCGTTACGGGCCTCCGGGGATGGGAGCTAATTACACTAACCACTACACCACAGAGGCGAATAATAATAATAATAATGATAATAATATTAATGAAAATCCACTGCCTTTTTCCAGTCGTTGGACCGGATCAGGGTCGGAATGAATGAAGCCCCCATCTAGCGGCTAGGATAGGCATTTTGCCGGCTTCCGAAGCCTGTCGCACTCCTCTGGGACAATGATTAATGAATGACAGATGAAATGAAATGATATTGGAGAGTGTTGCTGGAATGAAAGATGACAGGAAAATCGGAGTACCCGGCGAAAAACCTGTCCCGCCTCCGCTTTGCCCAGCACAAATCTCACATGGAGTGACAAGGATTTGAAGCACGGAACCCAGCGGTGAGAGGCCGGCGCGCTGCTGCCTAAGCCACGGAGGCTACACTAATGAAAATGAAAATCCACAGCCTGCTTCCAGTCTCCGACCGGGTCAGGAATGGAATGAATGGAGCCCCCATCTAGCAGCGAGGATATGAACTGTGCCGGCTGCCGAGGCCTGACGCACTCCTCTGGGGTCAATGATTAAATGAATGACAGATGAAATGAAATGATAGTGGAGATTGTTGCTGGAATGAAATTTTGACAGGGAGGAGGCTACACTAATAATAATAATAATAATACAACTCTCTCTTATCCACCATAAATAACTACCCCTCTAGTTTTGTTATACAATAAAAGAATATAATTATCTTCTAAATCGTAAGATTACCTCAAACTAGATTATTAAACATTTGCAATAACAAAACTATTTTTAAAATATGGTTAGGTTGTCGAAAACATCCCAATGTACCAGTTCATGCTAATATTGCCAGAACAAAAATGAAATATTAGTCTGTTTTGAAAACTGTACCTGTTTTATGTATCCCAGGCCAACACTAAACTCTTGTCCGCAATCTGGACAGGGTATATTTAGTTGTTCGCAATCTGGACGGTTTTTGACTTGTTCGCAATCAAGACACAACCGATTTGAAATGAGTCACTTCAAATTCACACCACTCGACACAACATAATTCGGTAGAGGGGTGGAGGGAGGGAAGCTACCTGACCGCTCTCAATGGGCGCAGTTCCACTGCCACATTTCGAAGGCTGATGCTAATGATCAGGGTCATTAGTGAAGCTTAGGCTCAGTTCCATACAACCCGATAAGAATACCATGACTCATTGGGTTTCTAGGAAAGCGAGTTGTATTTGAACTTTGGAATTTTCAGACGAACAATAGAAGGAAAGAATGTCTTGTCATCTAGCCTCGTGGACGGCGATTTTAAATATTGTATACCGTGAAATATAGTTACACCAAAGATTCGTGTGTACTCGACATTGGCTTTCCAACCAATCACCGTGGGAGGAAATCCGAAGATGGTGCAATATGGACCGTTGTCATGGTAAATATAAACGTCACGAAGCTGGAGTTGAAAGTGTGAGTGCACATATATACGAGTGTTCTACGGAGTGAAGACAGCTTTTATTCTGGTCAGAGACTTTTATTCTTGTCAGATAACCTTGACTTGTATTCTGTCAGACTATTTTCATGTCAGAAATGTTCTACTCAGCCGTGTTGACTGTTTGAAATTTCAGCAGTAATACTCACACAGCAATACAGTAATGAACTTCGGTTCACTAGAAGTTGAAGTCAACGGACTTTCAGTTTTTCAGTCCAGCTGACATGGGGATTGTGCATAAGCCATGATCTCAGTGATTATTATTCGAATCAGCATTCCATCATCTGATTCAACCAATAATCAACTTCAAGTAAGCGATTAGACCATGATCTTCGATTCTACGATTATCTTTGAGAACCACTATCTTACAACTCTACCATGCAGCTTCAAGTACGTCAACAATTGACTACAAGAATTCGACTCGGTGAGCTACGCAAAATGCAATATTTGAGTTCTCTCTGAAACATCAATTTGGGAATTTTGGAGTCAAGCTTTTTTATAAACGTAACGTACATTTTAGTATTGCCTCAATTTTTGAACTAAGATATGTAATGAGTAAATTCAGTAGATGCATTATATCTTTTATTGTTATTATTAATAATATTTTCACAATTTTTTAGTTTTCATATGCCATACTTTATTTTTTAGATTAAATACATTTCTTTTAAATCTATGGTAGGGTTGTTATCCTTTGTAGTTAGACATTACTTTACGGCATCCCAAACTCCTGATATAGTTACTGATTGGTCAGTTGACATAGTCACGCCTCGGCGTGGCGTGCGGTAAGAGGTTCTATGGGCCTCTACTGCAGTATTATTATTATTTATTTACAAAATGTAGCCTGGTGGAAAAGGTAAGATGCATTACCTACCATATAATTGATAACATGTGACGGGAGACCTGGCCAGTGGGGCAAGCAAAATCTTGCGTTTCTCCTTTTCTGCTATTTATTCCCTACTAGCAGTAGTGCCCGGCGTCACCCGGTGGATTTATTCATTTTATGGATGATAATTAATACTACTACAGAACTGGCACACGATACTTAAACTAACAGAAAATACATATTTTTTAAATATAACTTATTGTGGTGGTGGTGGTGGTGGTGGTGGGGTGGTTGTAGTGGGGGTGATAAGTAGTCCAGTATAATGCACGTAACAGGTAATGGAGTTGTCTGTCCGAAATTTCTTGTAGACAGTGTTACTCGCAGGTTCCGTAAGTGTAAGTATACACATTTTGGTTCAGATCGGTGACAACGTGTAGATTTGTGCCAAAGGGCCTAAACGCAGGGAATGGAATGGTCTGTCATACATTTCATGTAGACAGTGTTACTCGCAGGGTTCCAAAGGGTAAGTGCAGTATACAAATTTTGGCTCAGATTAGTGAAACGGTGTATATTTGTGCCAAAGGGCCTAAATGCAGGGAATGGACTGGTCTGTCATAAATTTCATTTAGACAGTGTTACTCGAAGGGTTCCAAAGGGTAAGTATACACATTTCGGTTCAAATTAGTGATACGGTGTAGATTTGTGCCAAAGCGCCTAAATGCAGGGAATGGACTGGTCTGTCATAAATTTCATGTAGACAGTGTTACTCGCAGAGTTCCAAAAGGTAAGTATACAAATTTTGGTTCAGATCGGTTAAACGGTGTAGATTTGTGCCAAAGGGCCTAAATGCAGGGTATGGAGTGGTCTGTCGGAAATTGAACATAGCCTAAACTATTCCTCTTGAATCTGGGTATCATATACAAAAATAATTTTTCGAATCCGACTGGTAGTTCCAGAGATTTGCGCGTTTAAACACACTTTATTATATTATATTAGTAGGCTATAGGTACTCAATCATCTTCGCTTCGAACTCAGTCCCCAGGTATTAATACTTAACGTCCATCTCTACATATTAAATCTCAAAGTCAACAGCCTTGTTTACACCACCCCCAATCTTGTATTGTCTTCATGCTTTGCTTGCAGTCTCGTCCGTACCAGTCCTTATATCTTCATTGATACGCAGTACTAACTAGTGAAATATACCTCTTGTCATCCTACCCTTATATTTCATAGTCTTCCCCTCAAAATTGACTATTTTGTTTGATGACCTTCCCAATGTGTAGCCTTTTACATTCTATTTCCTCATCACGCATAGGCTATCTATGTCATCTCCTGTCGTGTATTTGCTAGAAACGATTTCCAATCTCTCCTTCTGTCATTTACGCTCTGATCTAATTGTTTACATATCTTCTTTGGTATCGTCTAATTTCCTGAAGATTTCGTCTAACATACTCGTGAGGTAAGAGGTTCTTGTGGATCTTCTGCAGCACTATTATTATTATTATTATTATTATTATTATTATTATATTATATATTTACAAAATTGGTCTACGACGGTGTGTTGTAGACTGGCGCCCGACAAAGTTTATGATTATTATCAAGTATCAGGCAAGCCAAACTATCTCCGTCAGGCAAGCAAAATCTGTTTTTTCTCCCTTTCTGCTCGTTATTCCCAATACTCGGTCATCTTTGGTTCGAAATCAATCCCCAGTGATTAATACTAAACGTCCATCCCTGCATATTCACACTCAGGTCATCAGCCTTGTTAATGCAACCCCCAATCATGCATGCTATTACTCCTCATGCTTGTACTCTCTTTCATTATACTCCATTGATACGCTGTACTAACTTCAGAAATATGTATCGTGTCATCCTGTCCTAATATTTCATGCTCTTTCCCTTAAAGTAGAATATTTTGTTTGATGAATCTTCCCTACGTGTTCCTTTTTACATTCAATTTTCTTATTACGCATATAATATGCTATTTCTAGTCGTGAATTTCCTAAAAACGCATTCAAAAATCTCCTTCTATCATTTACGCTCAAATGTAATTGTTTACCTATCTTCTTTGGTTTCATCTAAATTCCTGAAGATTTTGTCTAACATGCTCGCAAGGGTTAGCCTATAGAGCTCTAAACCAAGCAAGTGTATCTCAGGTTCGCGAGCAACTTGAAACGTTCCACTTACCCTTCCCTTCACTCGTACACATGCTAGTCATGAGCTGTACGCTCTACGCTTTCGCTATCTCTGTCTGATGCAACTTCAAACGAAACTGCACTACTTGGATCTTTCATCATCTTGAAGGAAGGAAGGAAGCTTTTAGTTTTTCGTGACCGTTAATCATACGATCATGAGCCACGGGACCTCCTTTTTACGTGGAATCCGAACCACAGGATATGGTATTTCACTTCGAAAATCTCACATGCATTGAACGGGAATCGAACCCGGTCCACCTTGGTGAGAGGCCAATAGCTTGACCGCTGCGCCACCACGCCCGCAGCTTTCATCATATTATTAGGCTCTATCAATGACGCAGCCCCTAGTACATCCTTAGAGCTGTCACAGTCCAGCTTGTGGATTTGTGTTAACATAGAGAGCTTGTGTTCAGAATGCTTCCTAATCGTACACCTAGGTTGCATTTACCATCAGAACCCAACAATAAATACATAAATGTATCCAAAAACAATAGGACAAAGCATGTTAACATAACTCACGGGTTCCTAACGTGCCTGTAACCACTTTGTGAACAATCTGAATCAGGCAAGTATACCTCAAGTTCGTGAGCCACTTGAAACGTTTCACTTACCCTTTCATTCACTCGTGCACCTCCCGATCACAGTTTACTCGCTTGTCACTTCCTTTTGTTGTAATAAGCCATGTCAGGCGAAGGCACGTTTTCATTTCGGTAGCCACAATAACAGGGTTCATTGATTGCTCAGCACATTGGTTGGACTTGAAGTCATCTCTATATTTCCTCCCACATACTCAGATGTAAAAGTATACACAGAGATTGGCCGTTTATTGTGTATCCTAACTGGCTTGGTTTTGTTAGGAAATGCTGGCTTTGCATCCAAAAATGCAATATTCGCAATTAAATGGCCAGGTTACACATTTAAGATATCATTCATTATTATATACAGTATTTTCAATCACTCCAGGACAAAGTTTAAAAAGTAGAAGCGTACATATCCTCTAAGAACTAGACACCTGGTCAACCTGCTTTGATGCCATGACAAGGTACTACGAAAATAATCAGATTGTAATGGCCGCCATGAAATGCCAAAACTGCGTTAATGATACTTGTTAGATTGGGTTCAATATTTCTCTTTTAATCAAATACAGCATTGGGATCATAATAGTACATTATGCAACGAGCCTATAATGGCTATAATTAAGACAAGAGTATTTTTATAAAACGAGCGTATGCGAGTTTTATAATTTCCATACGAGTGTCTTAATTACCATTATAGGCGAGTTGCATACGACTGTTTATGTTCGACGATAATTATAACTTTATTATATGTTTTAATATAAATATTCATAAATATCTGTTGAGAGTCAGCCACTTGAATTGTTTGATCGGAGAGCGAGCGCTAGGTATGATATCTCTGTCTTTCAAGAACTCTGAACGACCGACGCATGCGCTCTGTGTGCTTGCAATGCCATATTATGCAGGCCACATGTTTACATCTGCCGTCCCTCAATAATATTGTCACCGGAGTCGTTTGAAGGCAATGCGCTGTGTAGAAATTAGGGTTAGTGATATTAAGGTACAGTGCTATTTCTTGTCTCATATTCGCCAGTTTATTTACGCGAACATATGGACGGTGCGTATTCCATGTCGGTAATTTATCATAGTTCGATGTTGTGTTTATGTCCGATATGTTGGATTTTGAGCGCATGCGCGAAGGTATCGTTACCTAATTGGTCAATGAACGAGCTCTGATTGGCTGGAGAAACTGTATCGTAATGAAAAACAGTGTTATAATGACCATCATTATGGTACAGTTTTCTGACACATAATAGTGAGGGTCGAACATAAAATGAGTTAATGTATTTGTAGAGTAGGTTATAAAGTGAAAATAATAATACACCATCATACGTTAAAAGGAGAGGGAAATTTAATACAAAGAGACGATTCCGAATCGTTTTATGGGCTATCGGATCACGTGGACTCCTGCATGCTAAGAGTCTGCGAAGGATTGTGATAGCAAGAGCTCACTCAGTCTAGGCCTATTCATAGACTTAAGCCTCATAGAAGTATCACAGAGACGATTATGGCCTGATTTTTGCGCTGAGACTAAAGAGGAAAAATCTAAAATACCACAGAATCTGCATATACCACCAAACTGTACGTTACTCGATATTAATATGTAGATATGGTATATCTTGGCTCTTGGTCTGTCCGCAGCGTTGTTTGTGGAGTTCAAGTGGGATCTTGGCTCCTGGTCGGTCTGCGGCATTGTATTTAGAGTTGATGTGTGATCTCCACACTTGGTATGAACACGGAATTGATTGTAGTGTTGATGGGTGATCGCCACACTTGGTATGAACACGGCATTGATTGCAGGGTTGATGAGTGATCTCCACACTTGGTATGAACACGGCATTGATTGTAGGGTTGATGGGTGATCGTCACACTTGGTATGAACACGGCATTGATTGTAGGGTTGATGGGTGATCTCCACAATTGGTATGAACACGGCATTGATTGTAGGGTTGATGGGTGATCTCCACACTTGGTATGAACACGGCATTGATTGTAGAGTTGATGGGTGATCGCCACACTTGGTATGAACACGGCATTGATTGTAGAGTTGATGGGTGATCGCCACACTTGGTATGAACATGGCATTGATTGTAGAGTTGATGGGTGATCGCCACACTTGGTATGAACACGGCATTGATTGTAGAGTTGATGTGTGATCTCCACACTTGGTATGAACACGGCATTGTATGTAGAGTTGATGGGTGATCGCCACACTTGGTATGGACACGGCATTGATTGTAGAGTTGATGGGTGATCGCCACACTTGGTATGAACACGGCATTGATTGTAGAGTTGATGGGTGATCGTCACACTTGGTATGAATACGGCATTGATTGTAGATTTCATGGATGATCTCGACACTTGGTGTGAACTCGGCAATGATTGTAGAGTTGATGGGTGACCTCCACACATCGTATTGTGCCCTTATAAGACGAAGCGGAGATAACTGGCGTGATTTGAATTGAGCGTGCTGAGGCGAGACCAAGGTCGCGACGAGGTGTTGACTCGTCATGTTTTGAAGCAAGCTCGTGGTCAAAGTACCGCCAGGGAATATCGGAGCACAATATACTTGTTTTTATTTAGATAAGGAAGAGGAAGGCATCAGCACTTCGGAATTCCATTTGGAATTATTCTCCTGTTTAATTTATGAAGTTTCAATTGATATGAGAAACCTTCCTGTATATTCCACCGTGGGAACCAATAGGAGCGGAGGCATCACATTACGTAATGCAACTACAGGTATCGATATTTGACCTTGATGTGGTATAAAAGCCAGGCCTTGGAAGGCCAAGGCAGCATTCTATCAGCATTCAGTCAGTGTTGATCAACTTGTATCAGTAGTTATGGTTCATGTGACGTTACGCCGTCGTAATACTGCGGAAATATACCGTGAGGCCAGGTCTCTATTATAAAATACTTAAAGTAACATCTCCACGTTACTCTGCTTGTATGTCGGAAGACATAGTTTCAATTTCATACCAGTGCGTGGAAGGTAAAGTGCCGTTATTATTATTATTGTTTATGTGCTTGTGAAAATTCATCATTAGGGGAATATTGGAAGAATTAAAAGTATGTGGATATGGGCTTGTTTACACGCAACTGACTGATAATTTGACTGTTTGTTAACTTCCACCCAATGCTTGATATTTATGAACTGGAATTATGTCAAATTTATGAACTAGAATTATGTCAAACTGTGAAGTGATTGTGAGCGACCATAAGAACTTATTCAATGTCATATTGTGGAAAACTTCGTGCTTGAAATAGACCAGGCATCTCGGAGATATCATGTCACATGGATATTATTATTATCAAGCCACGTAATATTTCCCTGGTTATAATTGAGACAGTCAGAACAATTGGATATTCAAAAACAGTGGACTATAATATCGACATGCCGAGTGTGCGTTTGTGGAGGAGTCCAGGACGACCCCATAGAATTATGACGTCACTACCCAACTGTTCCAACATGATGGTCGGCTAGAGAGGCACTATGTGAGGCGAGCGATACCAGGATTGCTGGATGGGGTACCAGAAGCGATGCCTGTTATGGGCATATTCCTGTGGATGTGAAGCATGAGGCAAATGCTGGGATACGACTCTTCCTTAGGGTGGAGCCATATCAGGTCCGTGGTGCCAGGGTCTGACCCGCACCGAGGGATGATCTTCCGCCACCGAACATCTTCCGACTTATGTGAATCTTATTGTTGGGCCATGAATTTCCATAATTTCCGATATAATCCGTTAAATTTCCTAGTCGTCATTAATCTTCGTTATATTATATTGGTTGCATATTATGCCTGGCGAATACTTTGATTTATTGCTTAGACTTGTAGGTGAGGTGGATCCTCAAAATTTCATTCTTTAATAATAATAATAATAATAATAATAATAATAATAATAATAATAATAATAATAATCGTGGTCTGACGCGACTTGACCATATCAAGAATTGCGATGTCCGAGGGAGGATGGGAGTTGCGCCCTTACAGGATAAAATGCGGGAGGCTCGTCTACGCTGGTACGGCCACGTCATACGTAGTCACGAACAATCAGTGGCTAAAACTGCCTTGTGCCTCAACCCGGATGGTAAACGACCTCGTGGGCGACCTAAGAAGAGGAGGCTTGATCGCCTTTGAGAAAACATGTGGCAAGTTCATCTGCGTCCGCATGATGCTCTTGACCGACAAAAATGGAGATTGGCATGTAAAGTAGCAGACCCTGCTCCAAAGCGGGACAAACGCTAGGAAGATGAATAATAATAATAATAATATGGGATGACCTACCCCATTTGCATAAAAGGCAACAGGATTATGGCACATTGAAAGCATTTACACTATTTTTAACAGGTCATAATAACAATAATAAAATCTCTACAAATGTTTGTTGGAGGAACACTGAATGTCAATATGAGTGTAATAGTCCACGAGGAAAATAATAAAATTGATAAATTATGATATGATTATAAACCAATTGTTTAATTGTTTAAGAGTATGGGATCTCATGATCTTTAGATAGTATTGGACATTCTTGAAACGAAGCCTAATAATTCTACTTATAAGTGGAATTGTGTTGGGTTACTTGACTTGTCCCCGATTCACTTTTGTGTTTTCTGAGTTTAGCTCAGGTGGTTTGAGGTTTTGGTCCTCTGATGAATGGGATTTATGCGGGAGTGATATCCTGTCCCCTAATGGCACTAATTGCTTCGATAATAAAATGGGATTTATGCGGGAGTGATATCCTGTCCCATAATGGTATTAATTGCTTCGAATGTCAGTCCAATAACACAGAATTCCCATAAGATAAATTAATATTGGTCATTGGTTTGTTTAAGAATATAATGCCGTCACGTCAAATGTTATGCCGATTCTTGTGACGGCTTGTGTGCAATTACTGTTCAGTGGAATTATGAAAAGTACAACCAGATATTACAGGACACATTAGGTGAGGCCTACAGATTATTAGATTATTATTATTATTGTCATATCAAAATAATTTTTGAGTATAAATCGGTTGGTAATGTCACGTGTCAAGTTTATGCAATTTGATATGCTGTAAATAATAAATGTAAATAATATATTTGAGTATAGGACAATTCTGACCTGCATCATTTAAGTCAGGTTTAGATATTTTTGTGTGTGGTATGGGAGGTTATGCAATCTCACTTGTGTAGGGTAAAAATGATTGTTATAAATCAACCATAGTCAAACCCATGAACTATATCGAGAAGAGACTATGTTTTTCCTAGTTCAAGATGCATAATCGAATGCTAATTGCTGGCACCGCTGTGCAGTTATTTCATCATCAAGGGTAGTGATGATTATTGCTTTTTTCCCTCTTGTTGCCCTCAGGCAGTTTCTTTTGAAATAAAATTTGGTGAATTGGTTTTATCTTAATATCTGTGTTCTCACTTTATGTTGTGTTGTGTGTCGTTCCTCATCCGTTACGGGGAGAATGGGTGCAGTGTGTAGTAAATACATAGCCCAGCCCAGGACGCTTTGAGATCCAATCTCGTGCTCACACTGTGCCCATGTCACCTCGCATGTGGTCGCCTGTCCATCCCAGGTGGTCATACGGGCACAGTTGATGGGTGATCTTCACTTTTGGTTTGTCAGCGCATTGTTTGTAGAGTTGATGGGTGATTTTGGCTCTTGGTCTGTCTGCAACATTGTATGTTGTGTTGATGGGTGATCTCCACAATTGGTAAGAACACGGCATTGATTGTAGAGTTGATGGGTGATCGCCACACTTGGCATGAGCATGGCATTGATTGTAGATTTCATGGATGAACTCGACACTTCGTATGAATACGACATTGATTGTAGAATTGATGAATTATCTTGACATTTTTTTTGGTCGGCGGTATTGATTGTAGATTTGTTGGGTGATCTCCACACGTGATATGAAGTCGGCATTGATTGTAGAATTGATGGGTGATCTCGACATCTGGTATGATATTATTCACTTATTAAAACCGCCTAGTCAAACACTAAAGAAACGTTTAATTACATTACTAAACGTACATGTTTCGGTATTTCATTGATACCTTCCTCAGCGTGATTGATATTAAATCTTAAACCTAGTAAACAAAGACAAAAAGAAATGGATAACCTTACAGAAATTGTTTTAAATCAAAAATGGAAAAGCTTGCAAATAATTAAATGCCATGTATTAAAAAATTATAGTAAAAAGGTGCTATTAAAATATGAGATCTACCTTATAAACTGCCTTCGTCAATACTCCAATAATTTTGATCGAAAAACTGTAGTGACAGAAGATGTCGCTGTCAGAAGAATGAAGAAGCGCAAAGGATGTAGGTCAAATTGTCGCTTCAAAACGGAACAAAAAATTTGTAATCCAGTCCTCCAATCTAAAACTTCAGTCGATTCCCCACTTAATGGTCCACTCGGTTGTTCTAGTTGCTTAATGGGTGATGCAATGTGCAGGCTATTTACCAAACACAGCAATCAAGCATATTACCCAGTGTCGTCTTCAGGTAGAATACTGTTAATGAGGAACGTAATAGTTTACGGTATTACCTTCTCCTAAACTTCGATGACTCAGTTGGTGTGTATAGGGCAATACAATGTGCAGGTTATTTACCAAACACAGCAATCAAGTATATTACCCAGTGTCGACTTTAGGTGGAATACTGTTACGAGGGACGTAATAGTTTACGGTATTACCTTCTCCTAAACTTCGATGACTCAGTTGGTGTGTATAGGGCAATACAATGTGCAGGTTATTTACCAAACACAGCAATCAAGCATATTACCCAGTGTCGTCATCAGGTAGAATACTGTTAATGAGGAACGTAATAGTTTATGGTATTGCCTTCTACTACACTTCAATGACTCGGTTCTTATTTGTTGGCTCTCACTGCTATATTATGTGTACTGGGCAATACAATGTGCAGATCATTTATTACAAGGTATAAAATAACGTTGTCAGATTGTAACATGTATATCCTTACAAACATTGTTTTAAATCAAAAATGGAAAAGGTTAAAATCTGCCAACGTTATTTTATAGCTTGTAATAAATGATCTGCACATTGCATTGCCCAGTGCACATAATATAGCAGTGAGAGCCAACAAATAAGAACCGAGTCATTGAAGTGTAGGAGAAGGCAATACCATAAACTATTACGTTCCTCATTAACAGTATTCTACCTGAAGACGACACTGGGTAATATACTTGATTGCTGTGTTTGGTAAATAACCTGCACATTGTATTGCCCTATGATCACTTTCGTGATGTTTATAGTGTGTTTTTCTTTCGTGCTGCATTTGTCGGTCAAATGCTTTTGAGACCACCGAACGAGCAATATGTATTTATTCATTTCTGTCAATATTCTATTGTCTATTACTAGTGTTCACTCTCTATATAAATCTAAGACTCTTACCTCGGCATGTTTAAGGTCATGCGCCTCCAGCATACGCTCGCATACTGAAAGGGGTGTCACCTTGCTTGCTGCCTTCCTGCCTGACGGACGTCAAAGCTTGCCCTGGCCAATCATCGCCCGCCAGCCTGTAGGCTTCCAGACGCTTCTATGATGCTATTATTTAAGTGGCGGCGTTTTGCTCCCCATCCGCATTCCTTCTTCAACTTTCTACGGCCTTCTTCAACCTGCGATAGGCATTCGTGCCTTCCGCCCTTCTACGGGGCATTCTAAACTTCAGGCCTAAGCTACATTTCATGGTTGAAACTACCATACACCGCAACAGCAGAGAACTTCTGCACTGAGAAAGTGCATTCTACACTTTACTCCAAACCACAAGAAGCTGCGCCAAATCGCAGTTATAAAATGCCATGTTATTTGGCATTCAAGAAATAACATCAAACCTAACGATGTTGAACAATGTACAACGCTGGTGAAGAAGAAGATCGCCCTGGCGAGGTTATTTTCCTGATGCTGGACATCTCAAATTTTACTGCTAAAAATCAAGTGTTGGCCACGGCAGTCTCCGTCAGTATGCTTTCTAGTCATCGCCACTAAAAGATAAGTTTGTGCCTTTTTTATTGTTTTAATAATCTTCGTTTTAAGTGTTTTTGCTAGCAAGTGCAAGAATATATTAAATTTGTGTGTGCATCAAGCAGAATGAACTTTTGTCTAATAGCACATGGCTGTGCCAACCTAATTAAAATTAATGAACATTTGAAGTTGCCCCAGGCGGGCCAACATAATTAATTTTTCAATTAAATCTTATTTATTAATGTGTTTGCGAGTTTCACCATATAAATAAAAATAATGTATTTACTCTCAATGTTCAGTAAGGTATTTAAAGAACCAGGCCGCATTTCCTCAGCCCAATCCTTTCAGTCTAAGCTTCTCTCAAGGAAGTTATTTTGTCCAGGCCTTAAGCCTGATGCTGTTCTCCCGTTTATGTGTATGAATTTGGGCTGTTCTTCACATAACCATTTGATGCCGATAACCGGGAATGCTTGTAAACATTCTGTTTAACAAAATCTTCAAATTAATTAATGTTGGAACTAATTCAAAATTTAAATGCCATACTGAACATTGAGTGTGTTAATATTTTAAAAATTGTGTTTTCTAATCTACTTCGAAAGTTTCAGCTCGAGTGTATATGTTTGGCACTGAGAAGGGAGACAAACAGCAGGCCCGCATTTCACCGCAGGGGAAGCCGCATTCTCTTTTCTGGCAGACTGTCAACTTCTTCAGAAGCAAGGGGTACCAGCTCACAGTATAGTCGTGAGTACACAACAAACTTTCATAATGCCGATTGACGAGAAACTCATTAATGCCAGAGCTTCTGTCAAAGGCAAGTTAACGCGTTTTCGCACTTTTCTATATGAGCTCATGGAAAAAGTACGTAATAGTGACATAATTTCTCAAAGACTGAAAGGTTATGAACAGGCCTTTGAGAAATATGATGAGATCCAAAGTAATATTGAGACACAGTATCCCGACCAGCAAAGTGACCGCTGTGAGGTTGAAAATTTATATTATAAAGGGCTCGCAGACGCAAAGCAACTTTTAAGAAGTTTAACATTGCAGGAAAAGCAGGAGAAAACTCCTTCAGAATCTTCTTCTTTTCCTTCCCGTGTTATATTACCGAAAATAGAATTACCTAAATTTACCGGAGATGAAACTACATGGGAACCATTTTTTGAATTATTCAATTCATTGATTCACGAAAACGATTCTCTTCCTTCAATACAGAAGTTTCATTATTTGCGTTTGTCCTTGCAAGGCAACGCACTTAAACTCATCCAAGAGCTTACGTTGACAAATGAAAATTATGAAGTAGCTTTGGCTCTTCTCAGAGATCGGTTTGGGAACACTCGTTTAAAAACTCAACGTCACATGCAGGGTTTATTCAATTTACCTATTGTTCAAGCTGATAATCTTGCCTCGCTTCGTAATCTGATCGATGCTGCAGAACTTCATATTCGTGCGCTTGCAAATTTGGCCCAACCAGTTGACTATTGGGATCTATTTTTAATTCATCTTATTTCTGCTAGATTAGACACTAAAACTTTAAAAGATTGGGAAGCAGATCTGTCGCAACATTCATTGTGTACCTACGAAGCTATTATTAAATTCTTAAAGGCGAAATGCCAAATTCTCTCTGCTGTAGCCAGCCAAAAGAGTAGCTCCACCTTTAAACCTCCTTCTAATAGTAAGGTCATCAGCCCCACTCAGAGAGTACTAAGGTCACATGCCTTTTCTACCAATATTCGGTCTCCCAATCAAGTACAAGCTTGTGTTGTGTGTCAACAACCACATAACTTGTACCAATGCGCTCAATTAAAATCTCTATCTGTGGATGAAAGATACAAATTAATTACCACCCACAAGCACTGCTTTAATTGTCTATGAGGGACTCATATGATAAGCAATTGTCGTTCTGAACGGTATGTTTTCACTGTAAAGCAAAGCATCAAGCATCATACTCTCCTGCATAGACATGAAAGATCGCGGTCATTAGCAACCAATAGTTCATCCGCTAAATCTAATTCTGAGACTTTGCCGAATAACGCTCAGTCTTTTACTCAAAGCTCTGTTTCGTTCAGTAAAACTCAAGTTTTATTGTCCACTGTCCAAATTCTAGTGAAGAATGTTCACGGAAAATGGGTTTCTGTAAGAGGATTGTTAGATAATGCTGCAACTAACAATTTTATCAGTGAATCGCTAGTTCACAAGTTAGGTCTACAAATATGCCCTACTTCTATAGAAGTTACAGGAATTAATGGTTCTAAATCGCAATCTCTGAGTTATGCTAAAGTGGATGTAAAAGATTCCAATAATCTCGGCATTCATTTAAATTTAGATTTTAAATGATCAATTCCATAGGTAATGACACTCCCATTACTTCGTTTCAAGTCCAGGGTTGGAATATTCCGCATCATTTGCAACTTGCAGATCCGAATTTCAACAGAGCTTCATCTGTAGAAATTCTTTTAAGTGCCAGCATTTTTTGGCAATGTTTACATCCGGAAAAGGTTAAAGTTGCTCGTGATGTTTTCTTTCGTAGAACCGATTTTGGTTGGATTGCCACTGGGCAAATATACCGCAACCCCGTTCAACAGAAATCTCATTGTTATTTTGTTGGTGCTGATTTAAATCAAGAATTAATTAAGTTAAGTTGCAATAATGAGATCTGTGAAACATTCTACGTAGAAACCACTGTTCGCACTACTGAAGGCAGATTTGTGGTTACTCTTCCTCACATTTCTAACCCCCCTATTATTACAGGATCACATTCCAGAGCTCTCAAAGCTTTATTCGCAATTGAAAATCGCTTTAAAAAGATGCTCTCTTAAAAACTCAGTATACTTCCTTCATGGAAGGATACGAATCAGCAAATCACATGGAAGTAGTTCCAAAATCTGAAGAAATTAGTAATCCTCCTAAAGAAATAGTATATCTTAATCATCATCCGGTTTGGAAAAATTCTTCCACCCGAGAACAGATAAGAGTGGTTTTCAATGGGTCATCTCCAGATGCTAATGGTGTTTCTCTCAATGACACTCTGCATTCTGGACCCGCTATTCAGACAGATCTTACTTCAGTTTTACTTAACTTTCGTCTATTCCCCATTGCTGTCCTTGCTGACATTAAGCAAATGTATAGGCAAATTCTAGTAAATTCAGAACAACGTGATTTGCAAAGAATTATGTGGCGAGACGACAATGCAAAACCTATAAAAATATTTCGTTTAAGAACAGTGACATACGGTCTTAAGCCGTCTGCTTTTCTCGCAATACGATCTCTTCATATGTTGGCCGAATAAGATGGTCATCTTTTTCATCCTCTTGCTTCTGAAGTA
Organism: Meconema thalassinum; assembly: GCA_946902985.2. Lineage (NCBI taxonomy): Eukaryota > Metazoa > Arthropoda > Insecta > Orthoptera > Tettigoniidae > Meconema > Meconema thalassinum. The sequence continues at coordinate 231,862,152 of OX336389.2, read as the reverse complement.
TTGAAAACTGCATTCTATGTAGATGATTTTCTGTATTCTTTTCCTAATATCTCTGAAGCACTTCTTGTTTGTGAAGATTTAAATTCTCTTCTTTCTGGTGGTGGGTTTACCCTTCATAAGTGGAACTCGAAATCAACCGAATTTTTATCTAACTTTTCACAAGTAACTCCTGTTGACAAATGTGTTGCGCTTCCTAATGAGGAATCAGCTATTAAAACCTTGGGTGTTTTTTGGTCTCCTGCTTCAGATACCTTTTCATATCTGGTACACTTATCTGAGTTTCACCCTCAAACGAAAAGGCAATTATTATCGGAAATAGCAAGAGTTTTTGATCCCTTGCAGTACATTGCTCCGGTGGTTATTACTGCAAAAATTTTCTTACAAAAACTTTGGTTATTGAAAGTTGGTGGGATGAAAAGGTACCCTCCCCCCTTTTAGATGAGTGGTTGAAATACCGCAAGAGTTTGTTAGATCTTTCTCAAATTTCTATTCCCCGCACTTTAATTTCCGACCTTTCATGTCAGTATTTCGATTTGCACGTATTTGCAGATAGTTCTGAAAAGGCATAGGTTGCTGCGCCTACTTAGTAGGCCGCCCTTCCAATACTTTACCCGGATTTTCCAATTTAATTTGTGCAAAATCAAAGGTAGTCCCACTCAAATCCATATCTTTGCCTAGATTGGAATTATGTTCTGCTGTAATGGCTGTGGAATTAGCAAGTAAATTAAAAATCAGTTTAAATTTGAAATTTTCGAGCACATGGTTTTGGAGTGATTCTTCCATCGTGTTAGCTTGGCTTTCAAAACCTTCTTCGCATTGGACCATTTTTGTGGCTAATCGGGTTTCTAAAATACAAGAGTTGTCTCATTTTGACCAATGGAATCATGTTCCGGGGAATGAAAACCCCGCTGATATAATTTCACGTGGCTGCTTGCCTAAGAAATTAATTTCTCTCAAACTATACTGGAATGGTCCGGCGTGGCTCAGTCAGGATTTTTCTTGTTGGCCTCGTTCATCTGATCCGCTCGCAGAAGATGTTCCTGATGCTCGCATTGTTACCGCTTCCCTTTTTCTAACTTCTATTGCTACTAGTCTTTTTCAGCGTTACTCTTCATTTAATAAATTAATTAGTGTGGTAGCATATTTATTTCGATGGAAATTTCTTGTTCTTGATCAGCCTGTGAAACCGCAACCCTTTCTCACTAAAATGGAATTGGAATTTGCTACTCGTAGAATCTTGTTTCTTATGCAACAAGAAGTATTCTTTCTTGAGTATCAGACGCTTTTAAGCAAAAAAGCGCTGCCAAAGTCTAGTAGGCTGTTACCTCTCACCCCTTTTTTGGACCAAGATGGATTAATAAGGGTGGGGGGCAGGTTAGAAAATTCTACTTACTCAGATAAGAAAAACATCCCATTATTCTCCCTTCTAGACATCCTATTACTACTCTCATCGTAAAGAAATTTCATTATCAGAATTTCCACGCTGGCTCCCGCACCTTGCTTTGCTTAATTCGTGAGCAATATTGGCTCATTAACGGTGTTCATGAAGTTTCTTCTGTTATTCGGAAATGTATACCTTGTTTCAAGTCCAAGCCTCAGCCAATCACGCAAATTATGGGAAACTTACCATATTTTCGTTCCGAACCTAGTAAGCCTTTCGCCCTTACGGGTATCGATTATGCTGGTCCTTATGCCTATCAAGTTAATTCCCCTTCATCTAAGCGGAAGTTGTTAGGTAAACTTTATATTTCTTTATTTGTGTGCATGGTGACAGGAGCCATTCACCTTAAGTTGGTTACAAGTGCTTCTACTCCTTATTTTATAGCAGCCTTTTCTAGATTTGCCGCTAGAAGGGGTGTTCCCTCTGAGGTTTTCTCAGATAACGCAAACATTTTTGTTAGTACTTTTGATCTTTGGAAAACTGCACTTACCTCTCCTTCTGCTAAGGAACAGTTTTCTCATTTTTCTCATGCTAAGGGATTCAAATGGCATTTCACTCCCCCTTACACCCCCCATCATGGTGGCCGTTGGGAATCTTGCATAAAGCTCACGAAGAGACAGCTGAAGGAAACCCTTGGTTCAGCCATCCTTTCCTATGAGGAATTCAATTCCTTAATTATTCAGGTTGAGGGTATCGTAAATTCTAGGCCGCTCACGCCTTTGTCTAACGATCCTAAAGATCTTCTTCCGTTAACACCTAGCCATTTTTTAATAGGCTGTTCTTTAGCTTCTACGCCTCCTTTGCTGAGTCGACGCTGTGATCTCGGGTTACCTATTTTCTGCAGAAACTGCGAAACTCTTTTTGGCGCCGTTGGAAGCTGGAGTATCTCAGCTCACTTAACAGAAGAGAGAAGTGGCGGCTTTCCCAGCCTGATGTACGAGTGGGGGATATGGTTCTTTTGCGAGATCCAAGTCCCCCTCTCGTATGGAATATTGGTAGGGTAACTCACTGCCATCTGGGTCGTGATAAGCATGTGAGAGTTGTAGATGTTCTCACTAGTAAAGGTGTCTATACTAGACCAATTTCTATGGTTGCTATCTTGCCTGTTGAGGCTTAGTGTCATCTTCTTTCATTGTTGTTCATGTTTTTTCCAACTGATTCTTTGATTGTTTTCTTTCGGGGGTCTCGGAGCATGATCACTTTCGTGATGTTTATAGTGTGTTTTTCTTTCGTGCTGCATTTGTCGGTCAAATGCTTTTGAGACCACCGAACGAGCAATATGTATTTATTCATTTCTGTCAATATTCTATTGTCTATTACTAGTGTTCACTCTCTATATAAATCTAAGACTCTTACCTCAGCATGTTTAAGGTCATGCGCCTCCAGCATACGCTCGCATACTGAAAGGGGTGTCACCTTGCTTGCTGCCTTCCTGCCTGACGGACGTCACAGCTTGCACTGGCCAATCATCGCCCGCCAGCCTGTAGGCTTCCAGACGCTTCTATGATGCTATTATTTAAGTGGCGGCGTTTTTGCTCCCCATCCGCATTCCTTCTTCAACTTTCTATGGCCTTCTTCAACCTGCGATAGGCATTCGTGCCTTCCGCCCTTCTACGGGGCATTCTAAACTTCAGGCCTAAGCTACATTTCATGGTTGAAACTACCATACACCGCAACAGCAGAGAACTTCTGCACTGAGAAAGTGCATTCTACACTTTACTCCAAACCGCAAGAAGCTGCGCCAAATCGCAGTTATAAAATGCCATGTTATTTGGTATTCAAGAAATAACATCAAACCTAACGATGTTAAACTATGTACAACGCTGGTGAAGAAGAAGATCGCCCTGGCGAGGTTATTTTCCTGATGCTGGACATCTTAAATTTTACTGCTAAAAATCAAGTGTTGGCCACGGCAGTCTCCGTCAGTATGCTTTCAAGTCATCGCCACTAAAAGATAAGTTTGTGCCTTTTTTATTGTTTTAATAATCTTCGTTTTAAGTGTTTTTGCCAGCAAGTGCAAGAATATATTAAATTTGTATGTGCATCAAGCAGAATGAACTTTTGTCTAATAGCACATGGCTGTGCCAACCTAATTAAAATTAATGAACAATTGAAGTTGCCCCAGGCGGGCCAACATAATTAATTTTTCAATTAAATCTTATTTATTAATGTGTTTGCGAGTTTCACCATATAAATAAAAATAGTGTATTTACTCTCAATGTTCAGTAAGGTATTGAAAGAACCAGGCCGCATTTCCTCAGCCCAATCCTTTCAGTCTAAGCTTCTCTCAAGGAAGTTATTTTGTCCAGGCCTTAAGCCTGATGCTGTTCTCCCGTTTATGTGTATGAATTTGGGCTGTTCTTCACATAACCACCCTATACACACCAACTGAGTCATCGAAGTTTAGGAGAAGGTAATACCGTAAACTATTACGTCTCTCGTAACAGTATTCCACCTAAAGTCGACACTGGGTAATATACTTGATTGCTGTGTTTGGTAAATAGCCTGCACATTGCATCACCCATTAAGCAACTAGAACAACCGAGTGGACCATTAAGTTGGGAATCGACTGAAGTTTTAGATTGGAGGACTGGATTACAAAATTTTTGTTCCGTTTTGAAGCGACAATTTGACCTACATCCTTTGCGCTTCTTCATTCTTCTGACAGCGACATCTTCTGTCACTATAGTTTTTCGATCAAAATTATTGAAGTATTGACGTAGGCAGTTTATAAGGTAGATCTCATATTTTAATAGCATCTTTTTTCTATAATTTTTAATACATGGCATTTAATTATTTGCAAGCTTTTCCATTTTTGATTTAAAACAATGTTTGTAATGATATCCATTTCTTTTTGTCTTTGTTTACTAGGTTTAAGATTTAATATCAATCACGCTGAGGAAGGTATCAATGAAATACCGAAACATGTACGTTTAGTAATGTAATTAAACGTTTCTTTAGTGTTTGATTAGGCGGTTTTAGTAAGTGAATAATATCAGTCAACACGGTTATTAATTATTACCATTGCCATACTGGTCAATGTTTACGCATTTTATCTGGTATGAACTTGGCATTGGTTGTATCGTGCTGAATTGATAAGATTTGAGTATTGAATTTTAAACTTTGTTTCAGGTAACAAAGAGGAACCGAGTGGCACACAAAGATCGACACAAAGCCAAGCTATCGAGGACGGATATTTAAACAAGTTGGGAAGATAGAAGGTAAGAAGCATTACCGAACTTTTTACTCTTTAGCATGTCTCTAGAGACCTGGTCAGGTAGCATGCGTTGTTTCACACAATCAGTGTAGTTCCTCCTTCCAGTGCCTTACGCGCCTCTACCAATTCTCTCGGCTGCGTTTCAGTTGGATGCTTGTTCATTTGTCCTTATGTTTGCAACTATAAGTAATGGTATAGATATAGTTGCAAAGTTGTGGAGGATGTCTTTCTTCACCTGAAATATGCCTATGCCAAGACTGGACGTGTTACTTATACAGTGGGTGTCTAATATGATGAATAGTATCTTTGTCGTGAACTTTACGTCAGATCACTGAGCATATGGGTGTACGTAAAGGGATTTTCAATGTTGTTACTTTATTTAGGGACATGGCTCACCTTAATCAGTTCCGTATACTTAGGTGTGTGCTGAATTTAGCTGCTTATCTGCATTTCTGTGTCGACTGCAATTATTGTAATTATTATAAACAAACAAGGATCAGGATACGTGCCTCTGAGACTTGAAATTAACTATCATTCTGGTCTTCTTCTGAAAGCTTCTCTCAAGGAAGTTATTTTGTCCAGAAGAAGACCAGAAAGAAGGAGAAATCCATTATCAGTACAGCCATTGTCAGCGTCGGGATTCGAACCTCGGACTTCCAGAATTGCAGATCCTCATCGTAGTAATGTAGCGTGACTAACTTCACTCGGCTACTTTGCTGGGTCAGCGCTCTTAACCACACATTCTCCCGTAGTGCAGCTCTTCATAGTTGATCCTAATTCGACCAGTGCGTCCATTTATTATTATGAACCATGCCATTCATCAGATTTGTACATACTGAACCTGCTTTCGCCTGATCGCCTGAATACTCCACCACCAGCCTCACTGTAACCTATCGTGACGTTGACGCTTGAGTCCAAACTCGAACATCAGCTCAATTCAATGCCTACCTGTAGGCTCGCCATATCCTGGTAGGTTTATCAGAACATGTCCCGATGGCACTTGGTAGTGTGTATTTCATGTCTGTTGTATTTCGGCAGTTAGTATAATGTATTAAGTAAGTTGTGGAATAGCAAGTGAAATCGAAAAGCTCCTGTCAAGAATGTTGAGACGAAATTCCAAAGTGGAGAATTACTGTTATTTAAGTATAATAATAATAATGATATTTGTTTTACATCCCTTTTAAATGCTGTGGCTTTTAGAGACACCGGGGTGTCGGATTTTTGCTCTGAAGGTGATTTTTAACGTGCCAGTAAATCAACTGACACGGCACCCTCACTTTTGCGTACCCTCGAATGCCAACTGGCTGCACCAGAATTCGATCCTGCAACCTTGGGAACAGCAGGTGAGAACGTTACCGTTTTCTATAATTAAACAGACAGCACTGTAGTCCTGTATGCGAAAAATTCTTGGTTGTTTGTAAACATGCAACTAAAACATTTGGTCAGTGTAATGAATGTGGAAAGGTACCACATACATTACATGTATGTATATTGGACAACAGAAGAACCGACGGAAAACATACAGTAAATCAAGATAAGGATCTGGTAGCTGAGAAATGTGTCTGTTTGAGTCTTCAGTCTTTTATCTGGTTTGATGCAGCTCGCCATGTCTCCCTGTCCTGAGCTAAACGTTTCATCTCTACATAGCTACCACACCATACATCTGAGACAATCTGTTTAACATATTTTAACCTTGGTCTACCTCTATAGCGATTATTGGCTGGCTGCTTGGCTCAGAGATAACGTTCTCGCTTGCTTTGCCCAAGATTGCAGGATTTAATCCTGGCAGAGCCAGTTGGCATTTGAGGGTGCTCAAATGCAAGGGAACCGTGATAATAGATTATCTGACCCGGGGCAAAAGTTCGGCATCCCGGTGTCTCTAAAAGCCGCAGTCGTTAAAAGGGTCGTAAAATCAATAACATTATTATAATCTACAGTTGTTGTCCTCCACCCTTCCTTCCATAACAAAGTTTGCTATTCCTGGGTGTCTTAGTTGTGTCCTACCAACCTATCTCTTCTCTTCATTAGCAGTCACCACAAACAACTCCCCTCTCCCACTCGTCTTAATACCTCTTCATTTGTTTTTGTATCACCCCATCTGATCTTCATCATTCTCCAGTAACACCACAGTGCTTCTATTTTCCTCTTTTCAGCTGCGCCAACAGTCCATGTTTCACTTCCATGATGTCAACTGATTCCTTTTCCGTAGAAATGCTTTTCTTGCCTAAGGCAGCCAACTATTTATATCCTCTTTGCTTCCTCCATCACTGGTTAATTTGCTTCTAACTAACAGAAATTTCCTACTTCCTTCAGGTTTTCAAATTGGACGTTCATAGGGTTTCGGATTTATTTCGGCTGCATTTCATTATTTTTGTTTTACATTTGTTGATTTTCATCATGAATTCTTTCCTCAAAACGGAGTCCATACCATTTAAAATCGCATTCAAATCCTCGGCTAATATGGCAATGTTATCAGCAAATGTCAGAGTTGAAATTATTTCCCGTTGATTTTTTTCTCTAATTTCATTCATTGCTTGTTCAAGCATGGGTGATATGTTGAAGCCTTGCCTTTCAACTTTCTGAATACTCACTTCTCTCTCATGTCCTTTGGCTGAAATAACTGCAGTCTGGTTTCTGTATGGATTGTAAATCACCCTCATATCCCTATACTTTATTCCAATCATTTTCAAAATGTCAAACAACTTACTTCAATCAACGCTTTCAAAAGCCTTCTTTAAGTCTATATATGCCATGAACGCACTTTTATACAGTGGAACTTGGATAATTCGAACCTCAAGGGACCAGTACAAAAATTCGAATTATCCAAACATTCGAATTAACAAAGTTCTTTGAAAAGGGTAGAGAAAAGGTATTGTATTACGTTTACATAATGATTTACGTTCAACAAAGCATATTAACAGACAACGGTACTTTATAGAGACTGTATCGTGATTAACCTCAAAAGTTTAAAATGGAAAATAAAACCAAAATGTACTATTCGCCTATTTAACAACAGTAGTAATCCAGCAATCTAGTTAAGTCATAGAGAAATCTACAGTTTTTTCAAAATAGTTTGAGATTTTAAACTGTTTCCTACAATTAAGTCTCTCAGCCATCACAAAAAAATCTAACAAATTTAAGAAACGGAAAACGGAACCACTTACGTCGTTTCTATTTTCAAAAAAAAAGTTTGTTGCTTGGGCTACACTCGGAACAGTTTTTTCGGGAACTGCCCCAACTGTTTGGCTTCCAATCGGCTTTTTACACTAAAACCTTCGAATTATCCAAAATATAATTCGAATTAACCACGATTTTTTAGCATTAATTGTATACAAAATGCTAGGGACCAAGCGAAAAATTCGAATTAAAGAAGATTTCGAATTATAGAAGTTCGAATTAGCCAAGTTCCACTGTATTTCCTTATTCTACCTTCGAAGATCAGCCTAAGACTTAGTACAGCTTCGTTTGTTCCTAAGTTTCTCCTGAATCCAAATTGGTCTTCACCCAAATCTGCCTCTATCTATCGTTCCATCTTCTTGAAAATTATTCTAATCAGGATCTTTGAAGCATGAGTGATCGAGCTGATCGTAAGGTAATCTTCACATCTTTCAGCTCCACTTTCTTTGGTATAGAGACGATAACATTATTTTTGAAATCAGCCTTATAAATCCTACATACCAAATGAAACCTTATGGTGTTGAAATTACCTGATCTGACCTTCATCTCCTATGCAACGTAGCAACTTAGTCGGTATATTATCTATGACTGGTGCTTTGTTCCTGCTTAAGTCTTCTAGTGCTCTATCAAATTCTGATCTCAGTATTAAATCTCCTTTCTCTTCCTCATCAAATTCCTTTTCCCTTTCCATTACATGATTCTCAAGCTCCTTACCCCTACACGAACACTGGATGTAGGCTTTCCATCTCACAACCTCCTTTTCCCTTTCTGCTTGAGGTTTTCCATATGAGTCCTGAATATTACAGCACTTAGACTTCCTTTCCCCTTCCTGATAATCCTTTCATAAGCTGTATCTACTCTTCCTACTTTCAGACAATTTTCTATACTTGCACATTTCTCTCTCAACCATTCTTCTTTAATTTATTTGCATCTTTTGTCTACCTTATTCCTCAGACGTGTAGGAATGTGTAGAGAATACTTAAAAACAATAATATTGGTGAATAGAAACTGTAGACCCTGTGGCGTAGCCGTGCGCGTTTAATCGTTCACCACGACTGAGACAGTGAGCTACAGTAAGTTCGACCCGGCGCTGACAGGCGCTCTTCTGACTGTGTTTTTCCCCGCGATTTTCCACACTCCCCCAGGGCAAATGCCCGGAATGTCATCTTATTTCAAAAGTTCTGGAGCATCTACCCGATCCCCAACCCTAATACTTACACTACTACAGTCAACACAGAAACACAGGATATCTGACTTCAACACACACCCGAGTACACGGGGCTGATTAGCTTAATAGACTACAAATTAACCATATCAACAGAAATTGAAGAAATGGCTTTAGAACATAGTTCTCTTTGGAGCGTCTCGTTGCGTAGTGGCTAGCACTCTTGGCTGTCACCGCGAAAGCCCGGGTTCGATTCCTGGCTCTGCCAAGGAATGTAATTCTGGTCCGAGGGCTAGAATGGGGTATACTCAGCATCGTGAGACAAAACTGATAGGTAAGTTTCATCACTATCTTACCATTGTGGAAGTGGTTTTTTGTGGTTTCCCACTTCTACTCCAGGGAATTGCCGGGATGGTTCCTAACTAAAGACCATGGCCACCTCCTTCCAAATCTTGATCTGAATTACAAAAACTCATACACTAATACAGCCATCGCAGTAACACAGGCTATCAGACACATTCCACATAGACCCAAATAAACAGGGCTAAATGATCACGATGTCGCAAAGCCTTTAGAAAATCAACAACTCTTTGGAGCGGCCATGTGTGCTGGGTAAGACTTGCAGTCTGGACTTGTGTTGGTGTAACTGGCTGAACACACCGGCCCCGACAACAGGATATTAGGGTTCGAATCCCAAGTATGGTCACATTTTCAGGTCTTACTCAACAAATAGAAAATATGTTACTTTATTCTTGTTGAATTTTTAATATTTAATTAAAACAATGAATCATATTTATGGACAAAGAGAGCCGTTTGTTTCTTGTTGGTTTAACTTTAATTATTCCCTTAATGTATTTATTTCCTTCATGAGATGCTACAGGTCGTAAAAGTATAATGAAAATGAAACGGACGTTTGTATGAGAACAGGAAAAGCAATACGCAGAATTCACGACTTATTAGGCACAAGCTGTTTCCAGTTAGCGAGCAGGTCTGCAGCAAGTTGACATCAGCCTGCATGGGTTGAGTTCCACCAGCCAGTCCAGATTCTGAAAGCCTACTTGGTTTTCCCCTGCTTTCCGCCAGCCTACCTGCCTGCTGTACAGGCAAGGATGGGTCAGGCTAACACAGAGATTCGTACACCTCTGTTTATACAACAGCATACAGCTTAATAATATATTTGTGGTAACGAAAGGATTAATATACTGTATATTACTTTGGTAGTGTCGGTATGGGTGGTACAGTTGGTTAAACGTGGACCTTTAATTCCAAGATTGGGGTTTCGATCCCTGCTTTATATTATTTTATGCATCTTTCTTTATTGGTTATTCACATATACATAATTTACAATTCAGAAAAAGGGTGCCAAGTTCTCTCAACCAATCACTTAACGAGTGATTGTCAAAAACAAGGGCACAAAAATAGGAGAGCTGGAGGGCTTCTAACACATTTTTAAGAATTCTGGCCTGTTTTTTTTGCTCCCTTCCTTCCTTCATCTCTTTCTCCTTTCCTCTCTTCCTTGCTTCCTTCGTTGCTTTCTTCCTTCCATCCTTAACCATTTTGGGTCTTTACTGTGAGAGGAGGAGGAGGAGGAGGAGGAGGAGAAATATCTTTAGGGATAAAATGAAATTTTCTCCAGATACTCTAGATCCCTCAGATAATTCAATTTTGACGCTAGACGTTAAATGTTTTCAAAAGTCTCGTATAGTCTCCCTGGCATTGCCGGAGATTGCCGAAGGTTAAGGATTGGATCAGGAGTGGGAGGCGGGTTACCCTTCGACAATCTCTGGTGTATTCTTGGAATACACGGTAAGATAGAGTATTTTTTAATGCTCTTTGCTTGTTCATTCCTTCCTTTTTCTCAAACACCAACAGTGATCTCCTATGTTTTCTTTGCTGTTTAGGGTTCTCATGTTATTCGTGAGTCTGTTCTAGATATATATCTTCCATGACTCACCTAGCGTCATCTAGCAGCGAATCTCTGAAGTTCCTCAATTCTTCCCGGTGCAAGAGGACTTCCTTATCAATCTGGCCACCAGATCTCGTCGCCATCGCCAGCTATCATCTCCGTGATCAAGAGAACTTCTTCTCCTTTTTCACCCACCAGGCTGTGCTAGTATCGCCTGCTATCAACTCTTTGAAGACCATTTCCTCAAGAGAATTTAACTTTTTAACGTTGGTTATGCTTATATGTTCTCCTTTTGTCTCCTACCCCCACTCTCTTCCCTTCCTTGGTCCCTCTGCGCTTCGCCGAGCATGTCTCACTTGTACGTCGGCAGTCGACTTAGTCAGTCAAGGCTCAACCCGAGCTAGCCTCCTCAAGAAACGAGGCATTCTCCTCATTCCACGCCATGTTGGAACTTTAATCGTCAAAGGGAACTTCATCATCGCCATGAAGCAAAGATAAGTACAGACTTCAAGTTTTTACCTCATCTTCATCGGTTTTAATATTTACATGCTTTTAATAATCATTTATAGGCAGTGTGAGATTACTTATTTGTGGCAATAATCATCCTTCGCGGGATTTTCCATATTGAGCTTTGTCTGTCTAAGCCAATCTCCGTAAAAAGCAACACTTCTTATGCTTGTTAAATGAGAGATCTTCTCACAACGTGGGATATTAATGAATACCCACTGTCTATAAAATATTAAGCTCGTTCCACCGCTGGAATAACTTTGGCCCTATTCTTCTATTAGGATCGTTCTGGAACCTTCCAGAATCTGCACTCTATCTACAAGTCGTGCCGTCATGTATTTTCCACTCACTTGTGGGAATACTATTTAAAAATGAGGAATCTTCCTTACAAATTACTGCTCAATAGCTAATGTTCCTTCCTCCGTTGGAATTTTCTCTGGCGTATTTAATTGTAATCCACAACCTTCTCAAGCAATAGACTTTCGCCTATCTAGTGCAACCAGTCATTTTCCACGATTGCAATAACTTTCTTTGCCATAAACTTTTGCGCTACTACAGTGAACGTTTCATCCACTTCAACAGACTATAGTGAAAAACAGTGTTCTTTCAGTATTTCTTCCGCGTCGCGCTCGTCCGATTATTATAAATAAAGCCATTCTCTTGCAAACCGCCCAAGTCCTAGCTGCGTTTCCCGTTAGCTTCGACCAGGTCCTTACCCACTTTAGGTATCAGAGAGCGGATTTGCAGTGGCAACCGCTTTTGAGTGCATTTAAAGTTAAATTTATAACTTTTGTGGGACTCTCCTCCTATTTTTCCATCCTTTTTCTCCAGTCCGAAACCCACCTCCTTTTCTTTATCATCTTCCCTTGGTGGTTAGGTTATTCCTCAGCCAATAATCTACCCAATCTCTGGCAATGCTCGGAAGAGTGACCTTGAAAAGTGGCTGAAACTAAGTAGTTGAAGTAAAGTATGACTCGTTTCTTACTGTGCCCATTTACGATGATGTGTTCCGGCGTGAATTCGAAGGGAGCGCGCTATGACGTTAGCGAGCAGGTTCCGAGCTGTCGGCCCACCAGAGTTTGAACCAGCCGCGTGTTTCAACGGATGTTGAAAGCTGTTATTCTTATAAAGCTTTTTTATGGAAGAAGGTTATATCAGCACTTCAAAATGAAGTTAGGAGTAATTCACCAGCTTATTCCTGATGTTTTATTGGAATTTACCTACCTTCTGGATCCTTCTATGGATATAGCCAATGGGACGTAAGATCTAGCATTACGTAATGCGAGTTCACCGATCGATATGTGTCCTTGGGATAGTATAAATGCTAGCCCTGGCAGAGGTCCGGTAATTACACAGCCATCGAACAGTAAACTAGTCGTCATACTTGTCCACGTGTGTGTGTGTGTCCACGACAGTGGAATACGCCGTTATTCTGAACGAGCGCTCCTCGGAGCTAGGCAACTTATACAACGCTACTATGCCCGAATGGACATAGACGTTGTGCTAAGTTTGTGGTAAGATAACAGTGCTTCAAAAATTATAATATTCGCTGGTTGAACACTTCAACAAATTCCAAGGTATGTGAGTGACTTGTTACACAAGTATATGACTTTGTCCTGTGCTATTCCCACCACTTAAACCGAACGTAAGAACTGGGACCACATTGAACATTTGCAAGTGATAGTAGGCTACCCTACCAACACACATTTTTACGGGGAATTATCAGGCCAGATTCCGCCCTTGATTTATAGAAGACATTATCACCAGGAACTGTTACTACAGTATTTACCTGTCCAGTCAGACCACTGGATTACATAAGTGGACTTCATTTTTGTCAATGGGCCACGCTAGTAACATGCCTTGTATGCATGAAGAACAGCCCCATGATAGAACAATTTCACTGCCCCAGTTAGTGAATATGCATAGCATTTAAGGCGGCTGGATGTGAGAAGATAATGCCAGGATGACCCATTAGGAACGAGGAGCAGAGCCACCTGCGGCATATTTCTGTGGATGACAGGAGAGCGGAGTGCTATAAGCATGTCCCATGCCCAGCGTGTAGAATTCTCAAATCCGTGGTGCCCGGATTCGATCTGCACCGAGGGAGTTGAATGCTTAACATGTCCCATGTCCAGCATTTTAGACTTCTCAGATTCGTGGTGCTAGGATTCGATCTGCACCGAGGGAGGTCAACTCGCCACAGAAATCATGTTATCGTAGACTTCCGAAAAGACTAAATAATTTCTAGAGCCATGAATTTTCCGCCGTTCCGATCAAACCAATTCACTTTCTCTATTATTAAGAAGCGCATTTATAATTAAATGATTACTCATTGTTAGGAGTAATTTTTCCTTGCAGTCAAGTTAGACTTGTAGCTGAGATGCATCCTCAATATTTCATTTTGATATTGCAGTAATACGATGGGAAGTCTTACCCCATTCAGAACGCAGCAGATTTACGACACAGTTTATGAATTAATAATTTTTCTTCTGCATGACAGAATATATTTTTCCAATAAGAATAATAATAATAATAATAAATGTCTATGAATTAATATTGATAAATACTGAATTATATGAACAGCTATGGAAGTAATATTCCTTCAGAATGATAAATATGAAAGACTATGATAAAAGTGTTGAATATGATTAAACAATTAATTGTTAATGTGAAAATTGACAGCTTACGACTTGTTATCGTCTAGGGTACTGTTAAATGAAGCTGAATTGATGTTTTGTTGTGCCAATGCACTTTGTGAGTAGTTAATAGAGGCTTTGATCCTGGTGTTTAGTGGACGTAGTGGGAGTCATATCCTGAGATCCACAGAAAGCTGTATGCTTGTTAATAGGAAATAAAATGGGAGATTTCGGGAGTCAGATCCTGTCCCATAAGCTTCAATATGTTTCAAATCCCAAAGATTTCCCCTATGGTATTATCAGCTCCAATGATTAATTATTACAAGCAATGTTGTCATGCCAATTTTTATTATGGGCATCTGAATTCATGTCCAGTGAATTAAATCCTGGAATTTATAAAAGGGTATTCCAAGTTAACTTCAAAGTAACCAAACTTGATTATTATTACTGCTCTAAAATGTCTAATGTAAAGATTTAACTGCTGGGCCCAATAATAGTCACTATGATGTGTATTTAACTGCGTTAAGAATTATGTCGTTTCCTAAGAAAATCTAGAATCAAAATGTGAAACTTCGAGTGTGAAACTAATCCATGCTAGTGTCAGGATTGTAAATAAGTGAATTGTAAATAAGTGAATAGGATGATCGAACAATACAACTTTATAGAGTAAAGTGAAATATAATTTTATGTCGTCTCTAAAGTCATTTTCCACGATTGCAATAACTTTCTTTGCCATAAACTTTTGCGCTACTACAGTGAACTTTTCATCCACTTCAACAGACTATAGTGAAAAACAGTGTTCTTTCAGTATTTCTTCCGCGTCGCGCTCGTCTAATTCATGAACATAGTCTAGCCCATCGGACAATCTTAAATGAGACTATAGTTTATTTTTATTTGAGAGACATAAAATCCAATAGGGAATGCGTGTGCTATTTTTTTGCTTCTGCCAGTCGGCAGATCTTTACTGAATAAATTTTCTTTGGGGAATTGGTTTATTATGAAATATGTTTTTAATTCTCTTGTTATATGTCATGACTCTTTCCTTTTCCTTTACGGGGAGCACGAATACAGTGTTTAGTAATTAGAGCCCAAGCCCAGAACGCCCCGAGAGAGATCTCATGCTAACACTGTGTTTACTGCTACCTCGCATGTGGTTGTCTGTCATTCCAGGTCTACAGACGGGCACATTACCTATAGCCTTTTGATAACGTTTAACGTCTCGCATCAAAATTAAATTATCTGAGGGATCTAGGGTATCTGGGGAAAATTTCATCTTATCTCTAAAGATATTTCTACTCCTCCTTTTCTCAGAGGAAAGAACCAAAATGTTTAAGGCAGGAAGCAAGCAAAAGAGGAAAGAAGGAAGGAAGGAAGGAAGCAAGGAACCAGTCCAGAATTCTTGGAAGTGGATTAGAAGCCCCCTTGGATTAGGAGCCTTCCAGCCCTCCAACTTACAAACATAGGAAACCCCAAAGAGGGAGCACAGGAGTGTCTCATTGAACACAAAACACACGTTCTATATCAGCACTAGATCATGTCGAGATGTTTGTCAAAGGCCACAGCTAAGCCAGCTTAGTCCAATGGTACTTAAAGGTGTTCAAATGCAACAATCACAGTGTCAATACTTCTACTGCCTACGCACAATAAATATATTGCATGATGTCCATTGAATATTTCCATTGTTGACATATAGTTAAGTTACACAATACTGAATTAGGTTGACTAGTTTTACCCCCATTGAAAGTCACCCTGCAATTAGGTTAGGGGAATATGCACAGGTTTATTCTTTCTGAAATGAAGTACAAACCCACGACAAGAATATTTAGACCCCCTTGTTTCTTTTCTAGGTTATACAGTTGTTGTTGCTGTTTTGCATTTGAGCGAATTGTACATCGTGGTAATTTAGTCCCGTGTATTTGGGTGTCTAGAATATTCTCTGGTAGTCAAACCTATGTTATTGTGTTGGCTGTATTAGCGTGTGCATTTGTAATTCAGGTGAGTTTTGAGAAGGAGTCAGGCATTGCCTTAAGTTAGGAACCATCAACATTTGCCTGATGTAGAAGTGGGGAAACCCTGGAAAACTACATCCAAGATGGCTGAGTTGCGAATTGAACCCGCCTATTTTTAGTTTTGCTTGACAAGGCTGAGTGTACCCTTTCCAGCCCTCAGTGCAGAAATATTTCTTTTGCCAGAATCGGGATCCGATCCCAAACCTCCGGGGCAACAGTCTAAAACGCTAGCCGCTCCACCGCGAACTGGTCCTGGGTTATACACCCGATCATGACTTTCTCAAAATAATAACTGCATTTCCTGTCACTCATGACTGAAGTAGGTCTGGATTCAGGCCACATGACTGAATTGTGCTGTGACCACTGAAGGGAGAAAGTTGTACAGCGTGTATAAAGTGTGGTATAACTAAAAGGAGAAGGCCGCACAGCGTGTCTTAAGTGTGGTATAACTAAAAGGGAGAGGACGCACAGCGTGTCTAAATTGTGGTATAACTAAAAGGAGAAGGTCGCACAGCGTGTCTAAAGTGTGGTATAACTGAAAGGGAGAAGGTCACACCGCGTGGCTAAATTGTGGAATAGCTAAAAGGGAGAAGTCGCTCTTTTCCATTGAACTGTGCCTTGACTAGATGTAGAAAGCTTGCTCCCTTTTTTTATTTTTATTTTTTATTTTTGAGGGAGAATATGTAACCCTTTTTTTTGTTTTTTAGAGGAAACTTGTTTATTGTCTTGATATATTTAAGGTACACAGGTGATTGTGAGGTGGTAGATGAATAACAATCATGGATATTGATGAGTTTATCACAGTTATACTAGTCTACTTAATGTTCAGTGTTCAATTACAGGAAGGGCACTTTGCACTATCACCAAACACAAAACACTCACATGATGCGGGTGAGCTGCTGGACATAGTCCCTCCAGCCGGCGAGTTCTTGTAGTAGCCTACAGCGAAGGCTCGTGAGGACAAACTCACCTTCCTCGGACAGCATGTCGAGTTCTGTATAGGGCACCTTAGTTTTCAGCACACAGTGCACATAACAACCAAGGAGTAACACTACCGCACTGTTCAGTTGGGGCGGTTGAAGGCTAAATGTTGGGCGAATCACCCATTCAGGGGTGATGTAGGTAGTAGGACAGTTCATGAAGCTATTCAGGACCCGGGTGAAGCGGTTCCAGGTCGATCTAATCGGATCACACTGCGTAAACCGGTCCAGGATTGTATCCTGATGGGAACATGAAGTGCGCAAGGCTGTCTCCACCATGTGAATACGATGGAGTCGGTTGTTTGTTGGTAAAAGGTTATGGATTACTTTATACCAACTTTCCTTTGCTGCGCTGGGAAGAATGCGATTGGAGACATTCCTCCAGACTTGATTCCAGTTGACGATCATTGCGGATTGCATAATTCTGGGGGCAACATACTGTTGTGCCAAGATAGAACGATACAGCTTTTTAGTTGAGATAGATCTGATGACGTCTTGTGGCACGTAGCTTAATTCAACTCTCAGATACCGGACATGGGGTGCATGATGATTGATATCATAATAAGCTGGTGGGTTCGAGCAGTCATGGGAACTACACCATCTCCGTAGGAAGTTATGTGACTCATCGGTCCCGAAGCCTGTAAGCAGTTGAAGATTTCGTTTAAGGAATAAAGTTCTAGCTTTCTTTTCAACGTCGATGAGTCCCAGACCTCCCTGGGATTTATGCAATGTTAATGTGCTGCGGGAAAGACGCAACAGAGCTCCTTGCCAAATAAACCATCCGACGGCGGAAATAATACGTGTACCCACCATTCTCTGCATAGGAAGAATTAGACTGAGATACCATATTTTACTTAAGCTGAACATATTCACGTACATTGTTCATTGGTGTAAGAGGAAGGAGCGGTACCGCACTTGTTGCAAGACACCACGCACAGAATGTAGGGCAACGTCCCAGTTCTTTGTAATCGTTTGGTGTACACTATTCAAGAAATATATACCCAATATTTAGAGTTCTGAGGCGAACATTACCCACGCCAGGAGAACCCCTTGGACGCGGTCCAATTTTCCAATCCACATCGCCTTTGTTTTTCGTCGGTTCAGCCGTGCACCAGAATATCTCCCGTACACATCAAGGTCCGTGAACAATTGCTGCATGTCAACGGTTCGATCCACCACAAGAGTGACATCATCCGCATATGCAAAAATACTGATCTCCATGTCAATGAGAGATGTGTGGAGATTACAAAGGACGGGTTCCAGAGATAGGACAAAAAGAAGCATGGATATCGGACACCCTTGCCTGACTCCATGATGGATGACGAGAAGTCGTGTGAAATACCCATTTACGTTCACTTTTGAAGATCCACCACGAATAATTTTACTCACGAGGGCAATAAACCGCATATCGAAGCCAATAGCTTGAAGGGTCGCAAGGATGTATTTATGGTTTACCCTATCAAAGGCATGGTCAAAATCCATGTCTCGAGACTTTCCTACTACGCCTACCTGTCCATTGATTGTTACCTTGCTCGCCGATGTTGAGCTTCTCCAATACAAGTTGCTTCTGACTCTCTAAATCTGACGGAAAGAATATGGTTGCAGTAGACGGTTACATATATTGTTGTATTGTATGGAAGCCTCCCATTTGGCTTTCATGAGACCTAAGTCACGAAGTTTCCGAGGTGCGTGTAGCGTGAGGAGGCCCGATGATCTCCTTCACTGCTCCTTTTAATAACTCAGCATCCACTAATAGCTATTTTTGATCTTTGATAATGTTATGTGATGCTCTGAAGCTATTTATTCAGTGTTGCCTGTACTTTTCAGTCGGTCACACTCTTTTTCCCAATTAGTTAAAGTGAATAATATTAATACCTGCAATGTTTTTTTTCAGGAATGTGTGTTATATAGTCTATATAGTAATCGCGCGTAATCTAATTGGGCAAAAGCTTGTAGACAGACTGAAAGCTATAAATTGCAACTTTGATAATGGCGCGTACTGTAGAGAATATATTAGACTATACCATACGTCAGGTCAAGTCCTGAGGAAAATATCCCTCCGCACATCTCATCTGTCTCTCTCTCTTTCCTTTTTTGTGTTTCCGGCATTGAAACTCTAGATTGTCATCCCTCAACCTACTATATGCATTTAAAATCATTTGTTTGTGTTGCAAACCTTTGAGCCTGATTCGCAATAAAATCGAATTCCTTGGATGCTCTTTTGCTGCTCAAACAAGGTTTGTACAAAACAAAAGGTAATATACAGTAATATAAAATTCGTACTGAATTACTCTGTCTATAGTTCCAAATACAACTAAAACTATATTCAAACACACAATTCATCACATGAAAAGCAAAGTTGGTAAAGCTCCAAATTAAAGTAAAAATGAAAAGTGTATTCATATATTTTTACAAAGCAAATTCTCAAAATTAGCCTGCTTATGGAAACATAGTAACACGCGCTGGAAAATCCTGTGCGCCAAAGACAAGTACAAAAAGTGGGAAATATTTCCTGGCGCGTTAGCCTCTTCACAGACCAAACATCAAAGGGACCGCTTAGGTTTTGAGGTGATTAGAGGCCATGTGCATAAGTCGACAATCCACAGCTTTTGATCAAAGTTCATTAGCAGGGTCCTGCATAACTTGTCGAGATTTTCATTTAAGTTATCTTATTCCTAATGTCTCGTAGAAGACCATGCCTGACATAAGATGATCCTGAATCAGATATGAGATGCTCCTGACATTACGTAGTCATGGCAACTTTAGCGTCCTACCCAAGACAGTGAAGTTAACATTCTTATTAAAGCAATATAATTGAGTAGTGGAGTAGTGGTGCTTCTACTTCACTCTAGAACCCTCCTTGCCCCACTGCTAAGCCTCAGCCATGTAATATTTGTGAAAGCTCGTGAACCCAAGGTCGAATGTTGACAAATGAGGTGTCGTTGGACTCGAGATGACGTCCTCTTTCCTATGGACCACTCGTTATATTTTGATTTTTTTTTGAAAATATTTGTTTTCGAATGTAGGTGATAGTTTGAAAACCAAACATGATAGAATATTGTGCCATGGCTCAAATTAATGGTCTCTATGTCCTTTTTTTGTATAATAAAACTCTTTATTTTTTTACATTTTTTGAAAAAAGTGTAATTTTGTAATTCCTATATTATGGAAACTAGAAAGTTTACAAAAATGTTTGTTGGACATAAATGAAAGGTCCCTATGCCCCCTACCACCAAAATAAATTTCAAGTCTATAGGATAAAAATTTGTGTTTTGAAAGTAGTGTCATGATGCGAGAGCTGCTTACGAAAAGAAGTTGTGAGCCCCTGGCAAACTTGGAATGGAAGGAGTCATGCTAGGAGGGCGTGCTTGGATTCGTTTTTTTCGTCTCATTGCGCTCTTTACGGAAATGTAGGTGTCGAAAAGGCAAAATGCTGGAAACTTTTTTTGGGGGTAGAAACGTGATTTTAGACTTTTTGTTATATCTCGCGAACCAATTGTGCTAGAGGCGTGTACGAGAGGTCCGAGGACTCGCAGTGACGTCTTCTTTGCTATGGACCACTCGTTATATTTAAAAAAAAATGGAAACTTGATTTTGTGGTAAACAAGTGTTTTTTTGTGATTTTTGCTGATAACTCACGAATCAATATGCCTAGAGACTTGTACGAGGTGCCAGTTTTTTCATTGCGTTGTCCTCTTGCCGAGGATGTTCGTGTTGAGCGGGAATGAAAAACCATTTTGAGTTAAACCGTGATTTTAGACTTTTTGCTATATCTCGCAAGCCAATAACGCTAGTGACGTGTACGAGGTGTCCTAGGACTCGAGCTAACGCCCCCTTTTTGAAACTATGTTTGAAATTTTGACAAAGGGCCTAACGACACTTTTGTGGAAAAAAAATTCTTTACCTGTTTAAATGTTCATGAAGCGTGGTTGTTGAGAGAGACGATACTGCTGGGTGTGTGTTTCAACGAACCTGTCGCTAACCACAATGACCATGCTTAATAGAACAATCGCTATTTCGGCGGGTCGGTTTTTGACAGAGCGAGGGTTCGTTTTTCTGATATTTTACCCACGAAGGGGATCTTTAACGTGTAAACGATGATGAGATACATGACAAATGATAATTCTATGATCAGATGAAGGAAAAACAGAACTTCGTTCTATGTTGGTTGAAGCGAGTACAGAAAACAAACTTGCAGAGAAGCAGACTAGCAGGATGTGAATGTCATTTGAGCTTATTGGAATGCGCTGATCTGACATGACAACAGGTGCAATAGAAAATGACAAAGACGCAGAGGACACTTGAAGGTTAAATAATCTGACAACCGTGGTGGCAGGGAAGAGCGAAATGCATGTGAACACGTGTGAGATGATATGTACGCTAAACAAGTCACATCCTGTTTGCTTCGTACGTGACAAAATGCAAGTTCAAGTGAAATTTGACCTGGCACAGGTGTTCACCTTGGACGTTAGCTGTCCACGTGCACGATAACAATGTTCAAAGCGTGAGAAAAATGATTATACATGCAACGTAACATATATAAAGACACGTCGTTATTATTTCCACTCTCACTTATGTGACTACCCTTTAACACACTGCGTTGCGTTAAACACTTGGTGTTGTTTAACAGTTTTGGTGTTGTTGGAAAATACTTAACCTTGTTGTGAGGTAGGTATTTATTTATATATTTATTCATTTATATATTTATTGATTTATATATATTTACAAGCAACTATTTACTGATTAGGTAATTATTGATTTTATTTATTTATTTGTTTGCAGATAACCGGTATACCTTACATGTCTGAGAGAGAAGAAATAATTGCACTTTTGAGCCCACTAGAAGGAAACAGCAACAAGCCACTGCAAGTGAAGGTGAGATTATTTTTTTAAACTAACTTGTTTTATTCATATTTTATTTTATGAAATGCATGTATTAACCTAAATTTAGGTATTTATAGCGGTTTATTTAATTTATTTTTAGAAACTTGGAAAGAAAAGCCTTACCGCCGTAGAAGTTGCTGAAAACCCGAGACGCAGTAGAGCGAAACCATTGTGTCCAGGCAGTGAACTATTTAAAACTCAGGTATGCCTAACTTAAAATGCTATTGCATTTTACCACAACTGAAAACAAAACTCTAACACAAAAAAAAATTATTACCTGTACATGACTGGGACAATGATTGCTTTCTGGATTAATGGCTATGTTGTTGTTGACAGGGAAAAGTACAAGGCCATGTTGGATTTTCTAAAATAAAAAAAATAATTTATGGGTGGTTTCCAATGGACTCAACAAATATACACAGGTTTGAACATGATAATGTGAACAAAATGACATGACATTCATTTTTGTTTATATATTGGTTAAAGGGGGGATGTAAATGACTGTAGCTTTATAAAAAGAAAATAAGTACATGGGTTACTGTTAGTGCCAACTTACAGTTTATTTTTTAATGGTGTTTTGATATATTAATGCCAATTAACGTTAACGTTTTATTTACAAGTATTGATTGTTTGATTGATTGAGTGATGGGTTATTTTGTTTGCTTTTAGGTGTCGTCATGTGCCATTAACGTAATGAACAGACAGTGAACAAGCATGCATTATGCTTTAAAGTATTCTGTGCTCTTGTGCAACGTTATTAACTTACAATAAGAAAAAAAGTTTTATTATAACACATGGCGTTAGTACTGTACCCGAAATACCTACCATCAGCATGTTGGAATCCCACGATGACAACTGGATCGTAGAGCCTGGAATCCCCGGCTAGAAAATTTGCCAGATTCTACCCAACATAAGACGAGGAAATGGGGTACAGGAATTCCTAACTGAGACTACGTTAAGAAAAACCATGGTGAACGACATAAGAAAGCTCAAAAGCACAAGAATAACGATGAACGCAATCTCTGGTGTGTGGGGAAACCACTGAAATACCCACCGCTGGCCTTCTTAACGTGTTCTCTTATCATTTCTATAAAGTACCACAATTCGAAGATTTTAAATTGACCAAAAAAATTATTCAGGAAAGGAAAATACAGTGTAAGTCACTATATTATAATTTAAAGCAGAGTGCCCAACTTCCATCCGAAGTTTCATGAACAAGGGAGAAAAATGCCAGCCCCCACATTCATCAATGTTATTGACTGCATTTTACCCAAATATGAGTGAACACAAATCATTTACATGGTTCAACAGAAATGTTGACAACAATTCAAACATTTAAATAGAAACCCTGGAAATTTTCATATTTACAAGACATACATCAATTTTTACCCAGAAAAATAATTATTTAAAGCTATAATACAAATGTACAGTCATTTTGTGACACCTTCTTAGTGTTTTTGTAGGATTCAGAAGTGACACCTTCCATGTGTTTTATTATATTTGTGTTTGCTGTGTTTTTCTGATTTTATTCATCTCTTCTGACCAAGCGATGAAGCTAAGTCAAAAATTAACTTCTTTAATTTAATTTTTACATCCCTTTAAATGAACTGTCCTCACCAGACCGGAACTTGTGATTGTTATAACGCCTGTTAAGCATTGCATTGATACAAATGTTCGAAAATTTTACCAGATAGGTTTAATTCAACATGCCTAAAATGCATGATTTCCACAACAGATTATTTACTTGAACTGATACTGAAATAAACTGCCTTAATTTCACAATCTAAGTGGATTACTTTTCATACTACAACTTGGAATATCCCATTGAATACCCTTTTAATAATCAAGGACATTAGCCTTTACATGGCTTTGCCATTAAATATCATGCTACACTAAGCATTCATATCGTTTATATTATCAGGCACTACTATACTTTTAGTGCTTCAATTAATCATCTTTCTTGGTGAACAAAGAATTCGGCTTATTTAACAGATCACATTCACAATGAAATATTGTTGCTAAAATTATACAAGTTTCTTTACAGTTCAGTTAATCACTGTTAAATTATTATTTCATTTGCTCTTATGTTATTATTATTATTATTCACGATCAATATGCATAGCTTTCAATAAGTGTTAAATAACAATTGCAGCTTTGGCGATATATCTGCTACCACATAAATCTAGTCTGGGATTCGCGCTAATAACATAGGGTGAATGTATACAAATGTCTTCAAACTGTGTTTAAAACATCTGTCTAGTCCATCAATAATGGATCTTGAACGAATCTATCAAAGCAAACGTAATGCAGAATCTCAAAAAAAAAAACGTTAGAAAATAGCTGGATCAAGTCAAAGTTCGGAATAAATTCCTAGCAAATCAAAACAAATCCGCTTTCTTCACTGAACCAGCTTCATAAAGCTTACTGCAGTATTCGAAAATCAACCTGAATACTGAAATTTCACTTTCGAGTGTATAACAGTCTTCTTAGTAGACGCACTATAGTAGAAACTTCAAATTGAGTCTACCCAAACTCGAGTAATGTCATATGAAGGCATAAAACTAGTGTTCATTTACAATATAAAACAAACACGAAGAATGACGAATCTTGAGTGGCCTAAAGTTCCTCTTCTCTACATTAAATAAATTCCCCATAACATGAACTTGAATTTACAGTAATCAAAAGAAAATTAAACTATAATACATTTAATTACAATGGGTGCATCCTTTTAGTAGAATCCAAACTCTGTCCAGAATAGAATCAGTCTTGACACTAGGATCAAACCTAAACGCCATTCTTAGACATTCTACAAAAAATCCTATATAAAAAACATGTGGCAGGGTGACAACGTTAGAATAAACATGCTTAGCTACGATTGAAGGCGGTTAATTCTGTACCTTAGATGATTCTTGTAGATCCCGAAAGAACACAGTCATGTCCTTATGACTGTTCCCTCCATGTAAGCAATAGAGGTCTTCACTGTCCAGGAAAGCGAGAAACGAACCCTGGATCTCCAGACATCTCCCATCCTGACTGAATGTTCCACTCTAATACCAACGACAGTTCCTTTCATCTTCGGATAACGTCCTACCAACCGCAGCACGCAGTGATGTCTATATCGGCTCGAACAACAAAGTTCACTGGCCTCGCGCAACCGGGTCATTTCGAAACACACTGTATTGCAATACAACAGCTGTGTTCACAGACACTCACCAGCACGGGCCGCAAGGCCTATAGCATCAAATTGAACGTGACTTCGCCCGTACAGTGTCACTCATGTCTGTATCGCCTAACCGCCCATGGTTAAGTCACTGAAGCACATAACAGACTTTCCTCTCGACATGAAATTGCTCAACATAATTGTGAGGTCACACACATATAAGTTAGGCCCTGTATATAATGAAGTATATTCAATATCCAAGCACTCGTATTGAGAAATGCTTCTCAAATAGAGGTGCTAATTGTTCTAACAACACACGCGAGATGAGTGTATCGATACGGCCAGTTCCAATGCGAAGAATGTCAACTGAACGAACATTATGTCTATATGCTTGTAAAAGCAAGTATCCACCTTTCACGAACTCTATACGGCTGGCCTATAATGAACAGTTATCTAGCAAGACAAACTGCATTTTCATTGCGTTCGCAATGGCCTAAGCGGTATGAAACTGGAGTCCCTTTTCGACACTAAGGAATCTCCCTGGTAGTACAATCTACTCAAAACGAACTTTCACGCACGGTTCACGTGATATTGCCCGCCGGCCACAGGTGTAACTCGATACATGTGTATTCGTGCGTGATACATTCCAATCTAAGCTCTCCGTTTTGATTGCCAACTCGCGACTGCGATGTCACCCACCGTCGCGCCACGAGTGCTCAAAACTCGAACTGATAAGATGCAAATATCTTATTTCCGTGTTCCTAAGATTTCAATTATTAGAAAGTAGTTAATAATCCAACACCTGCTATAATTGCAGACATGTTAAAATACGCCAGAACGTATAATAAACTTTTATTCCCATCCTATGGGCATAATTTATCTCTTGTTGCTGGTCGATAAAATATTCAATACCCCTAACCAATCAGCTGTGACATCAGTACTTCCAACGCATGCGCCCCGCTTCTCTCGGCGTGACCGCTATCCAAAGTCAACTTGTGGGTCGCGAAACATATGATCCTGAATCGCCCTTCATGTTCACAGGTAATTACGTATTACCATCCCATAAAGGCATTCCAGTCATGAGTATGAGGGTACAGTACCAAATACGACAAGTGAGCAAGTTGGTTTACCACGTGGGTTAAATTTAAAATCAGAACATGTTCGTTGGTTAACATTTGAATCTTGACCTGTAGGCTTTGTGTCAACACATAAACTTGCAAAAGCCGATTTTTTTACTTGAACCGAGAAGATGTGGTGGGCTGTGTGTTTTGTCGTATTGAACGTTCACACTGGGAAGAAGGGGATGATCCACTTAGAGACCATTTGCGATGGTCTCCTTGTTGTCCTTACATGCTTGGAAAACAAGTGGGTAACCTACCAGTGTATCCATTTT
This sequence comes from Meconema thalassinum, assembly GCA_946902985.2. Classification (NCBI taxonomy): domain Eukaryota; kingdom Metazoa; phylum Arthropoda; class Insecta; order Orthoptera; family Tettigoniidae; genus Meconema; species Meconema thalassinum. Next base: position 231,835,677 of record OX336389.2, on the reverse strand, counting down.
AACGAACCACAAGGCCATTGTCTACTACTTACGTTGCTGAATCACAAATGACTAATAATAATAATAATGATGTATTACAAGCCAACAACGGTAGTGTCGATATATGTGGTCCATATGCCATAGACAGTGTTGGATTGGCGTGTGCTTTTGAAAATTTGGGAGTTTGCAAGACTAAAGCACTAGCACACCCAGAGTACAGCTCTATTGAAAAACGATTAGAATCTTATAAAAATGTTTTTCCATTAATATTAAAACACCTTACAAAACAGCTAAGTGAAGCTGGATTTCTTATATTGGTGAAGGGGATAAAACAATATGTTTTTATTGTGGATTTGCTTTAAAGGATTGGCAAATGACTGATGACCCTTTTGTGTAACACGCTCGTTGGTTACCTAACTGTAGACACATGGTGTTGCTTAAAGGTCAGGAATTTGTGAACACTATTCGTAAAGAAAACGTGATTGCAGCACATGACATAAAAGTGCCTTTAGAGTTAGAATACGCGGAGCAAATACATGAGGCTGAAAAAAAAAAACTTGTCTCACGAACAGATACAAAAGTGTGACCAACAATTATGTAAAATTTGTTATCAAGATGGACCAGGTGTTGTATTTTAGCCTTGTGGACACATGATAGCATGTGTCAAGTGTGCATTAGAACTTAACACTTGTGCTATATGCAGAAAAGTAGTATCTGCTACAGTTATGGCATTTCTTTCATAACTAGTATAATTTATTAGCCATGCATTGAGCAAAATCCCTAAATGCACAATATTATTAAAGCTGCTTTAGAGTGTAGTAGATATGCTTTTGTTTTGTTTATAGACTACTACAACGAATGTTTTGAATGCTGTGGGACAATCATGTGGCTTAGAGACAAAGAAGCTCAGCGAATTGCCAACGCATATTCCATTCCGCATTATCCAGTTTCGGAAATTGAAAACAGCATATGGTGATCGTGTACTTCGTGTATGTGAAAACTTCGAGACATTTCTGCCTATACGGTTTAATGATATGTCGGAGAGTGTTTTGGTGAAGTCAATAATGCTGTGCAACCTGTACACATAATTTATGAAAGTTTTAAAAGCAATAGGTGCATGGTTCGTTTTAATTAAATAAAAAAACAAATGTCAAATAATAATAATAATGGAAGATATAAGTGATGACAATGGACTGAAAAAAAATATGTGTATAGAATAATAATGTTTTAGTTTTTAGTATTGTCTTAAAATATATTATCATGAAACCAAAAACATGTATATAAAGTTTGTAAATAAATGCAAAATGATGTTACAATGCTGTTTTATTTTATACAAAGTTAGTATATTTAACATTGCAGAGTATACATGATTATGACAATAGATGTACACTGAATACAAGCCTATCTCTCTTTACAATAGTCTGTTATAGTTTTAAACACAAGGCTTGTTGTAGATCATTTTGTAGCAATGTCCATTCACTGTTGTTTTCGAAAACTGGGGAAGCAGCAATGGTTGTATAGGCATAAAAACCTTATTGTTATTACTATTTAGTCATTTTGATCCTCTTACATATCAAGAGCAGATGACCTAGTTGTTCCACTCTTTAAAACGACGACAACAACAACAACACTACCTCTTGCATAGTTTGTGATGTTGATGGCTCTTGCGACGTGGAAGATTGATTAAAAATAACTTTTGGAACAGGGGTTAAACGTTGCTCATTAAACAATGCACTATTTTGAGTAGCAATATGGTTTTCTTGATTTCTTGTCGACGGCAACTGTGTTTCATGCAGTACACTACATTGATGATCACTGACACTTAGAACTTCTCTATTTTTACTTTTTTGTTCACCACGACAATGTTTGGAACGTTGTTTTGAACAACGCCAAATAACAGTTCCATTTTTATTGGTTCGTTTCACAATATATGAATATCCTTTATAGTATGCATAAGGCTTACCATACCTAGTCACTGATACTTCCATGTCAACTGTCAAGCATAGACTAAGCTCTAGTAAAGTCAACTTGGTAATAAGACTAATAGTTTAATGTGATAGCAAATATGGATCCAAAGAGTTCAGGTAAAAGTGGAAGCAAATAATCAAATATAAGAACCAAGAGTGGGGGTAAAAGTGGTCGCAAATTGGTAGACCCATTACACAATAATTTCAGCACGACGAAGCTCTTGTTCAATTTCTTTGATTTCCCAATCGTGACTGGTATGCCCACCTTGTTGTAAAGCATGCATGTGTCGAAGCCGTTGAATTAGCTTACTGGGTTTGTTCCAGTATACAAATTTAACAAATGCATATTTAGGTGTAAACAAAGCATTACCATTATCATCATCATCATCATCATCATCATCATTATCATGATCATCATTATCATCATCATGACCATCATCGCTGTTACTATATAGTCCTTTTTGATCCTCTTGCAATACCACTTCATTTATAGTCTGTGTTGATTTTGATAGTGTTGAAGGTTTCTTGTACGTTGACAACTGTCTTAACATGACTTTTTGAGGACATGATAAGTCCTTTTGAACAAGCACTGCACTATCTTTAGCCGCAATATCGTTTTCTTGAACTTGCTTTTTAGCATTTTGATAAATTGTTAGTAAACAGCAAGCATGGTTCGTTTGGAGCACTACATTGATGAACACTCACACTTAAAACCTTTCCATTTTTACTTTTCAGATTGCCTCGACATTTTGTTGACCTTTCTTTTGAGCATCGCCAGAAAATTATTCCATTCACATTCTGACGATTATAGTTATAAGAGTAGCCTTGATAGAGTGCACGTTGCCTACCTTTGTTGGTTGTAGTAAGTTCCATAGTAGTAACTGATCTGTCAGTACGATGTTCACACTACAAAGGTTAGAACTGTTTTGCTGATGGAGTGACCTACCATAAGCTTATATATTGCCTTATGCGTTGGCTTTTGTGTTGGTTTTTTGTGTTGGCTTTTCGTGTTGGCTTTTCGTGTTGGCTTTTTGGGTTGGCTTTCCGTGTTGGCTTTTTGTGTTGGCTTTTTGTGTTGGCTTTTGTGTTGGCTTTTTGTGTTGGCTGTTTGGTGTTGGCTTTAGTATTGGCTTTTGTATTGGCTTATTTGACAAGTTATTTGTGTCAATGTATTGAGTGGATTTTTTCTTGGTGTTGGAAAGTAGTTGAAAGAGAGGGAATATTTAAAGACCTAACCTCAGCTCACTAACCTAACCAAACCTAACCTAACTTCACCTAACCTAACCTAACTTCACCTAACCTAACATTTCAACTCTCAGTTGTTAATTAAATTCTGTGCATAGTCGAGGTGGAACCCAAGACATCAGAGGTAAAAACCAATTATTTTTTGATGGCTTATTTTGGTAACTTATTTTGATGGCTAACCTAACTTTACCTAACCTAACCTAAACAAACCTCAGCTCACTTTGGATATTACTAGTAAGTGTTCATATCCTCCGCTAGGTAGCATGCTAGTAGTACAGGTAGTGCTCATATTTACCGCTAGGTAGCGGAAACTTACTTTGCGTGTTGCATGTGACACTTATGAAGTTTAACCGCATGCAAGACGTGCTTGTATAAGTTCTCTATTTAAACTCAATATACAATTAACCACTAAATGTTCAGAACTAACAAGTATAGCCATGTTTATGTTATATAGGAGACCGTTAGCAAGAAAGGCTGTCTAACCCACTAGTGTACAGCCTGGTCATACGTAGTAAGCACCTGTTGGCAGAAAACAACAACAACAATTTGATAAAGCCAACAACAAACTGTTTCCTTTAAATACAATAATGGATATGTTGTTGGTTTTCTGAAATTGTTGTTGTTGTTTTCTGCCAACAGGTGCTTACTGCGTATGACAAGGCTGTACACTAGCGGGTTAGACAGCCTTTTTTGCTAAGGGTCTCCTATATACCATAAACAGGGCTATACATGTTAGTTCTGAACATTTAGTGGTTTATTGTATATTGAGTTTAAATAGAGAACTTATACAAGCACGTCTTGCATGCGGTTAAACTTCACAAGTGTCACATGCAACACGCAAATTATGTTTCCGCTGCCTAGCGGTAAATATGAGCACTACCTGTACTACTAGTATTCTACCTAGCGGAGGATATGAACACTTACTAGTAATATCCAAAGTGAACTGAGGTTAGTTTAGGTTGGGTTAGGTAAAGTTAGGTTAGCCATCAAAATAAGTTACCAAAATAAGCCATCAAAATAATTGGTTTTTACCCCTGAGGTCTTGGGTTCCAACTCGACTATGCACAGAATTTAATTAACATCTGAGAGTTGAAAGGTTAGGTTAGGTGAAGTTAGGTTAGGTTAGGTGAAGATAGGTTAGGTTAGCTTAGGTTAGGTTAGTGAGCTGAGGTTAAGTCTTTAAATATTCCCTCTCTTTCAACTACTTTCCAACACCAAGAAAAAATCCACTAAATACATTGACACAAATAACTTGTCAAATAAGCCAATACAAAAGCCAATACTAAAGCCAATACGGAAATCCAACACGGAAAGCCAACACGAAAAGCCAACACGAAAAGCCAACACAAAAAGCCAACGCATAAGCCAATATATAAGCTTATGGTAGGTCACTCCATCAGCAAAACGGTTGTAACCTTTGTAGTGTGAACATCGTACTGACAAGTCAGTTACTACTATGGAACTTACTGCAACCAACAAAGGTAGGCAACGTGCACTCTATCAAGGCTAATCTTATAAATATAATCGTCAGAATGTGAATTATATAATATTCTGGCGATGCTCATAAGAAAGGTCAACAAAATGTCGAGGCAATCTGAAAAGTAAAAATGGAAAGGTTTTAAGTGTGAGTGTTCATCAATGTAGTGCTCCAAACGAACCACCCTTGCTGTTTACAAACAATTATCAAAATGCTAAAAAGCAAGTTCAAGAAAACGATATTGCGGCAAAAGATAGTGCAGTGTTTGTTCAAAAGGACTTATCATGTCCTCAAAAAGTCATGTTAAGACAGTTGTCAACGTACAAGAAACCTTCAACACTATCAAAATCAACACAGACTATAAATGAAGTGGTATTGCTAGAGGATCAAAAAGGACTATATAGTAATAGTGATGATGGTCATGATGATAATGATGATCATGATAATGATGATGATGATGATGATGATGATGATGATAATGGTAATGCTTTGTTTACACCTAAATATGCATTTGTTAAATTTGTATACTGGAACAAACCCAGTAAGCTAATTAAACGGCTTCGACACATGCATGCTTTAAAACAAGCTGGGCATACCGATCACGATTGGGATATCAAAGAAATTGAACAAGAGCTTCGTCGTGCTGAAATTATTGTGTAATGGGTCTACCACTTTGCGACCACTTTTACCCCCCCCCCCCCTCTTGGTTCTTATATTTGCTTATTTGCTTCCACTTTTACCTGAACTCTTTGGATCCATATTTGCTATCACATTAAACTATTAGTCTTATTACCAAGTTGACTTTACTAGAGCTTAGTCTATGCTTGACAGTTGACATGGAAGTATCAGTGACTAGGTATGGTAAGCCTTATGCATACTATAAAGGATATTCATATATTGTGAAACGAACCAATAAAAATGGAACTGTTATTTGGCGTTGTTCAAAACAACGTTCCAAACATTGTCGTGGTGAACAAAAAAGTAAAAATAGAGAAGTTCTAAGTGTCAGTGATCATCAATGTAGTGTACTGCATGAAACACAGTTGCCGTCGACAAGAAATCAAGAAAACCATATTGCTACTCAAAATAGTGCATTGTTTAATGAGCAACGTTTAACCCCTGTTCCAAAAGTTATTTTTAATCAATCTTCCACGTCGCAAGAGCCATCAACATCACAAACTATGCAAGAGGTAGTGTTGTTGTTGTCGTCGTTTTAAAGAGTGGAACAACTAGGTCATCTGCTCTTGATATGTAAGAGGATCAAAATTACTAAATAGTAATAACAATAAGGTTTTTATGCCTATACAACCATTGCTGCTTCCCCAGTTTTCGAAAACAACAGTGAATTGACATTGCTACAAAATGATCTACAACAAGCCTTGTGTTTAAAACTATAACAGACTATTGTAAAGAGAGATAGGCTTGTATTCAGTGTACATCTATTGTCATAATCATGTATACTCTGCAATGTTAAATATACTAACTTTGTATAAAATAAAACAGCATTGTAACATCATTTTGCATTTATTTACAAACTTTATATACATGTTTTTGGTTTCATGATAACATTTTTAAGACAATACTAAAAACTAAAACATTATTATTCTATACACATATTTTTCTTTCAGTCCATTGTCATCACTTATAACTTCCATAATTATTCTTATTTGACATTTGTTTTTTATTTAATTAAAACGAACCATGCACCTATTGTTTTTAAAACCTTCATAAATTGAGTGTACAGGTTGCACATCACTATTAACTTCATCAAAATCACTCTCCGACGTATCATTAAACCGTATTGGCAGAAATGTCTCAAAGTTTTCACATACACAAAGTACACGATCACCATATGCTGTTTTCAATTTCCGAATCTTGATAATGCGGAATGGAATATGCGTTGGCAATTCGTTGAGCTTCTTTGTCTCTAAGCCACATGATTGTCCCACAGCATTCAAAACATTCATTGTAGTAGTCTATAAACAAGACAAAAGCATATCTATTACACTCTAAAACAGCTTTAATAATATTGTGCAATTAGGGATTTTGCACTATGCATGGCTAATAAATTATACTAGTTATGCAAGAAATGCCCTAACTGTAGCAGATACTACTTTTCTGCATATAGCACAAGTGTTAAGTTCTAATGCACACTTGACACATGCTATCATGTGTCCACAAGGCAAGAATACAACACCTAGTTCATCTTGATAACAAATTTTACATAATTGTTGGTCACACTTTTGTATCTGTTCGTGAGACAAGTTTTTTTTTTCGGCCTCATGTATTTGCTCCGCGTGTTCTAACTCTAAAGGCACTTTTATGTCATGTGCTGCAATCACGTTTTCTTTACGAATAGTGTTCACAAATTCCTGACGTTTAAGCAACACCATGTATCTACAGTTAGGTAACCAACGAGCGTGTTACACAAAAGGGTCATCAGTCATTTGCCAATCCTTTAAAGCAAATCCACAATAAAAACATATTGTTTTATCCCCTTCACCAGTATAAAATCCAGCTTCACTTAGCTGTTTTGTAAGGTGTTTTAATATTAATGGCCAAACATTTTTATAAGATTCTAAACGTTTTTCAACAGAGCTGTACTCTGGGTGTGCTAGTGCTTTAGTCTTGCAAACTCCCAATTTTTCAAAAGCACACGCCAATTCAACACTGTCTATGGCATATGGACCACATATATCGACACTACCTTTGTTGGCTGGTAATACATCATTATAATTATTAGTCATTTGTGATTTAGCAACGTAAGTATAAGGTGGCAGCGATCAAAAGAACCTGCGCAAAGCTCACTTCCCCGCGCATTCACTCTGAGTTGATGTGCGACGTCACAGAGGAGCGGTAGAAGGGGTCACATGCTGTCTGGCTGCCTTACCGAACACACTGCGGAGATACGCTGACAAGAGCTTCGATGCCAATCCATTTTCGCGCTCTTTGTTTTGTCAGTTTTATATAAGTTTCTTTCTTTATTGTAGTCCTATAATCCCTTGTCGTATAGCGTGTACTTTATTTGTAAATGTGTTTATGTATATAGTGTTGTGTACCATGCTATTCTAGTAATAGTATAATTTGAGTTTCGTTATGGCTTCTACTTCGAAGTATGGTAGCAAATCTGGACGACCATTAAGGGGACAATGTAGAGAAATAGTCTATAACGTAACTGCTCACCTACGAGAACAGAAAACCGTTCATAAACTCAATTATAATGTTGTGGCTTCAACAAGTAAAGCAACGGGTGTTTCAAAGTCATTCGTGAAGCGTATAATAGCGGAAGGGAAAATGTCTATGGCCAAGGGTCGTCTGCAGTTTTCTACACCTGATGCATTATTTCGTGTTGTTGATATTATAGCCTCTGTGTGTGTACGCTTATTGGAACAGTATATTTCTTTAAAACATAGTTTACAACTAGGAAATCATAAATACTGTATTTTCATTTAACTCCGCGCTTAATATTTTTCGGTCACTTTACATTTACTCTCGTTCTTTTAATTGCATTGCGTTTGCAGCATTAATGAAGGAATAAACTCAATCGAACAGCTGGCTGCAGGTACTTACGATATAGTATGTGATGGCGATTGACAGCCAGCCGCGCCCGGGTACAGTTACGAATGATTTACGTGATAAGCGCTTTTTTTTGTCAACGAACTACGACCTACTGTATATCCGTTTTACGTCTCGGCATGATGGGTGAAAATCACTGACTGGGCTATTAAGTATATTATCATGGAGATAGCATGTGCAACGGATTCTTGTCAGACGTAATTTAAGAATGGTGAGGTGCATGGAACACAAAGACCACTTCTATCCAGTTTAAAAACACTTACAGTGGGCGATGTATTGAAGATAGAGATATGCTCTCGCGGATTTTTCTGTAGAACTTTTCATGCTGAACAATTCTTACACTCATAGTATACTGATATTTTTAACGGTTTGCCCAGCGTAAGCTTAAGAAGCGCTCGGACGCCAAGTTCTTTTCCCGACATTTTCACTGAAATCGTTACTGCTTGGCTTCCTTTGATCATAAATAAGTTATTTTGTACAGAAAGTTTCCTCGAGATATACTTTACAGAATGGTGAAAACCGCATCAAAATCCATCCAGTTGTTCTCGAGATTACCTGTGACATCCAAGAATCGGGGACTCTGTTTTATACTAAGTAGAGATTGTCTGGGGAGATCGGGACGATCCGATGTGAGCTGCGCGAACCGAAGTAGCCCAGGGTTCTTTTGTTTGTTGTACCTTTATAGTAGCCGATGGCCTTGTGGTTCGGTAAAATGGATACACTGGTAGGTTACCCACTTGTTTTCCAAGCATGTAAGGACAACAAGGAGACCATCGCAAATGGTCCCTAAAGGGATGATCCCCTTCTTCCCAGTGTGAAAGTTCAATACGACAAAACACACAGCGCACCACATCTTCTCGGTTCAAGTAAAAAAAAAAACGGCTTTTGCAAGTTTATGTGTTGACAAAAAGCCTACAGGCCAGGATTCAAATGTTAACCAACGATCATGTTCTGATTTTAAATTCAACCCACGTGGTAAACCAACTTGCTCACTTGTCGTATTTGGTACTAACGCCATGTGTTATAATAAAACGTTTTTTCTTATTGTAAGTTATTAACGTTGCACAAGATCACAGAGTACTTTAAAGCATAATGCATGATTGTTCACTGTCTGTTCATTACGTTAATGGCACATGACGACACCTAAAAGCAAACAAAATAACCCATCACTCACTCAATCAATCAATCAATCAATACTTGTAAATAAAACGTTAACGTTAATTGGCATTAATATATCAAAACACCATTAAAAATAAACTGTATGTTGGCACTAACAGTAACCCATGTAATTATTTTCTTTTTATAAAGCTACAGTCATTTACATCCCCCCTTTAACCAATATATAAACAAAAATGAATGTCATGTCATTTTGTTCACATTATCATGTTCAAACCTGTGGATATTTGTTAAGTCCATAGGGAACCACTCATAAATTAAATTATTTTTTTTATTTTAGAAAATCCAACATGGCCTTGTACTTTTCCCAGTCAACAACAACATAGCCATTAATCAAGAAAGCAATCATTGTCCCAGTCATGTACAGGTAATGATTTATTGTGTAAGAGTTTTTTTTCAGTTGTGGTATAATGCAATAGAATTTTAAGTTAGGTTTACCTGAGTTTTAAATAGTTCAATGCCTGGAAACAATGGTTTCGCTCTACTGCGTCTCAGGTTTTCAGCAACTGCTACGGCGGTAAGGCTTTTCTTTCCAAGTTTCTAAAAATAAATAAAATAAACTGCTATAAATACCTAAATTTAGGTTAATACATGCATTTCATAAAATAAAATATGAAACAAAAAAATAAAACAAGTTAGTTTAAAAAAATAATCTCACCTTCACTTGCAGTGGCTTGTTGCTGTTTCCTTCTAGTGGGCTCAAAAGTCCAATGATTTCTTCTCTCTCAGACATGTAAGGTATACCGGTTATCTGCAAACAAATAAATAAATAAATAAAATCATTAATTACCTAATCAATAAATAATTGCTTGTAAATATATATAAATCAATAAATATATAAATGAATAAATATAAAAATAAATACCTACCCCACAACAAGGTTAAGTATTTTCCACCAACACCAAAACTGTTAAACAACACCAAGTGTTTCACGCAACGCAGTGTGTTCAAAGGTAGTCACATAAGTGAGAGTGGAAATGATAACGACGTGTCTTTATATATGTTTCGTTGCATGTATAATCATTTTTTCTCACGCTTTGAACATTGTTATCGTGCACGTGGACAGCTAACGTCCAAGGTGAACTCCTGTGCCAGGTCAAATTTCACATGAACTTGCATTTTGTCACGTACGAAGCAAGCAGGGTGTGACTTGTTTAGCGTACATGAGAAGCTTATTTCCAAAAGGTACCAAATCCAAAAAGTAATATTTTACAGGAGAGAGAAAAAACGCTCATAGTGTAAAATTTCAACTGAAAATCCATTTGAGCACTTTTAATATGTTCAGATAGAATAAATGCATTGTTATACCAAGTATTTCTGTTTAGGCTTTTGCAGTTTAGGAAATATTCAAAGAAAATTATGGATTTGGTACTTTTTGGCACTGAAACTTTAAATACTTGCAACGGAAAGACATAAATTTCACTTCAGTCCTCAGAATCTTCGAGAAAACTGATTGTATTTAGTTATGCAATAATTAGATTTAAGGTATTTACAGTGAAGGCATAGATTATTTAAAAAATATTAAATAAAATTGAACAAAACAATGAAAATTATGCACAGTATCTTAGCAGTGCTGAACTTATGGAATTATGTTTGTAGTTTGTGTCTAAAGAACATGAATATGGTAAATAACTTGTGAACTGGACAATGGAAAATATTATCCAGTACTAAAAGAAATGGCTCTTATTGGCTGCATGGATACGGTACGTCTTGGCACATTCAGGCCACAGGATTTGGTACTTATTGGCATCAAACGAGATTTTCAATGCCCTGTTTGTTATGGATTTAGGTCGTTTTGGCAATTTATTTTTCTTCCATATGATGGAGCTTCCTACCAACGTAAGTTTTCCATCATAATATCAATTTCGATTTTTTTGGATTTGGTATCTTTTGGAAATAAGCTTCTCACATGTCATCTCTCACGTGTTCACATGCATTTCGCTCTTCTCTGCCACCACGGTTGTCAGATTATTTAACCTTCAAGTGTCCTCTGCGTCTTTGTCATTTTCCATTGCACCTGTTTTCAAGTCAGATCAGCGCATTCCAATAAGTTCAAATGACATTCACATCCTGCTAGTCTGCTCCTCTGCAAGTTTGTTTTCTGTACTCGCTTCAACCAACATAGAACGAAGTTCTGTTTGTCCTTCATCTGTTCATAGAATTATCATTTGTCATGTATCTCATCATCGTTTACACGTTAAAGATCCCCTTCGTGGGTAAAATATCAGAAAAACGAACCCTCGCTCTGTCATAAACCGACCCGCCGAAATAGCGATTGTTCTATTAAGCATGGTCATTGTGGTTAGCGACAGGTTCGTTGAAACACACACCCAGCAGTATCGTCTCTCTCAACAACCACGCTTCATGAACATTGTAAACAGGTAAAGAATTTCTTTTTTCAACAAAAGTGTCGTTAGGCCCTTTGTCAAAATGTCAAACATAGTTTCAAAAAGGGGGCGTTAGCTCGAGTCCTAGGACACCTCGTACACGTCTCTAGCGTTATTGGTTTGCGAGATATAGCAAAAAGTCTAAAATAACGGTTTAACTCAAAATGATTTTTCATTCCCGCTCAACACGAACATCCTCGGCAAGAGGACAACGCAATGAAAAAACTGGCACCTCGTACAAGTCTCTAGGCTTATTGATTCGTGAGTTATCAGCAAAACTCACAAAAAAAACACTTGTTTACGCCAAAATCAAGTTTCCAACTTTTTTTTAATATAACAAGTGGTCCATAGCAAAGAGGACGTCACTGCGAGTCCTTGGACCCCTCGTACACGCCTCTAGCATAATTGGTTCGCGAGATATAACAAAAAGTCTAAAATCACGTTTTTATCCCCCCCAATAAAGAGTTTCCTGCATTTCACCTTTCCGACACCTACATTCCCGTAAAGAGCGCAACAAGATGAAAAAAACGAATCCAAGCACGCCCTCCTAGCATGATTCCTTCCATTCCACGGTTGCCAGGGGCTCACAACTTCCTTACGTAAGCAGCTCCCTCATCATGACACTACTTTCAAAACACAAATTATTATCCTATAGACTTGAAATTTATTTTGGGTGTAGGGGGAATAGGGACATTTCATTTATGTCAAACAAACTTTTTTGTAAACTTTTTAGTTTCCAAAATATAGGAATTACAAAATTACACTTTTTTCAAAAGATGTAATAAAATAAAAAAGTTTTATTATAAAACATAAAGGACATAGAGACCATTCGTTTGAGCCATGGCACAACATTCTATCATGTTTGGTTTTCAAACTATCACCTACTTTCGAAATCAAAAATTTTCTTAAAAATTTCAAAAATATAACGAGTGGTCCATAGGAAAGAGGACGTCAGCTCGAGTCCAACGACACCTCATTTGTCAACATTCGACCTTGGGTTCACGAGCTTTCACAAATATTACCTGGCTGAGGCTTAGTAGTGGGGCAAGGAGGGTTCTAGAGTGAAGTAGAAGCACCACTACTCCACTATTTAATTGCGTCTGCCTAAGACGTCATAACACTTTTTGCGCCATCGTCAGGAGTTACCGCTTTTTAGTCCATTTCATATAATACCATAAAGAATGTAGGCAAATTCTAAAAATCGTCATCGTAATCAAAAATTCTCGACTAAAACTTATGATTTCTTTCTGTTGAAGTAATACACAATGCTGTCTGTATAGGAGTAGTTCATTGTCTTTATAGAACAAGCTGGCAGTTGTCTCATTTCCAGATATACGATTAGATGTGCTGCTGCGTTCTATCAGACAGTTTCAAATTTCTCAAACTACTGTATATTTTAATCGAAATTTCAAGTATTCAACGCATCAATATCATGATATTGTCCACTACGAACTGCGTTGAGCTCCTGCCTGTTTTAGTCTTCTTTTCTCATTCCTACTTTAATGATCTCAATGCCTTGCTGGGTTATAATCATACTGCCATTGTACGTTTTCTCTTATGTTGGTCCCTTATACATGCAAGTACAGAGAGTCAACATTCTAAGCTGCAGTTTAAAACATTCGTTCAAGTTTATGAAGTATTTGGAATGAATACAATATTTCAATTCTGAAAATCTAAGGTCAAGGAAGTTTTTCACTTTCCCGCAGTTTGTGGTTCGTTTTCAGATATTGTCATTCATCGAGGGGTCAAAACACCTCGTGGGTTTCTTTTACTTCTTCGTCTTTTCCTTGATCAGTAACAGAGATAGATAAATCAGTTATATCCTTTTTTCTGAAATATCGACAATCGATTGATAATCTGCACGAGGCTGTATTGGGTATTCTCAATAGCCTATAATTTGGTGCAGATAAGCATCAGGGGAGAGGGGCTAGAAAATATAAAAATATTTCCAGCTGTTATCTTTCTAGCTACATGGATGTGGCGTGATTTGTTTTATTTTATAATAAACCACCATTATAATATTCATCTACTGGCTTATAATCCCATAGCCTATATACTTAAAACAATCCAACATGGCGTCCATGCGCTATATTTCACCAGTTAACAACGTTAACAAATGATATTATTCGAGCTCCTGTAATTCGAAAATCAAACCGTCGTTCTATTATGTAGGGCAGTTTTCTATTGAATTCTTACCTAATGTTTTATGTTGATTTCTTCCTCCTCTTTTTGTTGTACAAATTTAGCTTTTAGTTGCGTTGGTTTCAAGGCTTTTTTCTTTTTTTTACTCGAAGAAGTGTAGGTTAGTAACACTTTATTCTCAGTTTAGATTTCAGGGGTTATAAACATTAATGTCTATAGATATTAATGCCCTCACTCATTCACTCATCAGTAATTCCCACTCTTCCGCAAGAGCGGATATCGTTGGATATCACGTGGTACGTAGGAAAAATGGAACAAAATAAAACAAGAATGTTTGGTGGTCTGTAGGACAAATTGCATTCCTCTAGCTACATGGATGTGGCGTAATTCATCTTATTGCTATGGTCAGTCTATTGACAGAAGAAAAAAAGTTCTATGAAACCCTTAGGAACAAAGAGCCATAATATACGATTCCAGATTGGTGCACTAAATCACAATAGCTTAGGTATGAACCTATAATTTGGTGTAGTTAAGCATGAAGGAGCCGGCCCCTTGGTGTTGGGGTAACGCGCCTGCCTCTCACCTGGAGGCCCCGGGTTCGATTTCCGGCTCCAACTGGGATTTTAGAAACTGACGTGAGGGCTGGAACGGGGTGCACTCAGACTCGTGAGGATAATTGAGTAGCTGTCTGACAGTGAGGCAGCGCTCCGGTCACGGAGACCAAGATTAACGGCAGAGGGGATCCGACGTGCTGAACACGCGTCGCCCATAATCTCCAGGCCAAATGGCTGGGCAGCGGTCGCTTGGTAGGGGCCATGGGGTGTGGGTTTAAGCATTAAGGAAGAGGGGATAGAAAAAATAAAAATAACAAACCACAACAAATTTAGTTATCTTGATAAAGTCTTAATATTAATTTTAGCCTACCGTATTTCCATCATATGAAATATAGGCTTATGAGATCAATTTTTTGCCCGTTGTGTGTGCGCCCTAATAAAATGTAAACGGCTAGAGCGATTTCAATGACCTCGGTAAGAACATACTACTATCGTGTCTGACCTTGAACGTGTCTTTCAAATTTCAACGCGTTTCACAAATTAAACACGGTGGCCGCACGTAATGTTTCACTGACATTCTATATCTCCGAAACTGTTACTGATATCTCCCTGAAATTTTGTACGGTAATAGAGACTAGTAATGTAGGTTCACCTATGTGACTTTGAAAAACCCGTCAAGTACAATACCACAGTGGTAGCGATGCAAAATTGTAAAAATATAATTGAATCTTTTAACGATTAAATCATCCTAGCGCAGCTAAACTTGGTAAGGTAAATGTAGGCTATTTACAAGATTTAATCTACTGGCTTATATTTTAATTAAATTATTTCCATAATGTCAAGATGGCGGCTATGCGAAATTTTAAATTAAGTTGTTATATTTTTGTTTTAATCATGCGATCGAAATGAACGTTTGTTTAATGAACCAACGCAATAACATTCACCTACTAGCTCATAAATTTATGGTCAACATATGGAACAATCGAACATGACGACCATCCGAAATAATGCACAGGTTCTCAATAGGCTATATACGAATAATATTACAGCAATCAAACTGAATTTTTGTATGTGATTAGAGGCCATTAAAATAAGTTCACTTATGTGACTTTCAATAACCTGATTAACAAAATCCATCATGGCAGTGACACGAAATTTAAATATTTATAACAGATTTTCTCGCGACTTAATCATCCGAGCGCTGTGAAACCCTTTCGCCCTCTATATCCCAGTAGAAACACCCGTTCTCCGATCGGCCAAGTAATTTTCAAATAACTCAAATTACTTTTATGGTTATCTAATCACCTGAGAGCAATGAAACTTAGCACAACGAATATATATTTAGAGCTTAGCATAGAGACTTGTAATGATGTTCAATTGTTTAAAAAGTTTAAGATGGCACCAGTTCGAAATGTTAAAACCATATATTTTGAAACTTCTCGTATCCTATTAAAGCGATTGAAGGTAAGATTCGTATGATGGGCTATTATAACAGCAATCATTATCTAATGACAATAAATTATGTAGCTTACTTTACTTTTCGTAAATCATAAAAGTCATGCATTTTATTTTTCTTAAAATAAACTCCCGTGACCAGTTACAGAAAGATGCCATTTTGCGGGAGGAGTCTTAATCTGCGGTACTGAAAGTTATTTAATCCTGGCACATAATTACTACATGCAATGGTGTTGGTGGAGACAAAGTTCGTGTACCAAAAGCTATTTAGTATACACCACATGGAAAATCCGTTTAATGGGCGGGAGAGATTTTAATAGAAAAGTACAGTAGGATATATGAAATAGGCTATTTAGTTCTTCACGGAACTATTCGTTGTAGTTAATAAGTAAAAGATAAAAACGAAATATATAACCAATAGAAGAATATGATAGTTCTTGATCATTAAATACTGTAGTAAGTTCACCTACAGTATATTACTTTTAAAAACCTGATAAGTACATATCCAACATGGCGGTCATTCAAATTTCAAATATTAAAATAGACGTTTCAAGCAATTTATTCACCCGATCGCATTGGAACCTGACTTCATAACTCTTTACGCAAGACTCAATATACTGGCGTGTAATTTATTTAAATTATTTTGAGAAATTCAACATGGTGGCTGTGCGAAATTATATAAATATATTTTAATTTCATGTGTCTTAATTGAGGGATCGAAGTGAATGTTCCCGAATAATCTTCAAGTACTAGTAGACTACACAAATATATGGCCAACATTTTAAAATAATCTAAAATGGCGGCCATGAGCCGGTGGTTCATACCCAGGTCACTGTTAGAGACAAAGAAGAAAGAAGAGTCAGAGTTAAATTACAACCATCCTAAAGCGCGATGACGGTCAGTTTACTGTACTTGTTTTCAACGTAGACGCATGTGCACAACAACGTTATACCAACCAAATCAGACGCAACTTGTATATTTTGTCGTGTTGGAAGCCATTTTTCAGTGTTGCCTTAGTAATGAAAATGTAATGATTTTCAGTCGGTCGACACGACTATACCCAATTGTAGTGGGTGGTTCCCTAATGATGAAAAAGAAAATAAGTTATTTGAGATTAATAAATCCACTTGGACGACCAATTTCGGTCGTCAAGCGATCATCAACAGATTCTTTACACTTAGACTATTAAATCTATGTCTACAAGTATGGGTTATGCTATTTACAACATATAAACTTATTTAGTTGCAGGAGTAATTAAACTAGCACAACTGGTCAAGATATGTGGTATTTTGTTGAGATACTGATAGTGGTGATTGACCTTCAAGTTTGCTTGCTTAGTGTGATTAAGTGATTGTTATTAAATTATCAGGTTATTGTAGATTGTGTACCTAGCTGTTTTAGCAAAGTGTGGTATGTTCCCGTGTAGCTACCTCCTCCCGCTTCTTGCACTGAACTGAATAGCCTAAGTGCAAAGGATTTGATGATGATCGCTTGACGATCGAAACTGGTCATCCAAGTGAATTTATTGAAAATGAAAATCCACAGCCTGCTTCCAGTCTCCGACCGGGTCAGGAATGAATTTATTAATCTCATGTAATATTTTTAGGATTAGGAAACCATCCATTACAATTGGGTACAATCGTGTTGATGGACTGAAAAAATTAAATTTCGATTGTATATTTTGTGTGAATTACAATTCCCTCCAAAATCACAAAAATGATGGTTGTATTATGAAGGTTGTACAAATTAGAATAGAGCAATCCCTAATCAAAGTGTATGTCGAAATTTGAAAAGAAGGCGTATATTTTTAGCCTATATCAATTTATGAAAGAAAAAAGAAACTTATGAGATCACCATTCCTTCCGTGTTTCTGTGAGTATGTGCGTATGTGTGTGTCCCCATAGAAAAATCTAACCGGCCAAAACGATTTCAAATGAAGCCCGGTAAGTACATACTTCTATTCTGTCTGTCCTCGACCATGCCTTTCGAGTTTTAAGATGTTTCACCAATCCAACATGGCGGCCGCGCGAAATACTTCACTGGCATTCTATATCTCCACAACACTGACAGATATCACACTGACATTTTGAGCGGTGATTAAGAGTACTACTAGAACCTGTGAAATACAATACCGACATGGCCGACAAGCGAAATTAACACATTTAAATGGAATCTTCTCGCAATTTATTCAACCGAGCGCAGTGGAACTTGGTCCGGTATATGTTTATACAGGATTTAATCTACTGGTATGCAATTTAATTCAATTGCTTTCATAACCTCAACATGGTGGCTATGCGAAATTTCAATATTATATTTTTATTCATGTTTCTTAATCATGCGATCAAAGTGAACGTTTGAATAATGAACCTAAGTAAAAACCTTCATCTAATAGTACATAACTCTATGGCCTACATAATAACAATTCAACATGCCGACCAACCGAAATATTTAGGTGGTACTCAATATCTACGAATCTATTACGGCAATCAAACTGAAATTTTGTATGTTGATAGAGGCAATTATCATAAGTTCACCTATGGGCCTTTGAATAACCTGATGAGCTCAAAACTAATATGATGGCCCAGTAGCGTAGCCAGGATCGCCCAATGGGGGGGTTATAGATACTCAAGCCAAATTCTAGAAGCATTTCGTCCCGCGGCATAGCCGTGCTCGTCAAACGTGCACCATGGCCGCGAGGGCAGCTGTGGTAAGTACGGATATCGTAGGTTCGAATCCCGGTGCTGACATCGATTATCCTGAGTGTGTTTTCCCCCGGGGTTTGCCACACTCCCTACAGGAAATTGCCGGATAGTACCTTGCTCAAGTCCCGGAGCGTTTACTCCATCCCTGTCCCACATACATTTACACACACAACTACAATCATCACAGCAATACAGGTTGCCAGACAGCTTCAACACACTCCCAACTACACGGGGCTGATGACCAAGGTGTCTCAAGCCCCTCAATTGAATTAACAACTCTACAAGTATTTCCATTTCTCTATGAGATATTATTACACAAGAAATGTTTCATGTATTTTGATCCCGAATTTTTCGTGTAATATGTTCAAAAGACAAAAACAAATCAGTTCTTTAAAAATTAAGATAATTTTTGACTAAAATGTCTCACCTCAATGCTAAATCTAGAACATTCCTGTTCCCCTGACAGGAGAAAAATAAACTCAAATATATCTGTGCTACCAACATGAGGACTGCGTATCTCTCAACAAGAGAAATTATTTACAGAGGTCTCAGCAAAAGTGGGCATGTCCTCTCACGATGTATCATATTGATTTATGAGTAATTCAATACCGGTACTCATTTTCATGTTTATTCAGTTTTTCCAAGATCCTGTGCTTTATATTGCAATTAGCCCTGAATGCCTAAACTATCATTTTCGAAGATTTTTGTCACCTACCAAGGTCCTTACAAATGTTACATGCAGCCGGAAAAAGGTTTAATTGCTTACACTACTCAGGCGACAAATTTCACTCATTCGTAACTGGGAGATAACCGTAATTCGGGGAATTGCTGGACACATATTTACGTAATAGGAATCAACTCGGCTGACGCTTATCTCATGCTCAAGATGTTAATAATGATCCCAAAATTAGTGTTACTGTACCCATAGAATTTTCTAAGTCTTTATTAAATCGCGTAATTTTTTATAAAAAGTAGATTAATTTACATATAACTTCTCTCCCGCCAAAAAGAGAAAAAAAAGGCTAATATTGTCCCTCTGTGTGGGATTCAAAATTATTTGGCGCTAGCCTCAGTTTGAAATAAGCTATAAGTTATTTCGCGAGGATAAAGTTAGATTGGCAACACTGGAAGGACGGAGTTGTATTACCACAGTCTAAAATACACAGTCGCGAAGCTCGCTGCGCTACGAAATTGCATCCTCTTTGTAAGTGAAGCGGCACTAGCGCTCGCAGCGGCCAGCAAGCTGGCAACTGCCTTGAGCACGTTATTCGCGGGACAGATGATTTCACTTTTGCAAGGGTTTTTGAATGTTAACTCACCTGAGTGATTATTTCCATTGTAAACATAAGTCACGTTAAATCACCAACTACTACAGAAAAAACCAACAATGTTGATATACTGTACACTTTTAATTCATAGAAACATAAAAACAATACTTAGTTTTTATTAGTTCAGTCCTCTATAAGTATCCCTAGGTACAGTTGTATGACATATTTAACGAGTCTTACGTAGAATTCATAGTCCATACTAGTTATAAATTCATGTATTTGTTTTAATGATAGTCGCTGGCATCTCTACATAAAACCAAGTTCATGATTCCTAGATGTAACGGGTAATCTCTAAATGCACTGAATGGATTTTGATGCGGTTTTCACCTTCCAGTAAAGAATTTCTCGAGGAAGGTTTCTGTAGGAAAACATAC
Source organism: Meconema thalassinum (assembly GCA_946902985.2). Classification (NCBI taxonomy): domain Eukaryota; kingdom Metazoa; phylum Arthropoda; class Insecta; order Orthoptera; family Tettigoniidae; genus Meconema; species Meconema thalassinum. Next base: position 231,815,315 of record OX336389.2, on the reverse strand, counting down.
ATTTATAACCAAAGGAAGCCGAGCAGGAACGATTTCAGTGAATCGTGTCGAAGGAAAACCTGCCGCCCGTGCGCCTTTTAAGCTTACGCTGGCTAAACCATTAAAAATATCCATATACTATGAGTGTAAGAATTGGTCAGCATGAAAAGTTCCACAAGGAAGTCCGCGACAGCATAGGATTTTTAATACATCGCCGAGTGATTTTACGTTTTAATTTCTTCCAACAATCTCCATTCAGTGGAAATTTAAATTACTAGTTTCGGAGCGAGTTAACGAGCTAGCGAGCGAGCCCATCACCCCAGCTTCAGCCAGCATTAACTGTCGAATGTGTCGAATTAAGACTTCAAATAAGAGTAGACTATGAGTATTTAGAGTTTCGCTGTTCACCTCGGCTGTTCTGAATTGCGCCTGAGACCTACCGTCCGTGCGCCTTTTAAGCTTACGCTGAGTGACCCTTTTAAGATACCAAGCGATACCATATCAAAAGCTAAGCCACATTAAAATTATAGTTAATTAGTAAAAATACCAGTGTGTTTTGTGAAACGAAAAGTATAAAAAGATCTTAAGGTCTTAAATGGCTCAATTGTAGGTACTTCGTATTTTTTCTGTGGGTTTGAAACCATTCATCCCTGAATTTGACAAAATAATACAATGCCAATTTTACAATATATCGGCAATAACAATTGTGTACCGTACCTTCACAGCAGCCATGTGGGAGACCAGGTATTACATATCAGAATTAACGAACAGTGTACCACATCTAAGTTTGTGAGCGTTATCCTGGCGACATAAATTGGCTTGCTTCCAAAGAATTCGAGAATAAGTTTATATTATTGTACAAAATATGTATCCATTAATCAGCTCTCTGACTATTAAAAAGCCATTTTCTACATCTGAAAATTAAAACGTCGGCACGCGTTTGAGATGACATCTTTTACGTTTACTTAGCCTACCGTATGTCTTAATTTTCAAAATGCATAGATATTATATTTGATTTTCAGCCAATGGCCATACCAGGGCATTTCACATGAACGCCCGTAGGTTCCCCAATTTCAATGTCAAGTAGTTCCAATTTTTGCTGTCAGACGCCACTGTCAATGAGACCCAACGGCGTACGTTTGAACTTGATAGAGCGTGTCTAACCCAATAGCCTACACATTTTGGCTACCCACTACCAATTGTAGTTGTAAGTTCCTTTACGTGCCATAAATCTATGACATGGGCCCGACGACTTCGACTGGGTTTGAACCCGCAAACTTGGGCATAGCAGTTCAGCATGCTACCGACTACGCCACCAAAGCCATGCATAGATCTCCTACCGATACATGCTTCTGATTTATAACCGACTGGCTCCGTGGCTCAGCGGTAACGTACTCCCTGCTGTTCCCAAGGTTGCAGGATCTAATCCTGAAGCAGTCGGCTGGCATTTAAGGGTGCATAGATGCGAGAGAACCGGTCTGTAAATTTACTGGCACGTTAAAGATCCCCTTCAGGGCAAACTTCCGGCACCCCGGTATCTCTAAAATCCACAGTAGTTAAAAGAGACCTAAACCCAATAACATTATTATTGATTTATAACCAGTTAAAGACCTAGTTCCGTTGTTTGATTGAAAAGCTTTATAATAATTCCTACTGCATATCCCAATTAATTGTGGTCGCCGGAGCCAATCAGGCTCATTTTGGTTTTGGCCGGGGATTTAAGGCCGAATGCCCTTCCTGACACCACGTAAATTTTCAGGTGAACTCCGGCTGATTGACGAGCTGCTAAGCCACTGCACCATCACGCCCCCCTTGAAAAGCTTTATAATACTAGCCTAAAATCGTTAGATCAAATCTTACCTTCTAGGGTCCTTTGGAAACTCGGGTGTCGTCTTGCTATTTGAACAGTCCGACTCCCCAGTCGGTCAACACGAATACACCCAATTAGATTGGGCGAGGAGTAACAATTGATTTCCCTGTGTAATTCATACTACAATAATTATTTATACATCTAATAAAACGCTTCTCATACAACCCCCACCCTTTATGTGAGAAGTGTTTTATTAAGTGCATAAACGATTCATGTATTTTTTCATTTCAGGCATTAGGAGATAAATTGTCACTGCCCACCTAATCTAATTGGGTACCGTACACGCGTGTTGACCAACTGAAAAGCGATCATATAGGTTACTTAGCAACACTGAAATATTTCTTCTAATATTAGATCTGTTTATTGAACTGCACATCTCCTCTTGTAAAGCACATGCTAAATTAAAGATATAACCTTTTCACAATGCTCACATACAGTAAATCCAGCAACAATAACACACACCAACATAGCGCAGTCGGCATATTCTTGCTGGCTGCATGAGAGCATTATTGTCTGGCGGTAGAAAAATATGAGCCAAGCTTCGCGTTCTGTAGGTAGACTGTGGTTATACGTTGTCATGAAGACGTGTGTAGCCACAAATGGGGACCCGGGCCGAAAGGCGACAACAGTACATCACCACAGACACAAATCACAACCTGCCGATTCCCCCCCGAAGTTAAATCATTTCACTGTAATATACTCGCGATTTAATCATCCGAGCGCAGTAAAACGTGGCACTGTATATGTTCACCTAAATAACCACTGGCACTACAGCCCGTGAAGGGCCTAGGCCTACCAAGCGACCGCTGCCCAGTCATTTGGCCTTCATATATTGGGGTGACGCGTGATCATCGCGTCGGGTCCACTCGGCCGTTAATCTTTTTTTTTTTCGTGAACCGGGCTCTGCCTCACTGTCAGACAGCTACTCAATTGTCCTCACGATGCTGAGTGCACCCCGTTCCAACCCTCACGGAGCCGGGAATCGAACCTGGGGCCTCCGGGTGAGAGGCAGGCGCGCTACCCCAACACCACGGGGCCGGCTACATATACTGTGTGTAATTGATATAGCCTACATGACGTCCGTTACACTGGTTATAGAAGAGTATATTCTGAGCTTCCTAGGTAAAAATATGACTCCTCTTTTTAAATTGAAAATCAGACCGAGAAGTTGTTGCGTAATCGGAGCATTGACCTTCGTGCTGAGGAGGGGAGGTATCAACTGATATGAGGATAGAGGTACTCGTCTTGTAAATCTCCTAAGTAAGCAAATTGTGTTGTTGTTGTTGTTGCTGAATCCTCACATGATGGCTTGGGATATTTGGACCGGTAGTGCTGTGTAGCCTACTTTGTAAGTGTGAAAGTCAGTGATTGAATGATTGATGTTGTTGTCAAGGATAAAATGAATTCCATAATCAGCCCTGGTGTGGAAGGATGTTAATTTCTGTTTAATACTTAAACTCTTCACTTTGGTGAAGTTTAGACATCGGCCTTCATACGCTGCATCCCAGTTCAAATTTTGGTCAGTGCATGTGGAATTTGTGCCAGTAAAACTGGAGGCAGAGCCGGAGGTCTCCGTTCTCCCCTGTCTATTTAATTCCGGCAGTACTCAATTATTTATCATTGCCTCGAAAGAGTACGACAGGGTATCAGTCTCGGAGTGATGCCGTGTCAACAGCAGCTGGTATAAAAGTATAATTAAGGGGATGATCAGAGCTGTTGAAATCTGGCCGCTGGTATTGTGTTATTAGCGGCTTTTAGCGGCAACTCGTACGGAATGGTGTGTGTTTTTAATTAGTACAGGCTTAATCTCATCCATCAACATGACTGCAAGCCTTAATGGTTCAGACGGTTAGTTGTTGTCTTGCTGACTCGAAGTTCAAGGGTTCAATCCGGCTCTGGTCAGTGTTCTTGAAAGTGTGATTTAAAGGTAACATACCTTGGTCGTTGGCTTGCGGCACGTTAAAGGCCGGTATTACACTATCAAAGATCTTTGATAAAGATCTTTTATAAAAGATATGACAGTGCAATGGGGAAATTTTCTATAAGAGGTGGTTTTATAAAATTAATTTTATAAAAGGTAAGAGGATCATACTATCTTTGATAAGAGATTCAAACGAAAATGGCGAATCATAACAGCTGGAATATTACCACAACGAAAATGCTCATGTCAGAAAGTGAAATGCATGAAATGTTACATAATAAATGGTATAAAATAATGAATAAAAGATAGAAAGTGTAGGTAAAATAGCAGAGGCTATAAGTGCTGTTCATAAAGGACGCAAATTTCAGGTTATGAAGAAGAATACAATAGTTAAATATAGGTATGCTGAAAAAAGACGTGAATGGTAGTGCATTTGGTGTTATAACGATTGCAACATAATTCGTCAATTTCACTTATGTTATTATAAGATAGTGTAAATAATCATTTTATCCTTACCGGTTGGTAATAATATACTGTTCGTCTCCACAGGTATCAAGAGAGTATCTATTTGTCATTATGATTAGATTGCGTGACTGCTGTTTGAGAGGATCGGTGATCGAATCCCACCTAATGCTTACTTTTTAACTTCGTATGTTTCAAATTTCTTTCCTCGGGCAGTGGTTGTTTGGAACGTCATCATCTTTCATTTCATCATAATTATTAATAATTAAATATTAATGAATTTTTCTAGTCCTCGCTCTGCAGCTCGGTCACCAAGATTTTACTCGTATACAAATCTTTCTTGTCACGTGAGCGATCCATGCTTTAATCCATAGACGTTTACTTTATCTTTCCGTTTCTTTTATATACCGGCATTGTCACTAGGCCTACAGAATTTCAACTACCTTTGTATGTAACATAAATGATAACCGCACTAATTGAAAATTAAAAATCGGTCCTCACTTTACAAAAGGTGTTCAATGTGACCACCAGCAGCCTGAACGCATGCTTCGCAGCGACGAAGCCATCTTCCTCGCACACGTTCAAACGTCGTGATGTCGTTCCTTATTCAGGCGACAGCAGCAAATACACGCCTTTGGAGTTCTTCGGGATCATTAACTTCACTCATGTACGCAAGTTCCTTCATATGGAGCCAGAAATAAAAATCTAAGGGATTTAAATTAGGGCTTTGGGCCGGCCACTGCACAGGACCATTTTGACTAATCCACTGGCCAGCAAAACTCGTGTCTAAGTACTCTCGCACTGGCCGAACAATGTGAAGGGGCGCACCATCGTGAAGAAACGACAAATCTCTTCGTATGTGCAGAGGAATGCCATCTAGAGCCTCCGACAACGTTTCAGTTAGGAACTGTAAATACCGTTGGCCTTTCAAACGCGATGGGAGTATGAAAGGGCCAATGATTGTGTCCCCGATGATTCCTACCCATACGATCAATGAGAACCGATCTTGAAAGTGACTCCGAACAACGTGATGGGGATTTTCTTCACTTCAGATATGGTTGTTATGGAAATTCAGTGTTCCATCAAGTGTGAAACAATATTAATCAGCAGCAAAAATTCTTGTGAGAAAATCCGGTTGTTGCTGTTGTTTTGTCAATAACCACTGACAAAATCGAAGCCCACGGGGACGATCTGCTGCTTGGAGGTGCTGAACACGTTGCATGTGGTATGGGTACAACAACTGCTCCCTAAGTGTTCGATGAACAATGGAGTGAGATACACCCACCTCACGGGCAATACCTCTGGTGCTCCTCCTTGGATCACTGTCTATTGCTTCCAGGGTTTCTTCCTCAGCTGCCAACATACGCTGTTGTCGTGAATGGCCCCTTCCCTCAAAATTGGGCTGTTGTATTCCAGTGTCTCAAAGCCTTTGAAGTACCCTAACAAACATCCGTTCACTCACGAAGCTCTCTTTGGGAACCGCTATGAGATTATTTGACGCGAAAATAGCGCCCATCGCCACATACGGGATAGAAATCATCTAGGAGAAACTGACCCTGGCAGACTTGAGGACGCTCGAGGCAGTGAAGTCGCGCTTCCTAAAAGCAACCATGAGATTATCAAAATATGCAAAATCTAGACTAGAGTACGAACTTGCCAAGGAGAACTTCTTCATTGAGGACCTACGGACGAAGAGAGGACTACCATCTACGGACGCCTGGAAAGACTAATGCATGAGAGAGTGGAGAAGAGATATGAAATCTGGCTCGAATTTTACATAACGGAAGCCATGACGAATAGGGTATGGACTGACACCAATCAAGACCTACGACATTTCGTTAACTCGATGGCGGTACATGGGTACCACCATAAACTGTGCGTCACCGAGTGCTTTCATGACGTAGACGTATCCTGTATTTGTAAATTATGTGGTAAACAATGTAGTCGGTACCACGGAATCACATATAAGAACCGGGGACCTTCCATTGTGATATTTTGTGAAGGTGGAAGGTGAAAACACTAATGTATAGATTATTAATTTATTAACCCTATGCACAATTTGTGCGCTGTATTTTCAATAATAAAGCCGTACTGCCCTTCCACTGTCACACCTTGTTTCACCGTAAATTAATAGCATGTCACACCACTCTTTGTTTGGAGAAGACTGACGTTTCAAATGTCCACTGTGTTCGTACCTTACCTGAAGTAGTCTAATGACGATGGTAGGCCTACACCGCCCGGTGTGGGCATGAGCGAACGTGAGGGGAGGAGATGGTGACGTAACGTACTCCCCTTACGTTGGGTTAACGGTTGTTGTTTACTTCAAAAGGACAATGAACGTCACAAACGTCATCTGGCCCACAACAAACAAATAATACCCTAAGGATGATGTCTTTACTGGAATTTTTTTTTTTTTTTTTGGTGTAAAATAGGAATCCAACTCTATAGGACATTCAGTAAATAAATATTATTGTTGACAATGATGATGGAAGAGACTAGAGATTAACGGAAAGCTTGTTGTGATGTTCGTTGTTGTTAAATAAGTTAAGGGGCTTGGGACCTTTGGCTACCAGCCCCGTATATTTGGGTAGGAATTGGAATTATCTGATAAACTGTGTTTCTAAGGTGACTGTAGCAGTAAAAAGATGTTTGTAGTTTTACGTGACCATTAAACTCGCGATCATGAGCCACGGGACCTCCGTTTTACGCGGAATCTGAACCACAAGACACGGCATTTTACTTTGAAAATCTCACATGCATTGATCGGGAATGGAACCAAGTCTGCCGTGGTGAGAGGCCAAGGCCAACAGCTGGACCGCTGCGCCACCACGCCCCGACTGTAGTAGTATGCGTATCTCTAATTATTAAAGTCGGGAATGAGGTCGATGCCCCAGGACTCCAAGTAAGGTACTATCCCGGCATTTTCTTAGAGAGAGTGTGAAAAACACCGGGAAAATCCACACTCAGGATAGCCGGTGTCAGTGCTGAGATTCGGACCTTCAATCTCCAGATTTACTGCGATCGTGGTGCACGATTGAACGTGCATGGCTACGCCGCAGTGTATGAAAGAAAGCAGCCGTGGTCTTATGAAGGTATACCGCCATCATTACCTGATAGCAGTCCGGCTCCGTGGCTAAATGGTTAGCGCGCTAGGCTTTGACCCAAGGTGCCCCGGTTCGATTCCCGGCCGAGCCATCAGGGATTTTAATCCCCTGGAATTAATTCCAGTGGCTCGGGGACTGGGTGTATGGGACGTCTTCATCATCACTTCATCCTCATTACGACGCACAGGTCGCCCACGGGCGTTAACTAGAAAGACCTGCACTCGGCCTCTCCGGAGGCCACTCGATCATTCACCTGATGACACATGCATACGGAAAGAGTTTCGTGTGCGGGTGAGTGTCTATGTGCTGTAGCGGGAGCGAGACGGCAGGAACTTTCATTATACTCGTTGCTAAGGAAATGTTCACATTCGCTCCTATTGTATTTTTCTTACCTCCTAGCAGCACAGCAGCAGCAACCCCCTTCTCCTCCTTGACCCTCCTCCCAAGCGAGTTCGCAAAGGTGTGCCCTTTCTACTGCCCCAGAATTTGCCTCGTGGGATGCCATGGAAAATCATCTTCAGGATGCCGATGCACAGTGGGTCAAAATCGAAATCTAGGAGGACAAAATTATTTCTTTTCATAATTAAAAAATCAAAATGTATTACTTCTACAGCATTCTCATATAATTGCCGCTCACTATTCTGGGATATAAACGCGTCTTAGTGTAAATCTGTCACCACTGTTCGAGCAGTCTGAATTGAAGGTGAATGTAAGTGGTTGTGGTTTGGTTGTCTCTGTGGTTAGTGTGATGCTCTAAGATGGAACATGCAGCTGAAGGTATGATTTTTGTAACATGTTTCAGTTATTAATGGGCGTAATTGTTAACTAATTTTAGCTATATTTGCATTATAAAATATTTAACTATTATTTTTAAAATTATATTTTTACTTAGATTTTTAGTATGTCGCGTCACTCTGCGTCACTTTCAACTTAATGTTAAAATGTCGATAAAGTCTTGCAGTTTACGCCTGTTATAAGATTTTTTGCATCTTTTTGCAACTTACTTAGTTATTTTACGTTTTAGAAGATGCCGCGCCACCAGTTCTCACACATTTACAACTGTTTGAAGCACTGGGTTCGACGATTATGTCAAAAGTGGAACTTTGTGACTTTGTCAAAAGTAAATTAGGGGTAGAAAATTGTTCTGAAGAGATAACGGAATGCTCTATCCAACTCCTAGTCATAGACAATTTCTTCCATGTGTAGACGTAGCTTAAAAAGGTCTTAACTGATGTTTATTATGAAGTAAACAAATTATGTACGTTGCTTTCACTCTAAATTCAGGATTAAAGCGTAAAAATAATTGTGTCCCCCTAGATTTCGATTTTGACCCACTGTGCGATGGCGGGGCACGATCATACACTCATGAGAATACAAAGCATACAGCTACGTTTCTACATATGCGTTTAATGCAATGTCGACTTTCTGATGGCTTTTCTAGCACCAGTAGGTTTTCGAAAATCTACATGCATGTTTTAAATTATATAACTTACCGTAGTCCTTTTTAGGTTAGTCGCAATTACTTGCGTATTAGCCGGTAATACTAAGCTGTATCAACACTTGCACCACATGTAGATGATGATAATAATAATAATAATAATGAAAATGAAAATGAAAATCCACAGCCTGCTTCCAGTCGACTGACCGGGTCAGGGAATGGAATGAATGAAGCCCCCATCTAGCGGCGAGGATATGAACTGTGCCGGCGGCCGAAGCCTGTCGCACTCCCCTGGGGCAATGATTAGATGAATGACAGATGAAGTGAAATGATAGTGGAGAGTGTTGCTGGAATGAAGTTGTGACAGGGAAAACCGGAGTACCCGGAGAAAAACCTGTCTGCCTCCGCTTTGTCCAGCACAAATCTCACATGGAGTGACCGGGATTTGAACCACGGACCCAGCAGTGAGAGGCCGGAGTGATGCCGCCTAAGCTATGGAGGCTTCTAATAATAATAATAATAATAATAATAATAATAATAATAATAATAATCAGTGCTTTTCTTTAAACAAAATTTAGGGGTACTCTCAGTTGTAGTCGACATAACATCATTATCTTGCAATTTTCGGCAATTTGCAGAGTCCAGTTATTACTTTATGGGCTGATATGTTAAATGAAAGGTTGAATTGTGTTAATTTATTAACTCATTAATTCATTAACTTTCAGCTTTTTCGATGCCTGGGTGGATGTAGAATAGTTCCTCCTTCAAAACTAACCACACACACAAACTAACAACCTATCCCATCTCCAAACACTAGCCTGCGTGCTTATAAGAACAGAACTTCCTTTTCACGATTGCTAGAGTATGTTACTTATTTTTTCCTAAACAAGTACATTTCTTCGAATTAAAGGCAGCAATTACACAAAGCTTTTGTCCAGCAGAAAATTATATGGCCTATTGTTTCGATTATGCTGCTGAGTGCCGAGTTGCCGACCAAAAGAAACTGATTCGATAGATCAATTAAATCAATTTAAATCGAGGATTGCTCGAAATCTCCTCCAGCTGTTGTGAACAGCGCGTTGACGCCAGCTGATTGATGAACTTTCAAGTTGGAAGTTATATTTGCCGGACTAGATACAAATGTACCAATATTTTTTCTTGAACAGTTTTCAAATGCTTAAGGGGTACGCGTACCCCCGCGTTCCCCTTTAAAAAATTGCCCTGATAATAATAAGAGTCACACTGTGTAAGCTTATGGTTTTACATGACCGTAAATATCGTGATCATTAGCTACTGGACCTCCTTTTTATGTGGAATCCGAACTACTGGACTTGGCATTTCACTTCAAAAATCTCACATGCATTGACCAAGAATCAAAACCGGTCCGCCGTGGTGAGAGGCCAACAGCTGTACCGCCGCGCCATCACGCCCCGACTTGCATAATGGCCGGTAATGGTAAGCTGTCTCAACACTATCACCACACGTTGATGATGATAAAATAATAATAATGATGATAATAATAATAATAGTCTAGTAGTAATAATAATAATAATAGTCAGCATGTGTAGCTCTGGTGGTAGAGTGCTAACCTTCCAGAGGGTGCGATCTACGTTCGGTCATGTAGTAAATTAATGTGATCTAATATGATCATGTCCATGGATTTCATGGCACATACAAGAAATCCTGCGTACATAAAAGTCCGGCAACTGGACATCCCAAAAAGAACATAAAAAAAGTTAGTGTGTCTAAAGGCCTATTATTACTATTATTATAAGCGGCTTCGGTGGCGTAGTCGGTAGCATGCTGAACTGCTATGCCCAAGATAGTGGGTTCAAACCCTGCCGAAGTCGTCGGATTTTTTAAGAGCGTTAAAAATCCTTCAGTATGTCTTCCTTCCGAGGGGAAGTAATGCCGGCGGTCCCATGTCATAGATTTATGGCATATAAAAGATCCTTTCACAGACTAAACTTGTGTAAAGCAAAATTTGTTAGGTTAGATTTCGTCAGAACGCTCTATCAAAGTTCCAACGTTCACAACTAGGTATCATTGATATCTGGTGGCGAAAGTTGGAACTACTTGAAATTGAACGGAACTTGTAGCTCATCCTTTATATAGGGTATCCGCTGGAAGCAGCTACAGACTCAGGCGAGCCGAACATGTCCTCGGACACTCCCGGCACTAAAAGCCATACGATAAATAAAATAATTACTATTATTAATATGATTATTATTATTAGTAATAGTAGTACTATAATAATCATATTTTTATTTTTATTACAGTTGTTGCACTGTCATTACACAATTACCAACAGTTGTTTTAATTAATTTACCAAATCTTTAGGATTTCTATTTTCTATTGTATGTGCTATACCATAGATCAATAAGTTGTGTCATAGGCCATGAGGCTGGCTGAATCCTAACCAGATCCAACATCACTAGTCATGTAGGTGTGAATCAACTGTTCATAGGCTCGGTTTGTGTATTTCAATGCCCTTGGCAGTCAAGGTGAGTAGGTCACTCAACTTCAGATTCTTGTCAATATTCCTCAGCGTTGGAGGGGAGGGTGACGGGGAGAAGTCAGCTGTATTGCTGAGGGGAACCCAGACTATTTGCTTTTCCAAAACATTGACCGACGATTTTGGTGATTTAATTCCACCTACACTAATTAAGGTACGACTAAATTTCATGAAGATTTTTGGTTAGAATACCGTAGTCTCTTCCATCACCAGTGTAACGGACGATTCTCAATATCTACGAATCTATTATATTACAGCAATCAAACTGAAATTTTGTATGTTGATAGAGGCCATAACATAAGTTCACCTATGGGACTTTCAATAACCTGGCGAGCACAAAACCAACATGGCGGCTGCGCGAAATTTAAATATTTAAATGGATTTTTCTCGCGACATTTCATCCGATCGCTGTGAAGCATTGCACGGTATATCTTCATACAATCCGTAATGTACTGACGTCTAAATTAATTTTATGAGAACTATAGAATGTCAGCTGTGCAATTTTTTTAAATCTCGTTTTTATTTCTCATGTCCTAATCAAGCAATCGAAATGTAGGTTGGTATAACGAACTATCATTAGAATATTTACCGAGTGAGTTAGCCGTGGTCGTTACGACGTGGCTGCAGGCAGTCGCTCACATCCGGGAGGCGAGGAGGTTCAATTCCCCCCGCCGGCATCCTTGAAGATGGTCTTCTATGGTTTCCCAACCTCCTTCCAGGCAAATGCCGGGATTGGTCCCTAACTATAGGTCACAGCTGCTACCTTCCAATTCCTCGTCCTTACGTTCACACTTTCCTCCCCAGTCAACTCTCCTTACGCGACGGTACTTGCAGCTTACCCCATGGGTGTCCGCATAGAAGCAGCTACAAACTCTGTTGAGCCGAACATGTCCTCGGACATTCCCGGCACTAAAAGCCATACCCTAAAAAATAGAATATTCATCTGCTGGCGTACGTACGTATTGCATGAAAAAGTCCTACATGGCGTCCATACAATACAGGGTGCAATTGATATAATGGAAGTCCGTTACATTGGTGATAGAAGAGACTATTCTAAGCTTCATTGGTAACAAAAATTGTCACCTATCGCTAAATTGAAAATTAATCATTAAAAAGTTAATGTTTTAGGTGTTTCAGAAACTCTTCACGGAGAAGGTGGGGCGGCAGGCCGGGGTAACGAGGCCGGGCGAGGTGGGGTGACGCGCGGAGGGGAAGTTGTAACGTAATCGGAGCATTGATCTTACGGATTGAGGGGTGGTATCAGCTGTTATGAGGATAACACTACCCGTCTCGTAAGAAAATTTGCATTGTTGTTGTTGTTGTTGTTGTTGTTGTTGTTGTTGTTGAAATCGCACGCAATGGCTTGGGACGTTAGGACCGGTAGTATTGTGTAGCCTACTTTGTAAGTGAGGAACTCATTGATTGATGTTCATGTTAGTTATAAAATAATTTCGATAATCAGCCCTGGTGTGTCATTGGCGTCCGGCACGTTAATGAAATACAGTGCGACAAAATTTCGACATCCCGTAGTCTGTTCAGAACTAGCATTTAAGACGGAAGTAAAATATTTGATGTTTTGTTTGCGAGGCTTGGCGATTTTGTTCATTTAGCCCAATGTAGTTGGGTGTGGGTAGAATTTGTCTGATAACCTGTGTTTTTGTGGTTTCTGTAGTAATGTGAGTAATTGTAATGCAGGTGAGGATTGGGAAGAAGGCGAACGTGGCATTAATTTGGGAACCATCCCGGTATTTGCCTGGGGTAGAAGTGGGAAACCATGGAAACTACTTCCAAGATTAAACACTTGTACGGTGTCACATGTGCGTAATAATAGTAATAATAATAACAATAAGGCAAATATAGCGAGTTGGTCGGCCCTATTAAAAGACACGTAGAAGGTATGTCGAACGGGTAAAGACCATACTTATCATTGTCTCAAGTACGGGCGTGATACCAAATACCTTGCTCCAAGGCCTTAAAGAACTGGATCTGGATACTCAACTGTACAAACTAATGCAGAAGCAGTAGTTCTCTCAACATCCCAAATCGTCTGGAAGTTCGTGGGTAGCGATTTCGACTTTCCAGCTTAGAAGTGTCTGTTTCAGTAACTATACTTTGGCTCCCTGAATCCAGTATAGTTATGTTGTGATGTACCAACAATACTAATAATTAAATGATGCCTAGGCTGAGTAGCTCAGATAGTAGAGTGCTATCCTTTTTGAGGGTTCGATCTAGTCTCAGTCATGAAGGTGAACAAATACGACAGCCGTATGCCGATGGATGTAGTGGCTCGTACATGAAATTCTGTGAACACAACATTCCGGAATCTCGACATCCCCCCAAAAAATAGTGTTTCTAACAGCATATTAATCCTATTAAACTATTAAACATATTATTAGAGATTAGGCCTATATCTTTACTGAATGTTATTTATTTTTAAGCAGGTTTCCATTTGTTTAGGACGTTCAGTAAATAAATATTGTTGGTAACAATGATGATAGAAGAGACTTGCAAGCTTCTTGTGATGGTTGTTTTTAATTTATTTTGGGGTCTTGGGTCATTTGCTTAACAGCCCCGTGTAGTTGGGTGGGTGTTAGATTTGACTGATAAACTGTGTTCCTGTGGTGACTGTAGTAGTATGTGTAGCTGTAGTTATTAGGGTCGTGAATGAGTTTGGTGCCCCAGGACTCCAAGTACCATACTATCCCGGCATGTGCTTTGAACGCATGTGGAAGTAGCTAGGGAAATCCAAACTCAGGATAGCCACTGTCGGTGCGGAGTTCGGACCTCCAATCACTGGACTTGCTGCGATCGTGGTGCACGATTAAATGCGCATGCCTACATCACGGTGGTAGGAAAAAAAGCAGCCTGGACTTATGAAGGGACATCCCAAATTTGGTATCGTGGGATGCCACGGGAAATCATCTTGTGGCTGCCGATGGTGTGAAGTAAGGAAGCTTTTGGTTTTACATGACCATAAATATCGTGATCATTAGCTACTGGACCTCCTTTTTATGTGGAATCCGAACCACTTCACTTGGCATTTCACTTCAAACATCTCACATGCATTGACCGAGAATCAAAACCGGCCCGCCGTGGTGAGAGGCCAACAGCTGTACCGCTGCGCCATCACGCCCCGACTTGCATATTGGCCGGTAATGGTAAGCTGTCTCAACACTATCACCACATGTAGATTATGATAAAATAATAATAATAATAATCATGGTCTAGTAATAATAATAATAATACGAGTCTGCATGTGTAGCTAAGGTGGTAGAGTGCTAACCTTCCCGAGGGTGCGATCTACGTTCAGTCATGTAGTAAATGAATGTGATCTAATACGATCAAGTCCATGGATTTCATGGCACAAACAAGAAAACCGGCGTACTTTAAAGTCTGGCCACTCGACATACCAATAAAGAAAGTTAATGTGTCTAAAGGTCTATTAATACTATTATTAGATGATGATGATGATAATTGTTGCTTTAAGGGGCCTAACATCTAGGTTATCGGCCCCAGTATTATTAGTAGGTCTAGTAGTAGCCTACTATAATAATAGTAATAATAATAATAATAATAATAATAATAATATTTATATTACAGTTGTTGCACTGTCTTCACGCATAGATATACCAACAGTTCCTAAAATTAATTTACCAAATCTTTAGGATTTCCATTTTCTATGCACAGGCCATGAGGCTGGCAAAATCCTAAGCAGATCCGCCATCACTAGTCATGTAGCCACTCCCCATGAAGGTGTGAATCAGCTGTTCATAGGCTCGGTTTGTGTATGTCAATGCCATTGTCAGTCAAGACGAGTAGGTCACTCGACTTCAGACTCTTGTCAACATTCCTCAGCGTAGGAGGGGAGGGCGACGGGGAGAAGTCACCTGTGCTGCTGAGGGGAACGCAGTCTAAGCCCTTTTCCAAGACATTGACCGACGATTATTGTGATTATATTCCACCTACACTAATTATGATACGACTAAATTTCATGAAGATATTTGCTTAGAATAGTCTCATCTATCACCAGTGTAATGGACTTCCATTATATCAAATACACCCTGTATATTCCACCGGTTCCCAATATCTCCGAAACCATTTAAGCAATCAAACTGAATTTTTGTATGGTGATAGAGAACTATAAACTAAGAACATATATGTGACTTTCCAAATCCTGAGAAATACAAAAACATCATGGCGGCCAAGTGATTCTCCAATATTTCAAATTATCTTTCTAGCGATCTAATCACCCGAAAGCAGTGATGCTAAGAGCAGCGAATCTTTATTGAAAGCATCGTATAGAGACATCTGATTTTCAATTGGTTTCAAAAATTCAAGATGGTCTCAGTTTGAAATTTTAAAACCTTATTTTTTTATTTTCACGTACCTTATTCAAGCGATTGAAGAGAGGATTCGTATGTTGGTTTATTATAATAATCATAATCTAATGGCACTAATTCTGTAGCTTACTTTTAATGAACCATTGAAGGCGTGCATTTGACTTTTCTTAAATTAAATTCCCGTGATGCGTTCCAGAAAGATGCCATTTCGCGGGAGGAGTCTTATTCACTGATGCCGAAAGTTATACAGGGTGTAATAATTACATAATATAATGGAAGTCCGTTACACTGGCGATAGAAGATGGTATTCTAAGCAAATATCTTCATGAAATTTAGTCGTATCTTAATTAGTGTAGGTGGAATTAAATCACAAAAATTGTCGGCGAATGTCTTGGAAAAGGGCTTAGACTGCGTTCCCCTCAGCAGCACAGCTGACTTCTCCCCGTGGCCCTCCCTTCCAACGCTGAGGAATGTTGACAAGTGTCTGAAGTTGAGTGACCTCCTCGTCTTGTCTGTCAATGGCATTGAAATACACAGACCGTGCCTATGAAGAGCTGATTCACACCTTCATGGGGAGTTGCTACATGACTAGTGATGGTGGATCAGTTGAGGATTTTGTCAGCCTCATGGCCTATGCCTAGAAAATGGAAATACACTAAAGATTTGGTAAATTAATTTAAGGAACTGTTGGTCTATCTTTGTGTGAAGACAGTGCAACAACTGTAAGTTAATAAAAAATATTAATATTATTATTATTATTATTATTATTATTATTATAGTAGGCTACTATTACTAATAATAGTAATAATAGACTTTTAGACACACAAACTTCTTTTATGTTCTTTTTTGGTATGTCAAGTTGCCAGACTTTTATAGAAGAAGGATTTCTTGTATGTGCCATGAAATCCATGGACAGGATCGTATTAGATCACATTCATTTACTACATGACTGAACGTAGATCGCACCCATGGGAAGGCTAGCAATCTACCACCAGAGCTACACATGCTGACTCTTGTTAGCCTATTATTATTAGACTATTATTATTATTAATTTTTATCATCATCTAGCCTACATGTGGTGCTAGTGTTGTGACAGCTTACCATTACCGGTCAATATGCAAATCGGGGCGTGATGGCGCAGCGGTCCAGCTGTTGGCCTCTCACCACGGCGGACCGGGTTCGACTGCCGGTCAATGCATGTGAGATTTTCGAAGTGAAATGCCATGTCCTGTGGTTCAGATTCCACATAAAAAGGAGGTCCAGTAGCTCATGATCACGATATTTACGGTCATGTAAAACCACCAGCTTCCTTACTTCCCGCCATCGACAGCTACAAGATGATTTCCCGTTGCATCCCACGAGGCCAAAGTTGGGATGTGCCTTCATAAGACCACGGCTGATTTCTTTCTTACCCTCACGGTGTAGACATGCGCATTTAATCGTGCAAGTCGCAGCAAGTCCGGTGATTGGAGGTCCAATCTCAGCACTGACAGTGGCTATCCTGAGTTTAGATTTCCCCGGATACTTCCGCGCGTTTTCCAAGAACATGCTGGGATAGTATGGTACTTGGAGTCCCGGGGCACTAACCTCATTCACGACCCTAATAACTACAGCTATACATTCTACAATCTAACACTCACCCAACTACACGGGGATAATAAACAAATGTCCCAAGTCCCTAAAATGAATTAACAACAAGCATTACAACAAGCTTGCAAGTCTCTTCCATGATCATTGTTACCAAAAATATTTATTTACTAAACGTCCTATAGAGTAGCCTCCGTGGCTTAGGCGGCAGCACGCTGGCCTCTCACCGCTGGGTCCGTGGTTCAAATCCCGGTCACTCCATGTGAGATCTGTGCTGGACAAAACGGAGGCAGACAGGTTTTTCTCCGGGTAGTCCGGTTTTCCCTGTCAAAATTTCATTCCAGCAACACTCTCCACTATCATTTCATTTCATCTGTAATTCATTTAATCATTGCCCCAGAGGAGTGCGTCAGGCCTCGGCAGCCGGCACAGTTCATATCCTCGCCGCTAGATGGGGGCTTCATTCATTCCATTCCTGACCCGGTCGGAGACTGGAAGCAGGCTGTGGATTTTCACTAAACGTCCTATACAATTGGAACCCTACTTAAAAATAAATAACATTCAGTAAAGATATAATCTCTTATAATTTATTTAAGAGTCTAATAATAATAATAATAATAATAATAATAATAATAATATGTTGTTAGACACACTTCGGTAGAGGCGCTGAGGTTCTAACTGAAAGAGAGTGGGTTCGATCCCCACCCAGGTAGTGAATTTTAGAAACTAAACTACCACTTTCGGAAACACAAATAGCCCTGGGGTTCACTCAGCCTACACCAGAAATGAGTACCAGGGCAATTCCTGGGAGCAAAGACGGCCGGGCGTGGAGCTGACAACTACATGCCATCTAGTGCCGATGTCACAACAAGTGGAAGCCTCTACCTTCCACTCCTCCCAGGGCCTCCATGGCCTGTATGGAGTTGGATTTGCTTTGCTTTTGTTAGACACTCTATTCTTTTTTTTTTCGGGGATGTCGAGATTCCGGAATGTTGTCTTCACAGAATTTCATGTACGTGCCATTACATCCATCGGCATAAGGCCGTCGTATTTATTCACCTTCATTTATTACACGACTGAGTCTAGATCGAACCCTCGAGAAGGATAGCACTGTACTACCTGAGCTACACAGCCTCGCTATCATTTAATTGTTATTATTTTGTACAGTACATAAAACACATTGCTGGTACATCACAACGTAACTATACGGGCTTCAGGGAACTAAAGTATTGTTTCTGAAACAGCCACTTCTAAGCTGGAAAGTCGAAATGCTACCCATGAACTTCCAGACGATTCGGACTGTTGAGAGAACTACTGCCTTCTGCAATAGTTTGTACAGTTGAGTATCCAGATCCAGTTTTTTAAGGCTTTGGAGCAAGGTACTTGGGATCACGCACGTACTTGAGACAATGATAGGTATGGTCTTTACCCGTTCGACATGCCATTGACTTTTAATTGGGCCGACCAACTCCCTATAATTGCCTTATTGTTTTATTAGGCCTATTATTATTATTATTATTATTATTATTATTATGAACATGTGGTTCCGTACTAGTATTAAATCTTGGAAGTAGTTTTCCATGGTTTCCCACTTCTACCCCAGGCAAATGCCGGGTTGGTTCCTAACTTAAGGCCACGGCTGCCTTCTTCCCAATCCTCACCTGAATTAAAAATACCCACATTACTACAGAATCCACATAAAACTCAGATCATCAGTCAAATACTACCCACACCCAACTACTTGGGGCTAAATGAACAAAATCGCCAAACCTCTAAAACAAAACATCAAGTATTTTACTTCCGTCTTAAATGCTAGTTCTGAACAGACTACGGGATGTCGAAATTTTGTCAGACTGTATTTAATTAACGTGCCGGACGCCAATGACACACCAGGGCTGATTATCGAAATTATTTCATACTTCCACTTACAAAGTAGGCTACACAATACTACGGGTTCTAACGTCCCAAGCCATTGCGTGCAATTTCAACTACAACAACAGCATCAGCAATACAAATATTCTTACGAGACGGGTAGCGAGCGCTATCCTCATAACAGCTGATATCACCCCTAAACCAGTAAGGTCAATGCTCCGATTACGTAACAACTTCTCCTCCGCGAGTCGTTCCACCTCGCCCCGCCTCGTTTACCCCAGACTGCAACCCCACCTTCTGTTTGAAGAGTTTCTGAAAAACCTAAAAACATTGACTTTTTAATGATTAATTTTCAATTTAAAGATAGGTGACAATTATTGTACCTAGGAAGCTTAGAATAGTCTCTTCTATCACCAGTGTAACGGACTTCCATTATGACGGTTACACTCTGTATATTCTAGCACATACTTCCTCAATGCAATGTTGTTGATGGAGACATAGTTCGTGTATCAAAAGCTATTTAGTATACACTACATGGAAAATCCTTTTAATAGCCAGGGAAGCTTTTAATGGAAAAGACCAGTACGTTATATGAAAATAGGCTATTTAGTTCTTCACGGAACTACTTGTTTGATTTCTATTACCTGCTCTTGTTTCCATGAATAACTACATTTTGCTCATAGTTACACTAATGTCGTATTCACTCTTGTTGCAGGTTCAGAACACTTGATCACGTGGAACTCATCACTGACAGTAGCCTATAGGAAGAGTGCGTCGTTGGCATGGAGAAGATTGGTACAGTCGAGTTCTTTAAAAAGGTACAGAAATTGGAGAGGAAGTAAAAATGCCTTCTTGTATTCCGGCGCAGCCTCTACTACACGACGGCATAAATAGCGAACTTTTAGATTGTATTTCCGAGAAGTATACACTGGAGAGGATAGTGGGTAAAGGTGGATTTGCAAATGTATGGAAAGCCAAAATGAAGTCAAATAATGGAGATGTAGCTATTAAATTATTGAAGAAAGCATTTGGTGACAGTCGGCAAGCGGCGTACTCATCCCGAGAAGTCGCAATTCTAGAATCATTGAAAGGGCATCCAAATATCATTCAGTTGTATGATGTTATCTCTAATAAAGAGGATATAGGGTTAGGCATC
Source organism: Meconema thalassinum (assembly GCA_946902985.2). Lineage (NCBI taxonomy): Eukaryota > Metazoa > Arthropoda > Insecta > Orthoptera > Tettigoniidae > Meconema > Meconema thalassinum. The sequence continues at coordinate 231,795,071 of OX336389.2, read as the reverse complement.
GTAATGGAATATGCAATTGAAGATCTATCGTGTACGTTTGCCAGACGAGGAAGGTTTCACGTGAGAGCAATGAAAGAAGTCACTACTCAAATTTTGGTTGGATTGTCATATATCCATTCAATGGATATTGTACATAGGGACCTTAAGCCAGTAAATATCCTGGTGGCTAAAGATTTCAGTATAAAAATTGCAGATTTTGGCCTTGCTCGGTACCTTAAAGACGATTCAGGGAACAACGTGCGTATAGCAGGCAACGGTGGTACACGGAATTATTCAGCACCAGAAATACTTGTGGGAACTAGTAATTACACATTTGCGGCTGATATGTGGAGCTTGGGAGTGATTGTGGGTGAAATGATCACAGGTTCGCATTTGTTTCCCGCTTCTAGCAAGGACGTTATCATTAGAAATATCGCAGAAATGCTACCTGCCCCCGAGTCCCATGAAATTGATTTCGAATGGAAATCATTTTATTCAGGTCCCCCTTGTTTGGACTATTGTCTTCATGGGGCACCGTCAGAACTGAAACATTTCATGAAAAGTATATTAACAATTAATCCCCGTATGAGATTATCAGCCATCCAAGCTCAGAGACATACATTTTTGGCATCGATTCAACGCCCCCCTCGTTAGGTACGTGAAGAACAGCGTGTTCAATATCCATACAAATCTGAAAATGGAATTCATCCTGTATACTGCCGTTACTTTGTTCAAGCATTCTTCGTTGATGGGTTTAGAAACTAAGACGTGGTTTACAGAGCAACAAGAGAGCCCCGATCTTAATGACACTTTGCACAGATTTAGGTTGGACCGCGAAGGAGACATCCGTCCCAAATTCAATTGGTGCACACCTCAAAAGGGCGAAACTTGGCGTGTTTAAAAAGGTAAGGGAGATGTAGTGCCCTAGAAAATGCTCGTTTAGCTCCCTTCTTTCTTCCAACAAATCATTGCTGTGGGTGTCTACGGCAAGTGTTCCTATAGTGGAACACTGTCTACACGGTTCAATATCATCATCATCAGGTAGGGGAGACTAAGCTGAATCCGCAATAATAATGGACTAGTGGAGAACATAAATTGTGTGAAATGGTTTAAAAATATTATATAGAAATCAAACTACTACATATTTGTCACAAATGCACTTCTTAAAATTTCATTTGACATGGGTAGTCGAAATCATCTAATACTTAAAATAATGATTTCTAAGAAATTTGAATTTAGTAACTTTTAGGGATTTTCGGTTGATATTAGTGGTACTCAGGTTAAAACCGTGGTACCTTGCCTAAATCCGCTAAAAGATAAGTCTTATAATATGCTACATTACTACCACCACGGAATCATCGTAATGTATGAGTATTTATAAATACTTCACAAACAAATAACTCAGCTTTTCACGATTTTACCACCAGTTGGTAGCATTTCTCGTTTCAAAAATCATAGCCAAGGAAAACAAAATAGTTGACTCATAACAACTCATCTCCTTCTCTGAGGTATATCTGGATAGAACGTATATTTCAAGTACTGCGGAATTAGCCAAGTCTCCCCTAGTGGTTATAGAAATAGAATGTACGTTGTTAAATGAAGATTTAGAGTTATTGGGTGGAGAATACAAGGGAGCTCAGCGCACATGTTTTCCAGGGTATATTACAACGCACGCCAGTATTTAAGGGGGATCGTACTACTTAATGGCCAGCCCCGTGGTGTTCGGGTAGCGTGCCTGCCTCTCACCCGGAGGCCCCGGGTTCTATTCCCGGCTCTGTCAGGGATTTTAGAAACTGAAGTGAGGACTGGAATGGTATGCACTCAGCCTCGTGAGGACAATTGAGTAGCTGTCTGACAGTGAGGCAGCGCCCCAGTCACGAAAACCAAGATTAACGGCAGAGGGGACCCGATGCGCTAACCACGCGTCACCCCACAATCTGCAGGCCAAATGGCTGGGCAGCGGTCGGTTGGTAGGCTAAGGCCCTTCATGGGCTGTAGTGCCAGCGGTTATTTGTATTGTTATTATCCTACTTAAGTAACCAAAACAATAACTATTTTAAAATAAATCGTGTACAACAATTATGTACATTTCACACACATATTGCTATTAGAAGTCAGGTTCTAAATTTTCAAAATTAAAAATCGTAACTATTTTATTCATAATTCAAAATTTAGGCCTGGCTTTGTGCTGATATACACCGTTTCCCTGATATTTCCCATATTTACATGAATTTTTGGACTTTTCTCTTTTTAAAGTGAATATGAATAAAAATTTGTATACTTACCCTTTGGAACACTGCGAGTAACACTGTTACATGAAATTTCAGACAGACCACTCCATTCCCTGCATTCAGGCCCTTTGGCACAAATCTACACCGTTTCACCGATCTGAACCACATTTTGTATACTTACCCTTTGGAACCATGCGAGTGACACTGCCTACTTTAAATTAGGCCCATTATCACAAATCTACACCGTTTTTCCTAATTGCACCAAATTTTACACACACTTTGAAACCCTGCTGGTAACACTGTCCACTTGATATTTTGGACAACGCTCTCCATTCCTTACATTTAGAATAACAGACAAAATGAACTTGAAAACCATTCATGTACGTAGTAGTGTAACTGTAAGAATATTTTAATAAGTCTATTGTTGGCTGGCAATTCGGGCAGCATCAGGTCTCCCCTACCAGTGTTCTGGTGCAGAATTGCGAAAATAGTTGCATCTTACGCTGTTTATAAATTACAGTCACGGGGATTAATTAGTGCAAAAAGATGTCTTAGGCCCCTTAAAACAGTTATCATCATGAAAATATTATGCCTCTGTATAAGTGCAATGGTGTTTGTGCAGTACATTGAGGTTACCAGCTGCAATAAGCGTTGGTGCTTTCAAATTTACCTTCATTTATTCCGAACCTTTTCATTGAGCGCTATGTGGCGATAAATGACACTATTGCTACCTCAGTAGCTCGGGACAGCCGAAGTTTTCCAAAGTGTTCTGATTATTTTCCTACGGCGCTATGCGACAAAAGACGACACTATTGGTCTCTACATTTCTAACAGCCAATGAGATATAGGCCCAAGGCAGTGTCTTTTAATTCACTTACTCCCTTTTCTAATCATTTTTTTAAAATTTGTTTGTAAGTTACATGTGTGAGTGCTGTAGTTAGTAAATAGCTGTTTCCCTATTCATAATTATCATTATTATCATTACGGGAAAATTACCTGAATGTTACATCCAATATACTGTACTACTTTTAACCACACTACAACAACCACCACCACCACTACCATCACAAAAAGTTATATTTTTAAAATATGTTTTTCTGTTATTTTAAGGATCATGTGCCAGTTCTGTAGTAGTATTCATTATCATCCACAAAACAAATAAATCCACCGGGCGAAGCCGGGCATTACTACTAGTGGGAGATATGAGGGAAACGATGAAAATCAGCACAAAGCAAGGACCAAATTTTGAAAAATGGATAAAATTATTTACGATTTGAATTTTGAAAATTAGAAACATTGTTCCTAATAACAATATGTGTGTGTTTCACAAGATGTAGCCTATAACAGGCACAGTTATAATATTATTGCCGTTATTGATTTGGCACCTTAAGCTGTGTGTGTTCCCCCTTAAAACCCGTACAATTTCGAATGGCCCACGTGAATTTGAGGAAGTGCTCTCCCTGTCATCTCATTGCTGTGTGTGCCAAGTTTCTGTGATACGAAGTGGCAAAAATACTTCTACCATATGTTAAACAAAATCACGATTATTTATGAGTGGCAAAACGTGAATTGCGTCTTAGTCTCTTCAAGGGGACATCTACGACTATTCAATAGTAAATATTTCTCAATGTTTGTTAGATACTGGAGCCACTTTCCACCGGCATTGAAGTATCTGGTTGCAAAATCCAATTTGCATATTCAGTAAGGAGAATCCACCGTCGCGTTATCCTTCTTTACCATTAGAGGTGTCTGTAGGAATTCGAAAGGCGTTTGCTAATCACGAAGTAAACATGTGGAAAATGAAACTATTCAGGGGAAGTCAAAAACAATGTATTGTTACCGTTTTACTGACTTTAATACGATTAACCAACACTTACAAACTTAAATTGAAACTTAGAAACTCACTTAAGGGCACTGGTTAGTGTAAATATCGATCACTAGTAAATAATGAATATGTTCTAAGCTACGTGAGTTTTCTTCGAGAAATTGTTCCTATGACTTGTGGTTGTATACCTGTAGAAATTAGTAAGTATTAATTGAACCAGTGACCTGTGAAACATTGCTTTCTTTTTGTACCTTTATCTTCTATTCTACACACATCAAAACAGTTTTTACATATTGCGATTTAGTGACTTGTATATTTTGCTATGTGTATGTAATCATATTATACACAATATAGGGTACATACAAAGAAAAACAACACACCATCTTCTCTGCAAAAGAGACAGAAACACACAACGAATAACAAAAGTGATAATGTGGTACTGACCACACAAACGTCCTTTTCATGTTGAGGCATATCAATGCCGTGCATGGCCACCACGAGCTCTGAGACATGCTGGCAGACGACGAGGCATACTGGGCACCAACGAATCCAACGTGATTTGGGGGCAGATTATCCCACTCTCTAACAGCAGCTTCAATCAGTTGCTGTTTGTTTGTTGCAGGATTGGGACGGTGCGAAATTGACCTCTTGAGTTCTTTCCATGCATGTTCAATACAATTCATGTCCGCAGAATAGCCAGGCCTCTCCATTCTCTGTATGCCATGCATCTGAAGATTACATGACTGAAGGGCTTGTGAAATCTCTCACCCACTCGTCGCCACACTCAAATGCTCCTATTGTATGGGGGCAAACCAATGGGGACCTCATCCAGGAACGCCACCAACAGCAAGGAGGTTCAGTCATGTTTTGTGTTGGAATCATATTTGGTCGACGTACGCCTCTAATTCCTATCCACGGTAACATGACTGGTCTGGTGTATAGAGACAACATCCTTGAACCTGTTGTTGCAGGAGTCGCTGCCACAATGGTTGAGGGCTTCACACTAGTGGACGATAATGCTCGTGCCCATCGAGCTAGGGTGGTCAATCAGTTCATCCACAAAGAGAATGGAGTGGCCTGCCTATTCTGCGGACATGAACTGCATTGAACATGCATGGAAAGAGCTCAAGATGGCAATTTCGCACCGTCCCAATCCTCCAACAAACAAACAAACAGCAACTGGTTGAATTGAAGCTGCTGTCCAAGATTGGAATAATTGGCCCCGACCCCCTTTGGATTCGTTGGTGCTCAGTATGCCTCGTCGTCTGCAAGCATGCCTTAGAGTTCGTGGTGGCCATATACGGCATTGATATGACCCAACATGAGAAGGATGTTTAAGTGCTCAGTCCCACATTATCACTTTTGTTATTCGTTGTGTGTTTCTGTCTCTTTTGCAGAGCAGATTGTGTGTTGTTTTTCTTTGTATGTACTCTACATTGTGTATAATTGGATTACATATACATAGCAAAATAACCAAGTCTTTAAATCGCAATATGAAAAACGTTTCTTGATGTGTGTAGATGACACAGACTGAAGAATATATGTACATGTAATTAAATACTTCTCGATAGGAGAATTGTATTGATTTCTGTGATTATTCATTTTTCTTGTAAAATTTTAATTGCGCAAACTTGTATAGCTTTTATAAAAGCATTTTTGGTTCACATTCAAATACTTTTCTCAACAACTCGTAACGAAATCGAACCTGTACTTCAGTTCATGTGTTGGTGATCGAGTAAGATATTCCCAAAGATTTTAAAACATTTGAGGGCAATAATCAACTTACTTCTCCTCAGTACTTTTCATTTGTTCATTCCGTCTTCTTGGTTGAAAAGCAACTTAATAGCCATAAGAGCTAATTTTTGATGTTGTACACTATCTGGTTCCCTTAATACATTATGTTAAAAATACAATTTCAATCATTACGGGATGTTTCTAGGATGTTCTGTGTTATTTTAAGACCAACTACCCTGAGATATGAGAGTATACCTTCTCCAAGAAAAATATATGAAGTTGACATTTTTGCCGTTGCTACTTTTCGCATGACGACTTCTCAATTTACTAAAATGGAAATACTGATAATGTCGATTAAAGTTATCAGTTAGCAACTGTCTGATCCACTTTAATGAACACTCTGTGCAAATGAACAAATTAAACAAAACTCAAATAAAAATTAGACTTTTCTAATAATGAATATTAAATGACTTACAGCGCGATGTGCCTAACAATTGTTAGTGGGTCTCGAGACTCATATTTCGTACTTAGATATGTTCTATATTTATAACACAAATGAGAGTTTAAAATGAATATTTTGATATGCAGAACAATATGGCATCATTCACACGATTTTTATTTAACGGGTTTAGAAACCGGATGATTTAATTCAAAATCAGCCAGAACATTTGCTCACGTGAAGAACCCTTGCTCGCGTGATGGATCTTCCAGCTAGCTGCACACTTCTCCTTCTTCCCCTCTCACTGCTCCACCTCGGGCGAGAAACAAGCTAGTCAGAAACAAACAGCTCAACGGAGACCACATACAGTGCGATAGAGAGTTGGATCGAAATAGGGTAGCAACTGACTTCTATCTCACACGCGAGCAGCATACTCCGTCCGCGTGAACGTTTACCCAGCTGTGATTTAGTACATTAAAAGATCATATTTTTAAGGTAGAACTGGATTTATAATTATACTATGGAGTTAATTAGGTGATGCGTTCATAGAATGCGTGCATAGGGTGATGCTATGAGTAAAGTCCATCGCTTGAGTCAGAGCTAATAAAGAAACTCACACTGTACGCCACCACCTACTATGCCAGTCTGGCTGATTTTGGGGCTCTATCCAAGACTGTACGTTGCTGAAGCGCTGTCCTATCTGAACCCTCATATCCCTAGCTACTGGAATACAGAGTCTCTACCATTGCTTTACTAAACTAAAATTACCATGAATAAATATACGATAATATAGACATAAGCATTGTATTTTACATTGGGGGCCTCCACGCGTACGTCATGGTTGGTAAATTATCATTTGCTTCAAAGATATGTGCATGTGCAACGATGTTTGTATTATTTTAGCATTCTTGGCTGTCACTGCGGAGTCCCGGGTCCGATTCCCGGCTCTGACAAGAAATTTAATTCTGGTCTGACAGCTGGAACGGGGTGCACTCAGCCTCATGAGGTAAAACTGAGAAGAGGTGGGTTCGATTTCAACCTCAGCCATCCTGGAAGTTGTTTCCTTGGTTTCCCATTCCTACTCCAGGCAAATGCCGCGATGGTAACTATCGTAGGGCCACGGCCGCTTCCTACCGAAATCCTACCTCAATTACAAAATACACACACTAGTAGGACCACATACATCACAGTGACACTGGTTATCAGACAAATTCTACACACACCCAAGTACACGGGGCTACATGACCACGATAGTCTTTTTGTCTTTTTTGTTTCCAGTAATTTTTCAAAAATTACAATTAAATATTATTTTTGTAATAATTGGACCTGTGACACAATCCTCATTTCAAGTATCCATGTCAAGCTGCAAAACTCTTGATTTCAGCCAACAGTGTGACGTGTAAACAAAGAATAGTTCCCATCTCGACAACCAGTCAAATTTGTTGTGTACAATATCTGCACTCATCTAGGGAAAAGAATGTCGAGTGCAATTCATATCATCATCTTGCACAGTTTCCAGCCACTGGCTGGTTCTGTTTGGAACCCACACTCTTCTACCTGCCCACCATCTCTCCGTCTCCACCTTGGTCCAGTCTTCTCCATTCTTTTGCACGTAGTCCTCCGACACTTTCAGCCACTTGTCTCTTATTCATAATATCAATTATTACACTAATTAACAAAATTGTATATTTTTTGTTTACAGTAATCCTTCTTTAAATTCCAATAAAATATTCTGAAAAACACTCCTCATTTCAAGAAACCACGTCTATCTGTGAAACCCTTTTGAATTCTGGCGTTTCTGCAAAATTATTCCTCCTCCAACTAAAACTTGTTCACTTCTTGGAGCTCTTTTCTTCATTAATTCTTTGCTTAAAAGATAGAAGAGGAAACCCGCAATAAGTAGGTAAAATGAATGCGTTTTTGGCCTTGAAGTTCGGCGGAAGACATTTCATTTCGCTGAAAACGATGTCGCCAAGCTCCTATAAGAATCAACAACAACGTACTATTTTAGTTCACAATATTACTTCCACCTATACCATGTACGTTATGTTCCACTTTGTGCAACGTACTGTATAATTGAAATCCCCCAGGGTCTCACAACTTGTGGGACGTGGGTTAGCAATCACGGGACCCCAGCTGTCAGGCATTGCTTCCACTTACTTCTGCCGGGCTCCTTTCAGTTATCTTTTCTGTCGGCCTCCCTTGTTCAACACTTGTTCTCTTCCGACCCGGATGATATTGAGGAATCAGAGTCCTAGGGAGTCTTTCAGTTTCCCGCCTTAATTTGCCCTTGACTCAACTTTCCTGATACCCTTGTTCTTCGAGGAGTCAGCCTTCTTTTTCCTTTCACGATATATCCTGCCTTCTGCTCAAGGCCCTCAAGGAGGCAGAGTGTGTTCAGTCCCATTACTCATTGTGCATCCTCAATAGGCTATGACCTGTGACACAATCCTCATTTCAAGTATCCATTTCCCGCTGCAAAACTCTTGATTTCAAACAACATTGAGACGTGTAAACAAAGAATAGTTCCCATCTCGACAACCAGTCAAATTTGTTGTGTACAATATCTGCACTCATCTAGGGAAACGAATGTCGAGTGCAATTCATATCATCATCATCTTGCTCAGTTTCCAGCCACTGGCTGGTTCTGTTTGGAACCAACACTCTTCTACCTTCCCACCATCTCTCCGTCTCCACCTTGGTCCAGTCTTCTCCTTTCTTTTGCACGTAGTCCTCCGACACTTTCAGCCACTTGTCTCTTATTCATAATATCAATTATTACACTAATTAACAAAATTGTATATTTTTTTGTTTACAGTAATCCTTCTTTAAATTCCAATAAAATATTCTGAAACACACTCCTCATTTCAAGAGACCACGGCCATCTGTGAAACCCTTTTGAATTCTGGCGTTTCTGCAAAATTATTCCTCCTCCAACTAAAACTTGTTCACTTCTTGGAGCTCTTTTCTTCATTAATTCTTTGCTTAAAAGATAGAAGAGAAAACCCCCAATAAGTAGGTAAAATGAATGCGTTTTTGGCCTTGAAGTTTGGTGGAAGACATTTCATTTCGCTGAACACGATGTCGCCAAGCTCCTAAAAGAATCAACAACAACGTACTATTTTAGTTCACAATATTACTTCCACCTATACTATGTACGTTATGTTCCACTTAGTGCAACGTACTGTATAATTGACCTCCCCCAGGGGCTCACAACTTGTGGGACGTGGGTTAGCAACCACGGGACCCCAGCTGAGTCCGGCATTGCTTCCACTTACTTGTGCCGGGCTCCTATCAGTTATCTTTCCTGTCGGCCTCCCTTGGTCAACACTTGTTCTCTTCCGACCCCGATGGTATTGGGGAATCCGAGGCCTAGGGAGTCTTTCAGTTTCCCACCTTAATTGGCCCTTGTCTCATCTTTCCTGATACCCTTGTTCTTCGAAGAGTCAGCCTCCTTTTTCCTTTCATGATATCTCCTGCCTTCTGCTCAAGACCCTCAAGGAAGCAGGGTGTGTTCAGCCTCACTACTGATGGTGCATCCGCAAGGGCTCATGGCTGGTGAGTTTGGGAGTTGGCGACCCCGAGCGATTCCTGAGCTGGGTCCCGTTCTAGCCTTCAGACCAGAATTAAATTTCTGGGTAAAGCCGGAAATCGAACTCGGACCTCTACGTTGGCAGCTAAGAATGCTAGCCGCTACGCCAGGAATCGTAGAATGGCCTGTTATGATCTCAGGCCAGAAACATATTGTGACATACAGCCCATCTGTTACCATCGAGAGAAGCAAGCAGTATTTCATAAAATTCTGCAATAGCATTTATAGTTGATAAACCCTTCCTAAAACCAAATTATTCTTATCAATTAACTCTATTGTTCTACGGTAAATTACATACCCTAAAATTGTATATAGAGATAATGGTGATCGGTCTGTGGTTACGTAGTTGATGTATGCCACCCGTTTTAAAAATTGGTTAGCAACTGATAGCAAGTTTAAAAGGTATAAGTAAAGCAGGTTGCTAAGTCATACATACACAGAGTTCCATCAAGTTGCATTTTTATCAAGTCAATGAGTTTATTAGCTGGAGCACAAGGATAGCCAATACTCTGCATATATCCAAGATGGTTACTTATATTCCGTAGTCATAGATACTCTAATTGTTAGGTTTACTTACTGGACTATTTAACCATTGGTTGAGGCTTATTTCATTGCTTTTAGTCGCTTTTGATCCGAATGGTTGTTTTTGGTTAACTTAAAAAAATCAGGATGATCAATTATTTTGTTTCCTATTTTTCTGATGGCTTGGGTGAGCGCTTTCTGTTTTGAGAAACACCATATTCCTCTCATATAGCTAATGAATGTGTCATGCTATGCTTTTACCTGAATAGTTTTAGCTACTTTAAGCTTACTATTACAACCATTGCTGGAGATTGCCAAATGTTAACGATTGGAATAAGAGTGGGAAGGTAGGGATAGCAATTAAGAAAAAACAGGCAATGTCCATACAATATTTTTATTGATTTAATTTAAATATTTAGACAGTATTTGCACAAGACCCTAGAATGTATGCTAAGACTCTATCAAACCTGTTACATGGACTCATTACACAATATTTTTGGCATTTCGAAGTTCATTTTCTATTTTTAATATTTCTTCCCCATAGCCAGTATAAACTCAATGTTTAAAGATATGCAAGAACTGTAGACGTTTGATTAATGTTTGAGGGTCATTTCTGTAGGTACAGTACCATTAATGAGTGGTTTTCCACTGCACTCAGTGACTAATGTTTTCAAAAACTGGGAAAGCGGTGATGGATTTATAGGTGTAAAAACCTTATGATATCATCATCATCATCATCATCTTCATTATCATAATTAACATTATCATCACTATCACTATTACTATCTAGTCCTTATTGATCCTCTTGCAATGCCACCTTTTCCCTAATCTGCGTTGCTTTTGATAGTGTTGGTAGCCTTTTGGATGGAGATGATTGTTAAAACATAGCTTTTTGAGGATATGATAAATGCTTTTTAACAAAGTGGGCACTATCTTGAGTAGCAATAACTTTTTCTCATTTAGCATTTTGATATTTTTTGTCAACATTAACCGTGGATCGTTCAGAGTACTATTACCCACACTTAAAACCTCACTACTTCTACTTTTCAGATTGCCTCGACATTTTCTTGACCTCTGTTTTGAGCATGCCAGAATATTACTCCATCCACATTCTGACGATTATAGGTATTAGAGTAGCCTTTATAGAGTGCACGTTGTTTACCAATGTTGTTTTTAGTAAGCTCAATAGTAGTAACTAACCTGTCAGTATGATTTGCATCCTATAACGGTTACAACTGTTCTGATGATGGAGTGACTTACCATAAGCTTTTATGTTGGCTTATATGTTGGCTTATGTGTTGGCTTATACAGGCTGTAAAAAAGTCCTGCACTAAACTTGAATTCCGCATGCGGGTGGAGGCAGAGAGTAATTTGAGATAGGGAACCCAAGTGCGGAACTCAACCGTTACGCCCCTATGAGCGATTTTAATTATGAGAACATTTGGCAACGTCGCGTGCTACCCACGGCAGAGGACCGATTACCACTCACAAATCAATTTAGCTAGACGCCCACATCGTGGCTCAGCGGCAAGGCGTTAGACTCTCTCATTGAGGTGACAGGGTTCGAATCTCCCTTCCGACAGTGCTGATTTTTTCTTCGAGTCGTTTGGATTTGCATCAATTAATTACTACATAGGGCTAGATTATATCCTTTTTGTTTCTAATTTCATTTTAAAAGGAGCTAAATTATACGCCGCAATTTTGTATTTTAAAGGAAAAACAAATTGGTTCTGTTCCTTGCCGATTTATTTCTTCGCGGTAGGATTTTGTTTAGACACAAATGATCTCTTTGTTTTTGTCGTAATTGCAGTATGATTGTTTCGCAATGATATCTTTAATATCGCAATTTGAGGTAAAGGTCATACGCGGTTACTTTACAAGCAAAAGATACAGATACAGGTTCAGCGATCGTAGGAACTGAGGAACTTAGATGCTTATCAATTATTTTATTGAATTGTGCGCAAGATCACATCTCTGTGTCGCTTTTCTTAGATCTCCTAATTATTGTATGTTAATGGAACTCCGAATTTTCTAACCGTCGTTTTGTTGCTCCCAAGCCTTATTGTTACACATTATTTCAATCATAGTGTGGTAGCCTTTGGTTTGCGTGCTGGCCTATGAATCGGGCGTTCCCGGTTCGAATCCGAGTAACTACACGTATTTTTATTCGTGCCACATAATTTGTTCGAGAACATTGAGGAACAAATATCGAACTTCAGGAAATGTCGGTGTTTCCGGTTTCTGTAAAGTCTAGAAAATTCTGTCAGTGTATAAAAGCCCTTAAGAACAGCGATGCGTTATCACTTCTTCCGCGAGAGTCTTCTAAACCGTAGCTTTCCTGAAAAATCGCAATGGACGGATATTCTAACGAACACCTCGCAGACATCCACTACGTCTACGGATTGGCCGACGGGAATAGTCGCCAGGCCCAGCGCATCTACCAAGAGAGGTTCCCCATGCACCGTATCCCACACTACCAATTTTTTACGCGAATTCACAATCGTTTGCGAGCAACAGATCGATTCAGGTAAGTACCATATCTGTCAATGTGTATCTCTTATTCATCTTTTGTTTCCCTGTAAAGGTGATAAAATAATAGCTACTTCTTAGTGTTTTAAACAATTTAAAAATGGAACGGTGTAGGTACTAGAAGCCGAAAAGAGAATGTAAACATTGTCCCATCGAACGTAACACTTTCGCATCTCGCTTTTGGCTCCTAAAACCCAAACCGTTCCAAATAGGACAAAGATATCAGAAATGAAAGTTGCTTTAAAAAATACAACGCACCTTATTTAACTCGAATACTGTATTTGTAGAAAAAAACAGTGCCCAGTCTGAATGGCGGGTACCGATACCCAATGTTTGAAAGTGCCTGGACGGCAAACGGTGGGTTTCCCACCGTATGTTCTTCGATTGTGAAGCCTTAAAATTTCAAGGCGGATTCAGATTTTTTGGATGCAAAAATAAACTTTACACTCCCTGAAAATAATTTAATTTTAGTGATTCATAGTGTTCATTTTGTTATGATTAGGGGTATCCGTCAGTGATTTTTCTGAGTACCTTTCCTATTAGAGGTATCAGTAATGAAAGAAGATTTTCTTTACGAACGGTGCTTTCCTTTCTACTTTGTTTATTAATCTGAATTTTAGGTTGTATTTTTGAAGTTATCGTTTAGTGGGAACAAAGAAGAACGGTTTCATTCACATTTTTTCATTAAGTTATTTTTCCTTACACAGGCTCACAACCCCCGACTGGGAAGACCGCGGGGGAGGAGAATTCCAGAAATGGAAGAAAGAGTTTTGGAGCGTGTACGCAACAATCCTTCCACAAGTACGCGTGCGATCGTACGTGAGGAAGGGTTAACGCATACCACTGTCCACTGCGTGATACAAGATGATGGCCTGTATCCGTATCCTGTTCAAAAAGTTCAAAAAATAAACCCTGAGGATCTTCCAGTCTGGATGGATTTCGCCAATCAAATGATCGATCGCTTGGAGGAGGACCCTGATTTCTTGTCAAAAATTTTATTCACCGACGATGCGACGTTTACCAGGGATGGTTGCTTCAACATCCACAACAATCACACGTGGTGTCATGAAAACCCCAACCAGACCATTCGTGCAGGGAAATGAAGAAAAAAATTCTGTGAACGTTTGGGCGGGTATTTTTGGGGACCATCTAATCGGGCCATACATTTTACCAGCCAGACTCTACGGACGCGTTTATCTGCGGTTTATTCAAGAAGTTCTCCCAGAACTTCTGGAGGATGTCCCGCTGGAGACAAGGGCTGAAATGGTCTTCCAGCATGACGGCACCCCAGCTCACTGGCTCCGAGCAGTTCGGGACTTTTTGGACGAAACGTTCCTCGAAAGATGGATCTGCAGAGGAGGTCCAGTTCAGTGGCCGCCACGCTCTCCTGATTTGACGACACTTGATTTTTTCTTTTTGGGATACATGAAGGACCTGATATACGATGGGACAGAAATCGACAGTCAAGAAGAGCTATTCAGAAGAATAACTGTAGCGGCCGGCGTCGTTCGGGACAGAGCAGAAGAAATTTTTGGAGTCCGCGAATCACTTGTAAACCGTCTTCATTTTTGCCTTCATGGCGATGTGCAAGGAGGCAATTTTGAGCAACTGCTTTAACGATTTTTTTTTTTTGTAAAACTCTCCCAAAGTAAAGATAATTTAGTTTGCTATTGTTCATTTCTTCCAAGTCGTCTGGAAAGTTATGTTATGTATTGAAAATGAAGAACAATTTGTATTAAAACTGATAAATTGTCTGATTTTCAAAACGAGAAATTTTTGTTCTTTTAATTACAGAAACAATAAAAAGATAAATGTCGCCTCCGTAGCGTAGCGGTCAGCATGGTTAGCTGCCGCCCCGGAGGTCCTGGGTTCGATTCCCGGCTCTGCCACGAAATTTGAAAAAGTGGTATGAGGACTGGAACGGGGTCTACTCAGCCTCGGGTGTTCCAAATGAGTAGAGGGGGTTCGATTCCCACCTCAGCCATCCTCGAAGTGGTTTTCCGTTGTTTCCCACTTCGTTTTCGGGCAAATGCCGGGATGGTACTGCACCATTATTCCTAAAGGTCTTAAGTACAGACATGGTTACAGTATTTTGGGAACGCCCTGTAACTTTCTAACTAGCCTCTGAAGTCTATCATAACAGCTGGTCTGCAGCAAGCAAAAGTTATGCTATCAAGAAAGAGATCGGCAGAGCTCGTGTTTCCGACGAGAAACCCGAAGGTCATCGATAATAACCATGTTGAATGTGTCTAACATTATATCGATCGATTTACCTGAGAATGATTAATACAGATTAAAGTATATTTAGCGCTATATGTAAGCAGTTACATATGTCTGTATGTATATGTCCATGGCAAAAAGCTATTATTAAACAAGTATGAAAACAGAAGATGATCTGTTAAGTCACTGCTGATTACATTTCGACTGCGATATATGTTATATCGAGTCGTGACGTATTGAGGAGTGTGGGAGCGGATGTGGTGCTCAAGCGACCTCGTGCGGAGAGCAAGTACTAGAGAAACCGACAGCGTGCAGGTTTGAGCCTGACAATAGTGAAAGTGAAGTCGCCAGCTAACGGAAGTTTTAAAACGTGTGACCGTGCTGAAGTGTATACGCTAGTTCGTCCAGCATTCTACGTGGAGTAGACACGTGCTTAATGGAGTTCAGACATGGTCTTAAACATGTAATAGTTTATCTTTGCGACCGTGTATCTACAGCTACTAACGGGCCATGCGGGAGAATACTTTCATAATCCCGACCGCCAGCTCGGCGGTATTGTGTCGTAACACTCTGCATATAAACCTTCGTGGAAATGCAGCCTAGACTTGATTCAGACTCTTCAGAGTGGCTATACTTCTTAAAAAAAAAGCACATTCTCAAGCAAGGTGTCAGAGGGAAGGAATACTATGAAGCTTATATCCATTACGATGGTAGGCTAGATTAATATATGAATACTGCATTAGCAGGGTGTAGCGGAGACATGTTGGCAGCAACTTTCATTTACCATGAAGTGTGCAAGCGACTCTCGTGATGCAAGGGGCCGCGTGGACTCTTGTGAACTTGCTCACATTCGCATTCATATATTGGAACTATTTAGCGGCTGTTCGAGTTCACCCTCGCTTCGTGACGAGTTGATAAACTGTGTGCGGTACGGCCATCGGTATTCTAATATGTGTGGGAAGATATCGCCAGGATATTTTGGGATCATTTCGACCGACCGGGTGTTGTTCGAGCCTAGGAGGACCATGGTTCGTTCTCTGGAAACCCAGTTGGAGTCCGGCATGTTTTCTGTTGGTCTGGAGCCTAATTTGGCCAACGATATCCTTTTTTCCTCATCCAGATTCGCCAAAGGTACCGATCACTTCAACTTGTTACAGTAGCGTAGCGTGGACATTTTGGAACTACCACACATTGCCATATTTGATTTTGTAGATTAAATGGTTGAGTAGAAAGTGCAGGTTCGATGTTTATTTCGAAGTTGACCTTCTATGATGCCAGGATTTTGACTCATAAAAATGAGTGCATCCTTTGTGTATTTTGATGGATAAATTTAAAATTTCAGTAGTATTTTACAGTATGTAAACTGATATGCTCATTCTTATTTGTCGAGAAATCAATGTAGGAAGAAGATCTACAGTTTTTTTTTGTGTAAGAACATTTTAGTAACACAATTTCTTTTGAGAACTCTGACTGAGTTTTTCATATTCTAGTGTATTGTTCTTTAAGCACTTTCGTGTGGATCATCGTATTCTTTGAGGAGAAATTTCCTTTCCGTATTATTATTACGATATTAGGAAGTTTTCGGTTCCTGTTATTCTGAATGTTACTTCGAGTCCTTTGACTATTTTTTCTTCAGTTAATTAACAGATTTAACTTGTATTTTCTGAGCGTGATTTTCGAAATGGATTGCCTAATGGGTCATTAGTCGCTTAGCCTTTGTTGCTAACCTAGATCCATGCTGTAGGACTAATCCATCGACATTTTCGCGTTCGGGAAAATCAGGGAAGATCTTATTTTGAGATTGGATTTATTTTTATAAATTGCTTTTTCAACCTCAGTTTGAGTGGTTGAGAGTGTTATACTCTTATTCTTTTATGAAGTTAACACTGGATTAAATTGATATCATTGCCTTTGGTGCAATAGTTTTTCTCTATTAAGAGGGTATTTGAACGACATCCAAATTTGCGAGGATAATCCCAGGAATGATTTACTATAAGTCATACGTTTAAGAATTTTGAATAATGTAATACATCAATGTAAGGCAAGTTTTCTAAAAACAGGTGGAGTATTTCTGGAATCCACTGGACTCTGTTAGTAATCTGTTACAGAATCATATTATTTTTTTTGAACACGAGTTCAGGCTTTTACTATAAACAGCTGATTTTCATAATTGTGGATTTATAACAGTAAGGCTCCAATTATAGGTGCATGTTCGACTTTAGAGAGGCATGTATTTGGAATAATGCCCTTGTGTTTAAGTATATTGATACAGTGCTTTGCGTAGCAAATTTTTCTTGTGGAGGATTGAGCCAGGTGTGCCAATCAGGATTAGATTGAATGGGGTTTTGACCCAGAGAGGCGCTGTTTTTAACCTAGTATGGTTAATATTTGGTCATAGGTGACTTTATCGCTGTTATCGTGAAAATGCCTGTGTGAAGATTAATATTTTTCTGAGCAGTATTGTTGAGAATCTTGAGTGGATATCCAGTTCAATATTTCCAGTAAAATTAATATAACGACTTTGCCGTAGGATGTATGTTTAACAAGGATCACCGATAACTATTTAATGCTGAATCTATGATTAATTTTTGCTTTACTTAACTGTTCGGCAGAAATACCCTGGAATTAGAAATGAAACAATTTTAAGGAGAAATGAATGTCGTGACATTAAGTCAGTGGGAGGAGAATAATCGAAATTATTCTAGAATTTTGTGTAAATTATATTCTGTAAATATGCCATGTGAATTTCATCGTTTAATAACAAGAACATATAATGCTACTGAAAATGTCGTGTAGGATTATTGGTTATAATCAGGATAGTTTTGTATAATATGTTCTTTCAGTTAAGGAACCGAAATGAATTTAATTTATTCAAGTCTTATAATTTTTTTTTGTGAGTGCTTATCCTATGGGATTGATCATTATTATTATTAATATGCCATATATTTTAATCAACTAAAAGTTAGTTGAGATAATGGGTAATTCTTTTTTGGAAGTCTTTCCCATATTTCACAGTTGAAAGACAATCCAGTATAATCAATGAGATTTTTTGATTGGTCGTGGTATCGACAAAATTGATATTACTTGTCATGTTTATTCTTGCAATAAACTAATTTATTACTTGGTTTTAATTATTGCGTGATGCTTTATAGAGGTGATGGAAGGGTGTATTAAGGAGGCCATCGTTAGGTATTTTAGGGTTTACCACACCTTTGAGATTCTTTCTACCTTTTGAAGAATTCTTGTGTTTTGAGCTAGTCGTTTCTTTCTCTGAGCCTTGGTCAGTCTTAATACATCCTGTTAGGTATTCGAGTGGCCCTATTATTCCTGTGTCTGTTGGTAGAACTTGGGGGTCTTTAGAGCCGGGGAATTTTCAGGTTCTACAATCCAGCTGCTATCCAGGGATTCAACAGGTATTGGTAGGTAAAAGGGTACAGTACCTTCTTCAAGGCCACGGCCGCCTCCTTCCCTCTTCCTTGTCTATCCATCCTGACCTTCCATTACCTTCCCTCATGAGGCCCCTGTTCGCTTTGCAGGTGAGGCCGCCTTGCGAGGTGCCAATCACACCTCACCAGTTGTATCCCCTCCGATTAGATATTCCCAGCTCTAGAACACTGCCCGTAGAGGCCGTAGTGGTGAGTTCCCTCGCTGAGTCCGTGGGTTCCACCAACCTGCAGGGTAAACGACTAAGAAAGGAAGAAAAGAAGAAAAGAGAAATACGTAAATTAAATGAAAAAGAGAACTACCAGAGAATCTTAAGACAAGACAGAGTCGCAACATTGCTGAAGATTGAACCGTTACCGAACACGTGGCTATAGGATAAGCGTAAACATTTAATTAAGATTCTTAAAACGTTCTTGAAACATCTACATGAAAACATCATGCTTACGGTAATTGAATTGATCCATCATCAAATTACTCGGAGGGAAAAAAGAAGAAGTTGGGTTGGTAGAAGGATTCAAATCCCAGCGTGTAGTCACCCACGCCTGAGAGGCGAGCGCTTTACCACTGAGCCACGAAGTGGGGCTGGAGCCAGCTGGACTTGTGAGCGATAATCGGTCCTCTGCCGTGGATAGCACGCGACGTTGCCAGACGTACTCATATATAAATCGCTCATAGGGGCGTTACGGTTGCGTTCCGGACATGGATTCCCTATCCCAAATTACTCCCTGCCCCCACCCCATGCGGAGTTTAAGTTTGCTGCTGGACTTTTTTTACAGCCTGTATATATTGGCTTATGTTAACCGACAGTAGTGGCTACGCTGGCTAAAGCGCAGCATTAGGTCATGGGGCCAAGCTCTCTGCTGACTCGGTAGACGCGTGGGTTCGAGCCCCACCGTCGGCCGTCCTTGAAATGGTTTTCCGTGGTTTCCCACTTTCAACACCAGGCAAATGCTGGGACGGTAACTTCTGACTGGCCACGGCCGCTTCCTTCCACATCCTTGCCCAGTTTCATTCACTATCATTCATTTCATCTCTCATTAACTCCTCTCATGAGGTTGGCGTCAGGAAGGGCATCTGGCCGTAAAAACCATCGCCACAAATACTTCCATCGCATCTCATCCCCGACCCCGTTGGAAAACGGGAATAATAAGGGGTAGACATACATACATATATTGGCTTATGTTACGTGACAGTTCACTGTTACAATAGTTACCGTGTCATGTCACATTAACAACAGTAACCATTGTTACAGTGCCCTGCCACATAAACAACGGCATGGATTTAATTCCCAAATGCTTTTGGTTAACTTGATTTTAAAATCAGGATGACACTTATTTGTGTCAAAAAACTACCAACACTTTCGAAAGCAACGCAGACTGTGGAAAAGGTGGCATTGCAAGAGGATCAATAAAGACTAGGTAGTAATAGTGATAGTGAAAATTCACAGGCTCCTTTCCAGTTTCCGACCGGGTCAGGAATGGAATGAATGAAGCCCCCATCTAGCGGCGAGGATATGGACTGTGCCGGCAGCCGAGGCCTGACGCACTCCTCTGGGGCAATGATTAAATGAATGACAGATGAAATGAAATGATAGTGTAGAGTGTTGCTGGAATTTTGACAGGGAAAACCGAAGTACCCGGAGAAAAACCTGTCTGCCTCCGTTTTGTCCAGCACAGATCTCACATGGAGTGACCGGGATTTGAACCACGGACCCAGCGGTGAGAGGCCGGCGTGCTGCCGCCTAAGCCACGGAGGCTTCTAGTGATAGTGAAGATAATGCTAATTATGATTATGGTAATGATGATGATGATGATGATGATTATAATAAGGTTTTTACACCTATAAATCCATCACCGCATTCCCAGTTTTTGAAAACATTAGTCATTGAGTGCAGTGGAAAACCATTCATTTTTTGATGGCTTGGGTGAGCGCTTTCTGTTTTGAGAAACTCATATACCTCTCATATAGCTACTAAATGTGTCATGCTGTGCTTTTACCTGAATAGTTTTAGCTACCGTACTGCACTCAATGACTAATGTTTTCAAATCCATGTCTCTCGAGTATGTAAATATCCAGGTCTCCAAGACCTAGGGTTAGGCATTAGCAAGCTCAAGCAATCTCTGTCGGTTCTATAATTAACTTAAGTATTGGGAAAAAGGGTGCCTTGGCCATAAGTTATGAACCATCGAGGCATTTGCCTGGAGTGAAAAAAAAATCAAAATGGCTGACAATAAAAGTTCGAACCCACCTCACCTCGGTTTTGACCCTCACTTGTTAGACCAGAAATAAATTACTCCGGGGTGGCAGCTAAGCATGCTGACCACTACATCACTAGGTAAATGTCAGTAGGTTTATTGTTTTTATTTATTTTTTATTTAGTCAATTTACCCTCTAGGTTGGTGGTTCCCTCGGACTCAGCGAGGGAACTCACCGCTACCGCCTCTATGGGCAGTGTCCTGGAGCATGGAACATCTGGTCGGGATGGATACAACTGGGGAGGTGAGATCAGCACTTCGCCCAGGTGGCCTCACCTGCAAAGCGAACAGGGGCCTCATGAGGGAGGGGAAGGGTTGGAAGACTGGGATGGATAGGCTAGGGAGAGGGAAGGAGGCGGCCGTGGCCTTACAGAAGGTACTGCACCATTATTCCTGAAGGTCTTAAGTACAGATATGGATACAGTATTTTGGAACGTCCTGTAACTTTCAAGCTAGCCACTGAAGTCTATCATAACAGCTGGTCTACAGCAAGCAAAAGTTCTGCTATTAAGAAGGGATCGGTAGAGCTCGTATTTCCGACGAGAAGCCCGAAGGTCATCGATAATAATCATGTTGACATTGTCTAACATTATATCGATCGATTCACCTGAGAATGATTAATACGAATTAAAGTATATTTAGCACTATATGAAAGCAGTTATTTATGTCTGTATGCATATTTCCATGGCAGAAAGCTATTACAAAGCAAGTATGAAAAACAGAAGAAGATCTGTTAAGTCACTAGTGATTATACTTCGACTGCGATATATTTATATCGACTCGTGGCGTATAGAGGAGTGGGGGTAGCAGATATCTTGCTCAAGCGACCTCGTGTGGAGAGCATATACTTGTGAAACTGACAGTGTGCAGTAATAATCCTGGAAATAGTGAAAGTGAAATGGCCAGTTAACGGGATTTCCAAAACGTGTGAGCGTGCATATGTTTATACGTTGGTTCGTTCAGCATTCTACGTGGAGTAGAGACTTGCTTAATGGGGATCAGACATGGTTTTAAACATGTTATATGTTTATCTTTGCGACCGTGTGTCCAGCGCCACTAACGGACCATGCGGAAGAATACATTCATAATCCCGGCCACCAGCTCGGGTGTATTATGTCATAACACTCTGCTTGTAAAACTTCATGGAAATGCAGCCTAGAGTTGATTCAAACTTTTCACAGTGGCAATACTTCTTTAAAAAAGGCACATTCATAAGCAAGGTGTCAGAGGGAAGGAATACTATGAAGCCTATATCTATTACGATGATAGGCTAGAATACTATATGAATACTGCATTAGCAGAGTGGTAGCGGGAACAGTGTGCAGCAACGTTTCATTTACTATGAAGTGTACAAGCGAGTTTCGTAATGCAAGGGACCACACGGACACTTGTGAACTTGCTCACATTCGCATCCTTGTATTGGAACTATTTAGCAGCTGTTCGAATTCACTCTCGCTTCGTGACGAGTTGATAAACTGTTTGCGGTTCAGCCATCGGTATTCTAATGCGTGTGGAAAGATATCGCCAGGATATATTGGGACCATTTCGACCGGTCTGGAGTTGTTCGAGCCTAGGAGGACTATGGTTTGTTCTCTGGAGACCCAGTTGGGGTCCGGCATGTTTTGTGTTGGTCTGGAGCCTAGTATGGCCAACGATATCCTTTTTTCCCACATCCAGATTCGCCAAAGGTACAGATCACTTCAACTTGTTACAGTAGTGTAGCGTGGACATGTGAACAATCACAAATTGCCATATTTTGATTTTTGTAGATTAAATGGTTGAGTAGAAAGTGCAGGTTCGATGCTTATTTCGAAGCTGACCTTCTATAATGCCAGGATTTTGACTCATAAAAATGAGTGCATCCTTTGTGAATTTTGATTGATAAATTTAAAATTTCAATAGTATTTTACAGTATTTAAACTGATATGCTCATTCTTATTTGTCGAGAATTCGCTGTAGGAGGAAGATCTTCAGATTTTTGTGTAAGAATATTTTAGTAACGCAATTTTTTAAAGCGGCGTTGAGAACTCTGACTGAGTTTTACATATTCTAGTGCATTGTTCTTTATGCACTTTCGCTTGGATTATCTTATTCTTTGAGGAGAATTTTTTCTTTCCTTATTATTATAACGATATTAGGAAGTTTTCGGATCCTGTTATTCTGAATGTTACTTCGAGCCTTTAGACTTTTTTTCTTCAGTTTATTAACAGATTTAACTTGTATTTTCTGAGCGTGATTTTCGGAGTGGATTGACTAATGGGTCATTAGTCGCTTAACCTCTGTAGTTAACCCAGATCCATGCTGTAGGATTAATCCACCGACATTTTCGCGTTCGGGAAATTCAGGGAAGATCTTATTTTGAGATTGGATATATATTTTTTTTATTTAATCGTTTTTACAACCTCAGTTTTGAGTGGTTGTGAATGTTATGCATTTCTTCTTTTATGAAGTTAACACTGGATTAAATTGATATCATTGCCTTTGGTGCAATAGTTTTTCTCTATTAAGATTGTATTTGAACGACATCCAAATTTGCGAAGATAATTCCAGGGATGACTTACTATAAGTCATACGTTTAAGAACTATGAATATTGTAATACATCAATGTAAGGCAAGTTTTCAAAAAATAGGTGGAGTATTTCTGGAATCCACTAGGCTTTATTAATAACCTGTTACAGAATCAAATTATTTTTCTGAGCACGAGTTCAGGCTTTTATTATAAACAGCTGATTTTCATAATTGTGTATTTAAAACAGTAAGGCTCCAAGTATAGGTGCATGTTAGATTTTAAGAGGCATGTATTAGGAATAATGCTCTTGTGTTTAAGTATTTTGATATACTGTAGTGCTTTGCGAAGCAAATTTTCTTGTTGAAGATTGAGTAACGTGTGCCAATCAAGAATAGATTGATTGAGGTTTCAACCCAGAGAGGCGTTGTAATTAACCTAGTATGGTTAATATTTTGTCATAGGTGACTTTATCGCTGTTATTATCGTGAAGTAATGCCTGTGTGAAGATTAGTATTTTTCTGAGCATTATTATTAAAACTCTTGAGTGGATATCCAGTTCAATATTTCCAGTAAAATTATAAGGACTTTGCCATAGCATGTATGTTTAACAAGGATCACCGATAACTATTTAATGCTGAATCTATGATTAAATTTTGCTTAACTTAACTGTTCGGCAGAAATACCCTGAAATTAGAAATGAAACAATTAAACAATTTTAGCAGAAGTGAATGTCGTGACATTAAGTCAGTGGGAGGAGAATAATCGAAATTATTCTAGAATTTTCTATAAATTTGTATATTCTGTAAATATGCCATATTAATTTCATCGTTAATTAACAAGACCTTATAATGCTATTGAAAATGTCGTGTAAGATTATTGGTTATAATCAGGGTATTTTTGTGTAAGATGTTCATTAAGTTAATGAACCGAAATGAATCCAATTTATTCAATTCATATAATATCTTTTTGTGTGTGCTTATCCTATGGGATCGAAAATTATTATTATTAATTTTTTTTGAAAGATCTAAAAGTAGTTGAGATAATGGGTAATTCATTTTGGAAGCCTTTCCCATATTCCATAGCTGAAAGACAATCCAGTATAATTAATGATATTTTTGATTGGTCGTGGTATCGACAAAATTTATATTTCTTGTCATGTTTATTCTTGCAATAAACTAATTTATTATTTGGTTTTAATTATTGCGTGATGCTTTATAGAGGTGATGGAAGGGTGTATTAAGGGGGCCATCGCTGGGTATTTTAGGGTTTACCACACCTTTGAGATTCTTTCTTCCTTTTGAAGAATTCTTGTGTTTTGAGCTAGTCTTTTCTTTCTCTGAGTCTTGGTCATTCTTAATACATCCTGTTAGGTATTCGAGTGGCCCTATTATCCCTGTGTCTATTGGTAGAACTTGGGTTTTTTTTCTAGTCGGGGATTTTCAGGTTCTACGATCCAGCTGTTATCCAGGGATTCAACAGGTATTGGTAGGTAATAAAAGGGTACATGAGATGGCGCCCAGCTCAGGGGCTTCGAAAAACTGGAATACCAGAGCGAATACCAGGGAGTTGAATGCCATAATTCTGCCAAAATTGAAACTGAAAGTACAAAGTGGAAATTAGTTTTATGATCATGTAACACAGATCGCGAATTGGAACACCGTGTTTCTTGTGTGACCATGAATCAAGGCAATAAAATAATGGTGAACCAATATTTTGGCACGAACTATTGGAATTCCTATGGAACAAAGCAATTACGAGGATACTTGAGCTACTTGACTTACAAGTGGTATTGCAACAATTATTAAATTTTGTATTTTATGTATTGGAGTGGTGCCACACGCTCTGTTAATAATTTGTTCTACTTGTTTCCGCCTGATGATCATTGCTGACATCATTAAAAATAGAAGTGTTTGTAACAAATTTAAATTTGAGTAATGGTAGAATCATAGACCTTCACCGATATAAACCATCACGCACATGTATACAGGCGATCCCAAATCAAATTGGACACTTCGTGTTTAGACATAAGCTTATTTTAAGGTAATGCCAGACAATAAGGATGAGCATGTATGGTAAATGGTGGTTGTTTGCAGATGTTCTCGCTGTGCTTTGTTGGTGTGGTATTCTTATTTCTTGTGAAGTGTAGTGAAGCATGTCTGAAGGTAATATGGTGACTGTTGGTGACGTTAAGAAGATGTTTGAAATTATTCAAAATAAAATGGATAATTTGAATCAGGACATAGAAAATATTAAGGTCCAAACTAAATCTGCATTAGACCATATGTCCGAAACTGTTATTCAAAATCAGGATGCAGTTGCTGAAGGTATCAGGGGGGAAATTGATACTAGGCAATCCTCCTTGAAGGCTATCAAAGATAGTTCTAAAAGGGTAGAAAAGAAGGTTACCAGTGTAGAATCTAATATCGAAGATATCCAGGACGATAATAGAAAAACACAACTAGATATCAGTACACTCCGAGCTAATGTTGGCTTGGTACAGGTTGGCCAAGAAAGAATGCAACTTGACATTAACAATATCCAAACTAGACAAACATCAATGCAAAATAGTCAAACATCAATGCAAACAGATCTTAACAATGTTCAGACTAGTCAAAAGGGAATTGAGGAAACAGTAAAGGATGTTAACTCTAATGTAAGGGTTTTGCAATCGCAAATCAATGATTTAAGAACAGATGTGGGATTAATAGAATCCAGTCAAAAAGAGATTCAGTCCCAAGTCAAAAATATTCAGAATGATGTAAATCAAATTGAATCCATCCAAAATAAAATGGAGTTAGAGGTACAAAAAATCGAATCTAGTCAAAATCAGACGGAGGTTAAGTTAATGGAGCTAGAAAAATCAAGTAAAGAGTTTCAAGTTGAGATTAGACTAGACTTTGAAAAAAGTGTGAAGCTTAGTAAAAAAAAAATAGAAGCACTTCAGCTACAGTTTTCCCATGACACTAATCAGACCCAGAATTGCCTGGAGCAGTTGAAATGTGAAATGGGGACACTCCGAGCTCAAGTCACAGATCATACAAAACTTCTCAGGGAAGATTTTGACATAGATTTGAAAGGGATCATAAGAGATAATATTGTAACATTTCGTAAAGATATCATGAAAATTAATGAGGAATGTTTTAAAGTTGAGAAATCTAAGTTAGAATCCAAACTTGCCACTGGTCTTGCAACTAATAGCAAAGACATAATAAATGTTAGGGAAGATCTAAGCAAAAGAATGGATGGAATTCAAAATACACAGGTTAATAACATATCCGATTTAGAGAAACGTATTAATACTGTTGAAACTAAAGTCGACCAAAGTAAGATAGAGTTACATGAGGTCAGGGAGAAGAAAACTTCCGAGATTAATGAAATTAGAAAGGGTCTCGAGCAAATTAATCTAGAGGGGCATATCAATTTGGATACGCTAAAAGATCAATTGCGATCACTTTTACAGTCTGATTTTAGAGTTGTAGTTGAACAACCTGAAGTGATAGTACCTGGTAGTAGGGAAAGGATGATGCAGGAATCACCCAATAACGAACCCAACGTTCAACTCAGTCAAATGGAACATCCGAGTCCCATTCGAACAAGCAGGGAAACGTTTAGTTCTCCGAACCCCAACGTAGGCATGGATGATTATACTTCGAGATCGATGGAAAAGACACCGAATGTTACCATAATAAGAAACTTTGATGACAAACCTAGGAAGTTTAGCAATCTGGATGGAATGACACCGATCGAATTTTAAGGGCATTAAGAGATTACTTTTTGGAGTCACATGTGCCACGTGAGCGTGAGCTACGTATGGTGGAAAGGTTTCTTACCGATGCTCCGTTACAATGGTTCAGGGCCTTTCGTTACACATTTGACAGTTTTGAACAGTTTTCGGAGGCCTTCATACAAAGATTTTGGTCGATCGAGGTCCAACAAAATGTGAGATCAGAAGTCTATTCACGCAAATACTCCAGTACAGGACCAACCAGCTATGCTGAGTACTTTGAGTGTCAGTTAGCAAAACTCCGTTTTCTCCAGCCTCCGTTAACCCAATAAGAACTCCTTGAAGCTATCTCACGTCAATTGCCTGCGGAAGTAAAGAGATCAATTATTTCTTCCGGAGTATCGTCTTTAACGTCGTTGGATGACTTGTTACTTCGAAAAGATCACATGAGTATGATGACGCAACCTACCATAGTCAAAAATGCCAGGCAGGAATCGAAAGTTGTAAACGCGGTAATGATGAACCGTACACAGCAGACGGATCGTTTTGAGCAAAGAAGAGATGATAGAATGGGTCCTATTAGAAATACCCATCAGGAAGAGAGGAGATGGGAAAACCAACGTAGGGACGCCCAGGAGAGGCCATGGCAACGACGCTACGAGGAGAGAAATGTCTATCGAACAGATAATGATCGAAACCGGAATGATCACCGAGAAATGCCTTATAACAGGAATTACAGATATGAGCAAAATAATCGAGATAACAGGTATAATAGGAATGATAGAGATACCCGTGACAACAGAGATAAGAGACAAAATCAGGGGTACTCAAGATACAACAATTATCGAACGGAGGCGTCCGATAAGAAAGCGCAACAGGAGAGGCTCAAGGGAGGGCGAGATAAGTCCACGGAGGTTAGACGAAGAAAATCGAAGGAAAGAAAGGAAGAAAATCTAGATAAGTCACAACCCAGCACTAGCAGAGAAGGTTGGAGTTCAGAAAGAACACCTGACCGGGATAAAAGAAGGACGATTTCGAGAAGAGGTTGAGCACGGAGATGTCACGCATTCTACCTGTTCACGACTACAAGAAAGTGATTACCATGACAGAGAAGTCATTATAATAAAATCGCTAGGTCGTTCGGAAATAATTGTTATGAGGTAGTAAGCCTAAATGGAAGAGAAACGATAGGTCGTTTCAACGCAAAAATCCTGAAAAGATATGTGAAGAACATAGTCTGAGTGTTGACTGAATAATGCTACATATGCCGAAATTACCTGGAATGGTGTAAATAAAGGCTGAGGAGACTTTTATTTAAGGTATCAAAGGGAAAATGCACCATTATTCCTAAAGGTCTTAAGTACAGATATGGATACAATATTTTGGAACGCCCTGTAACTTTCAAGCTAGCCACTGAAGTATATCATAACAGCTGGTCTACAGCAAGCAAAAGTTCTGCTATCAAGAATGGATCGGTAGAGCTCGTATTTCCGACGAGAAGCCCGAAGGTCATCGATAATAATCATGTTGACATTGTCTAACATTATATCGATCGATTCACCTGAGAATGATTAATACGAATTAAAGTATATTTAGCACTATATGTAAGCAGTTATTTATGTCTGTATGCATATTTCCATGGCAGAAAGCTATTACAAAGCAAGTATGAAAAACAGAAGAAGATCTGTTAAGTCACTAGTGATTATACTTCGACTGCGATATATTTATATCGACTCGTGGCGTATAGAGGAGTGTGGGTAGCAGATGTCTTGCTCAAGCGACCTCGTGTGGAGAGCATATACTTGTGAAACTGACAGCGTGCAGTAATAATCCTGGAAATAGTGAAAGTGAAATGGCCAGTAAACGGGATTTTCAAAACGCGTGAGCGTGCATATGTTTATACGCTGGTTCGTTCAGCATTCTACGTGGAGTAGAGACTTGCTTAATGGGGATCAGACATGGTTTTAAACATGTTATATGTTTATCTTTGCGACCGTGTGTCCAGCACCACTAACGGACCATGCGGAAGAATACATTCATAATCCCGGCCACCAGCTCGGGTGTATTATGTCGTAACACTCTGCTTGTAAAACTTCATGGAAATGCAGCCTAGAGTTGATTCAAACTTTTCACAGTGGCAATACTTCTTTGGAAAAGGCACATTCTTAAGCAAGGTGTCAGAGGGAAGGAATACAATGAAGCCTATATCTATTACGATGACAGGCTAGAATACTATAGGAATACTGCATTAGCAGAGTGGTAGAGGGAACAGTGTGCAGCAACGTTCATTTACTATGAAGTGTACAAGCGAGTTTCGTAATGCAAGGGACCGCGCGGACACTTGTGAACTTGCTCACATTCGCATCCTTGTATTGGAACTATTAAGCAGCTGTTCGAATTCACTCTCGCTTCGTGACGAGTTGATAAACTGTTTGCGGTTCAGCCATCGGTATTCTAATGCGTGTGGAAAGATATCGCCAGGATATATTGGGACCATTTCGACCGGTCTGGAGTTGTTCGAGCCTAGGAGGACTATGGTTTGTTCTCTGGAGACCCAGTTGGAGTCCGGCATGTTTTGTGTTGGTCTGGAGCCAGGTATGGCCAACGATATCCTTTTTTCCCACATCCAGATTCGCCAAAGGTACAGATCACTTCAACTTGTTACAGTAGTGTAGCGTGGACATGTGAACAATCACAAATTGCCATATTTTGATTTTTGTAGATTAAATGGTTGAGTAGAAAGTGCAGGTTCGATGCTTAT
This sequence comes from Meconema thalassinum, assembly GCA_946902985.2. Lineage (NCBI taxonomy): Eukaryota > Metazoa > Arthropoda > Insecta > Orthoptera > Tettigoniidae > Meconema > Meconema thalassinum. The sequence continues at coordinate 231,765,307 of OX336389.2, read as the reverse complement.
TTCGAAGCTGACCTTCTATAATGCCAGGATTTTGACTCATAAAAATGAGTGCATCCTTTGTGAATTTTGATTGATAAATTTAAAATTGCAATAGTATTTTACAGTATTTAAACTGATATGCTCATTCTTATTTGTCGAGAAATCACTGTAGGAGGAAGATCTCCAGATTTTTGTGTAAGAATATTTTATTAACGCAATTTTTTAAAGCGGCGTTGAGAACTCTGACTGAGTTTTACATATTCTAGTGCATTGTTCTTTAAGCACTTTCGCTTGGATTATCTTATTCTTTGAGGAGAATTTTTTCTTTCCTTATTATTATAACGATATTAGGAAGTTTTCGGATCCTGTTATTCTGAATGTTACTTCGAGTCTTTAGACTATTTTTCTTCAGTTTATTAACAGATTTAACTTTTATTTTCTGAGCGTGATTTTCGGAGTGGATTGACTAATGGGTCATTAGTCGCTTCGCCTCTGTAGTTAACCTAGATCCATGCTGTAGGATTAATCCACCGACATTTTGCGTTCGGGAAATTCAGGGAAGATCTTATTTTGAGATTGGATATATATTTTTTTAATTTAATCGTTTTTACAACCTCAGTTTTGAGTGGTTGTGAATGTTATGCATTTCTTCTTTTATGAAGTTAACACTGGATTAAATTGATATCATTGCCTTTGGTGCAATGTTTTGCTCTATTAAGATTGTATTTGAACGACATCCAAATTTGCGAAGATAATTCCAGGGATGACTTACTATAAGTCATACGTTTAAGAACTATGAATATTGTAATACATCAATGTAAGGCAAGTTTTCTAAAAATAGGTGGAGTATTTCAGGAATCCACTAGGCTTTATTAATAACCTGTTACAGAATCAAATTATTTTTCTGAGCACGAGTTCAGGCTTTTATTATAAACAGCTGATTTTCATAATTGTGTATTTAAAACAGTAAGGCTCCAAGTATAGGTGCATCTTAGATTTTAAGAGGCATGTATTAGGAATAATGCTCTTGTGTTTAAGTATTTTGATATACTGTAGTGCTTTGCGAAGCAAATTTTCTTGTTGAAGATTGAGTACCGTGTGCCAATCAAGAATAGATTGAATGAGGTTTCAACCCAGAGAGGCGTTGTAATTAACCTAGTATGGTTAATATTTTGTCATAGGTGACTTTATCGCTGTTATTATCGTGAAGTAATGCCTGTGTGAAGATTAGTATTTTTCTGAGCATTATTATTAAAACTCTTGAGTGGATATCCAGTTCAATATTTCCAGTAAAATTATAAGGACTTTGCCATAGCATGTATGTTTAACAAGGATCACCGATAACTATTTAATGCTGAATCTATGATAAAATTTTGCTTAACTTAACTGTTCGGCAGATATACCCTGAAATTAGAAATGAAACAATTAAACAATTTTAGCAGAAGTGAATGTCGTGACATTACGTTAGTGGGAGGAGAATAATCGAAATTATTCTAGAATTTTCTATAAATTTGTATATTCTGTAAATATGCCATATTAATTTCATCGTTAATTAACAAGACCTTATAATGCTATTGAAAATGTCGTGTAAGATTATTGGTTATAATCAGGGTATTTTTGTGTAAGATGTTCATTAAGTTAATGAACCGAAATGAATCCAATTTATTCAATTCATATAATATTTTTTTGTGTGTGCTTATCCTATGGGATCGAAAATTATTATTATTATATTTTTTTTGAAAGATCTAAAAGTTAGTTGAGATAATGGGTAATTCATTTTGGAAGCCTTTCCCATATTCCATAGCTGAAAGACAATCCAGTATAATTAATGATATTTTTGATTGGTCGTGGTATCGACAAAATTTATATTTCTTGTCATGTTTATTCTTGCAATAAACTAATTTATTATTTGGTTTTAATTATTGCGTGATGCTTTATAGAGGTGATGGAAGGGTGTATTAAGGGGGCCATCGCTGGGTATTTTAGGGTTTACCACACCTTTGAGATTCTTTCTTCCTTTTGAAGAATTCTTGTGTTTTGAGCTAGTCTTTTCTTTCTCTGAGCCTTGGTCAGTCTTAATACATCCTGTTAGGTATTCGAGTGGCCCTATTATCCCTGTGTCTGTTGGTAGAACTTGGGTTTTTTTTCTAGTCGGGGATTTTCAGGTTCTACGATCCAGCTGTTATCCAGGGATTCAACAGGTATTGGTAGGTAATAAAAGGGTACAGTACCATCCCGGCATTTGCCCGAAGACGAAGTGGGAAACAACGGAAACCCACTTCGAGGATGGCTGAGGTGGGAATCGAACCACCTCTACTCATTTGGACCACCCGAGGCTGAGTAGACCCCGTTCCAGTCCTCATACCACTTTTCAAATTTCTTGGCCGAGCCGGGAATCGAACCCAGGACCTCCGGGGCGGCAGCTAACCATGCTGACCGCTACGTTACGGAGGCGACTAGGTTTATTGGAAACGTTAAATAGCTCCTTTGTGGTAACTTAAAAAAACATAGCATTATCATCACTATCACTATTACCACCTAGTCTTTATTGATCCTCCTGCAATGCCACCTTTTCCACAGTCTGCGTTGCTTTCGATAGTGTTGGTAGTTTTTGGATGGAGATGATTATTTAAACATAGCTTTTAGAAGATATGATAAATGATTTTTAAGAAAGTGGGCACTATCTTGAGTAGCAATATCTTTTTCTCGGTCTCGCTTTTTAGCATTTTGATATTTTTTGTCAACATTAACCGTGGATCGTTCAGAGTACTATTACCCACACTTAAAACCTCACTACTTCTACTTTTCAGATTGCCTCGACATTTTCTTGACCTCTCTTTTGAGCATGACAGAATATAATACCATCCATATTCTGACGATTATAGCTATAAGAGTAGCCTTGATAGAGTGCACGTTGTTTTCCTTTGTTGTTTGTAGTAAGCTCCATAGTAGTAACCAACCTGTCAGTATGATTTGCATCCTATAACGGTTACAACTGTTCTGATGATGGAGTGATTTACCATAAGCTTTTATGTTGGGTTGTGTGTTGACTTATCACCTTGTTATTCCCGTTGTCAATTGGGTCGGGTATGAGATGAGATGAAATTCCACGAGGCAGATGGTTTTTACGGCCTAATGTCCTTCCTAATACCAACCGCACGAAAATATTTTTTGTTGTGTGATGTCCTGCGAGGCCAAGTGCAGGTCTTCCGAGTTGACGCCCGTGGGTAACCGGCTTGCAGGGATGAGAAATAAAATGAATAAATATTAATGAACCTGGTCAAGAATGTAAAAGAACGAGGTTGTGGTCATAAGTTCGGTACCGTCCCAGCATTGTCCTGGAATAAAAATGAAAAATACATAATATCTTTTCTAGAATGGCTGAGACAAATATCAAACCCTTCTCTTGTATGTTTACCTCACGTGGTAGAGTGTACCCCGTTGCTTCCCTCACACCTGAGCCTAGAATCGAATCCAGACTCCTATAGTAGTAGTACAGGTGAATGATCGTGTGACCTCCTGAGAGGCCGAGTGCAGGTGTTTCTAATTCACGCCCGTGGGCGACCTTCGCGTCGTAATGAGGATGAAGTGATGATGAAGACGGAACATACACCCAGTCCCCGAGCCACGGGAATCAACCCCAGGAGATTAAAATCCCTGATGGCCCGGCCGGGAATCGAACCCGGGACACGGTGGGCCAAAGCCAAGCGTGCTAACCATTTCACCATGGAGCCGAACATAGTACAGGTAATTGCTAGCTTGGGTCTAATTAAAGATATACCAGAGACGCTGCTGTGGCCGCAAAAAGCAATAAGCCCAACAATGAGAAAATTAATAAAAGTTATTACAGTTAGAGTAAAGAAAATATTCAAACTGTTTCGCTAGCTCATAGCACATCATGGGCGGAAACAGATTATATTTGTGCAATCGCATCACCAGTGATAGTCGAGCAATGCACTGTCGCCAACAGCTAACAGTCCAAATTAACTGTTCGTTGCGGGTTTATTTCAATCATTGGTCGTGTGTGTACTTTAGAGTAGAAAATTTAAAATATCTTGGTTATAAGTTCCGTGTGACAAAAACTTTGTAACATTGCAGTCATCAGCTCCGTACACTTGCGAGTGTTTAATTCATAATATAGAGTTAGGATATCATGGCTATTAGCTCGGTGTACTTAAATGTGTCAGTATGGACAATGGTTATCTCGGGGGCGAGAACCGTGTGGTTAAAAATTTGCGATATCTTAGAGCATTAGCCCCGTGTACTTGGGTGTACATAAATCATATTATGGAGTTTACAATATCAAAGACGTTATAACCGTCTAGTTAGGGTAGTTAGATATCATGGCTATTAGCCCCGTGTACTTAAGTATGTTACAGATCGTGGTCACGTATTCCCATTTACTTGACTGTATTGTGAGATTAAAATATATCGGCAAATCACTCATCAGCCCCGTTCGGTGATAAACTTGAGAAATCATAGTCATTAGCCTCGTGTACTTGGGTCATTCGTTGCAAGTAGTTAAGAGGCTATAAAAACTTTGAGTCATATCGGTCATCCTGCCTAGAGCATTTTGGTAAATTTAATTACATTTTAAAATATCTTGTCGGTGCCTTGCAACGGGTGTTATATATGAGTTAGGACCAAATAATTAGTATTTACATAAGAGCAGGTCGTAAAGTCCCAGGGGGGGGGGCGTGGTGGCTCAGCGGTCTAGCTGTATGCCTCTCACCAAGGCGGTCCGGGTTCGACTCCCGGTCAATGCATGTGAGATTTTCGATGTGAAATGCCATGTCCTGTGGTTCGGATTCCACGTAAAAAGGAGGTCCCGTGGCTCATAATCACAAGATTCACGGTCACGTAAAACTACAATCTTCTTTCTTCCTTTTTAAAGTCCCAGATGCGGTTATGGTATTAATACATTAGGTCGGTTTTGCGAAATAGCTAGTGTTACCAAAGGAATATCAACAAAGAAAAACATTTGTCCAGTTAAGTGAAACAATTCATAAGTCAACTAGAGACTCCTAGGTCCAACTAGTCGCAAGTGCACATAATCACCGTAAATGGCTTTGTAAAGTTGAGATTAACCGCTCAGCTAACCTGTTAGGGTTCATGGCGCTGCTAAATGCTATGTTATGTTACTGTTTTAAAATCGTTGGCATATGACCTATTAGGCTAGATTCAAAATATTGAAAATTCATGCTGTATGTATGCTATGTAATGTTAAACCTCCAAGTAAGGTTGCTATATAATTAAACATTGTTCCAACCCTAAACAAGTTAGATCGCTCTACCGTATTTCAAATCATAAATCATGGCTATGTCGGTCAATCTAATAGGTTGGCGGGTCTAAGCTTTGGGACCGTTATATCATAGCACATCGTAAATCATAGGCAAGTCAGTTTGGGTCATAGCTTTGGGGTTGTATGTCATGTCAGCAAAACACGGACTTCCTTGTTTGTAACTCAAAATATGTCTTCCTACCCAGTTCAGCTGTTTCAAGATCCAGTTAATAGAGACCAATATCCGTAAATTGTATTCAAATCTTGCGAGAAACAAATATAAGTAAATAACGGCAAATGAAACTCAGATACTTTAAAAATGCAACTATTGTGGTCTACATTCCCTGCATTTCCAAGTCTAATTAGGATTAACCATCATCAGCGTAACATACATATATAAATAAATAAATAAATCATTTTGAAATTGAATAATAATAATTATAAAAATTAAATAATAATACAATTCATTAATACTAATAATTTTAAAAAAATTAAAAAACTGTCTCTTAGATATGGGACTTGTCTATCCTGCTCGTCTCTTGTAGGCCTATAATTTCCGATTTTTATAAAGAATGGCAAACCACTCTCTACAACCTTACCTCATGAGACAATAACAAAAGTCATCTAGTCTGTAATCTAACTCCTGTCTGGTCAACAAATTTATATTGCAAGGCCGCTCGAGGCCTAGAGAGATTTAATCTTAAACTACAGTGTAAATCAACTTTGTACATGCATTTCCGTGCGTAAAATAAGACCCCCTGTAAGTTAAATAATACCGGTAATAATAATAATAATAATTAACGAGTGATCATCCTGAATCTAACCATTAACAATATTCACCTCTCCCACTTAGGTACCCTCTTGGGCTAGCTGTAAGAGACAATCAAATAATAATAATAAAAATAATAGAAATAATAATAATAATAATGGTAATTACCTAATTTTAACTACAGTAAATTTAATTTCACACTATTTGGGGAAATGGTGCTGTGACATCATTTAATAATAAGACACTTGTCATGAATTCCTCCAATAATGGCTTCGCGAAACATTGGTAAAAAGAACTAATGGTATGGTATAATCGCGTTCAAATAAAGTGGTACCAACTAAATACTTAGGCCCTTTTGGGTAAAATTTTGCTAAATAAATGGACCATGGGAACGGTAATGTCATGCTATTTAATAGGATCCCTTGTATGATTTCCTACATTAATTGGTTTGGGAAATATCGGCTTAAGTCTAGCGGTAACATGCAGTTGCGGTGCATGCTTTAACGCTCACGGCTACAAGTAATATAAATTATCTCTAGCCATTCTCCCTTCCTCTCCCTTCCCTTTCCCGCTTGAGAGGTATCCTCTCTTGGTACAGCTACCACTACATCTCAATTAAATAAATAACCAGCTGGAAATGTTACAGTTACGCCCTTTTGGCAAAAAAAATCTAAAAATAAAACTAAATAAATAAAAATTATGAAAATAATAAATTAAAACATTAAATAAAATTAAAAGTAAAAAAATATATATTTAAAATGTGTAGTTAGGCCCTTCAAAAATCAAAATATAAAAAATAAATAATAAATAAAAGTATAGAAATAATAAATGTAAACATTAAATAAATTAAAAAGTTAAAAAATCGAAATTTTCAAAATGTGTAGGCCCTTTTGGCAAAATAAAAAATAGAAATAAATGGTAAATAAAAATTATATGAATAATAAATTAAATATTAAAATAAAATTCAAAAGTCAAAAAATCAAAATTTTCAAAATGTCTAGTTAGGCCCTTGGGCAAAGTTTGGGAAAATAAGTAGTCCATAAGAAAGGGGGCGTAATGCCAAATAATTTGACATCTCATACTAGTCTCTACGATTAGGGGTTCGGGAAATATAATGGGCATATGACCTTGCAGTTTTAGGTACTTTGGGGAAATCAAGAGTTCATCAATAATTATTTTCAAAAGCCCGCCAAAGTCTTACCCTTAGTCACGTCTGCCAAAGCAAGGCACAGTCACGTATAATTAAAATGGGTCCCTCGTGTAGTTTAGCCCTTTGGCATACAAATTTGGGTACAGCAGTGGTCCTCTGCAAAGGGGTTGTCACTCCGAGTCCTAGGACACGTCACATGTCCAAATCCGATCATTGGTTCGGGAAATATCGGCATAAAACCGAACGTCAGGTACCGTCGGGTTCAAATAAATTGCACTATTTAGAACTCTCACAGGCTATCTACTGTCGCCCACGGGCGTCGACTAGAAAGACCTGCACTCGGTCTCTCAGGAGGCCACACGACCAAAAAAATATCCAGGGTGAAATTTCAATCCAACCATGACTACGTTTATTTTATAGTATTCAAACTATCCTACTTATTTCATCTTCCGTAGCTGGTTTCAGGAAGTCTGACTTATTACACTTGTTTTGCCTTACCCTGCTATTAGCACATTATGATGCACATTCTCTCGTTCAATTAATATTTACACTTGTAGAGTTTACAACAGGAGAAATAATCATTGAATGCCGTTGCTACTTGTAAAGGTACATTAACAATATTTGTATTAGTTTCTAACCAAATATTTTCCCACGTCCAGAAATGCCTCTAGCTATTTTCCGTACTTCTCTGGCAAAGTTGTTATAATTTCTTATTCTATTTTCATATTCCGGGGCTTAATTTTTTATTTCTTCATAATATTCTACTTTAAATCTTTTATAGTTTACTTTTAAAACTTCTATCCAGTTTGCTTGTAGCTATCAAAAGCATCAACCATGGTTTGTTTTTTCTATTGCACATGTCAGACACGTTTATTGTTACATTCTCTTTACTAATGGCAGGATTAATTAAGACACACATTAATAATAGAACACAATTTTTCCCAAGCATCATTTACATCCATAATATTTCTCACTTCCCCCAATCAACATTACCAAGTTCAATTGGGAGTTTCTTTACATTATTATTAGATAAATTTCGTGTGTACTTCCGTGTGGACTGATGAGGATAAGCAATTTTTAATTCTTGGCTACGATGGTCTGATACAAAATTTTCCACAATAGTGCAAGTGCGTAATTCGCATGGTATGTTAGTATTAATGTAACTTGTTTATGTTTAGGAATGTTTAGTTACCCTAGTTGGCTCCTGGACAAGATTGTTAAAGCAAAATGGCAATATAATGTGTTTGAATGTCTCGAAAGACCTGTCATGTACCAACCTGTCTATACCCAAATCACCAACTACTACTATATTTCCATATATTTGGCTACTTTATTCAGTAGTAAACCAAACTGCCATAATAACATTTCGATATTTCCACTCGGGGCTCTATATACAGTACTCCTGCTACCATAGAAACTTTTAATATTCTTCATTCAGATGAATTAAAATACCAGCAACATCAAAGCCATGATCCCTCCCATAGGTCTTTACCTATTCCAATTCCTGGTATCTAACATTTATTTTACAGTTCAGACTGGCTAGTAGATGGGTGGTATGTATCTCCATATCATACGAGGTTTGCCCACGCATAGACATTATGATATTGAGGCAACTCTTTCCTATTCGGCGTCTTTTAAACACCACATGATCAGTTGTGTGCCATGGTGCTAGTGATGGCGTCACCTGACAGCTGGCCTGTGTCTCTTGGTCACTGTCTTCCTCAGACCGAAATGCTCATAGACAAGATTAATGGAAGATAAGAGACCCGCCCATAGAGCGGGTTCTTTATCTTGTACACGCACTGATATATATTACACTGCATATCTATTTTAGCTTCATACTGTAGAAACAGAACTGTGTAGTGAAGAATTTAAAATAACTCCTTAAATATACAGCACATTCAATTTCTTTTTACTTTTCACTTTGAAAAATGGCATAAGCTTGACGACTTGCCAGGAAAACATGGTATTAGAACCTTGCACATAACAGCTATGGCCCAAGGCTGCTTCTGGCTATGAAGTGCTTCGTCCATTGGTTCATATTACAACTAAATTATTACAACCTGCCTACGTTTCTTTTACAAGTAAATTAAGTTAACTGACTTATAAGGGGTACAACGAGATGTGTGGTAAAGCACAAATTGCCTAAATTTGTTTTGAAATTCAATACTCCGTTAGTATTTTTCGACATTACTATGCAGAAAGGATTAGTAAAATTTATGTGGTGATCCTTTTACTTATATAGTGACAGTACGCTGATAAACGAAATCGTAGGCCTACTTCCTGAAGGCAATATTTATAAAAAGAAAACACAGGAAGCCTTACTGTCACAATGCCTACACCTATACAACGATATCCAACAGTGTCCTATTGTTGAAGACTTGTTGGACTGTAGGCAACTAAAATTCCTTATACTCATTTCTTTGAGACCTAGATCTGAAGTCACTTATTCACTACACTCATTCAGCATTTCTTGAGAATGATACAATAATTCGTCCAACTGTGTTTCTAAAGTAGTTTTAAATAACCTCTCCAATACTGGCCTAAACTCTAAATCAGGGAGATAGTGAATGCTGACCATTTATAATGCAGCGCCTATTATTCTACGTTTCGAGGTAATCGTTAAATAGATCCATGTAATACTATTATTATATTTAAGAATTTTACGGTATCACCATATTTTATATATGAAGATATTGAACATGTGACTTAGGCAATAATAATAATGATAATAATAAAAACAATAATAATAATATTGACTCAGCTTTTAGAGCTTGAGACATTGTCGTTTTAGGCAATTTGCTCTCCAATTTTGTCATTCGATTTAGCACTGCCATCGGGCAGAGAAACCAAAACTCTATTGTGCGTCCTGTCAGTCAGTTCGGCGACTTAAATAAAACCTCTTCACCTGCCAGCAAGTTTAGCTTGATGATCATCGATCAATTGGATCGTGAGTAACCGATTTTAGAGTTTGAAACTTCTGAGAACACGCTTCAGAATATGAAGACGTACGTCATGGGGCGTGGTGGCGCAGCGGTCAAGCTGTATGCCTCTCACCAAGGTAGACCGGGTTCGATTCCCGGTCAATACATGTGAGATTTTCGAAGTGAAATGCCATGTCCTGTGGTTCCCGTGGCTCATGATCGCGAGATTAACGGTAAGTCATACAATTTGTAAGTCAGAGTAAATACTGAGTGCAATGCCCCATTTGCGCGTACACTTGCATTCTTGAATTTATGAAGCAGCGTTGAGCAGCTGTCAAATTTCAACATTGTCACTATTCAATATATAGTATCGTGTCTATTTGATGTATATTTAAGATTGATGTTATGTGTAATTTTGATTCTGATCGTTGTGCGTCTTTAGAATAGTAAGTCTCTTATAAAATCTACTTTGTTGTCAAATTTTGTCATTATCACTCAATCGCCTCACATGTTATTAATTGTAATACTACATGTATTCAATGTGGCGATTGTGTGTAATATTCTCTCGGTAGAAGGAATTAGGATTTAGGATGTAGGATTTCTCTCTTACTAAGGTTTGTGGTAGTTAAATGGTTGCAGTTACATTGCAACATTTATTATTATATAGTGCACATTGTCCTAGTCCTAGACTTGTATGGTCAGCAGACATAATCTCTTCCACGATATTACATTCTTAACAAATTTTAAAACATATGAGTGTTTTAGATTGAGAATTGTCAATTTAAATATTTTATTTATTGAAGATGCCATTTAAGCATACAATTGAGTTATGCAAGTTCCCCCTTTTAAAACCTTATTGTTCAATAACATCCTGTAATATTTATCAATAACCTCAATAGTACGTAAAGCAATAATCTTTACTATATGAACTCCATGTACTTGTGCGCTTAGCAGAGTAAAGTTCTCTCACGACACTACCATCTTTCCAAATTTCCAAATTGCAAGTTTTAGAAGCTGAACAATAGGTTTTAAAATATTATATATTAAAGATAGTCGTTGTGTGTAATATTCAGTCTGGTAGACCCAATTTTCATAAGATTTTGTGGTAATTGCTCAATTATATCCTGCAATACCTATTTTTAAGTTTTAACCGTACGTATGGCCGCCATCTAGAATTATTAAGTCGATATACATGTACCTTCATCACATTGAAGCCCTTTCACGATACTATCTTTTTGCTGAGATTCCAAATTGCAAGTTTGTAAGAAGGTGCATTTTCTATATTTAATAATATGTTATATATTCAAGATGGTGGTTGTGCGAAATTTACAGTCTGATACTTAGGACGAACATGTTAGCTCCTTATGGATTTAGAAAGAAGGATCTCCGGTTTGTAATGGAACATCTTGTTTTTGCTATCATCTTGGCTTAGTTCAACACCTTGAGCATAGTTGACACAAGTGTGCCTTATGTAGGGAACTCATTTCGACGTGACATATTTCATCAGCCGAGAAAGTGAGAATTCAGGAGTCAAATTATTTTAATTGTTGCCTTCTTTAAGAGGAAATATGTCTAAGCGCAATGATAGAAATCGAATGATACAAGTAGAAATAAGCATTACAACTAAATTGTGAATTTCAATAAAGTAACAAATATGTCTGCACTGATGAAGGCAAAAGGGGAAAGACCAGCATAATAATAAAATTGACCTTTCTGGAAGTAGTACGTTGATACACCAAAAATCAGATTGTAGTGGGCCTTTCCCAGCGAATATGCTTTCTACTGAACCCTTCAGAATAGCAGTGTTTTATGCAAGAATCTTAGATCAAGGGGTCGCGTTCAGTTCATAGTGTGGTGTTTACGTCCGCCAAACTACGTGCTTTTCTGAGGCAAGGGTTATAGGATGAAAACTATAACTAAGAAAGAAAGGAGACAAAACGTAAGATAATAACAAGATTTAATAACTAATTTGTGCATAAAAGAATAAAACAAACACTAATAAACAAAATCCTCCCTGAATTTTTCCTGACAGGAATATTTATCACTTTGAGGAGTCAGATGGATCTCCCCCTTTCTAATAAAATGTGGATCCAAGTTCCACTATCTTGCATGTGAATTTATGTTCGCGTGGTGACTATCTACGGGAAATGAGTGCTTGGATGATCATTCGTTCACAACGGGTTAACAGCCACGGTGCTCACAAACAATCATCTCGTAAAATCAACTTTTATGGCTATGGGCATAACATTAATAAAAATCCTTAAATCTAACTCTGACACACATATTACAACTCTACTATTTACAGGCATCTCTCTGAGACCCTTATTAGTGTGGTGACACACTTAACCCAATGAGCCGCCACAGTGGCCAGATACTCAACAGCAAGGAAACACAGCGCCGCACGTGACTCACGGGTCACTGACATGAAAAATAAACAAAGAATAAACCAACAACAACAAACAACCTGAGTGGTTAAGATTACTTTATATTAACATAACTGCATGTTAAGGAAACGCTTCGAAGGTAATCGTGTTTCGTAGGCAACTCCCATTTATTTAAACAATTTTACCATTGATCAGTTTCTCACATTTATATTTATTTTCAAGTAATTTGGAGCCAGTCGTGCACTCCACTTTAATGAGCTCTGCTTGCGAAACTCAGTCAGCCCTTGTGACAACAACTCACCCCTTTCCACAATACCAGTCATGTCCCCCATCCAGTGTATATAAATAGCCGACCAGCGGAACTGTTATCTCAAGGAATCAACAGCCGCTAACATCTCCTCCCACTCAACATATGGTCAGACAATAATCACATATCCATAATTGTCCTCGCAAGGATGCAATCTGAATCTGATACCAAGCTGACAGAAATCAGTCTCTGCTGAAGTTCCCGCTTGTAATACCACAACAATATACTCACAGTACACACATCTGGGACTGACATAACACCTTTCACATGGGTCTGCTGAATTAAAGCTCGCAAACATTTAACACAATATTTAAAACCTACGATAGAGCTGAGTACTCTTCGTCACAAATTACATTGCTCCAAAGGCAATAATCACACTGAATCTGATCAATAATAAATTTCAACAAAATTTTAATTACCCTCCAATCTACTAAATAATTAGATTAATTCAGTCCTACTTCTGAAACACGACATATCTCCGAGAGACGTTTTTAACCGCACTTCGTAACCTAGGCGAACACGGCCGTTCACATAGATACGTTAGTTAACACAACACAAAGAAAAGAACCTTCCATTAACTACAATTGTGCGAGCTGCTTCCAAACAAAAGTGTGCCAGATCAAACAAAATATACTACATTAAATCACACAAGCAAAGTATTTACAAAAATATGTCCCATAAACCATAAGTTAATTTAATAAATAATAAAATATTATTTGTACTCATCTCGTGTTGTAGTCACCCGTCAAAGAACATCAGATGCCATTCCCCAACTAGATGCTCTTTATCTCATAGCAGCCATCTGGACGGACTGTTGAGAATTCCACACTTCCTCTGCATTCATTGATGTCATCCTTGCGCTGATACAAAAATTAGGTTATTATACACTTTATGTCTGACTACTAAATTCGCTTGTTCAGGTACTAAATTCCCTGTCACTGTTCGTTGGCGAATTATCGACGCTACTGTCCCTATAACTATAGTACTAAGACTATCTATCACTGAATTTACCACTTTTCAATGAATCTCCTGTGTCCTCGACACAAAATTACCAGTCTACGTTCGTAGACGCACAGAATAATAATAGTATATCCTCAACACACGGAATAAAAGTCATGTCTCCTAGACACACGGAATGAAAAGTCAATCTCTGTAGACGCACAGAATAATAATAGTGTGTCCTCAACACACGGAATAAAAGTCAATGTCTTGGCTCTTCGACACACTTATAAATGAACTGGCCCTTGGGTCTAGATGGAGGGGGATTTTATGTAAAAATTTATCGAAGTAATTGTGATACAGGAATGAAATAGATATCACTGAACTCGTAATATTGCACAGGTCAAGAATATGCCCATTAATCCTAGAATCGATCGTAGAGATTTTGTCTAGGCGATTTCCCGCGTGAATGCTAGCCACCGCGTACCCCAGCCAGAGTTGGCGCGCAAGTAGGCATTCTCTTCTCATTGGTTCTCCATTTCTCTGTAATTTGGCGGTTTCTAGTAGATCTTGGCGTCTTGGGAGTGTCTATTTTCTTCATCAGCCATTCACGTTACTGCATCATATTTCTTCTAGGCGCGAATATCACAATGAACATACCAGAACCATGTCTCACCGCGCGTCGCTTCTAAAATTGAGGTAGCCACTCCTGTCCCTGTGATACATCGCTCTGCTATTTCTTTTCATAGCTCAAGTACTTAGCCTTTTGTTAAACTGATGCAGGTATGTCCCTACTGTCTCCAACAAATGCTTGAAATTTCCTCATCACTGTCTGGCTACTTTCATGATGCTGGTTGAAATATTTATTAATTGAAGAAATAAAATAGTAGAATCATTTAACCAACATAGGGTAAAGGGTTCACAACTCTCCCACTCACAAAATTTCGAACTTAGGAATAAAGTCGACAATTTTACAATACTTCCGTAGGCCAATTTGTTTTATTTCCAGAATCACCCCTTTTTCTTACTCGGTCTAGGCGCTCCTGTCTTCAATGGCATTTACTCGTTTTCATATCCTGCTTGTCTCTTCCCCTTCCAATCTTGCGTGACGCTCTGCTGCCTGCGGCAATACCTTACTCGCCTCGTTAATGTTTGTCAACAACAAGTCTACTTCCTCCTTCATCACGTGCCGTAGTCAATTGCTCCCCGTTGACTTTGTTGATAGTAGGACGTCCGTATATTCAAACAGCGTCATTATTTCGGCGCTACCATGGTTCACTTCGACGATATTTCTTTAGGTTGGCAGCGTTGTAAACTGACATTGTTCCTGTGCTTAATTCTTTCACTCTGTAAGCATTATTTCCAAGGTTTCTTACGATAGAATAGGGTCCTATGAATTTTTCGCAGAACTTACTAAAGATTTTCTTTTCTGGGTCCGATATAGCAGGTCGTTTTACCAAAACGAGCTGGTTGACTTCAAGATCACCGTGGAACCTCTTATTTCTTACTCGCCGTAATCTGCGGTCTGCTTGTTTCCTCATGTATTCTCTCGTTCGTTCAATTCTCAGGTCTGGTGCTATCATGGGATCTTGTGGACAGTTAATGATGCTTTTCCACGTTATTACTGGATACTTGTTCTTGTGTAGGACCATAGGGATTTGTCCTGTTGACTCGTGCCTGGTAGAATTCATGCATGTCTCTACGTCCTTAATTTTATCGACCCATTTGTGGTGTTCGTTCGGAATGAAGATCCTCAAATATGCAGTTACAGATTTAATTACTCTCTCGCTTGGATTAGCTTGGGCATGTCGGATACTGCTTAAAATATGTTTTATACCCATGTCTTCCATTCCTTTCTTGAATTGGGCGCTTGTGAAATAACTGCCGTGATCTGATAATATAAACTCTGGTTTTCCAAGGGTTGGAATAACTCTATTACGAATGCGACTGAGTACCTGCTTCGATGTTGTTTTCTGAATAGGGCAAAGTACTACAAACTTAGAAAATACATCAATGCACACTAGCAAATGACGGCAACCTCTCCTTCCCTTCGGAATTGGACCAAGACAGTCCATCGCCAGTAGCTCACATGGTTTCTGAGGTAGCAATGGTCTAGGATATTGCCTCAGTAAATAATTATTTGGCTTTGTTCTCTGACACGGGTCACAAGTTGTAATGACGTCACATATTGTTGTTCTCATACGTGGCCATGTAAATGTCTCTCCTATTGTCGCTTCGCACTTGTCTAAGCCCACGTGACCGTAACTTTCGTGCGTATGCCATGTCAATCCTCGTTGTAACGATGCAGGTACTAATATGCGTAACTTGGTGTGGTCATTATCTACCCATTTGTGCAGCAAATTGTTGACATAAACATATCTTCCTTCTTTGGCTTTCGCTTCTCGAAATGCAGGTGTTCCTGTAGGTAGTTGCTTTTTGAAGTAATTAATTAATAGCATCATCCATGGTTCCGCTTCCTGTTCTCGCTGTATCTCACGTAACTCCTCCAAGAATTCCCGGTCCTTCGGTGTTAACTCCAAGTGTTGTACCATCGCTGTTTCTTCATTATCAGGCTCTGGGTTCCTGCTGAGTGCATCCGGTATCACGTTCATCTTCCCTGGACAATGTTCAATTTCAATGCTGAACTGCTGAATGTATATAGACCAACGTGTCACACGTTCGCTTGCCATTGACGTCTTAAACAAGAATGTTAATGCCTTGTGGTCAGTTCTGACAACAATAGGGTAACCATAGATTATTCGTTTCCATTGTTGGAGCGCATGAAGGATGGCCAACAATTCTAGCTCGGTTACAGTATAATTTCGTTCGTGCTTACGCAATTTTCGGCTGACAAATGCCAAATATGTTTTGTGCTGCAGGTTCGCTGGATCCTCTTGGTAGAGCATAGCACCTATCCCAATTAGTGAAGCATCCGCTTGGATTATAAATTTGAGCTTGAAATCTGGATATCCTAATTTAATGCAGTTTTCCAATAGCTGTTTTGTTGCTTGGAATGCCTTCTCACATTCCGCGTTCCATGACCATTTGTTATTTTTCTTTAACATTTCTTGCATTGGAGCTACAGTCTCTGTATAACCTGGACAGTTTTCTTTAAAGAATCCCGTTACGCCTAAGAAAGCCCGAATGTGCTTGACTCTCGTTGGTGTAGGGAAATTCTTTATTGCTTCAATCTTGGCTGGATTAGGCTTCACTCCCTCCTTGTCAATGACGTGACCCAAATATAATATCTCGCTCTTGAAGAAATGCGATTTCTTCAGGTTTACTTTGAAATTCGATGCGTTCAAGTTGCCCAATACTTTATCTAAATTTTCCATGTGAGTTTCAATGTTGTCAGATGCCAACAGAATGTCGTCAATGTATCGCACCGTCATCTCCTTTACTTCCT
Organism: Meconema thalassinum; assembly: GCA_946902985.2. NCBI lineage: Eukaryota > Metazoa > Arthropoda > Insecta > Orthoptera > Tettigoniidae > Meconema > Meconema thalassinum. The sequence continues at coordinate 231,748,168 of OX336389.2, read as the reverse complement.
CGGTTAGGTTCCGGTCCAGTGCTCGGATTAAAGCACAGCCCGCTGTTTTGACCCCAAAAGGCATTCTGACGAAACAATATGTCTGGTTATCGAATAAGAAGCCAGTTAGAAGCTGTGACTTCTCATCCAATTCAAGATGATGGAACGAGCTCGTCAGATCGACTGATGAATAAATGCTCTTGTTTTTAAAGCCTTTTAATACGTCTCTGATAATTGGCGCTCTGTCATACTCAGGAAAAATGAGTCTCATGTTGAGATTTCTGGCATCTAAACAAAGTCTAATAGATCCATTTGGTTTTGTGACTGCCAAAATTGCATTTAGATAAGGTGTCTTCCTTATCACTCCAGCTTCTAACATCTCATCTATAATGATTTTAACTTGCCCACGATATTTTTCAGGAATTGGGTACAATCTGCTTTTGAAAGGTGACCAGTCCTCGACTTGCATAGAGTACTTGAAATTTAAAATTTTCCCAGGTACTGTATCAAATACGGTTTTGTGCTTCCTTAAAATCTCTTCCAACTGTTTTCTGTGTTCACCCCCAAGTTGAATGTCATTGAGCCGCTCCTGTAGTAACTCTTCAAATTGTGCATCACTGTCATCTCCTTCTGTTAATAAAGACCATATCTCCTGGGATTCTATCTCCTCATCTAGTTCCACAACAGCCCCTTCTACGATGTTATCTTCCGCCTTTCGTACCTCCTCTTCCGTCTCTTCTGATATTGCTTCCAATGCCCAAGAATTTACATCTCTTCCGGTAGTGATTTCATCCATATGCAATCCCACGTTTTTCAGCTGGTCATATTCTCTAAAACTGACTGTATTCTTGTGTAAATCTATCACTGCTTGATAGTCACAAATGAAATTTGCACCAAGAATTATATTGAAATTCATCTTTGCCATGATAATGAATGTTTGCCCAAAAGTATGTTCCAATATGTTCAGCTCTAAGTATGCCTGACGTTTACAAGTAACGGTGCGTTCAGGAATAACACCCCTCACTTTGAGCTGTGGTACCGGAATTACAGGAATATTCTGAGTCCGTCCCAACTCTCGAACCAAGGCCTCCGATACTAGACTGATCTGTGACCCTGTATCCAATAAACATCTTATATTAATTCCACCAATCCTTGCGTAAATAATGGGTAATTGCCTAATTTCATCGTTCCGTGGTTTCACCGTCTCTTCCAGGCAATCTTCTGGTAAAGCAATCCATTATTGTATGTTCGCTACTATCCATCCATCTTCAACTTCCGACTGTTGTGTTTTGAGACTGTCTCCTTGATCCAAAATTAACATTTTTTTAGCTCCATTTCGACTCCCATCATCCTTCTGTCGCTCATGTCCATGATATTCCTCTTGTCTCAGTAGACTTCCAGCTTCCTCAGTATGTGTATCTGGGTTCTTTCTGTTCCCAATGGCCTTTTCCCATCTTCCTAGTTCTCCACCTTGATTAGCGTGTAACTCCTCTAAGTAATTTTGTGATTGAGCGTGCCTATCATCCCAGTCATCTCGATAGTTACGTTGATCTCCTTGATTTTTATCCCTCCTTCCTTTCCATCGTTGATTGGCATTATAATCACCGTATCTTCCATAAGGCCTGTCATTCCTTCGATTATCACGCCATTGTTGATATCCTCTCTGTTGGTATCTATTGTTGCCCTGGTATCTATTGTTGTAATAATTTTCGTTACGCTGATATGGTCTGTTTTCCCCTTCTTCCTGGTTTCGCCTAGGTGTGGAGGTGCTCGTATTAGTACCCTGCGTTTTAGTATTTCCCTGTTTTGTTTTTACGACCTCTGTAGTGTTGACTAATTCCAGTTGTCTTCCTCCTCTAAAATGACTATGAGATGTGGTCTCATCTATTTGCCGTAATATCTGCTCTGCATGTAGGGCCGTACTGACGTTTGCTGCTACTAGCACTTGCTGTACATTAACTGGCATTTGCCTTGCTATTGTCATCACCAAATCTGATTCGTTTAATGGGTAATCCAGATCGCGAAATTTTAGCATTTGCATGTTAAAGAAATCCGAGTATTTTGTCTGCTGGGTAGTTTGGTATTTTCTAGAGTAAAGCTCCATTCTTAAACTCTGTTGTATGGCGGGAGACCAGTATTTGCGCAGAAACGCTAAGTTAAAGTCTGACATGGTTCCAAATGTGTATTTGAAACTTAAAAACCAGGTGAGAACATTCCCTGATAAAAATCTCTCCATCATTCTCAATCTACGTGCTTCAGGTACCCTAGTGTCATTAAAGTGGTCTTCAATCTCTTTGATAAAGGCCTTAGGCGTTACCCCTGAATTTTCGGTGTATTTCTGCGGTTTGTAGTCATTTGAGCGAATTACTTGAATAAGTTGTGTGGGCTGATGACCGTCCTGTGGTGTCGAGCTTCTATCTACGTTCTTACGAAATCCTTCCGTGTTTGTTGTTAATGGGCTCTCTGCTTGATTCTGACTTCCTGCTATGCTGGGTTGGGGACTATGTGAGTCATCCTGCTTGTCTTTCAATGCTCCCGTTTTAAATATAGATGATTGTTCTAATGAGCGGAGTTCGGCTTTAATGATCCTGTCTGTCTGCTCTTTAAGTCTATTTTTTACATCTTGCTCCAAAGCTTGAATACGCGTGTGGTTTTCGCCTACTGTTTTAATAATGGTGGATCTTTCCTCCTTAGAATCAATATTCATTTTCTTCCAATCTTTCCTGATCTGTTCTTTAATCGTGCTTATTTTCTCTTCAATTTGGCTCCTATTTTCATCCTGATTAATTTCTATCTGGCTCAGCCTTTCGTCTAATGTACTCTTAAATTGTTCTTGTTCCGTTTCTAAGCTTTTCCACTGTTCCGCTGATTTTATCTCTAGACGGTCCATATCTTTAATTATGCCTGATATGTTCTCATCTACTGCTGATATTTGTTGTTGAATGACCCTGCCACTTTTCTCCATCTCCTTAAATCGACCTTCCAACTTATCCTGGGCTATTTTGACCTCGCTTGTATTCATTGTGCATGCTATTTCAATCTGCTCTAATTTAGCTAACACCGTTTCATCGAGAATGCTAAGTTTTTTATCGAAAATACTCTCCATTTGTTTAATCTGCTCTAATCGTTTCTCATTATTTTTGCTTACATCAAGGGCCAGTAATACCATCTGTTGGTTTGTGTGCTCTTTCATCTCTGCGGTTAACGAAGCTAATTGGTTCGTGTTTTTATTATTTTGCGCCTCTAACTGTGAATTTATAGTGTCATTAATTTCACTCTTTAATAACCTAGCTTGTTCCGCCTGATATTCATTTTGCTCAATTCTACTGTTATTTAACTGTGTCCGCAATGATTCACTTTGTTCTAACAGTTTAGTATTTAGCGATTTACTTTGTTCTGACATTTTCGTATTTATTTGTTCAGATAATTTTGTATTCAACGCTTCACTTTGCTCTACCATACTAGTGTTTATATGTTCAGATAATTTTGTATTCAACGCTTCACTTTGCTCTAACATATTAGTGTTTATAGATTGACTCTGTTCTGATAATTTAGTGTTTATTTGTTCGGATAACTTCGTGTTCAGCGATTCACTTTGTTCTGCTAATTTAGTATCCAACAATTCCTGAGTTCTCCTTGCCGCACTTTCAATGATCTCCTGGATCTGCGCCACCGTTGCCATGTTTTACAATATATATGAGACATATGGGAAATGGCATACGCCAATGCCCTTTGACACGCACATACATCCAATGCACATTTAATTTCTTTATCCTACTCAGTTCATTTATTTTTACCTTTGAATCCCATTAATTGATTGCATCTCTGAGTAGTTCTAGTTTTACTCAATTTAATTTTAACCCCAAGCACATATTTAGTCATTAAACAGTTATCCTGATCTGATATTAACACTGACTAATTAACAAAGTATTAATTGTCATTTTAGGCTACAGCCTCCTAATATTTCCATGAGTTTGACTTTCTACACAAATCTAGTTTTAACTTTATCATTGGGCGCCCGGTATCACATCTTCATTTTACTTTAATTTAAAAGACAACAACGTGAACCGTATTTTACTTTGCAAACTCCTGATTTTAATTTATCTTTCACACATTTGGCGGTATCCACTTCGCCTCAACTACTTTTAATAAAATATCACTTCCCGGTGATTAAATACTGTCATATCTGCCTGCACTTGCGGCATGCCAGTTTTACTCAAATGCGCCACTATTGACATGTGTAATCTCCCCGTTACACCACAGTGAATAGCCCCACCGTTGGCCGTCAGTTTTCACCTATGAACCCTTCAGAATAGCAGTGTTTTATGCAAGAATCTTAGATCAAGGGGTCGCGTTCAGTTCATAGTGTGGGGTTTACGTCCGCCAAACTACGTGCTTTTCTGAGGCAAGGGTTATAGGATGAAAACTATAACTTAGAAAGAAAGGAGACAAAACGTAAGATAATAACAAGATTTAATAACTAATTTGTGCATAAAAGAATAAAACAAACACTAATAAACAAAATCCTCCCTGAATTTTTCCTGACAGGAATATTTATCACTTTGAGGAGTCAGATGGATCTCCCCCTTTCTAATAAAATGTGGATCCAAGTTCCACTATCTTGCATGTGAATTTATGTTCGCGTGGTGACTATCTACGGGAAATGAGTACTTGGATGATCATTCGTTCACAACGGGTTAACAGCCACGGTGCTCACAAACAATCATCTCGTAAAATCAACTTTTATGGCTATGGGCATAACATTAATAAAAATCCTTAAATCTAACTCTGACACACATATTACAACTCTACTATTTACAGGCATCTCTCTGAGACCCTTATTAGTGTGGTGACACACTTAACCCAATGAGCCGCCACAGTGGCCAGATACTCAACAGCAAGGAAACACAGCGCCGCACGTGACTCACGGGTCACTGACATGAAAAATAAACAAAGAATAAACCAACAACAACAAACAACCTGAGTGGTTAAGATTACTTTATATTAACAAAACTGCATGTTAAGGAAACGCTTCGAAGGTAATCGTGTTTCGTAGGCAACTCCCATTTATTTAAACAATTTTACCATTGATCAGTTTCTCACATTTATATTTATTTTCAAGTAATTTGGAGCCAGTCGTGCACTCCACTTTAATGAGCTCTGCTTGCGAAACTCAGTCAGCCCTTGTGACAACAACTCACCCCTTTCCACAATACCAGTCATGTCCCCCATCCAGTGTATATAAATAGCCGACCAGCGGAACTGTTATCTCAAGGAATCAACAGCCGCTAACATCTCCTCCCACTCAACATATGGTCAGACAATAATCACATATCCATAATTGTCCTCGCAAGGATGCAATCTGAATCTGATACCAAGCTGACAGAAATCAGTCTCTGCTGAAGTTCCCGCTTGTAATACCACAACAATATACTCACAGTACACACATCTGGGACTGACATAACACCTTTCACATGGGTCTGCTGAATTAAAGCTCGCAAACATTTAACACAATATTTAAAACCTACGATAGAGCTGAGTACTCTTCGTCACAAATTACATTGCTCCAAAGGCAATAATCACACTGAATCTGATCAATAATAAATTTCAACAAAATTTTAATTACCCTCCAATCTACTAAATAATTAGATTAATTCAGTCCTACTTCTGAAACACGACATATCTCCGAGAGACGTTTTTAACCGCACTTCGTAACCTAGGCGAACACGGCCGTTCACATAGATACGTTAGTTAACACAACACAAAGAAAAGAACCTTCCATTAACTACAATTGTGCGAGCTGCTTCCAAACAAAAGTGTGCCAGATCAAACAAAATATACTACATTAAATCACACAAGCAAAGTATTTACAAAAATATGTCCCATAAACCATAAGTTAATTTAATAAATAATAAAATATTATTTGTACTCATCTCGTGTTGTAGTCACCCGTCAAAGAACATCAGATGCCATTCCCCAACTAGATGCTCTTTATCTCATAGCAGCCATCTGGACGGACTGTTGAGAATTCCACACTTCCTCTGCATTCATTGATGTCATCCTTGCGCTGATACAAAAATTAGGTTATTATACACTTTATGTCTGACTACTAAATTCGCTTGTTCAGGTACTAAATTCCCTGTCACTGTTCGTTGGCGAATTATCGACGCTACTGTCCCTATAACTATAGTACTAAGACTATCTATCACTGAATTTACCACTTTTCAATGAATCTCCTGTGTCCTCGACACAAAAATACCAGTCTACGTTCGTAGACGCACAGAATAATAATAGTATATCCTCAACACACGGAATAAAAGTCATGTCTCCTAGACACACGGAATGAAAAGTCAATCTCTGTAGACGCACAGAATAATAATAGTGTGTCCTCAACACACGGAATAAAAGTCAATGTCTTGGCTCTTCGACACACTTATAAATGAACTGGCCCTTGGGTCTAGATGGAGGGGGATTTTATGTAAACATTTATCGAAGTAATTGTGATACAGGAATGAAATAGATATCACTGAACTCGTAATATTGCACAGGTCAAGAATATGCCCATTAATCCTAGAATCGATCGTAGAGATTTTGTCTAGGCGATTTCCCGCGTGAATGCTAGCCACCGCGTACCCCAGCCAGAGTTGGCGCGCAAGTAGGCATTCTCTTCTCATTGGTTCTCCATTTCTCTGTAATTTGGCGGTTTCTAGTAGATCTTGGCGTCTTGGGAGTGTCTATTTTCTTCATCAGCCATTCACGTTACTGCATCATATTTCTTCTAGGCGCGAATATCACAATGAACATACCAGAACCATGTCTCACCGCGCGTCGCTTCTAAAATTGAGGTAGCCACACCTGTCCCTGTGATACATCGCTCTGCTATTTCTTTTCATAGCTCAAGTACTTAGCCTTTTGTTAAACTGATGCAGGTATGTCCCTACTGTCTCCAACAAATGCTTGAAATTTCCTCATCACTGTCTGGCTACTTTCATGATGCTGGTTGAAATATTTATTAATTGAAGAAATAAAATAGTAGAATCATTTAACCAACATAGGGTAAAGGGTTCACTACATTTTGTTCAATGCTTTACTTGAGTTTGATATCGCGTTGCACAATTGAAGAGCTGACTCCAAAAAACGTTCCAACTGGCATTTGCCGAACTGTTCAGGAAAGACGAGAAACATAATATTCACGACTCAATATTATTGTGTTTACACCGTGAAGATCAGAAATAAAAAACTTCGATACAGTAAGCCAGCTAGAAAGTGTTGGTGCATGGCACATCATATCTCAAAATGAAGCGCAACTCTCCTGTGTGTTGCCAATTGGAAAGTTGTTGGAGTCAGCCTATCAATTAACTAAGAATTTAGGCGTTTAACGTCCCCTTTAACTGCTGTGATTTTACGTAGATTACTAATGAGTAAACACTGTACTGTGTTGGTTTATCCCCTGGATTTTGTAAGAGACAATGTACATTCTTGGAATTACTGTATTACATCACAGGTTTGCTAGCAAACATTGTTATGTGATTCTTTATGCATATTCTGCAATATCTGAGCCAAAAGAGTTAAGTCAAGGTTTGGGCTAAAAAAGAAGTGACATCTTCAAATGGTCCTAAGTCGAATTCAATATCCAATCATAATATTTACATAACTTGAAAATGTAATGATCCGAAGGGTTTAATTCACCATAGGCCCTTTCTATTTCAGGTGTAACTCTATACAGTGTGGTCCACCCGCCCCTTATTATTTAGTTTTATGAAACCCAACTAACACTGCATTTCTCCCGATGGTCGATATTGCTCTGCCCTCTGACTGTGTGACAGCAATGTAATTGGGTCATGGGTCCAGCAAAGAAAAACCGGCCTTAAACTTTTTCCCCGCAAAATACTATGGCCCATTCTACTAACATATGACTTATTGCTCCTTGAATTAACACACATCCACGTAATACGATCGAATTAATAGTTTACGCCACGTGATCTGTAATAGTAGAAAGTTAAATCAACACTGTAAACCGAGATTGAAGACTTTGAGATGGACTTAAACGTTTGAGGTGGGACGGCTACAGTAACAACTGCAAGTGCAGCGCGCGCTGTCTACCGTGCTTTGGTGGCAGATTCGGTTGAAGTATGGCCGTAGACGGCGGGCGAGAATGGCTAGAATGGTGCATCGAATCCAGTGGTAGCCATACGTTTTTGAATGAAAGATCACGCTCCATTTTAGTGGGGATGTAACTACATAGCCACATTCATTCCCTTACGATGTATTTTTGTGAAGTGTAGGTTGAATTTTGCTGATTTATAAAGGGAATACGACCGAATTGATAGCTTTTGCCACGTGACCTGTAATGGCAGAAAATTAAAAAAAACTATCATGGATATTAACATAACATATCGACGTGTCGCTCCAGAGGTCCAGGTTCGATTCCCAGTTCTGGCAAGAAATTCAATACTGGTCTGAGGGCTGAAATTGGATACACTCAGCTTCATGAAGCAAATCTGAGAAGAGGTGGGTTCGATTCCCACCTCAGCCACCCTGGAAGTGGTTCTCTGTGGTTTCCCACTTCTGCTCCAGGCTATTGCCGGGACGGTTTCTAACTTAAGGCCCCGGCTGCCTCCTTCCCCATCCTCACCTTAATTGCTAATACATACATAATACGGACACCGCTATAGGCAGGTTATCAGAGGAATTCTACACACACCCAAGGACACGGGGCGAAATGACCGCGATGTTCTAGCCCCTTAATGAAACAAGTATACGTATTCCTTAAAATTTCCCGTGGTATTATTTTATTCGGGGTCTACTCAGCCACGGGTAATCCAAATGAGCATGCAGAGTTCAATTTCCCCTTCAGCCATCCTCGAAGTGGTTTTCCGTTGTTTCCCACTTCGTCTCCAGGCAAATGCCGGGATGCTACCTAACGTAAGGCCACGGCCGCATCCTTCCCTCCTCTTTGCCTAACCCTCCCAATCTCCCCATCCCTCATAAGGCCCCTGTTCGCTTTACAGGTGAGGCTGCCGGCGTGAGGTGCTCGTCCCACCTCCCTAGTTGTATTCCCGTCCTATGTTTCAAGCTCCAGGATCTTGGGTGACAATCTAATCGGACCATATTTCTACGACGGCCATCTTACGGGAGCTCGCTAACTTCATTTTCTGCAAAATGAACTCCCACAGTTGCTGGAAAACGTGCCACTGCGCGAGCGATTGCGAATGTGGTGGCAACAGGATTGGGCCCCACCTCACGGATCATTAGTCGTCAGGAACCATCTTCATGATACATATCCAAATAAATGGATAGGAAGAGGAGGACCCGTTCACTGGCCTGCCAGATCACCCGATCATACGCCACTTGACTTCTTCCTGTGGGGTCACTTAAAGCAGGTAGTATATGCACAGGAGCCTGAAGATCCTGACCACCTTCGGCAACTAATCACCGAGGCATGCCAAGCTGTTACAGCGTGCAAGGCTGTCTATAATACGTCGTGCTGAAATCGGCATCAACCAAGGTGGTCAACATTTGGAACACTTGCTACACTGAATATGCAGAGTCTTCTTCTTAGTCGTTTACCGTCCAGGTTGGTGGAACCCACGGACTCAGCGAGGGAACTCACCACTACCGCCTCTACGGGCAGTGTCCTAGAGCTGGGAACATCTAATCGGAGTGGATACAACTGGTGAGGTGTGATTGGCACCTCGCCCAGGCGGCCTCACCTGCAAAGCGAACAGGGGCGAAGTGGGAAACTACGGAAAACCACTTCGAGGATGGCTGAGGGGGAATCGAACCCCCTCTACTCATTTGGCCACCCGAGGCTGAGTAGACCCCGATCCAGTCCTCGTACCACTTTTCAAATTTCGTGGCAGAGCCGGGAATCGTACCCAGGACCTCCGGGGCGGCAGCTAACCATGCTGACCGCTAAGCTACGGAGGCGACGAATATGCAGAGTACCTTGCTTTATCCCCCTACAGGGGGGTGTGGTGGCGCAGCGGTCAAGCTCTTTTCCTCTCACCAACGCCATGTCCTGTGGTTCGAATTCACGTAAAATGGAGATCCCGTGGCTTATGATCGCAAGATTAACGGTCACGCTAAACTACAAGCTTTCTTCCTTTTCTTCGTACAGACCATTATGTCATTGTCTAACCCGCCTACGTAGCATCGAATAAAAACGGTCCTTTTCAGGACCAAATAAAAATTAATTCATTGAAACAGGTAGATATGTGTCCGTAGTGCAGCTACTGTAAACGGCATTAAGCGAAAAAAAAAACTTATTTGCCTTGGGATCGAACCTGCTTCATTGCAGCACGGCTGACGTAACAGCAGGGAAGCACGATTTTACCATCTTAGCTACCGTGAGCGGTGGTGGGATACTCGCACGTATTGAGTCTATTTGTAGTCCTCATAGACACTCCATGTCCTTCGTAAGGCAGTGTTGTTCGGATGTGTCGATTTACACATTCGTTATAGTCGATGGCATTGAAATAACACTGCTGCCAATGATTTCGACTATATTCACGAGCATGAACTCAACCGTAAAGTTGTACTAGGCCGTAAAGGAGCAAGTACTGATGTTTTTAGGACGACTATGATATACGCGTTAGTTGGGTTGCCTTCCTCCAAAAAAAAATAAGGAGCTGGTGGACCACACTGTATATACGTACTTTGATTAAGAAGGTATACAGTTTTACTTAAACCATTGAGGCCAGAGTAGTTTTACTTTTCCATCAAAATCGAATATGTTTCATGACCACTATGTCTGTAGTGTCAACCTTTCTTCTTTTAGTAACATGGTTGATAAGAGGTTCTTATCATCACACAAGCGGTTTTTCAACAATTGCAACAGATTCAGGACTTTTGTTATTAATATTGTTATTTTATAAAAGCTACTGCAGGGTTAAGATTCTGTAGTCTGCTGAAATTAGTTGCCTTCCATTCATGAGGGATAGCATGTCATTTATATTACACCCTCTGTCTGAAAAGTTCGGTGAATGGGTCTATATTAAGAACAGATTGTCCTCGTACCTGAAACAGCCGTTACTATCCTTCGAAGTAATCGCCGTGGATGGTTATGCAATTCTTAGAACGGCTGTACAAGTCCTGGCATAGTCTTCCTGAGGGATAGCCTACACTTGGGTCGTCACATTACGTTGGATGTCCGAAATGTCCGAAATCCTCTGGTCCTTCAGGACTTTTCGGTGACCCTGGACCCCGATACTCCATACTTTGACGCTTGCCTTCGAGGTCGTACCTCACCCACCATGTCTCGTCACCCGTGACGATGGTGTTCAGGACCATTCCATTCCACGGAACATTCACCCTTCTCAGGTGTGCAAAGCAGGATGCATAAATACACGCTTCTCTCTTGCTTTCAATTAGAGTTTTGACGACCCTAACCGAAGGCTATTCCTAAAGAAGACTATGCCAGGAGTTTCCAGGACTTGTTCAGTCGTTCTCAGAAGTGCATAACCATCCACGGGGATTACTTCGAAGGACAGTAACGGCTGTTTCAGGTAAGCCAACAATCCGTTCGTAATATAGACCCATTCACCGCACTTTTCAGACAGAGGGTGTAGAATGCTATGAGCATACTGGCGTGATAGTGACAGCAACTGTGGAATACTCCCCGTGATGTTCTTGAAATGAACTACATGACCATGTGAAGGAAATTAGATAAATGCAGTATTTATCTATTAATAAATATTAAAATTCTTATTTGAAAATTTACATATTTAATGAAACAATTTCAATTTGTTTACATAGAGGTTGATTTAAAACCTGTCCCACATTTATCACCTAATATATTATATTGGCGTAGAATGCAGGGAGATTAATACTTCAATGCCTGAAAATGGGGGATATACCTGACACTACATACGTTGGTATGGCAGCTCTAATTAAATTTCCAAGGCGATGGTCACATCCCTGAGGGAACAATATAATTTTCGTGGCATAGTCAGGGGTTTTTGCGCCTAGGCATGGCCCTCTTCATGTGTTACCAGGAAGCATGTTATATCAAACATTATCCAAACCAAGGAAAGTTCAGTAAAATTTAAAAAATCATTGTGTAGAAGTTTTACACACTGCTGTCTGTTTTGTCGCAGTTCAGAGGAAGCCAGCCAGCAGTTGTCTCTATTCCAGCAATACTATTAGACGTGCTCCTGCATTACAGTAGGTCTATATAAGACTGCTTCATACTGCTCATTTCACTAAGTTTCCACCGATATTTCTGGTATTCAACGCTTGAATATTGTGCTAATGTGGGCTATGAAATGTGTTGAACTTCAGCTCATATTGATCTTCTTTTCTAATTCATTCGTTAATTATCTCCAACTCTAATATCCGTTACTTGGTTATAATCATAGTACCATTGTATTTCTTTATGCTGGCTCTTTTTACATACAAGTACAGAGAGTCAATATTCCAAATGAGTATTTCTGTATATTTGTTCAGTTTGTTGAAGTATTTAAGGAATTAATACAGTATAATATTTCGTTTCTGAAAATCTGAGGCCAAGGAAGTTTTCCATTTTTTCACCGTTTGGAGTTCTTTTGATTGCTGCCTTCTTAAAGAAGAAATATAAAAATGATCTAGAATTATATCTAGGCGCAATGATAGAAATGGAATGACACAAACGACATGATACAAAGGGGCGAAATAAATAGAAATATGCATTATAACTAAATTATCTGTAAATTTCAATAAAGTAACACATATTTATGCATACAACGCGAGGTCAGAACTCCTCATGGTTTTCTTCTTCTTCGTATTTTCTTAATCAGTAACAGAGCTATGACATCGCTGTTATGTACCTTAACTGAAACATCAACCATCTACTATGCTGTATTGTTGGACAATTGACGTATGCGTTGAGTCTATTGAACTCTTATGTTTGTTGTCTTTGCTGCTTTTCAGTCGGTCAACACAATTGTGTCCAATGAATTGGGCGGGGTACAAAATTATAAATATGTAAATACACTCCTGGAAAAAATTACATGTAGACTATTAGTTATCACACTTAAATGGGCAATTTTGGATTACGCGTTTCCACCCTCAAGTGGCAAACAAAAGATCCTGATCACTGTTTTAAGGTTAATTTTCACTATGGTAAATTCACTACTGTGGTTCAATAGCACGTCGTTTGATGAATTATATTATACTGTTCGATTCTCGGTTCGAATCACGTTATACGTTAGGTTTGTTTTTGTTGCAAGGTTTTGTGCATTACGTAAGTAACGGTGTATATGCACGTGTATACAGTTAAGAATATCACACTTTAATCATAATAATTCAAATACATGTTTTTAACATGCACTAGAAAGTGCTAATTATAATGTACACTTAACTTGTTATTGTTCTCCTCACAGCGATGCTCACTCTCAGAATATTATATGCACTGTAACTTACTCGTCTCGTGACGTTTCGCGGTGTTCACCATGTCGCGTAGGCTCTCACTAGCCTACTGAAGCGATGTGTGTCCGCGCTTCGTTAGGTGTGCGTGACGTCATGTGCGACCTCTGTTAACGAACTTTGTAACTGATGCTTTAAATTGTTTGTTTATGCATGACAGATAAACTAAGGTTGGAATGACTTTTTCAAAAAGGTGTAGGCTATGTTACGGATTTTGGAAAACTTTCATACTATCGTAGGCCATGTCACATCGTCTACGATGTTATAAAAGTTTCCTAGAATCCGTAACATACACCTCTTTGAAAAAAAGTCATTCCAACCTTAGTTTATCTTTCGGGCATAAACAAACAATTTAAAGCATCAGTTACAAAGTTCGTTAACAGAGGTCGCACATGACGTCACGCACACCTAACGAAGCGCGGACACACATAGCTTCAGTAGGCTAGCGAGAGCCCACGCGACATGGTGAACACCGCGAACGTCACGAGACGAGTAAATTACAGTGCATATAATATTCTGAGAGTGAGCATCGCTGTGAGGAGATCAATAACAAGTTAAGTGCACATTAATTAGCACTTTCTAGTGCATGCTAAAAATATATTTGAATTATTATGATTAAAGTGTGATATTCTAAATTGTATAAACGCGCATATAACTTACACCGTTACTGACGTAATTCACAAAACCTTGCAACAAAAACAAACCTAACGTATAACGTGATTCAAACCGAGAATCGAACAGTATAATATAATTCATCAAATGACGTGCTATTGAACCACAGTAGTGAATTAACCACAGTGAAAATTAACCTTAACACAGTGATCAGGATCTGATGATGGCCACTTGAGTGTCGAAACGCGTAACCCTAAATTGCCCATTTAAGTGTGATAACTAATACATGTAATTTTTTCCAGGAGTGTGTTTACATATTTATAATTTTATACCCCGCCCAATTCATTGTGTACAATCGTGTTGACCGACTGAAAAGAAGCAAAGATAATTTATATAGGCAACACTGAAAAAGGAATGGCTTCAAATTTCCAAATCTCGTATATTTTGTTTTATATTATACTGTATTCTACCTCCTGTTCTTAGTTGACAAATTAATATTTTATTCATAGCTTTTAATAGTTGCGTACGTTTAAAGGCTTCTTTTTACTCGAACAAGTATAGGTTAGTAACAATCTATTCGCTGATTTATAATTTTATGGTTATTAACATTTCTCTCTAAATACAAACAGTACAGTCCTCAGTCTTTCACCCACTCACTCATTTGCCACTGATTATCTTTCTTTCAAATGAGCAACAAAGCTTAAGTTTTCTATCATTGGATAAGACAGGGTACTCGAGAAAAAAAGGGACAAAGTTCAAAGCGAAATGTTTGCGGTGGTCTATTCGACAAACGTAATTTTATCTAGCTATTGAAATGCGTTATAATTCATTCTTTTAGAGTCTTTTGGAGATAAAATATTCAATCCAGAATTTTGTGAAGACCAAAAAACTCAATGTTGTAATTTGAAATATTAGACAACATATTTAATAATATTAAGAATATTTGTCATCAATAAGTGTACTAAGCGTTATTGAATGAGTATATATTTAATAAGTGTTTTAAATGTCTATTTTAAGAATATTTGTAATGAACAAATTTATCAATAAGTTACTAAGAATACGTGTAATCAATAACTGTACTAAATGTTATTTTAATGTAAAAAAAATACTAAGCGTTTTAAATGTATAAGTATATTTTTAGTAATAGTTGTCATCAATGTTACATATTTATATATTTAATAAATGTTTTAAGCTGTGAACAATGCCCAGCTGGAGAATATTTATTTTCAGTAAAGATACAAAGTGCAGAGAAAATATTCATCACAGCTATTTTAACTGGTATACAAAGTATATTTTCATGAATAGTTGTTAACTGGAATTTGTTACTTGAAAGTGTACAGTGAATATTTATTCAAACTATTTTAATATGTACACATATACATTATATTCAAGAATATGCCATCAATACATACACGAAAGTGTACATTTCAAAAGAATATTTTTCATCAAAATGCACTCATTATTGTGACTGGAAATAAATATTTTAACTTGTACCTTCAAAGATATTTGTCATCAGTAAATGTGTTAGACCTATCTACATAAATAAAGTAAGCTTTCTGTCTTAACACTTTGAACTTTGTATTTATCCCGAATGAACTGTATAATGACCAAACTTCCACTTCCTTTCAAAATGCTGAAAAGTCCCTCAGGGACCCACGACTAGTGAGACGAGGGTTGGCGATCACGGGACCACAGCTGGGTCCAGCAAGGTTCCACTTACTTGTGCTGGGCACCTCTCTGTCATCTTTCCTGTCAACCTCCCATGGTCAACTCTTGTTCTCTTCCAACCCCGACGGTATTAGAGTACCCAACGCCTAGTGTGCCTTTCACTTTCCCACCTTCATTGACCCTTGACTTACCTTTCCTGATACCCTTATTCTTCGAAGGGCCAGACCTCTCCTGCCTTCTGCACAAGACCCTAAAGGGTGCAGGGTGCACCCTGGATTGTGCTACACCTTCAAGGGTTCTTGGATGGAGAGTTTAGGAGTTGGTAACTCCGAGAGATTCCTGAACTGGGTCCGGGTTTGTCCATTTTTCTACTGATATTGGGGCGGACTCTCCCTTGTCTGAATTTCATGTCTTTCCTCCTTCCAAGTACCTCAATCTTTATTCATCGAGGGTTGAAGGCAATTCTTTTCTTCCTGTCTTTCATTTACCTTTTTCCTTACTTTTCCACTTCTTCGTCTAGCACAGGGTCGTCTAGCCATTGCACGCTCGGTGTGTTAGTTATGCTGCGCCGCACGGCGGCAGACTACATCCTGCCTTTCCTGGCTGGACTGGGCTGCCAGCCCTGATTGCAAGCGCTGCGACAGTTCTTCGTCGCGTCTGACTGGGGCAAGTTGTTGGCGAATTGATAGCAATTTACCCAGCAGGGATTTCTAAATCATTTTTAAATGATTGGTTTCGGCGGGAAGGAAAGGAGGAAAATATGTGATAGCTCACAGTTACAATTCAAATATTTATTTTCAATTGACTCAGGAAATGGTTACAAATAAAACATATATAATAAAGAGAATGGTTCAACTGAGATGAATATAGAATTCTTCAGTAGAAGATATCTTAAAAATTGAAGCTAAAATTGAGATTCATTTTTGACAAGGAAGCTATTTTCAAATAGCACAAAACAGCCACGTAAGTTTGAATGTGAAAGCACTAATGAATAAAGCCTTTTGCAGGACTTGACGCACAATGAAAATGTGATTTGAAATTTGTAAATTCGGAGGGTCTGCCCAAGCAGAAGTTCTGGGAAGTAGTAAAAATAAGAAGAAGTTACAATAGTTGGAGATTAAGGAGATAATTATGTAATTTAAAAATGAATGTTCATTTTCAAGCTCTACTTGATTAACTTATTACAAATTGCATGTAAAAATATACACTTATATTGGTATGAAGCTGCTTGTAATTTCTTGAAGACTGATACAGTAGTTGAATATTTCCCAAGCTACGCTCGCTGACCGGCAGGTGAGATTTGAAGGTGGCCGTGGCCATGAATGAAAGAGATGCCTGAACTAGGAGAATAGGCTCCTCGAAAAGAATCCAGGAACTCAGAGCGCGTAGGTCGTTGCCAGACTTCATGTCCATCCGAGCCTTGAAATCGAATCAGTAAGGTGGCGTAGTGTCCGGGTTCGTGATGACCCAAGATATCCACTTCTTCTTGGCTTAGGTCCAGGTGAGGTCCGGAACGCCAGAAAAGAATTCCGTAGGTTGTGATGACGCGAGAGTATTAAGTCAGCAACATCAGTAGCCGAAGAAGCTACTTCCATAACGTGCGTGAGGCGATAGTCTGCTAGATCTGCAGGTGAGATCTCGTGAGGTCTGCTGCTATGATGTGCAGAGGTAATCTGAGGCGAGAGCCCGCTGACACGCTGTGTTGAGGTATGCTGCTGAAGGGCTGAACTGTGGTGAAGATATAGTCATAATGACGTCACAAAATACCTTCAAACTGAGTGAGGCCGGAGCGACGAACAGCCAATCAGTGGACTGATGAGTCTTGAGATGAAGCAAGGCACAGGCAGGGAGTTCCATTTCATTCTCGATTAGTGTACGAACTGAGTAAATGTCAGCTAAAACAGTGCTTCAAATATGTTGAGTAAAATTTAAGTAAAATAAGTTGAACCTAATTCAAATTGAACACAAGATTTAATACAAGAATTAATAGTACTAATCTAAAGTACCGTGGTCTTGCTGCAAGCTTAACATAAAATTAGGATATAATGGGGCAGTTGAATAAATTAGAATCTAGCCGAAAGGAAAAGAATAATAAAGCGAAGAAACCTATTCGCAAATGCTATCAAGTTGCGATCGCTAGCGCACCGAATCTGATTTAAACGAACATTTCTTCCAACGCCTTGGATGTCCGACACATTTACATTGTGTTTCGAGCGTTCCTTCACGTACCCGTACTTGAAGGTTACGTGCTTAGCATGAAAACAGTCGGAAATACTAATAAGGTGCCATGGAACTAATTTAAGTTAAGGCATTGCAATTTCGGTAACATAATAGTTTTATTTTTATTGTTTTCGTTTTGTTTCAATTTGTTTTCGTATTTACAATCATTACGAGTAAAATGAATACCATTTGACGTTCGACCGATCAACCACAATGCAGCAAATGCAGTACGGGAGGGAGTGAGACCGGAAAGCGAGCGAGAGAGACAAACATATAGTCTTCCCCCTCAAACGCTGCAAGGACGTCCGCGCCAGTTGCACGCCAGCACGATGGCGTGTAGCCAGCATGCCAGTGCGCCCGGCGTGCTGTATGGACACTTTATATAATTATAAGTCTGTAGTTAGAAGTAGTTTAGCAGCATTAATAGGTTCATTTCATCCTCACCCATATCATTAGGGGTCGATAACCTAGATGTTAGGCCCTTAAGGGGGCTGGATTAGCTTAACACCTTGAAAAATCCCGTTTTGCAATTTTTTTAAATATAACCCTACTCTTCTAGTTCATTTTGGTGAAAGAATTTCATAAATATCTGCTTTTGTTCATGAGTAATGATTTTAAAAGCTAGGAACTGCACAGGCTATTTAAGGAGTCAGATACCTTTGTCGTTCATTTCTCAACTGTATTTTTGAAAACCATTTCCCTTGTAACTCCTAAAGTATAAGGTCTATTACTATGCATTTTTAGCCTATTTTCATTGTTGAAAAAAAAAGGCTTATGAGATCACCTTTCGTCAGTGTGTGTGTGTGCGTCGTCCCTTTGATAAAATCTAAACGGCTGGAGCGATTTCAATGAAACTCGGTAAAATCATAGTACTATTTTGTCAGACCCCTACCGTGCCCCTCAAAATGTATTACGTCTCACCAATCCAACATGGCGGCTGTGCGAAATATTTCACCGGTATTCTATATCTCCGAAACTATAAGTTTACCTATGTTATTTTTGAAAACCTGTTAAGTACAAAACGAACATGGCGGCCAAGCGAAGCTGAAACATTTAAGTAGACATTTCTCACGATTTAACCATCCGAGCGTAGTGAAACATGGTACAGCAAGTGCTTATGCACATTGTAATGCACTGACATCTAATTTTGTTCAATTATTTACATAACTTCAAGATGGCGGCTGTGCGAAACTTTGAAATTACGTTTTTATATCTTGTGTACAAATCATGCGATCAGAGTCAACGTTTTAATAATGAACCTACGCAATAACCATCATCTAATAGTTCATAACTCTTAAGTCCTACATATATAAAATTCCAGCATGGCGACCATCCGAAATATTTAGATGGTTCTCAATATCTACTAATCTACCACAGCAATCAAACTAAAATTCTGTATGTTGATAAAGGCTATGATCATAAGTTCACCTATGGGACTTTATGAAACCCGGTGAGCACAAATCCAACATGACAGCAATGCGAAATTTAAGTATTTAAATGGACGTGTCTCGCGATTTAACCATCCGAGCGCAGTGACACTTGGTACGGTAAATGAAAATGAAAATCCACAGCCTGCTTCCAGTCTCCGACCGGGTCAGGAATGGAATGAATGAAGCCCCCATCTAGCGGCGAGGATATGAACTGTGCCGGCTGCCGAGGCCTGACGCACTCCTCCGGGGCAATGATTAAATGAATGACAGATGAAATGAAATGATAGTGGAGAGTGTAGCTGGAATGAAATGTTTACAGGGAAAACCGGAGTACCCGGAGAAAAACCTGTCTGCCTCCGTTTTGTCCAGCACAGATCTCACATGGAGTGACCGGGATTTGAACCACGGACCCAGCGGTGAGAGGCCGGCGTGCTGCCGCCTAAGCCACGGAGGCCCCTGGTACGGTAAATACTTATACAAATTTTAATCCACTGATATCTAATTTAATTCAATTGTTTTCATAACCTAAAGATGGCGTCTGTGCGAAATTTTAAAATCTCGTTTTTTAAATTTCTTGTGTCCTAATCATGCGATTGGAGTTTGAATAATACACGTACGCAATAATCTTCATATAGTAGTACATAACTCTATGACCAACATATACATAAAGATCCAACATGGTGACCATCTGAAATATTTAGACGGTTCTCAATATCTACGAATCTATTACAGTAATCAAACTGAAATGTTGTATGTTGATAGAGGCAATTAACATAAGTAGGATATATGAAAATAGGCTGTTTAGTTCATCACCGAACTACTTGTTTCTCACGTGTTCTTAATGTTACGGTTTACGGAACTGACCGACATTTTATTGCAAGCCTTGGTTGGATGGTTGCTTGTAAAAATATGTATTTACACGGAAAGAATATGCAAATTATGTTACACTTATTTATGACATGATTACAATAGTAAATTAAAGAACAGAGTTCTGCAAGAGGTCAGCATTGTATCTGTAGCCTTTCAAATCAACCTCCAACAAACAGAGCAGAAATAGCTTAATAAATGTTTCACTTAACAGGGACACGGTGGAACCCGACAACTTAACAGTCATTAGTTTTAATTTGGTTTTCAATATTTAACTGCGCTGACGTATGTACTCTACACATGAGTAAGTTAACACGTAAAAAGTTTAATTGGTTCATACCAGATAAATCAGCTGTCCCTAATATTATTGTTATATGCAGCCAAACTAGCGTTGTCGTCAGGAAGGTCGATATTTCTCTGCTTGCATCCCGTATGGTACTAATGCATTGCAAGCGTATCCTGCAAACGATACTGAACCCTATTAGTTTTCCCTCGATGTGACTACAGTTTAATGCGAGGGGAACATACGAGTGTTCAGTATCGTTTGAGGGATATACTTGCAGTGCATTAGTACCATACGGGATAGAGGCAGGATACCTTCCTTACCACACGCGTTATTTGGGCTGCATAGAAAAATATTATTAGGGGCAGCTGATTCACCTGGTATATGGTAGAATCACAGTTAGTAAGTGTTTACAATTGTTAACTCTTGAGGGTGGTAAGCTGTACCGTCCCCTTCAAACAAAATTACTATCACCATCGTCGTCATGGGGAACACGGAAAGAGCCGCCCCGAAGAGTGTGTGATTTACATTCGGGCGTCCCCTGGGCAACGGTGATACCCCGGCTGATCTTTCAAATCCATATATTATTATTATTATTATTATTATTATTATTATTATTATTATTATTATTATTAATGACATTCAAAAGTCGGGAAAGGTTCTTTTCAGAACCAAAAATGACCATCCTATCTATAAATATAGAGGGTATGTCATCTTGTAAACAACAGCTCATACAAGAACTTTGTCAAACAACAAATTGTGATGCAATATGTGAACAGGAAACTCATAGGGACGTACACCAACCACGTCCTATAATACCTGGTATGAAATTGGCAGTAGAGAGACCGCATGGACAATAAGGTAGTGCTATCTTCGTCAAGCCAGATCTCCAGATACTTTCAACATCAATTACTAAAGAAAATGATACAGAAATAATCTCAGTGGAATTGAGCAATTCGGTTATAGTTTCCATCTATAAACCTCCTAATGTAACATTCTAATTCATGCCACCTAGCAATCTCAATGATAAAAAAGTTTCTTTCTTCTTTGGCGACTTCAATAGTCATAGCAGTATTTGGGGATATGCACAAGACGACGAGAGTGGAGAGTGTGTCTTAGAGTGGGCTGAGGAGCACCATTTATCTCTTATCCATGATAGCAAGCTTCCTTCCTCTTTTAATAGTGGTAGATGGAAGCGGGGCTATAATCCAGACCTATTTTTTTGTGAGCGAGAAGATAGCACATCAGTGCGTTAAGTCTGTATGTGCCCCTATCCCGAATATACAGTATCGTCCAATAATGTACCAACTGGTAGCTGCCACTAGACCCCAAGAGTATCATACCTTAAACGGAGATACAATTTTAAGAAAGCCAACTGGGAAAGATTCACCAACTTACTAGCCGAGAAGATCAAACCACTAATTCCAATTCCGGAAGAATATCAACAGTTCAATAATATTATCCGTGAGAGTTCAAGAGCTGCAGTCCCTAGAGGTTGCAGAACAAACTACATACAAGGCCTAACCCAGGAAACCTCCGCTCTCCTGTCAGAGTATCATACCTTATTCGAAGAAAACTCTTTCAGCAATGACACCATCACAATGGTACAACAGATGATCTCTTCTCTTTCCGAAGCAAAACGGGCACAGTGGTTAAGGATGATGGAAGATATTGAATTGAGCAGAAGTAGTCAAAAAGCTTGGCGATTACTTAGACGACTCAGTAGTGATCCTAATAAAACATCTACACATTTCAATGTTAGGCTACAGCAAACCAAATTGCACATCAACTTCTACAAAATAGACGATTATCTAATCCAAGTCGTCTTCAGAATAAAGGAATGGAGAGGGATTACGAGAAGGAGACTGATACACTCACTGTACCACTCACTTTATCTGAGTTGAATAGAGCAATAGATCAGTGTAAAAATGGTAGGGCTGCCGACTTAGATGCAATATGTGTTGAGCAAGTAAAGCAATTTGGACCTGTTGCTAAACAATGGTTATTAGAATTGTACAATAACTGCATAAGCACCTGCAAGTTACCACGTGTGTGGAGGAAAGCTAGAGTAATTGCAATTCTCAAACCAGGAAAAGACCCAAACGATCCCAAAAATTACAGACCTATCTCACTGTTGTGCCATCTATGCAAGATTCTAGAACGGATGATCCTTGAAAGACTTACAGCGATATTCGAACCTCTCCTCATTCCAGATCAAGCCAGATTTCGTAAAGGGAAATGTTGTACCTCACAGGTCCTCCATCTGACACAATATATTGAAGATGGGTTTGAAGATCATAAAATCACAGGGGTGGCATTTATTGATTTGTCTGCTGCATATGATACAGTTAATCATCGTAAACTGTTGCGCAAATTGTATAACACGACAAAGGACTACAAGATGACTCAAGTCATTAGCAATCTTCTTCAAAATAGTAGGTTCTTTGTCGAATTTCAAGATCAGAATAGTCGATGGACGAAACAAAAGAATGGCTTGCCACAAGGCAGTGTTCTTGTCCCATTGCTCTTCAATATCTATACGAATGACCAACCTCTTCCAGTTGATACCAAAAGCATTATATATACGCGGATGATCAAGCTATTGCTACTCAAGTTAACAGCTTTGAGACCATAGAAGGTAAGCTATTAGAGGCTCTTTCTGAACTATCCTACTATTACAGAGGAAACCAATTGAAGCCTAATCCATCTAAAACTACGGGATGTGACTTCATTCTAAAGAACAGACAGGCTTCAAGGAAATTACAGGTAGCATGGTAAGACACTCAACTAGACCACAGCCCAACACCTAAATATTTAGATGTAACGGTGGATCGTGCTCTCACCTATAAACAGCATTGCATAAACGTCAAGCAGAAAGTGTCAGCTAGAATCAATATCCTTCACAAACTGTCTGGAACCAATTGGGGTACTCAGCCAAAGACGATGAGAACTACAGCCCTGGCTCTGTGTTACTCCGCTGCAGAGTAAGCTTGTCCTGTTTGGTACAGTTCCAGTCATGCTAAACAAGTTGGCACTTCTCTAAATGAAATATGCCGACTTATCACTCACTGGCTGTTTGAGACCAACACCACGAGATAGAATCTACTGTTTGGCTGGAATCGCCCCACCAGATATTAGAAGAGAAGTTGCAGCCATGACTGAGAGAACCAAAGCAATTACCTCATGCGCACACCCTTTGTACGGATATGAACCTGCCAATCGACGACTGAGGTCTAGGAGGAGTTTCCTGAATACAACAGATGATCTACATGAATCTGCTAAGTCCACAAGGTTAAGATTATGGAGATCTAGAAATACTCAACTTGATTGCTGGATGCTACCAATTGAACATCTCCCTCCAGAACATGAAGAACACTGGTCCACTTGGAAATCATTGAACAGGCTTCGCATTGGTGTTGGTAGATCAAGAACCAAGATGATAAAGTGGGGGTTTCCTGGCACATCCAGGCTATGTGATTGTTGTGAAGTCCAAACCACAGTCCATTTCATGAATTGCAGTAAGTGTCCTTTAAGTTGCACAATGGAGGACTTGATGGCTGAGACACCTAATGCCCGTGACTTGGCAAAATTTTGGACAGACACTATTTGATATGTGTGTTATTAAGTACTATTTTTTTAAATGTAAAATGTATACATCTGATACGAATAAATACATCGACGTCATCATAACGCTGAAAAAAATTTCGATTGGAAACCTCTCATATTATTTATGGATAAATCTCGGTGGATGTGAAAAATCTTACAACTTGTGCCTTGTGGAATGCTTTCAATGGGCACATCAATTCATGGCATCACAATTCTGTAGGATGTTTGACGTTGTTTTGGTATCTCTGAGGTCTCGGGATTAATTCCTGGTTCTGAAAATATTGGCCTCAGGACTGGAACGGGATTTTCTAAGCCTCAAGAAGACAATTGAGAAGATATTTTCGTGATTTTAATCCAGGTAAATGGCGGTGTGGTACTTAACTTCAAGCTGTGACCATCTACTTCCCTATCATAGTCTCAAATATAAACACACACATCAAGGCGGGTCATCAGACAAATTTCACGCGCACATACACCCATGTACACGGGGCTACATACCACGATGTCAAATTAGCTGCAACTTCAATTCTTTATGTGTTTTATTTTGTCCATATGTGACTTTCATAGTCATTATAGTTCTTTTATCGCTTATTTTCCCAACATGGCTTCACCCACGGACTCAGCAAGGGATCATCTCTCTACCGTCGCAAGGGCGGTGTCTGGGGCTGAATACGCTTGGTCAGCAGATGCAACTGGGATTGGTGATAGGTCTAATTACGGAAGGGTCATGGACCAGTGTGAAAGGAACCGTCCCGTCATTTGCTCGGTGGTGAGATTGGGAAACAATAAACAGTATTTTCAGGACGGCCAAGGTGGAATTCGAACCCACGCTCTCCCGATGCCAGAGAAGCACGATGTAGCGTATTAGTGCTCTCAGCCTCCGCGGCTTGTCAAGATCATTGTGCCAGTTGATAGTGAAGATAGTGAAGAGCTTGCGGTTTATATTCATTGTTGAGTTAAAGTCATGGTTGTGATGGAATATACAGGAACGACTTTCTCACGTCCTTGGAACCATCTCTATTTGGTTACCTTTGGCTTTGTGAAATTCCAGAATTTCTTTGGCAACCTGTTATCAGCAGGGTGCGGGGTTTTAGTACGTTTGCAAGGAAGTTAGAACGCACCGTACTGTAGGGCACGCGGATGCTCCTCTTGTGACCTACGGGTGTACCAATGAACACATGTGACGTACAGCGGATAAATGGACTGATCGCATGGTTCGTCGTCTGTTGTGCACGGGCTGGGAGTTCATAGGAAGTGCGTCATCTCAACTCCGTGCGATACTAATCTGATAGCACTGTTTACGTACTAAAATCCCGCACCCGGGTCATCAGTCATACGGAAGATATGGTCATAGAACAGAGATCTTTTCTTTTTGATGGACGACATTAGCCTATTAGTTCTATCTTATTGTATAGCACTTCATTGGATCTCATTCATTCCTACCCATTATTATTATTAATATTATTATTATTATTATTATTATAAATATTATTATTATTATTATTGTCAGTCATTGCATATTTCAAACCGGTATTACAACTTGTCCGTCAGTCACAATGTAATCCCATTTACTGGGACATGCAACAAGGACCCTGAAAGAATTACATGTGATTAAAATATACGTATATATATATATAATTGTTTTGGACTACTGAAGAGGGTAACCGGCTCCGTGGCTAATAGGTTAGCGTGCTAGGCTTTAGCCCAAATGGTCCCGGGTTCGATTCCCGGCCGGTTTATGGGAAATTTAATCTCCTGTGGTTAATTCCTCCTGCTCGGGGACTGGGTGTTTGTTACGTCTTCATGTACAAAGAAACCAAACACTGGAAACAAATTTAAAAAGAGAAAGAAAAAAGGGAAAATACTAAGGGATTGTATGTTTCGCTTGTCAAACGAGCACCATCAGATCCAAATCTATACAAAGCAGAATGACTCTACAAAACACTACCAAATCTACAATATCATTCACTAACAGTCACTGCCCTCCAAAAACAACCAAAAACTGTCCAAAATTTAGGAAGAGTGGCTATTATTACTCGTAAATTCTGAAGCATTAAGCATCCGAATGAATAACTATTTATATACGGTATCTACTACAGTAGGCTATGTTGCAAGACTGAGAAATGACAATCTCATCAACAAACAGACTCACTCCACTTCAACAACTAATATCTGAAGGTGTAGCTACTATTGCTGTGATATACTGAACCCTTGCGAGAAGCTTTTTATGAGACTCTTTCTTCGGGTAGTGGACGGTCCATAACGAAGTTGTTTAAATTATGCTTCTACAAGGTGCAAGGTAACATAGTCCAAAATATATGACAGAAAAGAACAAAAGTGAAGCCAAACTAAATAACAAATTTAATTTCAGAATAAAACATAAACACACCAAACAACACGAGGGAACACCCTCTTAACCTTACACTCAATCTACAGTGAATGCAAACATATTATCTCACTAGAGATGTCAACAAAAATAACAGGTCCCGAAATAAGGCCTGGTTATCTGCAAATCATGTGTGCGTGTGATGTGACCAAGCATGCGATGTGGGAGAGTACATGATACGTGATTTGTTGCCATCCTGCGAATGCCGTCAGGCTACAAATCCGCATCTGAGATAAAATAGCAATGGAAACTAAACACTACTAATAACTATCAATACAATACCGACACTCGCTAACTTTAAATATTTACAACAAACAAAGGTTTCCGTTGAAATCTGGATCAATGTGCCACATCACAACAAACTGCCTCATCACAGGACTTTATCAAATAAACACAAGAGTGAGTAGCGTGACCACGATACAACAACAGCAACAAATGACCGCATGTCATCTTACACTGAAGTACACAACAAGGTGCCAACAAGAATTTACATACCATGAAAATTAATAAACAAACTAGTTGAAACCCGTCAAAACATGACGGTCATTGGGAAAATATTTACGGAAGGATTTTCTTATATGCATTCTTTGTATGATTACAGAGAAAGACGACTTTGCAACATATAACTGCCCATGACTGAAAACTTGATGAGGCAAATAGTGACCTACACGTTCCATAGCTTCCCCTTGAGCTTTATTGATTGTGATAAATTATGCCAAGCGATTGGAAATTGGTGGCTCTTAAAAGAAAATGGGAGTATTTTTATGGCATATTTATATTGGATTTTTAAAGTGGCTTCGTATTTTGTCCGATTTCTCACTTTATTGCGTCAATTTGTAGTTAACATACTACCGGACAATGTTCCTTTTCGTCGAACGGGGTTTTATAGTAGTATTTCTCCCAAAATTAACGTCTTATTCGATAACACTATAGTGCCCTGCATCAATGGAGCCGCTAAATATTAAATGCCAAATAATACTCCCCTTGCAAAAACAACAGTGTGGTTAGACTGATTGTTATGTACTCTAAACAAATAAAATCAATGAACAATTGGCTTATACAATGAAGTTCAACATGACCAGTGTATTCACCGCCCAGAGACTTTCATACTAAGTTGGTTGCTGAGGAGAATGCGATGAGGCTAATCGCCAATAATAAAATCCTTAAAATTATCCTTGCCAGCAACAATGTTTGCAATTGTTTGCAAATTAAGCTCAGGGCGATGTTCTTCATTTTGATATAATCAGCACGAAACTTCTCGAAATAAGCAATTTCTATCGCCTGTTATAGATTCAATCCTTTGGGTTTCTTTAACAGCAAACTATGCAGGGGAGCATAGAATCACTTCACCAATTACAGGATGAGCACAGACTCTTTGCCAGCCACCGTAAAGGAGGCAGTTTTAGAATTATATGTCCCGTGCATGTCGAAAAACGCATTAACATAGGGAAGCCCACTATTAAGACTATATTCTTGGCCATCGCCCCAGAGATCCGGATTCATTTCCCTGCTCTGCCAAGAAATTTAATTCTGGCCTGAGGGCTGGAACGGGACGCACTCAGCCTCGTGAGGTAAAACTGAGGAGAGGTAGGATCGATTCCAACCTTAACTATCTTGGATGTGTTTCTCTTCGGTTTCCTACTTCCACTCCAGGCAAATACCGGGATGGTTCCGTACGTAAAGCCTCGGCGTTCTCCTTCCTAATCCTCACTTTAGTTACAGATACACACATTAATACAACCATCACAATAACACTGGTCGGTAACATATTTTTTTCTCTTAAAGACACTCTGCAAATCTACAGGCCAAGAGCTTTTGTCAGAGTGCTTTACGAAGTCGAAACATGATGGTCAATGGTAAAATAATTACCGAATGATTTCCTTATATACGACATTCTTTGTACGACTACTTTTTGGCACTATTAAAACTTTAAGGGCGTCGAAAGATCGCACTCTTGACATTGCAACATATAACTGGCCATGACTGAAAACTTGCTGAGGTAAATAGAGACCTACACGTTCGAGAGTTTCCCCTTGAGCTTTATTGATTGTGATACAGAATGCCAAGCGAATTGGAAATTGTCGTCTCTTAAAAGAAAATGGAAGGGTTTTGTCGGATGGTGTTAAATCAACTCGAGGGATTAGAGCTCTCTGTCCAATTTTATCTCCACTGATTATTTCCAAATCCAAGCAATTTTCATACATATTCTTTACAAATAATCTGGTTCCGTTCAGGAGCCCTTGGGAAACGTTCAGATTTCTGAGGAGCATAACTATGGCTCCAACTTTTAGAGTAAGAATATCTGGAGGCAAGCCACTTAATTCCCAGGAATTCAAGAATTCTGTAGGAAATTGAAGTAGCTGGCTTTCATCTTCAGTAATTAATCTGTTAACGCTGGTGTATGTTTTTGAACTACCGGGTATAAGTTCGATGACTTTCAAATTAATTTCATTACAGTGTTCATTTTTTGGTGTTAGAATGCATACTTTCGAGAAATTGATTATATCTTTCGTAGAAATGAATGTTTCGCCGTAAATCTCAGTCACGATGTCATCATGCGCTAAAATTCTGGGTGGTAGTTCAATAACATTTGATTCCTCACCATCTACAGAGGGGTAGTCACCGTTACCAATTTGTAACAAAAAATTAGAAAATTCAATTTCATCTGGTTTCAACCGCATGTTTTTATGTAAGCAGCGTATTTTGAAGAAGGGCCAGAGAGGAGAGTATTTAATACAGTTTTGAATAATTGTTTGGCGAGAAGCGTGCGGAACAACAGGCAAAACCTGCCTAAAGTCTCCTCCAAGAACAGTAATTTTCCCACCAAATGGAATGTCATTACCCATAATATCTTTTAGAAGACGATTCACACACATTAATTAATGAATATTTGCCATTAGGGCTTCATCCCATATTATGAGCCGTGCTAATCGAATATCGTCAGCTGCTTTGGAATTTAATTTTAATCCAGACACTGAACTCTCATTTAAATTTAGAGGAATTTTGAATGTACTGTGTACTGTTCGACCGTTGGGTAGAAAAACAGTGGCTATTCCGGTCCATGCTACTGATATAACATGAAGCCCTAAACTTCAGAACTTTTGTATTAAGCATCGGTAAATAAATGTTTTTCCTGTGCCCCCAGCACCGTCAATAAAGAATGCGTTCGTGACAGTTATGTTAATATTTTGAAGAACGCTAGTGATTTCATTAATAATTGAAAGTTGTTTCTGGTTTGCTAAGGACATCAGGTAAGCCAAATCAAAAGGGAACACTGGCTCATTAGTAGTTTGATCGTTTGAGTGTGTGTCAGTACCAACAGGCAAGTTAAATGTTGGCAGAGAGAAACCATGCAATTGCAGAGTTTTATTAATATCTCTGAGAGATAGTTGATAAGCTGTATTTTCATCTTCAGACTTTAAATAATCTTCACAGAGAGAGTTTTTGTGCATGTCCCATAAGTGACTGGCATTGCAAGGTTGATGAAATATGCATATGTAGGCGAATAACTGTCTCAGTTGAAAGGGCATTTGGAAAACCGATGCTTCCATCAAACAGCGTTGACATTCTGAATCATCGATAAGCAAACCAAGCTTAATTGCCATATCCTTATATGTTGGGCAGTTAACACCTTGGTATGTTCGGAGATCCTCAAAGCTTGTGGCACCTACTATATGAAGTAAAAGTAAGCGCAGATGGTATCTTTCTGATTCAGATGGAGAAATATTGTACATCCGACCTATTACCTTTTCGAATCTAAGTCGTTTTTTCCAAATGCATTTGCATTTATCCCATACATAATGAACGGGTGTTTCAGGATAAATACATGCACTCCTAGTTGTTGGATTTTGGTTCTGCTGAAACCATGCAGTGAGTTGTATACTTTTTAACTGAGCCCGTATTAATGCTTTGGGAGCATCATCGGCATGAAAAAATACATCTTGTTGGTCTGGTAAATGGACAGGTAACCGGGCAACAATGTGGGACTGTACGTGCATGTTGTAACCAAAAATCCTGTATGCAGCCTCACTTTGGTGCATTCTTGGAATACACGGTACCAGAGATTATAATTTTCAATGCTTTTGCATGTTCTTTCCTTCCTCTTTGTCAAACACCAACAGTGATCTTCTGTTTTCTCTTAGGGGTTCAGGTCGCTTATATTTTGTATGAGTCTGTTCCAGATATATATTCTATGACCCACCTAGTGTCATATAGCAGCGAATATCTGAAGCTCCTCAATTCTTCCTGGTGCAAGAGGAATTCCTTCTCCATCTGGCTACCAGATTTTACTGCCATCGCCAGCTATTATCTCCATGAGCAAGAGAACTACGTCTACTCTTTTACTCACCATGCTGTGCTAGTATCATCTGTTATCAACTCTTTGAAGACCGGCTCAGCAAGAGAAGATCATTTTTTTGTTGTAACATTGGCAATGCTTATATGTTCTCCTTTTGTCTCCTCCCCCCACTCTTTTTCCCTTCCTTGGACCCTCCGTGCTCCGTTGAGCAGGTCTCACTTCTCAGTCGGCAGTTGACTCGATCAGTTAAAGCTCCTCTTGAGCTAGCCTCCTCAAACCAAGAGGCACACACTCTTCTACGCCATGTTGGCAAGGTAGTTGTCATCCAGGGAAACTTCGCCTTCAACATGAAATCAAGATAAGTACCATTTTAAAAGTTTTAACCTCATCTTCATGGTTTTAACTTCCACGTGCTTTTAACGATACTTTTATAGACAGTGTGAAATTACTTATTTTGGGGTAAAATCATCCTCCGCGGGATCTTCCATGTTGAGCTTTTGTTTAATGAAGCTAATCTTAGTGAAAAGCAGCATTTCTTATGCTTGCTAAATGAGAAATCTTCTCACTACGTGGGATATTACCTAATACCCGCTGTCTATAATTATAAAGCTACTGTAGTTCCTCCGCTGGATTAACTTTGACTCCATTCTTCTATAAAGATCGTTCTGGAACTTTCCAGATCTGGTACTCTATCTGCGAGGCTTGCCGTCAGGTATTTTTCACTCACTTGTGAAAATACTAGTTAAAATGAGGAATCTTCCTTAAATTACTGCAATAGCTAACTTTCGTCCACCGTTGGGATGTTCTATGGCGCATTTAACTGTAATCCACCATTTTCTCCAGCAATAGACTCTCGCCTACCTAGTGCAACCAGTTCTTTTCAGCATTGTAAAAACTTTCTTTCTCATGAACTTTCGAGTTTCTACAGTGAACTTTGCATCAACCTTTACAGACTATAGTGATAATCAGTGCTTGTTCCACTTTTCTACCGCGCCGCGATCGTCCGTTTATATTAAATACGGCCATGAACATTTTTCCTCCATCCCTATTTCTCTTTCCTAACCTCTTACTAAAAATCTGTAATAAACTTTTAAATTTAGGTCTGTTTCAATAAGGTGTCACTCACGAAGTGCCCTTCCAACTTTGCTAGTTTAACATTAATTAAATTCTGTATAATTACGTGTGTGACACACGATTCAAATTCACATTGTTCCTTTCCTATAATCAGGGAAAACAATTCCTTAAACTCTTGAGCGAGTCATGTTCAGGTTTCACGAAATGGAAACTGTCCCATTTGGCTAGTGATTCCTGCTCAAACTTGGGAAGTCTAGAACCTTCCTTTTAACTTTCTTCAGGTTTCACAGTAAGTGACCTGCCCTCTTTCGTATAATTCCCATATAGTAATTCTGTATAAATATAAGAAGTTGTAGGAACTTCTATCTTATTTTTCATGTTTTTATTATTGTTATTTTCGAAGTTGTCACTTTCTCTAGAACATTCTCTCAAGAATTTCTTAAGGTGCACTCTTTGTACTCCAATTCACGTTCAAATTTTAATTACTTCATTGTTTATTTGTTTAAATCTTATAAAGATTTTAGAAACATGTAAGGTTTGAAACCTTGTAAATTGTCAATTGCCTGGAGCAAACATTTAATGTTGAGAGGTCTGCGACCCCAAATTGTTAACTAGATTGAATATATGCTTGTTAAATTTATCAACTTCTTTGCATTGTCAAATAAATTAAATATTTGTTTTTGGATTCATCATTTCTCTGATACTACAGTTAGGCAAGATCCTGGCTTTCCTAGCTCTTCCTAGGTTTATGCCCTCGTTCATACTCAATAAAGCTTTTACTATTTGTCTTGCCAGACTATCACCCTTCCCTATAGTAGTCTTATTCGTGCTTGGGAGGAAATACACTAAAGCCTTTCTCTGGCAAACTGCCCAAGTCTTAGCTGCGGTTCCCGTCAGCTTCGACCAAGCTCGCACCTACTTTAGCTATCAGAGAGTTAATTTGCAGTTGCAACCGCTTCTAAGTGTGTTTAAAGTTAAACTTATTAATTTTGTGGGACTCTCCTCCTATTTTTCTATCCTTTTTCTCCAATCCAAAATCTACTTCCTTTTCTTAATCATCTTCCCTTGGTGGGTGGGTCATTCCTCAGCCAATAAACTACCCAAAATTTGGTACCAGAAACCCGGGAGAGTCCATTTGCTATGTCCATTGTTTGTCAAGTGTCATTTGACAATACTCTGCAAATTATTAATATCTGCTTTGGATTTTTCAGCTATAACTACATCATGCAAAGCCTGTGAACGGGAAAGAGGCCGCTCCTGTCTCCTTTGGGGTGTCCTGTTCTTTCTACTCATTTGCTGCTGCCAGCTTGACAGCATTTCCAAGGTTCTACAGTTTCGTGAGTTGTATTTCAATTTATTCTCTTTGTCATGGCTCCTACTGAAAAAGATGAAACTCTCATTGCTAGACGTTCTTCTTATAAAGGGCAACTCACCAGATTCAGAAATTTCATCAGCAAATTAAATCCCGCCGAGTGTGATCTAGACATCTTGACACATCGCCTTAAGTTGTACGAACGGTCTTGTGATTATTATGATCAAATTCAAACCGAGATTGAATCCGCTTGCCCAGAACTTCAATCGGATCGGGACGAGGTCGAACCCTTGTACTTTGAAGGGATTGCAAAGGTCCACCAACTGATCCGCAATATCTCAGAACCGGACACTAGGGTCATCAATCCGGCCCAGTTCGCACCCGCTTCAGTTCACGAGAACAAACCGAAACCGTTACTTCCTAAGATAAGCCTACCGCACTTCTCAGGCAAGGAAGGTGAATGGTATTCTTTTTACGAACTTTACTGCTCCCTAATTCATGAAAATACCGAGATTTCTGATATTCATAAATTTTATTTCCTCCGTACGTCTTTGGAATCTGAGGCCTTAGCCTTAGTGGAGTCACTGCCTTTAAGCGCAGACAACTACCACATCGCCTTTAATCTCCTTAAAGAGAGATATGGCAATTTACGTTTGAGTGTAGCTCGCCACATACGCTGTCTCTTCAACCTACCAGCCGTCAAACCTAATGACGTCACCTCTTTAAGAGACCTCTTAGACTCTATACAGTTAAATGTCAGAGCATTATACCAACTTAAGCAGCCTGTCCAAACATGGGACACCATACTCATTCATCTGGCTACATCAAGATTCGATTTTTCAACTTTAAAGGCTTGGGAAATTGAACTCGCTCGCAAGGAAGAATTTTCCTTCGAACACTTAATCTCGTTTCTTAACAGCCGATGCCAAGTCCTTACAGCACTCGCATTTCAGTGCGAAAAGGTCGAAACGAATCATCAGTCTCACATTTTTGAGAAAAACCTTGCTTTTTCAAAGGGTCATCAGCCCCCATCTGTCGAGAACAAGCAAACCCGTTCTGCCTCTTTCAATCATGCAAGAGAACATATCAGGCCGCTTAACGAATCATTAAAATGCACGCTCTGTAAAAAGCTTCACACATTGTATTTGTGCAAATCCTTTAAAGAATTGTCTGTCGAAGATCGAAGGAAGTTTGTCTTCAATAGCAAACATTGCTTCAATTGCTTGTCACCTAAGCATTCTTCTTCGAACTGTACGTCATCAAATCTCTGTTTCCATTGTAAAAAACCGCATCATTCTTTATTGCACGTTCACGATAAATCGAGGTCATCAGCACCCACCTCTTCAAGCTTTATGCAGAGCAGCTCCGAACAAACTAATGCTTCTTCCTGCATTTCCAACGCCGAAACTTTTCATAGTGCGCAAACCCTTTTGACCACTGTACAATTCGAAATCCAAGATAAATTTGGAAATTGGTTTCGAACCCGTGGTCTTCTCGATTCCGCTTCAACGCACAACTTTGTTTCGCAATCGTTGATTAAAAAACTAGGTCTTTCGTCATCGCCTACTTCTATCAATGTGACCGGCATTGACAATTTGAAAACTCAAGTCTTGCAGTCTTCAAAATTGAAAATCAGAGACGTTTGCCAAAGAAACACCAATCTTAATTTAAACTGTCTCATTCTTACCAGTATTGGCAAGGACACTCCTAGCAGCTGTATTAATACCTCCTGTTTAAAGATTCCTTCGCACTTAAGGTTAGCCGATCCTCAGTTTAATGCTCAAGGTCCCATTGATGTACTTTTCAGTGCCAATGTTTTTTGGAAGTGCCTTCGCAAACAAACACGCAAGTTATCTTCAACCGTGGTCGCCAGAGACACCGATTTTGGTTGGGTTCTTACTGGTGAAATCAAACATACCAGCGTTCAAACCAAAGCGCAATGTCATTTCGTTACAGCTGACATAAATCCCATTTCTGAAAAAGTGAACGCTCATGTTTCAGATCTCAATATTTTTGAAAAACACTTGCCGAAACGATGTCTTATCGTGAACAACTACACTACCTCTGTAAGTTGTTTAAATGGTTTTTCCTTCTTCCCGCATAATATGGCAATTCAAGTTCGCCTTGCTTTGTGTTACTTCGTCTACTTTCTCATGTCATTTTTTATAGCAGGTAATTGCTTAAACTCTTTCTCAAAAACTATCTTCCCCTTGTGTAAAACCATGGCTATCAGTCTCCATCACTTCGCTGTAAGCTATGTTTCACTTATTTCGTTATTTAGAAGGATGGCCACGGCCGGCTCCTCCCCCCTTCCTCACAATTGGAAGCCGCTTTTGAAACCGCTTGAAAATCTGAATTCCCTAACATCAAGAATAACTATTCTTATGCATAACCTTCTTCTCAATGTCCCGGCTTCTCTTCCTATTTCGGAAGAATTAAGCTTTTTTCTTTTGAAAATTGTCGGATTCCGTGATCCTCTAAATTATGCGAAATTGATTTCCTACTCTATTTCATATAGCTTTAAATTGTTTGTTCACGTCCAAGTTACGATTGACTGCATGCCGTCCAACCTGAATATCTGCTTTAAGTCACAGCTGATTCAACAAGTGTTGTTTGTTTATTCCGAACTGCTTGTTTTTCAAACTTGTTTGTATACAAGCCTGGATAACGCCAAGTTGCTGTTTATTTCCTGTACGCTTGACAAAGTTCAAAGCAAGTTTCTCTTATCTCAACTTTGGCTGATTGCCAACCATTGTCTGGCGAGTCGCTACCGCACGCTCGGAAGCCGCTCACCTATTTCCCAAAATAAACTTGTTCTAGTCAAGGACTCTTTCAGATATTTATATTCGTTATCTCGCTGTACTCTGTGGGTCAAGGCCGCGCTTACTTACGTCTCTCACTTACTCACGCTCGTATCTTACAATTGCTTCGATTCTTGCTTCAAAACTTCGTTGCGTATTTCTCACGCGCTCATGTATTTCACTTTGCTTACATATTTTGCGATCTTAATGTTCATTGATGAACAAACTTGTTTTTTCTCGTCGTCACATTCGATGTGTTTTTGCATTTATACTTGTCACGTCACGTTTCTCGCTGACTTAAGTATTTTTCTGAGTAACCCCTTTGGTACTCATTATAACTTGAGGTCATTGTTTATGGCTACTCGTTTGTTACCTATGGCGTTCTTGCTTTCTACTCGCATAGTTTCTTTTTTTATTTGGTATATTCTTATCCTGAATAGATGTACTTGTCTCTATACGCTTTTTTTAAACTTGTCAATTCTCCTTTTGCATTGTATCGCAATCTTTACTAGTGCTTTATTTCCCTCAGCTTCTAGTTATTTTGTGATGGAAGATGTCGTTAATTCTCGTTATTTAACTCCGCTTTCCAATGACCCTGATGACCTACTTCCACTCACCCCTGATCACTTCCTTATCGGCACTTCTCTTTCTGCCCCTCCTCCTCTTCCCAATTCTTACAGGGATTCTAATCTACCTATCGCATGGCGTAAACTTGAAGCCCTCCGTAATTCTTTTTGGAAGAGATGGAACTTGGAATATGTAACTTCCTTGCAACGGAGGCAGAAGTGGTTTCTTTCCAGTCCCGACATTAAAGTGGGAGACTTGGTCTTAGTTAGGGATGTTTCACCCCCCCCTAGTCTGGCCTTTTGGAAGAGTGACCGAGTGTTATCCTGGAAGAGATGGGAGAGTCAGGGTAGTCAGAGTTTTGACCACTAATGGTCAGATCACAAGACTACTTCTCCGCAATTGCTTATTACCTTTAAATGTTTACTTGTTTTTCTTGTTCCCTGTTGGTGTTTACCCCTCCCAGTATGGTGCATTCTTGGAATACACGGTACCAGAGATTATAATTTTCAATGCTTTTGCATGTTCTTTCCTTCCTCTTTGTCAAACACCAACAGTGATCTTCTGTTTTCTCTTAGGGGTTCAGGTCGCTTATATTTTGTATGAGTCTGTTCCAGATATATATTCTATGACCCACCTAGCGTCATATAGCAGCGAATATCTGAAGCTCCTCAATTCTTCCTGGTGCAAGAGGAATTCCTTCTCCATCTGGCTACCAGATTTTACTGCCATCGCCAGCTATTATCTCCATGAGCAAGAGAACTACGTCTACTCTTTTACTCACCATGCTGTGCTAGTATCATCTGTTATCAACTCTTTGAAGACCGGCTCAGCAAGAGAAGATCATTTTTTTTGTTGTAACATTGGCAATGCTTATATGTTCTCCTTTTGTCTCCTACCCCCCCCCCCCCACTCTTTTTCCCTTCCTTGGACCCTCCGTGCTCCGTTGAGCAGGTCTCACTTCTCAGTCGGCAGTTGACTCGATCAGTTAAAGCTCCTCTTGAGCTAGCCTCCTCAAACCAAGAGGCACTCACTCTTCTACGCCATGTTGGCAAGGTAGTTGTCATCCAGGGAAACTTCGCCTTCAACATGAAATCAAGATAAGTACCATTTTAAAAGTTTTAACCTCATCTTCATGGTTTTAACTTCCACGTGCTTTTAACGATACTTTTATAGACAGTGTGAAATTACTTATTTTGGGGTAAAATCATCCTCCGCGGGATCTTCCATGTTGAGCTTTTGTTTAATGAAGCTAATCTTAGTGAAAAGCAGCATTTCTTATGCTTGCTAAATGAGAAATCTTCTCACTACGTGGGATATTACCTAATACCCGCTGTCTATAATTATAAAGCTACTGTAGTTCCTCCGCTGGATTAACTTTGACTCCATTCTTCTATAAAGATCGTTCTGGAACTTTCCAGATCTGGTACTCTATCTGCGAGGCTTGCCGTCAGGTATTTTTCACTCACTTGTGAAAATACTAGTTAAAATGAGGAATCTTCCTTAAATTACTGCAATAGCTAACTTTCGTCCACCGTTGGGATGTTCTATGGCGCATTTAACTGTAATCCACCATTTTCTCCAGCAATAGACTCTCGCCTACCTAGTGCAACCAGTTCTTTTCAGCATTGTAAAAACTTTCTTTCTCATGAACTTTCGAGTTTCTACAGTGAACTTTGCATCAACCTTTACAGACTATAGTGATAATCAGTGCTTGTTCCACTTTTCTACCACGCCGCGATCGTCCGTTTATATTAAATACGGCCATGAACATTTTTTCCTCCATCCCTATTTCTCTTTCCTAACCTCTTACTAACAATCTGTAATAAACTTTTAAATTTAGGTCTGTTTCAATAAGGTGTCACTCACGAAGTGCCCTTCCAACTTTGCTAGTTTAACATTAATTAAATTCTGTATAATTACGTGTGTGACACACGATTCAAATTCACATTGTTCCTTTCCTATAATCAGGGAAAACAATTCCTTAAACTCTTGAGCGAGTCATGTTCAGGTTTCACGAAATGGAAACTGTCCCATTTGGCTAGTGATTCCTGCTCAAACTTGGGAAGTCTAGAACCTTCCTTTTAACTTTCTTCAGGTTTCACAGTAAGTGACCTGCCCTCTTTCGTATAATTCCCATATAGTAATTCTGTATAAATATAAGACGTTGTAGGAACTTCTATCTTATTTTTCATGTTTTTATTATTGTTATTTTCGAAGTTGTCACTTTCTCTAGAACATTCTCTCAAGAATTTCTTAAGGTGCACTCTTTGTACTCCAATTCACGTTCAAATTTTAATTACTTCATTGTTTATTTGTTTAAATCTTATAAAGATTTTAGAAACATGTAAGGTTTGAAACCTTGTAAATTGTCAATTGCCTGGAGCAAACATTTAATGTTGAGAAGTCTGCGACCCCAAATTGTTAACAAGATTGAATATATGCTTGTTAAATTTATCAACTTCTTTGCATTGTCAAATAAATTAAAT
Organism: Meconema thalassinum; assembly: GCA_946902985.2. Lineage (NCBI taxonomy): Eukaryota > Metazoa > Arthropoda > Insecta > Orthoptera > Tettigoniidae > Meconema > Meconema thalassinum. Next base: position 231,709,176 of record OX336389.2, on the reverse strand, counting down.
ATTTGTTTTTGGATTCATCATTTCTCTGATACTACAGTTAGGCAAGATCCTGGCTTTCCTAGCTCTTCCTAGGTTTATGCCCTCGTTCTTACTCAATAAAGCTTTTACTATTTGTCTTGCCAGACTATCACCCTTCCCTATAGTAGTCTTATTCGTGCTTGGGAGGAAATACACTAAAGCCTTTCTCTGGCAAACTGCCCAAGTCTTAGCTGCGGTTCCCGTCAGCTTCGACCAAGCTCGCACCTACTTTAGCTATCAGAGAGTTAATTTGCAGTTGCAACCGCTTCTAAGTGTGTTTAAAGTTAAACTTATTAATTTTGTGGGACTCTCCTCCTATTTTTCTATCCTTTTTCTCCAATCCAAAATCTACTTCCTTTTCTTAATCATCTTACCTTGGTGGGTGGGTTATTCCTCAGCCAATAATTTACCCACACTTGACCCAACATATCTACCATTCACATACATAGAAACTTCGTCATGATGTAACATTCCATCGTTTGCCGTGATTTTCAAGTTAGCGCAATCATGCCCCTTATAAACATATTTATGTATGTATTTGATGCTGTGTACACTTGCACAGATTTCGACGTTAATATGGGCCTGAAAGTACATCAATAGATATCGATTGTATGGAACAATGAAGCGATTGTCGATTTCAACATTGGTGCCTTGTACTCGTTTAGTATATGTTCTTCCATTCTGTCACCTACGGTAAAGTGGATAGCCGTTCACATTCTCATTAGTTTCTGGCACAAAGTCTTTTGGAAAACCCTTCTTACATCTTCCATCCTTCATGCAAATTGAATTGGGATTCAGAAGGCCGCAAGGTCCATGTACCATGTGTGTCTTTACTAAGTTGTACAATGTTGTATTGGAAGGATCTGGTATTTCTGCAGAAACTGTCATATCAATATCATATATTTCTCGTAATTTACAACTATCTCGAAGACAAACCAGTAAGTGTGTATGAGGTAAACCTCGCTTCTGGAACTCAACCGTGTATAAGAAAGTTTGTACCTCGCCAAAAATTTCCTTTTGATTTATTAAACGCAAGAGTTCCTTCACTTTCGCATGAAAAACGCGAACAACGACATCAGGTCTATTGTTTGCATTTTCATAAGGTTGGAGGCTAGTAGTAATTTCAGGCCATGATGGGTTGCAAGTGAATGTTATGAAGAGGTCTGGCTTGCCAAATTTTCTCACAATTGCCATTGCATCCTGATAATTTTGAACATATTTCGGGGACTACCAATAAAAGTAGGAGGCAAAATAACTATGCGACCAGCTCTTAAACTTTCATTTTCAGCTCTAAAGTGTAAAGCATCAGCAAGACCAACGTAGGTATCGACACGCAATTTCGTTTGTTGATTGCGAACATATTTTGGTCCATCTCCTTCTATTCGACAATAATAGTCAACTATTAATTGTTGGGTAAGTTTACCTGCATTAAGTAAAGGGTTGAAACCTCCTGCGGGAGGACAACCTCGAATCGACAGCCTATACAAAATATATTCACGCATTGTCATATTTTGCCTAACGTTCGTCTTACGGTTCCCTCCCGTTGGCAGTGAAATATGCCACCCTGTTTCTCCGCAAGGCCAGATTAAAACGTAAGTTAATGGATCACAATGCATACTGTCAACATCCATTTCTTTTAAAACTACCTGATTAGAAAATACGGCTATGTGGCGGTGTGAAGCCGGAGCACCGTCAGTTGTTTCAAAAATAGCTGCAATCTCTGAGGAAGCTGGGTTATTGTAACGTCTAGGATCTTCTTTAGGTTCATGGTAAAAGTGCATGACCAAATCTAACGGTTGACGTTTTTCTCTTAAAGCCAGTTCATTTTCTTCGCATATTTTTGAATGCATTGTCTTATACAGTTGAATGTAAGGGTTATGCTCTTGCAAAATATTATTTAGAATATGAAGTGTACCCTCCCTGATGCAAGAATTCGCTCGATTTGCTAGTCTGATTTGATTAGCTTCTGAGCAGTCTAATACATACAATTGGCCGTAACTATTGTCGCTTATATTTTTGGAATATATGGAAGAAATGTGATGATGTACAATTCCTGAAATTTTAAAACAATATGGACCGTGTTCAGGTGGTCCGGTAACATTGGCACCAAAGGAAACGAAGGACATAGAATTGTTGTACTGCCGAATATTCTCTCTGAAGTTCCTTGAGGTATCATCGTTTCCAGTGAAAAATGGTTTAAGCCTGTCAAGTATTTTATATTCCGGCAGATCAATTTTACCATTGCAACAGCAAAGGCCGAAGTAACCAAGCGTAGTTTTTTCGCAAGAGAAGAACAATGCAGAACAATGTTTACATTCGTTCGTCAAGGACCCAACGCTGTACGGCATAATATCTGGCATTGTTTCTGAAATGGCAGATTTATATTTTATATTAAAAGTTGTTTCGCCTTTTCTCCGATTTCTCATTGTTTTGCGTCTATTTGTAGTTTCCACACGACCGGTTAATGTTCTTTTTCGTCGAATGCGTCTATTTACAGTAGGATTTATCCCCAAATTAATGTCGTATTCGATCACACCAGGCGCGGATTCAAGGGGGGGGGGTCACGGGGGTCATGACACCCCCCCCCCCCCCAAACGGAGACCACATTTTTTTTGCAAACTCAAAATACGAAAACACAATTACCAGACAAATAAAACTTAACGAATTTTAACTGAAAAACAGGTTTTTTTTTCATTTTGTTCAATACTAAATTATCTTTATTGGAATTATTATGTTCTGTTACAACTGTACTTGTTTACAACTTCAAACCTCTTGTATAAAAACTATTAGTTATACAACAAAATCAACTCGTCTATTTTGTTTGGCAAACCTTGTGATTACCGAATCGATGTTTATAGTGATATCACGATGAATGTGCAGCAATGCACGGATAGGAAACTGGGGCTTTTTTCGCACCAAACATTTTTGCCGACGTCCAAACTGCAAGCTTGGTTGGCAATTTAAGCTGTGACTTTCTCCCTTTGTCGGTATCAACTCGACTTGCCGAAACTGTAACGTACCTTGATCCTTTTCTCGAAGCTCGATGTAAAAGTGGCAAAACACGCCGTTGCAATTTGTACGAATATTTTTGGTGCGCTAAACGCATCAAATTTCTATCCATGAAGCTTGCAAAAAAATTGGTCTGGTTTTGTACGTTTGGTTATTTTGTGATTGCGTTTTTAGTGATACCATTTTTCTTAACAATTTCGATTCTCTGACCCCCCCCCCCCCATGCCAAACTCTAGATCGAATCTCTGACCCCCCCCAAAACCAAACTCTAGATCCGCGCCTGGATCACACTATAGTGTCCTGCATCAACGGAGCCGCTAAACAATAAATGACAAATAACACTTCCATTGCCATAATCTACAACGTGGTTAGTCTCATTGTTATGCACTCTAAACAAATAATCATTAAACAATTGGCTTATACCATGGAGTTCAACATGACCAGCATATTCACCGTTCAGAGACATAAGATTTTCATACTCAAGTTGGTTGTTGAGGGGAAGGCGATAAGACTCATCGCCAATAATAAAATCCTTATAAATATTCCAGTCAGCAACAATTTTTGTAACAGTTTGCAAACGCAACTCACTATGACGTTCTTCGTTTCGATACAAACAGTACGAAACTGCTCTAAATAAGCAATTTCCGTCACCTGTTATTGGTACAATTCTTCGGATATCCATGACAGTAAATTATGAAGAGGAGCATAGAACCACTTCGCCAGTCACCTTAATAATGGAGTCAGTTTTATAATTATATTTCCTGTACGTGTCAAAAGTCGTATTTACACAGGGAAGACCACTCTTAAAGCTGGCAATGAATTATCGAGACAAACCGGCCCAGTAATTCTGCGTAATAGCTTTCTAGTATGCCATAGTTATGGTATATAAAATGAAAGGTTTAACAATTCGTAGAAGCTGCGATATGTATTCTCGACAGAAAACGACTCACCACCAAAGACTATAACAGACCACCAAAGACTATATAACAGAAAGATCGGAAACACAATACAAATGGCGGTTCCAACATTCGACTGCAGCGGCATCTGCTACTGAAATATAGAAGTTAATTTGGAAAACAATCTAATCAAAAGTAGTAATTTCGTAATACCGGTATCAGAATTTCAACGTAGGCCTACTGTATTATTGCCGTATAACTGGTAAAGGTACAATTCATTAGTGGAATTTCATGAAACAACAGTTTGGACATGCCTTGTATGTTTATAAGGCAAAGAAAGAACTGAGGAAAACAAATGAGTTACGTAGCACATGGCGCGATTTGAAGACACTCGGGTGGATTCACTGCATATATTCTTCGTAATGTGTTGGACTGTCGCCTCCGTAGCGTAGCGGTCAGCATGGTTAGCTGCCGCCCCGGCGGTCCTGGGTTCGATTCCCGGCTCTGCCACGAAATTTGAAAAGTGGTATGAGGACTGGAACGGGGTCTACTCAGCCTCGGGTGGTCCAAATGAGTAGAGGGGGTTCGATCCCCACCTCAGCCATCCTTGAAGTGGTTTTCCGTGGTTTCCCACTGCCGGGATGGTACCTACTGTAAGGCCACGGCCGCCTCCTTTCCTCTTCCTAGCCTATCCATCCCTTCCCATCCCTCATGTGGCCCCTGTTCGCTTTGCAGGTGAAGCCGCCTGGGCGAAGTGCTGATCACACCTCCCCAGTTGTATCCATCCCAACCAGATGTTCCAAGCTCCAGGACACTGCCCATAGAGGCGGTAGTGGTGAGATCCCTCGCTGAGACCGTGGGAACCACCAACCTAGAGGGTAAATTGACTAAATAAATTAAAAAAAAAAAGTGTTGGAATTCGTACAATCCTTGATTCACAGTTATCCCATGTACAAAATTATGCCAAAACTTCTGTAGCAATAAAGATAAATTGCCTACCGTTATTGCAAATGTAATCTGTCGAATGTTGGAACTTATAAAGCTTTTCAATGAAATTACCACAGCGTTTTAAATTGAGATGGGAACGTAGAATTCCTTAGTTACGGGAATGCCAAGAGTTAAATATGTTTTGACAATATAATAGCAATTGCAAGAAAGGAAAATACGGAAATAAAAAAACATGCCGGAGGGGGGATTCGAACCTCTTACATTGGGTGATGCATAAATTAAGAGAGTACGGCGTAAGAGAGTACCTGAGCTACCGAACCACTGGAAACGACGCGTAATATTTAGTGAGTTAAACATCAAGCACACTCAAAATTTGATGTCAGTTTACGTTTTTCAACATTTTCTGTCTGGTAATTCCAGTGTATGTCCTGAAAACGTAATAAACAATGTTCCGTTCCATTATAATTCTTATACATAAACATGAAATTAAAACGTGGTGGACTTGTAACGACCATGACTGTCATGAGGCAAGGCGATTGTGCGCATGCGTGATCGGAATGAAAGGAGGAAAACAAATGAGTTACGTAGTACATGGCCCGATTTGAAGACACTCGAGTGGATTCACTGCATATATTCTTCGTAATGTGTTGGAATTCGTACAATCCTTGATTCACAATTATCCCATGTGCAACAATATGCCAAAACTTCTGTAGCAATAAAGATAAATAGCCTGCCGTTATTGCAAATGTAATCTGTCGAATGTTGGAACTTATAAAGCGTATCAATGAAATTACCCTCCGTAGCGTAGCAGTCAGCGTGGTTAGCTGCCGCCCCGGAGGTCCTGGGTTCGATTCCCGGCTCTGCCACGAAATTTGAAAAGTGGCACGAGGACTGGAACGGGGTCTACTCAGCCTCGGGTGGCCCAAATGAGTAGAGGGGGTTCGATTCCCCCTCAGCCATCCTCGAAGTGGTTTTCCGTGGTTTCCCACTTCGTCTTCGGGCAAATGCCGGGATGGTACCTACTGTAAGGCCACGGCCGCCTCCTTCCCTCTTCCTAGCCTATCCATCCCAATCTTCCATCCGTTCCCATCCCTCATGAGGCCCCTGTTCGCTTTGCAGGTGAGGCCGCCTGGGCGAAGTGCTGATCACACCTCCCCAGTTGTATCCATTCCGACCAGATATTCCAAGCTCCAGGACACTGCCCATAGAGGCGGTAGTGGTGAGTTCCCTCGCTGAGTCCGTGGGATCCACCAACCTAGAGGGTAAATTGACTAAATAAAAAAAATCAATGAAATTACCATAGCGTTTTAAATTGAGATGGGAACGTAGAATTCCTTAGTTACGGGAATGCCAAGAGTTAAATATGTTTTGACAATATAATAGCAATTGCAAGAAAGGAAAATACGGAAATAAAAATAACATGCCGGAGGGGGGATTCGAACCCCTCACATAGGGCGATGCATAAATTAAAGACACTACCGCTCTGCCGCCAGAGCTACCGAACCAATGCTAATGGCGCGCAATATTAAGGTAGTTAAACATTATGCACACTCTGAATTTGATGTCTCTTTACGTTTTTCAACATTTTCTGTCTGGTATAATTATATTCCAGTGTATATTATGGAAATATCATAAACAATGTTCCCTTCCATTATAATTCTTATACATAACTATGAAATTAAAACGCGGTGGACTTGTAACCGCCATGACTGTCATAAGGCAAGGCGATTGTGCGCATGCGTGATAGGCAAGATTTCTGAATTTTTGTTTATTAATTTAAAATATTCTGTAACATATTTGTTTATTTTAAAGACACTCTGCAAATCTACATGCCAAGAGCTCTCGTTAGAATGCATTACGAAGTCAATCGGTGAAGACGTTATCTCATTCTCGATGTAACAAAAATCGCCTTAGTGTTTTAAATATATAGATGCTCAACAGCAAAACAATTAATATACAAGAAAAACATTTCATTTGGACGTCACACATGGGAATACCGCTCAGGCGTGGCGATCTCTACCCTGAATGATATATCGCTCTTTAAATGAACAAGCAAGCATAATTAAAACTAGGTCACGGTGAGGCCGTTTCTCCCTCACAAACAGGAGTCCAGAAAATACCTCAGATCAGCGCACAGTGTGGAACTCGTTATCACATGTCAAATCACCCCTAGCGTGAACATGTCCCGGGCCAGCACTAATTGCTCAGGTCCCAAGATCAACGAAGAATAGCTGTCACGAGCAGCTCAAGTGTGTGTGTGTCATCAAAATAATATCTCATCAATTCCACTTGGAATTACAAGATCACGAAGAACAGCTGCCAACTCAGCTCAATAAATATGTGTGTCACCAAATATCTCATTAATTCCCCTGGAATTACAAGATCAGCATTGGACTGGCTGAGGTCCCTGCGGGCATCACTCACCATCCTTAAAACATTGCAGCAGGCAGAGGACTGGCCCCAAGCCATCCTCCCGCGCAGATAATTCACACATAGACACCCATAATCACACGCTGGGGTTTTGACAAATACCTGAAATAAAAGAACACAAATATTTTCCACACACAGCGCGCGCCTGATCTAGTATTCAGACCGAAGAATTAATTAATCAAAATCAAAATTTAATGAAATAAAAGAACGGACGGTTCTTTACAAAATCATGTCGCAACAAGGCAACTCAACATAAAATACTTGTTCATTCAAGATCCTAGCAAGCACACGTTTTCCCTCTTGCTATTTTTACTGCTAATTAACCAGCACCACTTATCACCTGGGCCGCCTCCATGTGTCCGCCAAATCAAATACACGCGTGTACACGAGTACACGAATTAAACTTATATAAAATACAACAAATCAAACTGATGGCCACGCGTCCTCACGCATTTACATATCTGAATGTCGGGACACTCCGTTAATCTATCAAAAAAATGAAACAAGACAAAAATCACAAGAAAAACTATTACACAATGTTCCAATGCCAAAATATCTATCATATGAATAAATCAATATTAGTACTCAGCCATATCTGCTCGTCACGTCAGTGGACGTCGCTTTCCATGGCCCACTTGGAATTTACACGGCCATCACGAACATCTGCGTAGGTTTCATGTTCACCATCCCAGCGGTTAACCCAATGTTCGTCATCTTGATGTCTTCTTCAAAGGTGAAAATACAGTTCAAAATTAATATTAATTCTACACCTACAATAATTGCAACAGAGCTACACATTCACTCTTAGTCCTAGGCAATTACTAAAACGTCACCGGGTGAGTTAGCCGTGGTGGTTACGGCATGACTGATGGCAGTCGCTCACATCCGGGAGGCGAGGAGGTTCGAATCCCCCCGCCGGCAACCTTGAAGATGGTCTTCTGTGGTTTCCCATCTTCCTTCCAGGCAAATGCCGGGGTTGGTCCCTAACTATAGGCCACAGCCGCTACCTTCCAATTCCTCACCCTTACATTCCAACTTCCCTCCTTCCCTCCCCAACGGTACTTGTAGCTCACCCATTGGGTGTCCGTCTCGAAGCAGCTACAAAACTGGCGAGCCGAACATGTCCTCGCACACTCCCGGCACTAAAAGCCATATGCTAAAAAACAAAAAACAAAAAAAACTAAAACGTCGACACTGTCCCTAGATAAACACTTCGCTAAATTCACACGCAAAAGACAAACTAAAAAATATCACTGTATATTACAATCGGCTCTCAACAGAGTCCTCAAAATATTGTACATCTCACTTGAGATCGAAGTCAAAAGTACTTTACAAAATGTTAGTAGAGCTCGGCTACGGCAAAATAAGAAAAATACGTGTAGTAGCACTCAGCTACGTCAAAGAAAGAACAGTACGTGTAGTAGCTCTCGGCTACATCAAGAAATGAACAATATGTGTAGTAGCTACCAGCTACTCAAAGAGAAGAACATGTTCGTTAGCACAGACACCTAATTTATACAGATCTGGTCAAAAGGTCGGTAGAGGGGACTGTAATTTTTTATAATTCGAAGGAGTTGTCGTAGAAACTTGCGGGTGGTGTCAAAGATCATTATTTTTCATGAACGTTCCAACGCTGTCCTGCGGAATCAAATCGCATCGATGATTAATTAGACACAGCTTTGGCTCGCTTTTCCAGGGCACGCTCTCATTGCGCCTAAACTAGCTTGGGTCTTCGTGATTCGTCAATTCATATGCAAAATAGTTGAGTAGAGCACGTCACTTCTCCCACCTGTCGTCCACAAAAGTATCTCTGTCTCACACTTTCCTCTCTGCTTGGCCTGGTGAACAAAGACACGAGACGCTAGGTCAGCGATCAACGACCTCGCTTCCAGGAAAATGTTTAAATTTACCAAGCGTGCTCAACTGGCCTACCTCTTGCAACACTCAGCTCCCAAATTGCTTTAACTGTCTGGGGACATACGGCAGTACATAAAATTAAAATATGAACAATTATTCTACGATAGTATGAATAAGGATTCAATACTTAATAATGTAATGTTATTGGTTTTACGTCTTCACTTCAGGCCGTGGTAAGTGATTTTTGAAAGGCGACGAAATTCTCAGCACGCATGTCATACGTGTCGGACTACCAACTCCAAGCTTGCAGGTTCGTCCCTGGCCATGGTAAGTGATTTTTGAAAGGCGACAAAAATCACGACATGGATGTCATACGTTGTTGGCATGTTAAAGAACTCATTTGAATTCAGTAGGCCGTGTTCAATGGCAAAATTAATCTCGGGATTTTCCGCCAACATAAAGTTCTTCCGTTCTCTACTAGAAAGCGCTGTAGTGTCAAGGAGCTTAGATATCTAACCTCCTTGACTTTCATTGCGTTCAAAGGAACGACAAAATTCGACATGCAAGCTGCCCTCTGGGTGTCAATTAACAAAGCTTGCACCTGGCACCCGAGGCCATACGATTATATTATTATTATTGGTGTTACGTCACTTTTAACCCTTGAGTGCATAAGCTGGGCATCCAAGGCCCAGGGTGTAATTTATTAACGATTTACGGCAAAAGTATTCGGACCTCCCTCAAGTGTGAAACTCCAATATTCCTCTCACAGTTAAGGAGAAAAGCATTAATAGAGCCAATCAACAGTTATTGATTATAGTTGAATAACAATATAGCTCTATTGTAATTTATTACACATTTATATGAGTCGGGCCCTTCCGTTTCATGTTTCAAAATCATTCAGTTACCTATTCATTTTATGTTCCACGATGTCGAAATGTAAATATTATATGTCAGGACACTGTATCATAATGAGGGTCATTATAACAATATTTGTCATTATGAACCAGTTTCTCCCACCAATCAGAGCTCAATAAGTACAGTAGTTGTGTGATCAATTCGGTAAGGATAGCATTGCATTTGCACTGACTTCCACGGCCCTCTATTTAAAATTTCACTGCGTGGCTTCTCGAGTCATAGTGGGGTATTCCAGCAGGCCAAGGTATTCTCTGCGTCCCATGCGCTCTGTTCAGTACATGAAACTGACGAAATCTTGACAAATATTTATGAATATTTATGTTCGAATATAAAATAGTTATAATTGTCGTCGAACATAAACAGTCGTATGCAACTCGCATATAATGGTAATTAAGACACTCGTATGGAAATTATAAACCTCGCTTTGTTCGTTTTACAAACAGACTCGTGTCTTAATTATAGCAATTATAGGCTCGTTGCATAATGCACTATTATGTTCGAGCCTAACTATTATGTGTCAGAAAACTGTATCATAATGAGGCTCATTATAACACTATTTTTCATTATGAATCAGTTTCTCCCACCAATCAGAGCTCAAGAAACAGTTGTGTGACCAATTAGATAAGGATACCTTCGCGCATGCGTTCAAAATCCTACATGTCTATATAAATTACCGAAATTGCACCGTCCATATGTTTGCGTAAATAAACTGAGACAAGAAATGGCACTGTACCTTAATATCCCCAAAATCAAGTTCTACACAGCGAGTGGTTTTGAAACGACTTTGGTGAGAGTTTTACTGAATACTGGAGCACAATCTGAACATATGACATTGAAGCACACAGAGCGCATGCGTCGGCTGTCCAGAGAGCTTGGGAAACAGAGATATACTACCCACCGCAGCACCCAATCACAACATTCTAGTGACTGAACAGATATTTATGAATAATTATGTCAAAACATATAATAAAGTTATAATTATCGTCGAACATAAACAGTCGTATGCAACTCGCCTATAATGGTAATTAAGACACTCGTGTGGAAATTATAAAACTCGCATACGCTCGTTTTACAAAAATACTCGTGTCTTAATTATGACCATTATAGGCTCGTTGCATAATGTACTATTATTATACATGATTTGTGGTTGTTGACAGACAACTTGGCAAAAACCACAGTTTGGTAATTTAGTGATGATTTCATGTGAGCACATCATGGTTTTAAGCTTTGTGGTGGTGTTTTAAAATCACTCTTTCGTATAGCCTATATTTTCACATTTGATTCAATTAATACCCCATATCGATATTGCTAAATTTCCATTTTAGTAGCTAAATGAACGTATTGAAATATTCCCATTTCATTTAAGTTATTAATATTGACCTCGCACCAGTATTTCCTCTATAGTCCATACCCGGACTTCGCAGTCCCAGCTTACGTAAATCTGTGCAAAAAAGGGCTTATGCACTCAATGGTTAAAAACTGAGGCTTTTAGAGACGCCGGGGGAATGGAATTTTTCCCATAAGGGGATGGTTATCGTTCCAGTAAATGTACTGGCATGGCTCTCTCGCATTTGCGCACCCTCAAGTGCAAACTGACTGCGCCAGGATTGGATCCTTGGCCACAGCAGGCGAAAACGTTACCGCTGAGCCACGCAAGCAATAAGTCCCAAACTACTGTCCAATTGTAAATTAATACAGAAATGACCTACGTATACTCTGCTCCGATAATGGTAAAAAATTGGAACTGCAACATACAAGTTGTTCCATGAAAAACTCAATAGCCTATTTTCATATAATTATCCTACTTATGTTAATTGCCTCTATCAACGTAGAAAATTTCAGTTCGATTGCCGTAATAGATTCGTAGATATTGAGAACTGTCTAAATACTTCGTATGGTCGCCATTTTGGATTTTTATATATGTAGACCATAGAGTAATGTACTATTAGATGAAGATTATAGCGTAGGTTTATTATTCAAAATTCAAGCGCATGATTAGGACACAAGAAATAAATACGAGTTTTTTTAAATTTCGCACAGCTGCCATCTTATGGTCATGAAAACAATTGAAAGAAATTAGATGTCAATGGATAAAAATTTGTATAAGATTTTTCCGTACTAAGTGTCACTGCGCTCGGATAATTATATCGCAAGAAAAGTCATTTTAAATATTTAAATTTCGCGTCACCGCCGTGTTAGATTTGTGCTCACCGGGTTATTGAAAGTCCCACAGGTAAACTTATGTTCAAAGCCTTAATCAATATGCAATATTTCAGTTTGATTACTGCAATAGATTCGTAGATATTGAGAACTGTCTAAATATTTCGGATGGTCGCCATACTGGATTCTTAGCCTACTTTTCACATTTTGCGAAAATGAGGAAAAAGTAGACTTATGAGATCGGGCAAATGTGTGTGTGTCTGTCTGTCTGTCCTTCTGTCTGTCCTTTTGTCTGTCTGTCTGTCTACCTGTCTGTCTGTCTGTCTGTCTGTGTGTGTGTGTGTGTGTCCCCCCCCCCCCATCAACTCCTAAACGGCTGGAGCAATCGAAACAAAATTTGGTAGGAGTAAAGATCTATACCTGAATATCTCACGGCCATATTTGAAAATGATGTCGTCAGTGCTACCAACTGCTGAAAAATCGCAATTGAAATTTGAGCTCCATGTTGGATATCTTGGAAGGTATGAATGGGAGCTATTTCAAAATTGGCACACGTATAGATAATAATATTGCAGTTTACTTTCCAGGAGGCCATACATGGCAGTTTTGCCAAAATGATTATAAGCTTGCTGATAGGTCCAATTTTTAAATGCATATAACTTCTACACTATCAATTGGAATTCAACCAAATGTCTTATGTACTATGTGTACATACACAGATATGAATGAGCATATTCGTAAGAGCCACCAGGGCTGCCAACTGTTAATAAATGCACTCCCTAATGTTTTTATCCAAATACCAATATATCAGAAAGTATGCAAGCAGACAGCTTTAAAATATGCACACGCATAGTACCTGACATTCTATATTAATTTTGAGTAACTTATATACGTCAGTGCTACCAACATGATTTTAAGCCTGCTGAGAGGTCCAACTATAAATACACGTAACTTCTATACTATCATTTGGATTTCAACCAAATTTCGTGTGTGTTATGTGTAGGCTACCATAACAGATATGACTATGCGTATATTTAGGAGCAACCAGGGCTGCCAACTGTTAATAAATAATGTCTCTATTTTTGTTACCCTAATATCAATATATCAGAAAGTATGCAAGCCAATAGCTCTAAACTTTGCGCACGTATAGTACCTGGCATTCTAGATTAATTTGGAGTAACTAATATAGGCCTACGCCAGTGCTGCCAACATGATTATAAGCCTGCTGATAGGACCAATTTTAAAATGCATGTAACTTCTCTACTAACTAATGGATTTCATTCTAAATTGACACAACAATAGATCATATTATTTCAGATTATATCTGACCAATACATGTATGTCATTGATGCCAACGTGATTTTACGCGCGCTGTTAGATGCAATGTTTAACTGCATGGAACGTCCATGCTATCCATTGGACTTCAACCAAATTTTGTATTCTGTACCTTAAGAGATGGAACTAAGAATATACTCAGTCACCAGGGCTGCCAACTGTAGTTCTCTATTAGGCTACATTATGCCAGGTATACAGTATTTCGAACTAATTTGAAATTTCGATATTACCAGCTTAATTTCGTCATTATTCTAGATAGATCCATTTAGATTAATCATTGGCATGAATCTTCAATTTTAAGAGAAGTAGGCTCTTTGGTTCGTCACGGAACTTCTTGTTATATATACTGCTCAAAAAAATTAAAGCACCACTTTTTTCAAAGGCCACCAAATTTTGAAAAGTTGACCTACAAGCTCGAAATCTCAGTATAACGTTTGTCCTGACGCCTACCAAGCATATGCTTCAGCACAACTCCCCAACTTGAGTAGTTTCGGGGTAGCACCCCGAAAACCAGCCCATTTTCGAAAACCGCAAATTGAAGTTTGCGAAAAACGCTGCAGGACTTGTCGCAGGTTGCCAAAGCAGTCGAAAATGAATGAGTCTTGCTCTTAAAGGTTCCACAAACACGTTGAAATCGTTAGATTTGACGTTTGGGCATTTTCAACCCCCTTCATCATCCCCTAAACATGGACTACCATTGGGGGCGTCTGAGAAGGTACCGGGTGTGTTTAACCACCTGAAAACCTGTACACCGTCCTCAGTTGCTGATTGCAGTAAGTTCTTAAGGCCTCCGGCAATGTCCACACCCCCTAACACCCTCAACTGGCATGGGACCAAACCACCCCTTCTCGATTCACCCCTAAGGAAGGTTTTAATCGAGATGTTTATCAGTGCTGCTAATGGGGGGGTCTTCCCCTAACGTTTCAAAAAAGTAACTGTGCCTTTGTCACCACCCCTTCCCCTGCAACCCCCGTTTGTATGATTTTTCGAAACAGGCCCTTTTTAAGGGCTGAAACGACGTCTTAATCGCTGAAAGGGCTGTAAAGGTCCTTAGAAGTAGTGGTGACACGAAATCAACCCCTTCCGATCGGTGATTGACATTCCTTCCCCCAAATTCGAAATTTTTGCACCCCCAACCCTCCCTGTCTGGACGCGTAATGCGTCATGGCAGAGTTTTAAGAGTTGGATGAAAATGAAGCCTATGGCCTGCAATGGAGCCCAAAAAAGCAGGCTGGATAGAAATTCATCGGTAGGTTGGGAAACGGGACCAAAATTTTTCAAAAAAGTGTACAGCCTACAGTAAGTACGCCCATGCATAGGCAACCCACATCACGTCCGTGCGTGTTGGTTGCCTGTGATCGGCAATAGGTTACAAAGTTTGGCAATGGGAGAAAAATGACGTGATGTGGGTTGCCTATGCATTGGTGTACTTACTAGAGGCTGTTAACTTTTTTGAAAACTTTTTGGTCCCGTTTCCCACCCTACCGATGAATTTCCATCCAACCTGCCGTTTTGGGCTCCATTTCAGGCCATAAGCTTCACTTTGATCCAACTCTGAAAACTCTGCCATGACGCGTTACGCGTCCAGACAGGGAGGGTTGAGGGTGCAAAAATGTCAACTTTGGGGGATGGAATGTCAATCAAACATCATAAGGGGTTGATTTCGTGTCACCACTACTTCTAAGGACCTTTACAGCCCTTTCAGCGTTTAAGACCTCATTTCAGCCCTTAAAAAGGGCCTGATTCGAAAAATCATACAAACGGGGGTTGCAGGGGAAGGGGTGGCGACACAGGCGCAGGTCCTCGTTTGAAACGTTAGGGGAAGACCCCCCCATTAGCAGCACTGATAAAAATCTCGATTTAAACCTTCCTTAGGGGTGAATCAAGACGGGGTGGTTTGGTCCCTTGCCATTTGAGGGTGTTAGGAGGGGTGAACATTGCCGGAGGCCTTAAGAACTTACTGCAATCAGCAACTGAGGACGGTGTGCAGGTTTTCAGGTGGTTAAACACATCCGGTACCTTCTCAGGCGCCCCCAATGGTAGTCCATTTTTAGGGGATGATGAAGGGGGTTGAAAATGCCCAAACGTCAAATGTAACGATTTCAACGTGTTCGTGGAACCTTAAGAGCAAGACTCATTCATTTTCGACTGCTTTGGCAACCTGCGACAAGTCCTACAGCGTTTTTCGCAAACTTCAATTTACGGTTTTCAAAAATGGGCTGGTTTTGGGGGCGCTATCCCGAAACTACACAAGTTGGGGAGTTGTGCTGAAGCATGTGCTTGGTAGGCGTCGGGGCAAACGTCATACTGAAATTTCGACCTTGTGCAGTCAACTTTCCAAATTTGGTGGCCATTGAAAAAAGTGGTGCTTTAATTTTTTTGAGCAGTATATTTAGGTCATAGAGTTATGTACTATTAGATGACGATTATTGTGTAGGTTCATTATTCAAACGTTGACTTCGATCGCATGATTAGAACACAAGAAATAAAATCTTAATTTTAAAATTTCGCACAGCAGCTATCTTGAGGTAATGTACACAATTGAACTGAATTAGATGTCAATTCATTAAAGCGTGTACAAACATTTACTGTACCCTGTTTCACTGCGCTCGAATGATTAAATCGCGAGAAAAGTGTATTTAAGTGTTTCAACTTTGCTTGGCCTCCATGTTCGTTTTGTATTTAACAGTGTTTTGAGAGGCACATAGGTGAACATCTAGTAGTGTCCCTTATCACCGTACAAAATGTCAGGGTGATATCTGTAATAGTTTTGGAGATATAGAATGCCGGTGAAATATTTCGCACAGCGAAATGTGTAGGTCACGGTCGGGGTCGGACGAAATTGTACTATGAACTTACCGATTTTCATTGGAATTGCTCCAGCCGTTTATGTGTTATTAATGGGGGACACATACACAGACACACATACGCACACACACACACACACACATACAAACACACATGGACAAAAGGTGATCTCGTTAGCCTATTTTTCATAAATGAAAATAGGCTAAAACAGTGTTTGTCTCTAATAATGTGTTGAGGAATCTGACATGGAGACTTATCTGCTCTGACAACCGTTGTTATTCAATGATTTAGGGGCTTTGCGACATCGTGGTCATGTAGCCCCATGTACTTGGTTGCGTGTATGTGGAATTTGTCTGACAACCTGTGTTATTATGATGGCTGTATTAGTGCGTGTATTCGGAATTCCGATGAGGATTGGGAAGGAGCCACACACTATTACAGCCACCATAATAACACAGGTTATCGTATTATTAATAGCGACAGCGGTAGCTACGCTGATAGGTCAAGGGGCCCAGCTATCTGTGAAACCGGTAGACCTGGACTTGACCCCCACCGTCCGCTGGTCGTCCTTGAAATGTTTTTCCCAGGTTTCCCATTTTCAACTCCAGGCAAATGCTGGTTAGGTACGTTCTAATAGACCACGGCCGCTTCCTTCCAGCTCCCTGACCAGTTTCATTCATCATTATTTCATCTCTCATTAACTCCTCTTATGAGGTTTGCAGCAGGAAGGACATCCGGCTGAACAAACCATCCGCCGAAATAGACTTTCATCGCATCTCATCACCGACCCCGTTGAATACAGGAATAATAAGGGGTAGACATCCATTATTATTAATATCATTATGTTCGGCTCCGTGGCTAAATGGTTAGTGCGCTAGGCTTTGGCCCGCCGTGTCCCGGGTTCGATTCCTGGCCGGGTCATTAGGGATTTTAATCTCCTGGGGTTGATTCCCGTGGCTCGGGGACTGGGTGTATGTGCCGTCGTCATCATCACTTCATCCTCATTACGACACGCAGGTCAATTAGAAAGACCTGCACTCAGCCTCTCAAGAGGCCACACGACAATTCTATTATTATTATTACACACAAGTCTCAAAAGTTGTTAAGACTTTTCTTAAGGCCACGTGAATTAAAGTTCAAACAATTCGCCCTTGATACTCGTACATTTGGGTCCTAGGTTCTTCTCTCTGGCTTTGATCTGCTCAAGTACCGGCACTGATTGGCCAAATCTGATATCCAAGTGATATTCGGTCTCTTTGGATCTATCCTTAATATCTGATAGTTATCACCTCAACGGGGCGTATCGACTAGGCGTATTGGGTTCAATGCGAGATTTCCAATGATTCATATTCTACTTAGAAAGAAGATCCCGTGGCTTATACCCGTAACGTTAATTGTTTCGTCAAATTTCAAACTTCCTTTTTAAGTTCGGTCAGAACACTACGTAGCTCTCCGTAGGTTAAACCAAGGACGTTTTCCGAGATTAGAGAGAACGAGAGATCAGAAAGAGAGACTGCTAGGAAAAGTGGATGGTGTGGATAGCATATTAAGGATGGAAATATTATCCACCCGAACTCAAGGTTCACTTACCAGTTAACGTAGTTATCAGAGAATAAACTGCCGTACTTATTGTGAAGATCACAACGTCTCAAATAAGGAGGTGCGCTCACATCTCGTCCATTTATGAAATTATTATTTTTGACGAATATTTGCAAGAGAAAAGATGGCTGCACCGTTTCCTCCCTTTCAATCCGCCTCTGCGCAACATATCGATCTTCTGTCCTACACACAGGGAGAGATTCTACTGCGTAGGAGGCTGGTTTCCATAGCAGCAGCTTAGCGTCCAACTAGTTCAACACATTTACACTTTTTATCGTATTTAATAATCATATTTACTTATATGAATTTCAGGGTAGTTGCTGGAAATGCTGTCCTTCATTTTATAAACACAGGTTGCAACAACGTAGGAAGTGCTGGTACACTCGCTGTAATTTATCCTTACTGATATTTCGTATCGGTGCAGTTATTTCGTTCTTGAGAGCCTTCCGAGTACGCGGATTGTTTCTGTATACCTTTTGTTTGAAGTAAAAATCGCATGGCGTTGAAACGTACGAACACATTTACTGGAAGACTTCTTCTTGAGATGAAAAGTTTTCATTAAGAGAATTCGATGTTTTGTTCTATACCTAACCATGTTCACGGGATACGAGACAGGCTACAGTACTTCACCACAAGTCTTAACTCTATGAACTAAGGTATCTTGCCAGCTGGGAATGTAATCATGCTATGACCGCATGCGGTGATTACAAACCCACTGTTGTGTAACGGTAGATGCTAGTGAACTGGCGGTGACTACTCACTCGCCACCCGCCACACGGCCCGTCAAAGCTCCGTTCTATTGTGAAGGCTCCCAATGTACAAGTACATGCAATGTAGAGACACATTACAGATGCAGGCGTCGTCAAATTGTTAGAATTAAAATACAATTTCCCAGTTCATTAACAATTTGTATCCCTAATTAAGGTAGTAACAGTTGTTTTGATACATTTTTATTTATGCGCGTGCATTTTTTTTATTTTGAGCAATATAATATTCTGGGCAATTATGTTGAGCCGAAGCAGTCTTATCTATTTCATTGTTTTGTGAAAAATCGTCACACTTTTTCCTCCTTAAACGAATACGAGCATACATGTCACACTCTCCATAAAGAGACCAATATATAGGATGTTTCAATAACTAGGCAACATTGACTATACAGGGTGTAACAAAAAGGTATGGCACAAAATGCTGAACGCATTCCTCACACGTAGACAAAGAAATTTTATTATATGAACATGGGTCCGGAAACGCTTCGTTTCCATGTTATACCTCATTGTCTCCAACGCATAAATCATGAAAAACACACAAGAACAGAACATACCTGCATACCACATGCAACTCTTGCTCACAGGAGATGTTCAATATGCCCTACATGCGCATTGATGGATGCATCAACCCACCGTCGCGTCGTAGTGAATCTCGGATGCGCTGATGTATCCCTGGAGTATAGCGTATGGTTTCGCAGCGTTCCATAATACGGGCACGCAGACTCTGAACATCTGGTAGAGGGGTTCAATACGCAAGAGCTTTCAAATGTCCCCACAAATAAAAGACCAGTGGGTTTAGGTCCGGAGAGCGTGGAGGCCAGGTAATTGGTCTACCTCTACCTATCCATCTGTCACCGAATCTCTGCATTTGTGTACACTGCCATTGCACGAGCCACGTCTGTGATGAACTGGCCGTAGTAACCAGTGTGCTTGACAAGTTCGTACTGATCACATGAACAGTTGATGTTACCGTAAGTCGCATGGCAACACGGTCATGTTAAACAAAACACTGGCGGTGCACCTACGGTAATGACAACGTAACCAGATGCAACGAACAGTGCATGATCCCCATGATTCGAACGTTCTGTTCTTGTGTGTTTTTCATGATTTATGCGTTGGAGACAATAGGGTGTAACATGGAAACGAAGCGTTTTCGGACCCATGTTCATATAACATAATTTCTTCGTCTACGTGTGAGGAATGCGTCCTGCATTTTGTGCCGTACGGTACCTTTTTGTTACACCCTGTATATTGTTTGTGGTATATGCTTGCAGTTCATTAGTAGCCTACCATACGGGGTAAATGCAGATAATTGTTAACCTTCCTGACAACAACGCTAGTTGGGCTGCATAAAATAATATTATTAGGGGCAGCTGATTCACCTGGTATAAATGTAATCATAATCCAATGACATTATTAATTGAGAACAGTATTGTGACATTTCGTAATTGTTATTTTTGTTATTTATTTTCGACGAGTTTGATTCAATTGCACCGGAAAAATACACAAAAATCAAGGAATACATTTACTGGTATGAAAATTAATATAGCACAAAATTTTAATAACAAGGCCACGTGTATATAATCAGTAGTGGCTGGTCCATAAGGACTCCCGGGTGGTTTGCTTCCTTGACAACGGAATGGGTTATTCAATTTCTCTGGATATCCTTAGTCAAAAATTGGACTCAAATAACGCCAAATGTCATTGTAAAACTGTTGCTTTATCAATAAGGAAAACTGTGTTCGACAATATCAAACTCAGTGCGCAGTGTTTCAGGTTGGAGTTACAGACTAGCCGTGTGAAAGTGAGCGAGCTCGCTGGTATGTGCAGTAGTTTCAGAGTTAGGAAGGGTGTAGAAAATGGCTTCAAGCTGTGAAAGTTTCTTAACAAACTCCTCTTCGAGCATGCGCCAGCCAAATATCCATGCTTGTATATTATAACAATTAACCATTGCAAACTATTTATGCCCTTTGCTTAACTTTGAAGCCAAAGAATTATAATGGAAAGTGAGATTTGAGACCAGGAGTATCGATTCAAATGCAAGGGTGAAGTAACACGGACCTATGACTAGCATCCTGCGGTGTGTGGGGGGTGGCAGCAGTGAGTGAGTGAGTTCGTATTCACACCGAAGACTTGATGTGGAAATGGTTAGCAGTTACTGTGTTCGTTAGTAAGCTTTCAAATAAGTGCTTATTTGTTTACCGATTCGATTGTGGTTCGAAACCGCTTGTGGTGAAAGTGATATACGTGTGATGTTCTTGCTATTGATTCATCCAAGGGCTTTTGACATTGTGGTCATTGGGTGAGTAGAATCTGTCTGATAATTTGTGTTATTGTGGTGTATTGAGGGGCCGATAAGCCAGATGTTAGGTCCCTTAAAACAACAAATATCATCATCGTCATATTGCCGTGTCTACAGGAGTGTGTGTGTGTTATTTAGATTAAGATAAGTAACGGCAACAGCGAATTAAACTAGAGAGAATTTTAGGACACTCTTCAGTCAATAGCTAGTAGTGAGTATAGAAATAGTTGCTGCTGTTGCTTAAATTTGGGACTATAATCATATTGCTCATCATCCCTATGAACAGTACTTAAGTATGTGTGAAATCAGAATAAAGAAAATTTTCATTATAGAAGGTTAGGATTCACAGGTATTTTCACACTGAGGTTACGTTTTTGTCCCAAGTTTTCATCTTGAACAATGGCAACCCTGGTAAGAACCAACGCCCAGATGCATGGATCAATACATTGCAGAAGTGGACTGCCTAGCAACAGCACTGGCGCATCCAGCTCGGCGTTACGTAGGAGGAAGGTTGGTTGTACATTGGGAACTGCATTAATGCTGTCGACTGTCTTGAAATTTGTGGATAATAAGATGTAATATTCAGGAAATAGGATGTAATATTTGCGTGAATGTAGCATACAGTAATGAAACTACGTTCTGTAAGTGAGAGTTTTAGAATTAAGCGCGAAAACTTTGCGATATCGTATGAAGACAATTGAACTCACCCCCTGAGGTAAGGTAGGAATTACAAATACAGTAGCAAAGCTTTTGGTACATTGTAGTGGATACCTAATATTATGATAGGTGATGATTTTTTCAAGGGGCGGAACATCAAGGTTATCTGGCTCTAAATATTGGGATGGATTTAGGTCAGGCATATTACACTAAGGAGTGGTAAGCTCATGTGAGGAGCGCAGTTGTAATTACACATGCCAAAATAAATTAATTTCAAATACATACAGTACTATTTTTATTTGTTGCAGCTAATGAATATTTACATAATTAGACAAACAGTAAAAGCCAATCTCCTATACAAGCCATTGAAGCCCATGGAGTAACTTAAGGTAGCGGATACCTTAATTTTCGCACATTTCGTGACATCGTGCAATGTCACCAAATCGCGAAAACGTGGCTAAAACATCCAAGGTCATCAAATTCAATGACTAGCTCATAGAGGAGGTTCTTTAGATCGCCGATTAGAAATGCAATATTCAATGACGTAAAACGACATGGCAGTTACAATATGTCAACGTCTACACATCTCCAGTCACGTAAACAGAACGTCCAATTAATTCTTTGAGAGCTTCAAGTTTCCAATAGTCTTATAGTCACGGAAAGATCAGGATTCGATCCTGCAACCTTTGGTACAGCAGGGAAGTACGTTATCGCTGAGCCACGCAGTCAGTCAATATAGAGAGGGTGCGAATTGTTGGGTACAAGAAGATATTATTCAACTGACTTCATTTTCAAATAAGTCTCTGGGATGTTGGTTGTGCAGCCTTGGACAAGGTGGCAGTTGGCAACGATTCGAGTGTTTCTTCCCAAATTGATTCCATAGTCACCCACCTGGAAATAGTCGTGCACAGCGGATGTGCATAGTCCTTCTTACCGAAGCTCACGTACTGTCAATAATGGTGTGATAAAGCAATGTAAGTGATGTCCCTCTCTATTCCAGGTGGATCAGCTGCCCCTAGTAATATTGTTTTTTATAGCCCAACTAACGCTTGTTATCAGGAAGGTCGATATTTCTCTGCTTGCATCCCGTATGGTACTAATGAACTGCAAGCATATAGGTTTATGAGATCACCTTTTGTCCGTGTGTGTGTGTGTGTGTGTGTGTGTGTGTGTGTGTGTGTATGTGTGTATGTGTGTGCGTCCGTGTGTGTGTGTCCCCTAATAACTTCTAAACGGCTGAAGCGAAACTCAGTAAGGTCATAGTACTATGTTGACCGATGATGACCGTGTCCTTCAAATGTTATTACGTCTCACCAATTCAACATGGTGGCTGTGCCAAATATTTCACCGGCATTCTATATCTCCGAAACTATTAGAGACATCACCCTGAAATTGTGTACGGTGATAAAGGGCACTATATAAGTTCACCTATGAGACTTTCAAAAATCTCTTAACTACAAAACGAACAGTGTGGCCAAGCGAAGTTGAAACATTTTAATAAACTTTTCCCGCGATTTAACCATCTGAACGCAGTGAAATATGGAACAGTAAATGTTTATACACATTGTAATGCACTGGCATCTAATTTAGTTCAATTGATCACATAAACGCAATATGGCGGCTGCGCGAAATTTTAAAATTAAGTTTTTATTTCTTGAAAATTAATCATGCGATTGAAGTTTGAATATTACACCTACACAATAATCTTCATGTAATATACATAACTCTTAAGACCTAAATATATAAAAATCCAACATGGCAACCATCCAAAATATTTTGACGGTTCTCAATATCTAGGAATCTATTACATCAATCAAACTGAAATTATGTTTGTTGATAGAGGCAATTATTATAAGCAGGATATATCAAAATAGGCTATTTAGTTCTTCACGGAACAACTAATTTTTCTCTCGTAATAGTCTGTAGTCACATCGAGGGAAAACTAATAGTGATCAGTATCGTTTGCAGGATATGCTTGCAGTGCATTAGTACCATACGGGATGTAAGCAGAGAAATATCGACCTTGCTGATAACAACGCTAGTTGGGCTGCATAAAACAAGATTATTAGGGGCAGCTGATTCACCTGGTATAAGTGTAGGAATACGAAAAAACATAATAAATTATTTCACCTTACTAAGACTCGAACTCGCGGCGCCAGAGGCGAGCGGCAGAACGCACGACTACCGCATTTGTAGGCACTTCACAAAGCTATATTATGATATATGATGATATAGAGCATATATTACGAATAATGTGGACACAGAATGGATATAGGCCTATTGGCTTATGACCTACATGTTAGGCCGATTAAATCAGAACAATACATTTTGTCCCTTGCCGTAAAACGTAACAAGTCATGTCCATTGGCCATATAAGAACATTAGGAGCGTGGTGGCAGAGCGGTCAATCTGTTGGCCTCTCACCAAGGTGGACCGGGTTCGATTCCCGGTCAATGTATGTGAGGGTTTCTTAGTTTAAATGCCATGTCCTGTGGTTCGGATTTCACGTAAAAAGGAGGTCACGTGGCTCATGATCGCATGATTAACGGTCACGTAAAACTAAAGTCTTCCTTCGTATAAGAACAACTAAATATGACGTGAGTAGGGCCCAGATGTTGATGACATATCATCTTTTTACTGAGCTGTCTAAAACGATGCTGAAGTACACAGAAACTCCAGGCGGGCCACCCCATATGCAAATATGTCATTTTTATTCCGCATCTTTTAGCATTTTTGCTATTTTTCCATTAAGGAGCATTTTTTTAAGTTTGGTAGATTTTTTGGTCATATTTTAGAGAAATTGGCCTTTTAAGGTACCTTTTTTTTTTCTTCAATTTATTCATGTCACAGCTTTATTTGAGGGAGTTACGTCTCTCAGAGTTAACAAGAAGCTACTAGCTGAAACAAGATAATTTAAAATATTGAAACAACATATTTCAGTATTGCTATTAGTAGAAAAATATGCAGTATACCCTATCTTGAATGCAAAAGAACGGTACCGTAGGTATACAGATGCTCGTAGTGCAGCGCAACTCAGATTAAAGTGAACATAAACCTTTTGTTAAGTGCTGGAAATCTATTTTGATTGACTTTTCAGTTTGAGCTTAAGATGCATTTTTGAAATATTGGTGAGTTTATTATTATAAGATCATTTTCTCCGTTTTATAGTGCATTTTTCGATTTTTTTTGTTCAATTATTACAGTCATTTTTGAAAATTTTAAGTGTATTTTTTAAACTTTCTTACGGCATCAACATCCGGGCCCTAGACATGACTGTGTATCAACATCCGGGCCCTAGACATGACTGTGTATCAACATCCGGGCCCTAGACATGACTGTGTATCAACATCCGGGCCCTAGACATGACTGTGTATCAACATCCGGGCCCTAGACATGACTGTGTATCAACATCCGGGCCCTAGACATGACTGTGTATCAACATCCGGGCCCTAGACATGACTGTGTATCACCATCCGGGCCCTAGACATGACTGTGTATCACCATCCGGGCCCTAGACATGACTGTGTATCAACATCCGGGCCCTAGACATGACTGTGTATCAACATCCGGGCCCTAGACATGACTGTGTATCAACATCCGGGCCCTAGACATGACTGTGTATCAACATCCGGGCCCTAGACATGACTGTGTATCACCATGTTGCATGTCCTAGCACTTCTATTGAATAGATAGATAGATTTATTTTGTCTGGGAAGACATGGGAAGCCATATCTGACGCTCATTTTATGTTACGGCGACTATACACTTTTTAGTCCCTGTGCTTTCAAATAGTACACATGTACATTTCTTTCTTTGGAGTATTTTCATGGTCCCTGTGTGCTTCACCATATCGGGCCCTTCCTAATTATTTTACGTAAATTTACAGTAATATCAAATTCGTATCCAGTGCCCTTAAATCATACTAGGCTAACTGGTAATTGAATTCGAGATCATTTGAGACATTGGCTAGATATTTGTGGATTGGTCACACAGTGCGTCAGCACTACGTAGCATGGAGCCGCCATCTATCGTTACTTTCAGGAATTACTCGAGCACTCACTTCTGTTGTAGGCTGACTGAACCTCAGGGTCATTGGGGCTTATGGAAGTTATTTTATAATAGGCACCTAAGCCGTGGCTGGTAATGGTGCAGTGCATAGAGATTATATATGGTGACAGAGAAAAGAATTACATGTATTTACAAGTTATAACATACTTGAACAGAAATAACAAAACTGTATAAACATTCATAATTTCAAGCAATTAATAAGATTTCTTTTACATTCTGGTAGAGAATGATGGTGATGCTGATAATTTTTGTTTTAAGGGGCCTAACATATAGGTTATCGACCCCTACTGGTAGAGAAGTAGCCTCTAGTGAAGTCATTAACAGAGTAGGCCAAATGCTAAAAAGGGAAGTTGTTTCCATACTTGGACGAGTAAATGGGGTTACAATAAATTTTGTTAGCTCCTCTTGTTTAATGCGCATTCAAATCTGAGTTCAACTTACACAATGTATTGGAATGAGCTACCTAATTTTTCACTTTATACAGGATGATTGCAGCAGCTTTATTACGGAGATTATTTAGAGAAAGTACATTAGTATCTCGGTATACCAGTTTGCTTGGTGTAAAAAAGGGCAGATCTAAGTTATCTAAAATCCTTTACCTGGACAGGAATCCAACCCACTCCTTTCCAATTAGAATAAACTGCCTCCACCGACTGAGCAACGCAACTCCAAAATAATTTAAGACAATGAAAACAAATATTTTCCAACTGATTCAAGTTTTAGTAACCACACAACTTTCCGTGAATGATTTCCAGTATTCTGGATACAAGTAGGCACAGCAGAAGTTATCACTGTTCGTTTGTTTGTTGCTAATTCATTTTAGGGCTTGGGTCATCTTACTCATCAGATCCTTGTACTAGCATGTGTGTTGAATTTGTCTGATAACCTGTGTTTCTGTGGTGACTATAGTAGAGTGTGGGGTAAGTGCTCCGGTACTAAAAATAAGTTACCTTCCCGGCTTTTTACCTGGAGTGAGAGTGGAACAACCCAGCGGGAAACCACACTCAGGATGGTCTCTGAACTCGGATCGCTGATATCTCGATTTGCTGCAGGTTTTCACTGCGAATTAAAGCATACGGCTGTGCTGCTGGGTAGTTAACTTAACATGACTACCTCTAAGGGGAACCTTTTCGTAGAATATTGTGTTAAATCACTGATTTAATCGAGCATTTAATTCTTTTTTTTTTTCAAATGAAAATTAGATTTAGACTGAATGTCTCTATATTTATATTATATTTTGCTAAACATGTTCTTAATTGTCTCTTTCAGGTAAAACAGACGAGGAACCACTACACCTTACACCGAGGAAAATGTGACCAGATAGACGTACGTTGGATGTACCAAAATGTGGATTACTCAAGGCAGTGAATTGTGCTTATTTGTGAAGTGATGTGGTGCAAACTCTTGCTAGAAACGTTTCTCAACCGTTTCAACACAAGGTATAAGTGAAATAGTTATTGGCGTTATGAAATAATTGGATTGAGAAAAAAAACGTGTTTAATGAACTCTCCTGTGATCTGACGACCACGGTTTGGCCCCCCAGATCACCCGATCTTAACCTAAGTGAACATTTATAGGATACTGAGGATACAAGTGTGCTCTCGATGAACCCAGCACCAACTACAAAAGGACAATAACTTGTGAGTAGCACTGCAAGATGCGAGGGACAATATCTCTCCACAACGATTCTAATACTTCGTAGAATCCATGCCTCGACGTGTTCTCTGAAGTTTTGAGGGTTCGCTATAAACCTCACATCCAGTGCCTTACCGTGATGTTTGGCCACTCAGTGTTGTTGGTATACAAGGTGAGCTTGAACTATCTGGGCGAACTTCAGGAGATGATGCCTGACAAGTAAGGGAACAAAAGATCTCCTATCAGAATCCCACCTTCCATGGTAGGTGGCATTATTGCTAAGCACACAGCACGCCCATACCAACACACACAGTGCTTTGATCATTTCTTCTTTCGTACCTGGACTTCCTGCAGGACATTCTGTCTCCTTTGCTTGAGGATGTGCTATTGGCAGTGCGACATGCTATATGGTTGATATAACTTATAATGGAGCTCCAGCTTATTTCTGCATCAATGTTCGCTGATAGGCCTATATCAGTAACATCCTTACTGGGCGGTGGATAGGACGCGGTAGTCATATTGTGTGGCCTGCCCAATCACCCAAGTTGAATTCCTTTGACTTCCAGTTTTAGGGACACCTTAAAATTATCGTGTATGCTGAGTGAGCGTGTCCGTGCAGCCTGCAACACTATTCGGCTAAATGCTGGAAGATTCGAACTAGTGAGGCCACCAGTGAAGTGACATGTACATGCTTGCATTGCATGCCAAGGAGGATACTACGAACATCTTTTGTTAAAGTAATATACTGTAGGCTACCTAGTACCGTAGTACTGTACTGTTGTGTACAAAGTGTTCTAGCAAACGCATCGCCCGTTTCCGAACATCAATTGGTAGAAGCTTTTTTGATCCCTTCCCTGTAATAATCACTTCTTGATTATTGTACTATTAGTTCAAATTCACCCTGTAAATGTATATCTATAATACTACACTGACCGACAAAGAAAAAAGGATTTCTTGGTTTACCGTATATTGCGGCATATAGTTACATCACAGTCATATGATTAGTGGAGGAATGCGTTAGTTGAACAGTCTCGTCACCAGAGACCGTGCATTTGTCCCCATCTGAGCCTATAAAAGGGCTCGCACAGGCTAAATCTCCCTAAAAATTAGCATCACTAAGCTTTTTAACGGTGTATAGATTTGATTACGTCTCCACAGCCTGGAAAATAGCAAAGTTCGTTATGATAGGAAAACTTCGTACCTAGGCCCATTAATCCCCTCTCTATCTCCTCAAACCTTTTCGAGATGTCCCTCCTTTCCAGGCTACAAAACGTCATAATGTAGATGACTCATTTAAAGACGAACAGTTCTTTTTCCGTAAAGGAACTCCACAGTTCAACACGTAGTCATCGTATTGAGCTTATTATGCGCTCTTTCAATGAAAAATATATGAATGGTGGTTGCTTATTAGACATAAGTCGTGCTTTCGATAAGGTATGGCATAGTGGATTGCTATTCAAAATGAAGCACAACGGTCTCCCAGACCACTTACTTAAGATCATTAACTCCTATCTTAGGAAGAGTCAAATCTATGTCAATGTGGAGGACGCCCAGTCCTCACTGAGGAAAATAAACGCCGGTGTACCGCAGGGCAGTGTTATCGCCCCCCACGTGTTCAATATGTACGTCTCTGACGTCCCTAAAACTGATAACACGAGCCTTCATCTTTACGCAGATGATACCGTGATCTCCACAACGTCCTGGAGAGAACACAGAATTGAAGAAATCCTACAAAACAACCCAGACACTCTTTAGCCCTGGCTAGAGAAATGTTGCATTAAGATTAACGTTACTAAATGTTCTGCCACTCTTTTCACTAAAAAACGTAAATTCACAGAAGCCCAGGACCTCACTTTTTTCGGTGAAGTGATAAGATGGCAGTCAGCTACAAAGTATCTGGGAGCCACGTTAGACCGCGGCCTCACCTTTGCATAGAAAGTTCAACAGGGCGCCAACAGTGCAAAGGTGGAACTAGCGCAGCTCGGGCCACTTATTTGGGCCAAGAGCGAACTCGATGACTGAAACTCTTGGCATATCGCACTCTTGTACGACCTGTTATGGAATATGCTTGTCCAGTGCAAGGCTACGCAGCGCCCACACACATCAATAAACCAGGGGCGTGTATACAATTTTTTTCAGAGAGGGGCGGGCGGGGGGAGGCTGACTATCTTGGAAAATTGTGAGTATTCTCAGGGGATTGTCGCCGCAAAATACCCACAAATATCAACCAATATCTTAGAGCACATAACTTTGTGAAATTATTTTAGATACGATTCAAAGTTTATATAGCCTACAATTATTACTGGCAATACAAAAAATGTTATAAAATACAACACAACACACACAAAAAATCATACTTAGTGAATTTTCTATTATGGCCTATGGAGTATGAATGGCAAATCTCTCTATATATATAAGAATGAAAGTTTGTTTTTTCTGAATTTCTACGGAAATTTGCGTTATTTACGCGTTTCAGACTGTTTTATGACGGATGCGCGCGAAAATAAAATTTTTGTCTGTCTGTCTGTTTGTCTGTGGACAAGTATGTTCCCTTATAACTCGAGAACGGCTGGGTGGATCAACGTAAAATTTGGTACAGATATCCTTCAGAGGCACGACACTAATCATTGATGTAACTCTTCTCTGTAGCTCCAATAAAAGGGGGCCTACCCCCTTAAAACACTTGCTGAAATAGGCGTAGACGGGCGAGACAAAGCTCATTTTCAGCTCCTCAATGTGAGGAACGAAACTCGGGAGGGCCCCCGAAAACCACATTTTAAGGCCCTAAAACCAACAGTTTTTGAGATATTTCCAGAAAACTAATTTCATTTAATACAATAACGAAAGAATGCAAGCCGGTTACCATGGCAACGGAATCTCACAGGTCCATCTATTGCTGTAAGACGCAATACAGTTCCATTTATTACATTACTGAGATAGTTTGCAAACGGCTATAAGGTTATAACGGAACCAAATTAAGCTGTAAAATTCATCAATGTCATATAATGCGCTTAAGGGGGTCAAGGTGTACTCTAGATTTTTTTTCACGCGATTTACACGAGCGGGTGCGGTACGGAAGGTCTATTATATCCCTATCCATATATTTTCATATTATTATTATAATTATTATTATTATACTACGGCCTACAACGACGAGACAAAGCTTATTTTCAGCCCCTTGGTGTCAGAAACAAAACTCGGGTCCCCTAAAGAGCCGTAAAGGGTCCCCAAAAACTACATTTTAAGGCTCTAAAACCAACAGTTTTTTAGATATTCCCAGAAAACTAATTTCATTTAATAAACTAATGAAGGAATGCAAGCCAGTAACCATGACAACAGTATCTCAAGAGGTGGCATCCAACTTTCCATCTATTTCTGCAAGAAGTAATGCCACTCCATTTATTAAATTTCTGTGAAAGTTTGCAAAAAAAATAAGGTTATCACGGAACCAACTAAAACTGTAAAGTTCATCAATGCGCTTAAGGGGTTCAAGGAGTACCCTAGATTTTTTCACACAACGTACACGTGCGATATGTCGTACAGAAGGTCTATTATATCTCCAAACAGCAACATTATTTTCAAAAATTCCTGATTTGAAATAGTAGACAATTTTTGCTGCTTTTAGGAATTTGGACCATTGGCGGCTAAAAAACCTGAATTTTCATGAACCACAATCCTTTATAATTTACAAAAGGGGTCTTCCTGTGGTTGAGCACTTGACACAACGGTAAGGGTCACTTTGTATGTGACGTGTATTGCGATCCGTCTACGAGGTTTTCAATTTTATTTTCATGTCAGGAAGAACACGTTAGGTAAATTTAGTTTGAGAGCACATTTTAAATAATCATTTTTCTTTGTCGACAAACAGGTTCCAAGCCCCTAACAATTGCAACAGTAGCTCAATTGATAAAGTCTGGCTATTAATACCGAAGACCGTTCGAAGAATGGGTACATCTGCTAGTAGGCCTATCTAAATATTTGTCTATTTACTAAGCAGAAAGGTAAAGAGTTTCTTTATTTTATTCTATTTTTATTTTTTATTTTTTACAAGTTGAAAATGTATATCTCAAATTTCTCAAAAGTACCGTACTGTGGAATTCACAGTTTTGCCTCACAAGGCTGAGCGTACCCCGTTCCAGCCCTCGGACTAGAATTAAAATTTCTTAGCAGAGCCGGGAATCGAATTCGGACCTCCGAAGCGGCAGCCAATATTGCTAGTCACTACACAATGAGTTAGTATAATTTCAATCTTAATATTGTTTATAACTTAGCCAATAAGTTAAGATTAGGGTACAACCAAATTTACAATTATTTTATGCTCTCACCAAAGCAATACTTTCTTAATTTTTATTGGCTTTTTCGGGGGGGGGGGGGGATGGAGCCCCCTCAGCACCCCCCCCCCCCCGCCTTATATACGCCCCTGCAATAAACTACAGGTTATTCAACACAAAGCGTTACGCACGATATCCGGAGCCCCGTGGTACGAGCGTAACCCTAAGGATCACGCTGATTACCAACTACGAGTAACCAGCAACCGCATTAAGACACAGGAACCACTCTCTACAAAACAAAAGCGCGTAACACCTACCCTCTAGTGAACAGGTTTTTGTGACTCCCAAATCACCGGGTGCCGATACAAACAGTCCCGGATTCTTATTGAATAAATGTTTAGCTCTTTGAAAGAAATAGTTTCACTCTTCTAAACCAGCTTATCTAAGCTCCTTGCTTTACCACCTTTTAATATTAAGTATTCTTTAAGTGCATTCGGGCACAAAGCCACATCCTGGCCAATTAAGAATAACCAAGATAATCACCCTACACCTCCATAACCAGTGCTGGCAGGTTATAGATATAGCTCTTAAGCCCCCACTCCCCCGGCTGTAGGCTATAATTTCACGCGCGCACTGACTCTGCGTCGCAGTGTCAGGCCAGGTCAGATCAGGTCAGGACTCATGCGTAGTGGACTGTTGTTCCCAGTTGCGCAAATCTCGTCAACCATTCGAAGTGCTTCCATGACGCACTCGAGTGCATTTACCCATTTATCAGAGCTGGAGAGGGGAATGTGGTCGCATCGGCGCATGGTCCGCCAGCAAGGCCGTTCTGACAAAACTGTTTGGGCTGTTGGGACCAGGGAGCTCACACTTAGTGACAGTACTCAGGACGCCCTCGAAAGAACTACCATGAGAGACGAATTGTCGGCTGATACTAGGAGCACTGGCAGGTGCCTACCATCCACAGACGGGTTGGACCACGCTACAGGCTTCTTTGTCGGGCCGCACCATTTCCAGGCGCTTCACTGAAGGGAATTTAATCTTAAGGACCACATTTAATGTGACACCCGTCCACTGTTGCAGTGGTGTTGGGTCCGAGAATCCTGGACTGCTACGTATTCTAACCAGAGTAATTTAGGTTCCTTTTGTGCTCAGACAAAGAGCATGTTCGTGTTTGGAGACTTCATGGTGCGTGCCTCAATCCGGTGCTTTAGATCGGACTACCTTGTAGACTAGCGGCTAGCATTCTTGGCTGTCGTCCTGGAAGTCCGGGTTTGATTCCCGGCTCTACCAAGGAACTTAATTCAGGTCTGAGAGTCGGAACGGGGTACACTCAGCATTGTGAGGCAAAATTGAAATGGTTTTCCGTGGTTTCACACTTCTACTCGAGGCAAATACTGGGATGGTTGCTAACTTTAGGCCACGGCTGCTTCCTTACCAATGCTCACCTGAATAACACACACAAACTACTAGAGACATCACACTAACGCAGGTTATCATACAAATTCTTCACAATTAAATTACCACGATGTCCAAGTCAATCAAATGAAGCAACAACAATATCAGGCAATCTATTCCCGTAGGAAACGCTCTACCACACGCAGCAAGGATGGCACAGGACTAACCGCGCAGCATTGGCACACGGCCAAATCCCGCCCAGTCCCAGGATTTGTCACCAATCGAATACGTCTGGGACGCGAACAGTGGGAGCTGACGACTGCACAAGAACTCGAGAACTAGTTGCAGCAAACATGTACAGGTATGCGCACGATACAAGGCCTCCATATCCGCACGTAGGCTATTAGCCTACAACTTGTGTCCAAGCTGGAGGTGGACCAACAGGGTACTAGAGTCTCCATGCAGTGTTCCAGGATATTGTATTAATTTAGGTTAATCAGCATTACAATCATCCATAGTCGATTTCATACAAATCCTACAAGCCTTCTTGGTGCGGGAGGTTTTCTGTCGGCCAGTGTACTAGGGTAGTTCTTCGATTGTTTCAGCACAAGAAAATAAAACAGTGAAACACATGTTTCTTGAAATTACCAATAAAATTGTGATAATTATTTGTGAGCTTGATATCATATTCGTGTGCATTCCTTTCTGCACCATATGGGTGGTTGTATACATTGCAGAAAAAGCAAAGACAGACATTTTAGGATATTGTAAAATGAGTGTAATAGCTGGTAAAATTGTTCAAATTATTTCAATTGTTTGTCCTTAGTTTTACAAACGTAAGACTTAGTTAATGTATCAACTAATTTAAAATAAACCACAATGATGTTACGATAGTTTTGTTGTTAATTCATTTAAGGAATTTGGGACATATTCATCATCAGCCCCGTATTGTTGGATGTGTGTTCAGCTTGTATGCTAACCTGTATTCCTGTAATGTCTGTTGTGGTGTCTGTAGCTGTAGTAGAGTGATGGGGTGGGTGCCCCGGGATTTGAAGTAAGGTGCTATCCCGGCATTTGCCTGGAGGGAGGGTGGGAATACCCAGGGAAAACCACACTCAGGATAGCCGTTGTCAGCGCAGGGATTTGAACGTCTGATCTCCGGACTTGCCGCAGCTGTCCCCACGGCCATGGCGCACGATTTGGCGAACGGTGTGTGTTTTGATAGATCACAATACTGTAAGTACCCTATGTTATAAGTTGTATGTGGTGGTCGTGGATGTCGTTCTGTTGTTCGTGATTCATTTAGGGGCTTTGCGACGTTGAGGTTATGTAATCCCGAGTACTTGGGTGTGTGTGTGTGTGTGGGTGGGTGGATATTGTCTCACAACCTGTAGTATTGTTATGGCTGGTCTACTGAGGGCCAGTTGTACGAACTCGGGTTATAGGCTAAAGTTATCTCCGTACTTAACGCAGAATTGAGTTGTACGACATTGGTATAAGCGATAATCCGGATATAAACGACGGCATAGCTAACTGGGCATGGAATGGCGTGCTATCTTCTTATACCAGGTATATAGCCTATATGGCGGACGGGAGAGACCGCAATAAAATCTGAATATAAATCATTGCAAACTCTTTAATTCCAGTAAACTATTCATAAATGTAAATTAAAATGTATAATCTTAATAACAGCACAGTAATTACATACATATTTTTACAGAAAATTACGAAAGCAGGTCACCGACATTACGTACGTAAGCATCATATGAGCAGTCTTCAGACTTTGTTACAAGGTCGCAGTGGTCCAGTGGCTAGCCTGCCAGATCCACGACGGGGAGTTACGTTTATTGCGGATCGAATCCTACCAGGTCCTTCTTTATGGCTTATTAGTTTTTGTTTTTATGTTATGCTTGGTGTTTTTGCACTATCTTTTATATGTACAGGTAATCATTTGGGCTGATCCTTGGTTGAACAGGGTATTAATAATAACTTCGCGTCAGACAAGAGCGTAGGCTACTCACGTTCAAGAGAAGAGAAAAGCAAAGAAAATCAGACAGAGACTGGATCATTTTCAGAATTGTGATTAAAATGAATTATTTATACGATTCAGACTGAAAAAAGACACAGTTTTGAGGTTATTAGGTCAAATGATCGATCTGACCGGAACATATGACTGACATGTAAAATTTATGATAATAACATGCCTGCACCTAACGGTACTTATTTCTTGGAATGACTAAATTACTTTGTATTACATTTATATATACGATATAGGCTACTACTATTTACTGACCCGTAACTAATAGGCCTACATGTATTATGTATTCGTTATTCTCACAGCCTCATAATTTGTGAGTATCGTGAGTATCGTAGTGGTTAATACGATATTCATCTGTTTCCAAAGAAGTTCATATTTGGTATCAATATGTCCACAAAGTTAGCTCCGTTTGTTACCAACTTAGCTAGTCTCACGGTATAGCGAGCCCCGAAATAAAATCTTGTCGTACAACCCACCCTTGGAGATATACCAAGAAAGACGCTAGCCCAGGTAGGCGTATAGCTATTCCGGAGGACAACCCGAGTTCGTACAACTGGCCCTGAGTGCATGTGTAACTAGGGTTGGGATTGGGTCTCAAGTTAGGAACCACCCCAGCTTTTTTCTGGGGACGAAGTGGAGGGAAACCACTTCCAGAATGGCTGAGGTGGGTTTCTAACCCACTACTTTTCAGTTCTGCCTCACAGGGCGGAGTGTTTCCCGTTCCAGCTCTAAGACCAGAATTACATTTCATGGCAGAGCCGGGGATTGAACTCGGACCTCCGCGGTGACAGCCAAAAGTTTAGCCACTACACCACGAGTCATACGAGATGGAAATATAACACGCACATAATTCAGCAGGGGAATATTCAAACCTTTTATAAGTTTGTCTAGACGATTTCAAAACTCCCAAGGAATTCCACCCGTTGCACATTTGTTTTATTGTTAATTTATTATAGAGGCTCAGGATCCCTTGATCATCATTCCCCGGGACTTGAAATAAGGCACTATCTCGGCATTTATTTGTAGAGAGTGAGGGAAATCCTGGGGAGAAACCATACTCTGGATAACCACTGTCGGGATTCGAAACTCCGATCCCTGGACTTGTTGCAACTGCCCATCGCGGTCGTGGTGCGCGATTTGAAGCGCATGGCTAAGCCGTGAGGTACTCGTTGCTCAGTCTGTAGCTATACAACTTAGTATTTCTCCCGGGATTGAGCGAATTGCATGTAGAAAAGGTTGCTAAGTTAATTCATTTAAGGGGCTTGGACATCATGATCAATTAGCCCCAGGTACTTGAGTGTGTATAATATTATCCCCATTCATCAGTTCATGAAATGCGCGAATTACTTCTGCCAACGGTAGAACAAATAACAACATTTAATCCGCCTTGGAGATCTCGTACGAGTTATGACATAGAGAAATATTCATTTCATGCTATGGGATAAATCGAGTCTGCAGTGGATTTGACTAGTATTGAGAGTGGCGAATAATATTGGAATTATGGAAGAAAGGATAATAGCATTCTTTAGTAATTTTATGATTTTCTACAAAAAGTTTTCATATAATTATTGATGAGATTAAATCAGCTGAGAACATTCTCAAGAGGAGAAGCATTGTGGAAGCAGGAAAAGGAAGGTACACTTCTCATGTCAAGTACATGGCGAGCGGAAGCTTGTGTTAAAATGTGTCGGGTCACGTGATTGAAAACTGTGTGTAAATTTACGCCTAAATATTGATGTATTTAGTGCAAGTATTCTTTGCAACAGTGCGGACTTATGGAGAAGTGCGATTTGTGTGAGAAAAACTATATGACGAAAAATATTAAATATGGAGTGCAATTTATGTGGGCGAGATTATGTGGAAATAAAATCTAAGCATTCTAATTAATTATTGAAGTGGATTGATGTTAAACAGTGATTATTAATTCTGCGTGTAACTCAAAATATCATTCTGAGAAATGTTCGAGGCGAGATTGATCTGATTTTGTCAGATAAAGTTGGGCTGAAGTATTGCCGGAAGTGTAGTGAAAATTGCCACGGGGTGAAGTGGTTAGTGAAAAAAATATTAATGTGTCATATGAGTGAAAGTGAAGTCAATAAAGCAGAAGTTTATGGTCATTTGAAAATATCTGCAAAGTGTAGAGCCAGTGCAGTGAATTATTTGAGTTCAGAAAATGGAGGATACCAACATGCTTATACTTATACGAGGAGACGTGATGCCAGCTTAAACCAGCATAGTGGAGGAGAAGACCTGCAGATCAACGTCATGATTGCAATTTTTGATCCTGGAGGAGACCAAGGACGGGAGTCGAAGGGAGGTCCACAGGTGAGGGTAGAGAGAAATTACACTATCAAATTGTTTCAGTTAGCGTTGAGATGTGACTTTCAAGTGTTTTTCATAAGCTGGCAGAATGCCACACATTTTGTTCATCATCATCATCATCATCATCATCATCTCCCCTTTTCCAGCTGACATTGGGTGGGGGCAAATATGGTTCCTCTCCACTTTGTTCTGTCGTTCCACCATTCCTCTTCGAACACGGTGTTCCAATCCAGGTTCCGTTTTCAAATGCTATACTTCACCGAGTCCATCCAACGCATTCTTGGTCTTCCTCGTCCTCTCTTCCCTGTCATCCGTCGTTTCAGTGCTCGTCTTGGTAGCCTTACTTCCAAGACGAGCACTGGAGCAACATTTTGTTGTACAGTATAAAACACGAAGGTTATTTTGAGATGTTACGTTATGAATGTGAGTGAAGTCAGGACATGGCTCATCTTTTTATAAGATTACATTGAGTTTAGGAGATAAGTTGATATAGAAGGCGCTGATGCGTATGAACTGGGAAGAAGTTAGAGAAAGTTGCAGGTGTGCAAGGCAGCTATCTCAGTTTGTTTTAAAGGTTGAAGCAGCGAAGTATGAGTCAATGTTTTTATAAAAATGTGAACGAAAACTAAGCCACGTGGAGATACAACACATAGTAAGAGGGGGACGACTTTGACTTTGACGAAGAAACTGTACCATTGGCAAGCCGCAGACTTTAAGAAATCTCCTATTTTTATGTGGCAGTTGCTCTCGCGATCTTGAGTCACAGGACCTCCATTTTACGTGGAATCCAAACCACAGGATATGGCATTTCACTTCGAAAATCTCACATGCATTGACCGTGGAATTGAACCTGAACTGGCAAACAGCATGATCGCTGTACCACCACACCCTCCGCAGAGTTAAGGCAGATCAGTTATTCAAGGTTATGAACACACTGGTAAATAAATGAATAAAGATGAAAGGTGGATTTATATTACAGTAGATGCTATGCTATGCATGATTGGAAGATTACATGAATTACTATACTGTCATATTTTAATTATACGTAAATATGACCATACAAGAGCCTCCGTGGCTTAAGGCGACAGCACGCCGGCCTCTCAGCGCTGGGTCCGTGGTTCAAATCCCGGTCACTCCATGTGAGATTTTTGCTGGACGAAGCGGAGGCAGAAGGTTTTTATCCATCAACACTCTTCACTATCATTTCATTTCATCTGTCATTCATTTAATCATTGCCCCAGGGGAGTGCGACAGGCTTCGGAAACCGGCACAGTTCATATCCTCGCCACTAGATGGGGGCTTCATTCATTCCATTCCCTGACCTGGTCAGTCGACGGGAAGCAGGCTGTGGAGTTTCATTTTCATTACCATACAATGCTGGAATAGTGCCTTACTTCAAGTCCCAGAGTACCTACCCCAATCATTACAGCTACACACACAACAGTAGGTAAAGGTATTTAAAGATTGTCATGACTAATATGAGACGAGCACATGTTGATTAATGTTATTGAGAGGATCAAACATAATTATGCTGTCGTGATTGCTTATTGCTGAACAATTTGAGTGGGAGGCCACTGAGCATATTGATGATTAAGATGGTGAAGTAAGAGGACAGATGGTGTGCATTTGAAGAATATGTAGGTTTTATGAAGAAGTAATCCGTATGAACTCACCACATCCACGACGGGGAGCTGCAGCAAGTCCAGATGATCGGAGGTTCGAATTCTGGCGCTGAATATCCTGAATACGGTTTTTCCACACTCCCTCCAGGTAAATGCTGGGATAGTACCTTACTTCAAGTTCCAGAGTACCTACCCCAATCATTACAGTTACACACACAGCAACAGTAGCCTAGGTAACTACAGAAAAATTCAACACAGACCTAAGTACACCGGGCTGATAACCAAAGATGTCTCAAGCCTCTATACTCTGATTTACCAATAATGAACGGTGACAGCTGTCAAAGCTAGCATACTGGGAAATGCTGCGTTGCCACTGAGGCAGATCATGACTCATAACATCCAAGAGACTTGCAGGAAGACACAAATACTAGGGAAGTTACCCCCCTGCCTGGCGGTCTAATGATCGTGACGAGTCAACGCTCAGTAGAACACTGAGTCAAACCATGTGCTCACTGCTGTGTCTGCATACATTGCAAAACTGCTCGCTGTTGCCATGGAGACCGTAACCTCTCTCGTCTCCACTCCTCACCTCGCCCTTCAACCAAATGACAGCTTTCACCGTTCATCTTTTGCAAATCAGAGTATAGTACGAATTAACAACAACAACAACAAAGAATAATTCATGAAGGCCTTATTCAATGTTGACTAAACGCTGAAAGAAAAACCCTCATCCAAGCAACGAACAGTATATAAAGCTTTGTTGTTGTTGATTCATTTTAGTGGCTTGTGACATCGTGGTCATGTGGCCTCCTGTGAAATCTGTCTGATAAGCAGGCTGCGGGGTCTTAGTACAGTACGTGTGCAATGGAGTTAGAACGCACCGTACTATAGGGCACGTGGAAGCTCCTCTTGTGACCTTCAGGTGTACCAATGAACACATGTGACGTACAACGGATAAATGGACTGATCGCATGGTTCGTCGTCTGTTGTGGACGGGCTGGCAGTTCATAGGGTGTGCGTCATCTCAACTCCGTGCGATACTAATCTGATAGCACTGTTTACGACCCCGCAGCCTACTGATAAGCTGTGTTGTTGTGATGACTGTACTAGTGTGTGCGTGTGTAATTAACGATAGAATTGTGCAGGAGGTGACCGTGGACTCACGCTAGATACCCTCTCAGCATTGGCCTGGAACAGGAGTGGGAAACCGCTTCTGGAATGGCTGAGGTCAACGTCATTTCCGCTATGCCTCACGAGGCTAAGTGTACGCCGTTGTAGCCCTCATACCTAAGAATAAAATTCTCAGAAGAGTTGGGATTCGACGAGCTCGGACCATGGGGGTGACAGCCAAGAATACTAACCACTGCACTATGAAGTAGTCTTCTATGAAACTTCACCATCAGGTGCAGGTGAAACTCGTGGCTGTCCTCCAATACTTCTTAAGGAAATTTTTGTTTTGCCAAACTATGTACAAACAATGTACAAACCACTATCATATAATGCATTTAGTTTTATGTGGTGCTGCCCATCATCAGTAGTGGGTTTTGCCAACTGAATGGTTACCTTGAAAATCTCGAAACCAAATTTATCCTTTATTTACTATTTCTTCATGGAACAACGTAAACACCAGGACCACTTGTTTGTGTATTCTAGAGTTTGTATCCTTCAGTAATAAGTGGTACCAACTTTATAGCTTTTCTTAAAAATTGGTTAAAAGACAATCCCATTATTGACCAAATTTTGTAGCCGTAAAGCACAGAATAGCTACACATGATTTATGAATTACTATGTGTTTCTAATACTGTCAAAAAAAAGGTAATGCGTGGTACATTCTTAAGGCTCGGTCAAACAGCAAGCGGACTAGGACGCCCGTCTGCCGCGAACTCTGTATCGTGTAATATTGCATCATCCTGGTCAAACAGAAGTCAGCCTAACTCGGTGGAGAAGACTAGTTCGCGACGGACATGTGGGCAGTTTTGCATTTCCACAACGTTCTCGAACACTACGATAGCTGACAAAACAGAGATATTAATTGATCATGTGAGCGAGTGCGCGTTTTGATATGATAGGCCCTGTGCGTCACCTGACTACAAGGATGTAGTAAAGAAGCAGAAGCATGGAGAGAGATTGCGTAGAAGTTGGACCAAAGCAGTAAGTAACATTAATACATTTTTACTATTCATAAATTCACAATTGAATCAAAACATGATTCGGTATAATTATAATGTATATAAAACGATTGTAATGGAGAACGTAAATGAATTTAATGAAATTATAATGAACGCAAAATGCGTGATATAATGATTCATGTACGGTACGATTGTTGAACTTATGAACGAAATAGTTTCGTACAGCATGGGCAGCATCACACAATGTTTCCCTCGCTCGAGTAGTGGCTGAGAAGACATTGGTGGGTTGATTTGGGGTGTTTTCTGCTAATAATTCTCTCACATCAGTAATGAGATTCTCTGTGTTTGCTCTAATGAAATTGTGAGGGCAACAAATAACTTTTCATTAACTTCATGCACCCATTTTCCTTATCGTGCTTGACTCAAAGCGCACTGAAGAAGCAATTCTTCTTTGTCAGAGGAACTGCTGGTCATGTTGAATTAAAAACAAGGTAAGAAAACAGGATTTACGAAAGTAAGAATTGGATAACTTAACGCAATACGCACTTGATCGCGGCGGTTTTCACACTGGTTCGACTTGACTTGTCCGTCCGTGCGGACAGTCCGCTTCCTGTTTGACCACCCTAGTCCGTGGCGGACTGTGGTCGTTCCATCCACGCGGAAAGTCCGCTTACTGTTTGACCACGGTAGTCCATGGCGGACTGTGGTCGTTTCATCCACGCGGAGAGTCCGCTTACTGTTTGACCACGGTAGTCCATGGCGGACTGTGGTCGTTCCGTCAGCGCGCAAAGTCCGCTTACTGTTTGACCACGGTAGTCCGTGGCGGACTGTGGTCGTTCCGTCAGCGCGCAAAGTCCGCTTACTGTTTGACCACGGTAGTCCATGGTGACAGTGGTCGTTCCATCCACGCGGAAAGTCCGCTTACTGTTTGACCACGGTAGTCCGTCGCGGACTGTGGTCGTTCCATCCACGCGGAAAGTCAGCTTACTGTTTGACCACGGTAGTCCATGGCGACAGTGGTCGTTCCGTCAGCGCGCAAAGTCCGCTTACTGTTTGACCACGGTAGTCCATGGCGACAGTGGTCGTTCCATCCACGCGGAAAGTCCGCTTACTGTTTGACCACGGTAGTCCATGGCGGACTGTGGTCGTTCCGTCAGCGCGCAATGTCCGCTTACTGTTTGACCACGGTAGTCCATGGCGACAGTGGTCGTTCCGTCAGCGCGCAAAGTCCGCTTACTGTTTGACCACGGTAGTCCATGGCGACAGTGGTCGTTCCATCCACGCGGAAAGTCCGCTTACTGTTTGACCATCCTAGTCCATGGCGGACAGTGGTCGTTCCGTCAGCGCGCAAAGTCCGCTTACTGTTTGACCATCCTAGTCCGTGGCGGACAGTGGTCGTTCCATCCACGCGGAAAGTCCGCTTACTGTTTGACCACGG
Organism: Meconema thalassinum; assembly: GCA_946902985.2. Taxonomy (NCBI): domain Eukaryota; kingdom Metazoa; phylum Arthropoda; class Insecta; order Orthoptera; family Tettigoniidae; genus Meconema; species Meconema thalassinum. Next base: position 231,666,554 of record OX336389.2, on the reverse strand, counting down.
TAGTCCATGGCGACAGTGGTCGTTCCATCCACGCGGAAAGTCCGCTTACTGTTTGACCATCCTGGTCCGTGGCGGACAGTGGTCGTTCCGTCTGCGCGCAAAGTCCGCTTACTGTTTGACCATCCTAGTCCGTGGCGGACAGTGGTCGTTCCGTCTGCGCGCAAAGTCTGCTTACTGTTTGACCATCCTAGTCCGTGGCGGACAGTGGTCCTTCCGTCAGCGCGCAAAGTCCGCTTACTGTTTGACCATCCTAGTCCGTGGCGGACAGTGGTCGTTCCGTCTGCGCGCAAAGTCCGCTTACTGTTTGACCATCCTAGTCCGTGGCGGACTGTGGTCGTTCCATCTGCGCGCAAAGTCTGCTTACTGTTTGACCATCCTAGTCCGTGGCGGACTGTGGTCGTTCCGTCAGCGCGCAAAGTCTGCTTACTGTTTGACCATCCTAGTCCGTGGCGGACAGTGGTCGTTCCGTCAGCGCGCAAAGTCCGCTTACTGTTTGACCATCCTAGTCCGTGGCGGACAGTGGTCGTTCCGTCAGCGCGCAAAGTCCGCTTACTGTTTGACCATCCTAGTCCGTGGCGGACAGTGGTCGTTCCGTCAGCGTGCAAAGTCCGCTTACTGTTTGACCATCCTAGTCCGTGGCGGACAGTGGTCGTTCCGTCAGCGTGCAAAGTCCGCTTACTGTTTGACCATCCTAGTCCGTGGCGGACAGTGGTCGTTCCGTCAGCGTGCAAAGTCCGCTTACTGTTTGACCATCCTAGTCCATGGCGACAGTGGTCGTTCCGTCTGTGCGCAAAGTCCGCTTACTGTTTGACCATCCTAGTCCGTGGCGGACAGTGGTCGTTCCGTCAGCGCGCAAAGTCCGCTTAATGTTTGACCATCCTAGTCCGTGGCGGACAGTGGTCGTTCCGTCTGTGCGCAAGGTCCGCTTACTGTTTGACCACGGTAGTCCATGGCGGACAGTGGTCGTTCCGTCAGCGCGCAAAGTCCGCTTAATGTTTGACCATCCTAGTCCGTGGCGGACAGTGGTCGTTCCGTCAGCGCGCAAAGTCCGCTTACTGTTTGACCATCCTAGTCCGTGGCGGACAGTGGTCGTTCCGTCAGCGCGCAAAGTCCGCTTACTGTTTGACCATCCTAGTCCGTGGCGGACAGTGGTCGTTCCGTCAGCGCGCAAAGTCCGCTTACTGTTTGACCACCCTAGTCCATGGCGGACAGTGGTCGTTCCGTCTGCGCGCAAAGTCCGCTTAATGTTTGACCACGGTAGTCCGTGGCGGACAGTGGTCGTTCCGTCAGCGCGCAAAGTCCGCTTAATGTTTGACCACCCTAGTCCATGGCGGACAGTGGTCGTTCCGTCAGCGCGCAAAGTCCGCTTACTGTTTGACCATCCTAGTCCATGGCGGACAGTGGTCGTTCCGTCAGCGCGCAAAGTCCGCTTACTGTTTGACCATCCTAGTCCATGGCGGACAGTGGTCGTTCCGTCAGCGCGCAAAGTCCGCTTACTGTTTGACCACCCTAGTCCGTGGCGGACAGTGGTCGTTCCGTCAGCGCGCAAAGTCCGCTTACTGTTTGACCATCCTAGTCCGTGGCGGACAGTGGTCGTTCCATCAGCGCGCAAAGTCCGCTTACTGTTTGACCATCCTAGTCCATGGCGGACAGTGGTCGTTCCGTCAGCGCGCAAAGTCCGCTTACTGTTTGACCATCCTAGTCCGTGGCGGACAGTGGTCGTTCCATCCACGCGGAAAGTCCGCTTACTGTTTGACCACGGTAGTCCATTGCGACAGTGGTCGTTCCATCCACGCGGAAAGTCCGCTTACTGTTTGACCATCCTGGTCCGTGGCGGACAGTGGTCGTTCCGTCTGCGCGCAAAGTCCGCTTACTGTTTGACCATCCTAGTCCGTGGCGGACAGTGGTCGTTCCGTCTGCGCGCAAAGTCTGCTTACTGTTTGACCATCCTAGTCCGTGGCGGACAGTGGTCGTTCCGTCAGCGCGCAAAGTCCGCTTACTGTTTGACCATCCTAGTCCGTGGCGGACAGTGGTCGTTCCGTCTGCGCCCAAAGTCCGCTTACTGTTTGACCATCCTAGTCCGTGGCGGACTGTGGTCGTTCCGTCTGCGCGGAAAGTCTGCTTACTGTTTGACCATCCTAGTCCGTGGCGGACTGTGGTCGTTCCGTCAGCGCGCAAAGTCTGCTTACTGTTTGACCATCCTAGTCCGTGGCGGACAGTGGTCGTTCCGTCAGCGCGCAAAGTCCGCTTACTGTTTGACCATCCTAGTCCGTGGCGGACAGTGGTCGTTCCGTCAGCGCGCAAAGTCCGCTTACTGTTTGACCATCCTAGTCCGTGGCGGACAGTGGTCGTTCCGTCAGCGTGCAAAGTCCGCTTACTGTTTGACCATCCTAGTCCGTGGCGGACAGTGGTCGTTCCGTCAGCGTGCAAAGTCCGCTTACTGTTTGACCACGGTAGTCCGTGGCGACAGTGGTCGTTCCGTCTGTGCGCAAAGTCCGCTTACTGTTTGACCATCCTAGTCCGTGGCGGACAGTGGTCGTTCCGTCAGCGCGCAAAGTCCGCTTAATGTTTGACCATCCTAGTCCGTGGCGGACAGTGGTCGTTCCGTCTGCGCGCAAAGTCCGCTTACTGTTTGACCACGGTAGTCCATGGCGGACAGTGGTCGTTCCGTCAGCACGCAAAGTCCGCTTACTGTTTGACCATCCTAGTCCGTGGCGGACAGTGGTCGTTCCGTCAGCGCGCAAAGTCCGCTTACTGTTTGACCATCCTAGTCCGTGGCGGACAGTGGTCGTTCCGTCAGCGCGCAAAGTCCGCTTACTGTTTGACCACCCTAGTCCATGGCGGACAGTGGTCGTACCGTCTGCGCGCAAAGTCCGCTTAATGTTTGACCACGGTAGTCCGTGGCGGACAGTGGTCGTTCCGTCAGCGCGCAAAGTCCGCTTAATGTTTGACCACCCTAGTCCATGGCGGACAGTGGTCGTTCCGTCAGCGCGCAAAGTCCGCTTACTGTTTGATCATCCTAGTCCATGGCGGACAGTCGTCGTTCCGTCAGCGCGCAAAGTCCGCTTACTGTTTGACCATCCTAGTCCGTGGCGGACAGTGGTCGTTCCGTCAGCGCGCAAAGTCCGCTTACTGTTTGACCACCCTAGTCCGTGGCGGACAGTGGTCGTTCCGTCAGCGCGCAAAGTCCGCTTACTGTTTGACCATCCTAGTCCGTGGCGGACAGTGGTCGTTCCATCAGCGCGCAAAGTCCGCTTACTGTTTGACCATCCTAGTCCGTGGCGGACAGTGGTCGTTCCGTCAGCGCGCAAAGTCCGCTTACTGTTTGACCATCCTAGTCCGTGGCGGACAGTGGTCGTTCCGTCAGCGTGCAAAGTCCGCTTACTGTTTGACCATCCTAGTCCGTGGCGGACAGTGGTCGTTCCGTCAGCGCGCAAAGTCCGCTTACTGTTTGACCATCCTAGTCCGTGGCGGACAGTGGTCGTTCCGTCAGCGCGCAAAGTCCGCTTACTGTTTGACCATCCTAGTCCGTGGCGGACAGTGGTCGTTCCGTCAGCGCGCAAAGTCCGCTTACTGTTTGACCATCCTAGTCCGTGGCGGACAGTGGTCGTTCCGTCAGCGTGCAAAGTCCGCTTACTGTTTGACCATCCTAGTCCGTGGCGGACAGTGGTCGTTCCGTCAGCGCGCAAAGTCCGCTTACTGTTTGACCATCCTAGTCCGTGGCGGACAGTGGTCGGTCCGTCAGCGTGCAAAGTCCGCTTATTGTTTGACCATCCTAGTCCGTGGCGGACAGTGGTCGTTCCGTCAGCGCGCAAAGTCCGCTTACTGTTTGACCATCCTAGTCCGTGGCGGACAATGGTCGTTCCGTCTGCGCGCAAAGTCCGCTTACTGTTTGACCACCCTAGTCCATGGCAGACAGTGGTCGTTCCGTCAGCGCGCAAAGTCCGCTTACTGTTTGACCATCCTAGTCCGTGGCGGACAGTGGTCGTTCTGTCTGCGCGCAAAGTCCGCTTACTGTTTGACCATCCTAGTCCGTGGCGGACAGTGGTCGTTCCGTCAGCGCGCAAAGTCCGCTTACTGTTTGACCACCCTAGTCCGTGGCGGACAGTGGTCGTTCCGTCAGCGCGCAAAGTCCGCTTACTGTTTGACCATCCTTGTCCGTGGCGGACAGTGGTCGTTCCGTCTGCGCGCAAAGTCCGCTTACTGTTTGACTATCCTAGTCCGTGGCGGACAGTGGTCGTTCTGTCTGCGCGCAAAGTCCGCTTATTGTTTGACCACCCTAGTCCGTGGCGGACAGTGGTCGTTCCGTCAGCGCGCAAAGTCTGCTTAATGTTTGACCATCCTAGTCCGTGGCGGACAGTGTTCGTTCCGTCTGCGCGCAAAGTCCGCTTAATGTTTGATCATCCTAGTCCGTGGCTTCCTGTATGACCGAGCCTATTATTGAGTATACTTGTGTGGTCGCGCGAAAGAATAAACTTATTTACTTATTTGGTTGCAAAGGATGTTAAAGACCGGGTACGAGTACCTTCCTGCCTTTGCTCTCATATATTTGTCCCAAAAATAATTTGTGCTATCCCCATATCAGTTACCTCCAGCTTATGTATCAGAAATCCTGAATCAACCCAGCTTTCACTCCCATACAAAATAGTGAGTCCAAATACTGAGCGATGTAGAAAGAGTTTCACCACACTAACTTGCAAAATACAGTACATCGCCACTGGTGAAATACAGTTAAGTTAAAAAAAATCATATTTAAAAAAATATAATAAAGAATGAAATAATTAGAGAGCAACAGCTATACTGTATTTTATATAGGCTATCTGCTTAGCTTCAATGAAGCATCCATCAAATAAGTATCAAATTATGAATAATAATAATAATAATAATAATAATAATAATAATAATAATAATAATAATAATAGTCTAATAATAAAGTTGTAATATAATATATTTGAATTATGATAATGGACCTTGGATGGATCATTAGACTGGATGCCGAATCTTTTCGTTGTTGTAACAGAGCGCTTGGAGTGAAACTGGTAACGTACAGATGCGTGGTGTTGTAGGGTGAGGAGTAGGGAGAAGGTACTAGGGGGTGGAAAGTATTGGCGTCAAACGGAATGTGCTCATAATAACAATAATAATGTTATTGGTTTTACGTCCCTTTTAACTACTCTGGCTTTTAGAGACGCCGGGGTGCCGGAATTTTGCCCCGAAGGGGATCTTTAACGTGCCAGTAAATCTACTGGCACGGCTCCCTCGCATTTGCGCACCCTCAAATGCCAGCTGACTGCGCCAGGATTTGAACCTGCAACCTTGGGCTGAAATGTGCTCAGTAGGAACAAACAATAAAATCGTGGTGCGACCAGTTGAGGGTTAAGTTTACCCAGGACTGATTATTTTTAAAATATGACGGAAAGTCCATTTATTTTAAGTTATGAGAAAGCCCAGACATAATTGTGTTTAAAAAAAGCCCGTCATCTACTCCATGACATGTCTCTACAGCCTGTTCAAATATTCCTTATAACTTGAAACTTCCAGTACGTTGCTTTTTTTTTCGCCAGGAGCGAACCTGAAAGCTTGGGGTTGGCAGTCCGACCGATAACCACTCACCCACCATGGCATGTTATTCCCTTCATGACAACGCGCGACCTCATACAGTCGTGCGGCCGACGGCTCTTGTGGGATTGTTGACATATTAATAGGGCTGTTTTGCCATAACAAATATACCGCATATACAAATCGAATGGTACTCCGATGTATGGAATGTGCAGGAAACGAACACAAGTGTTAAGTAAAGAATATTGTGATTTATTCCAAACTGAAATGTGAACTTATTAGAGAGGAAAACTTGTACTTAATAAGATTTTTTTGCTGAAGAAAAGAAGCAACAGAATAAGACGAACGTGAAGAGAAGAAGAGCAGAGGAGCTGAGGGCCCACATCTGAACCACAAGGATTTTAATGTGATTCTTTGCATTCAATATTTCATTGCTGATTTCTCGCTCTATATTTGTATTGTATTGTTCTTCTTATGACCGCGGTGGCCGAGAGGGCAACACTGGTATTGGGAGAGCGTGGATTCGAACCCCACCTCGACCGTCCTGAAAATGGTTTACAGTGGTCTCCCATTTTCACTCCAGGCAAATGCTGGGACGGTTCCTTTCAACAGGTCTACGGCCGACTTCCTTCCCACTCCCTTCCCTAACCTTTAATTGACACGACCCAAGTTAGCGGTCACCTGGGTGATCGGCCTGTCACCATCCCCAGCTTCATTTTCTGATAAAATATGTCCAGCCCCAAGACACTGTTCCTGTGACGGAAGAGGAATTATCCGTGGGTGAAGCCGGGCTTGGAGAATAAGCGATTAAATAAAAATAGTTTCTTATGATATCGGTCGTATCGGCTCGAAGTCACGGTTTTATCGTTATTTACTCTGAGAACGGGTGTCAGCCATTCTGCAGGTCTCCTTGATTTCTTAGCTGCATTTGTTTTATCGCACACATAGAATTTCGTGTTCACCCTGAATTGGTGATGTGGGGTCAGAGTGACCCCAAAGTTATTTTCGCAGCTGAAAGATAGGTTTATGTGAATGAGAAGGAAACTATTACTGAATACACAATCATACAATGCCTGTAAAATGGGAAGGTAATATATATATATTATACCCTTCCAGGGCCATCTAGGATGCTGAATCTTATCTCGGGCGCGGCTCGTTCGGTGGCTAATTAACACTTTACATCCTAGGAATTCGGAATTTTGGATCATGGGAACTTAAAACTATAAATCATATGCCGGGGGAACAAGGAAACAAAATTTATTCTTAGAAGACTACAAAACAGAAAAAAAAACAATCCCTTAATAAAACGTAGAACCACAACAAAATAAACTGTGTCATCACTATCCTTCTCTGCCATAAAGTCCACAGAGATGGTACGACCAGGGTACCTTAATTCTAATTAGTTCGGGCAAGCCTCAGCTTCCCCCTGATCAACACTGCAGGATCATGGAACTCCACAGAAAAATAAAAAAAATCCAAATAAAATAAAATCCCAAAAAAAATCAAAGTGGCGCGCTCTCACCCCAGGTGAGTTCAAATGGAACAACAAAGGACAAAATTAATGCCACAAGAAATGAATCATTACGTTAATCAGATCATAACACTAATACTCCAACGGAGCATCAAATCAACTGAATTTTACAAGCTGGAACCTCATTTTAACGCTCTTATATTGGAAAAGTGAATCGTACAGACGAGACCGTTCCGTTTGGCAAACAGACCTCCCTTCACGACCTCCGTTAGAGTCGTGTACGGTCAGCATGCAGTGCGGCCACACAAACACTACATTAAGCTACAACGTGCCTATCTCATTCACATACAACAGTTCCCGTGTGAAACATTTATCAAGACAATCATTAATACCGACTAGCGGCCACCCGGAGGGTACAAATCTGATACACTAGTAACGTGGGTCCACAAAATAAAATCAAAACACAACAAACCAGAATCCCAGAATTAACAATAAAATATGTAAACAAACCAGCCATTTTAACTTTGACCAATTAACCTCGGACAGACTCAAGGCCAAGCAAAGCACCCCGTGGCGAGGAGTGGCTACCAGCTTTCACCCCCTCCATAGCTGATGTATACTGACTGAAGCATGAGCTCACAATAGCCCAATTCAACAAGCCCCGCAGAATCATCACTTAGCACGCTGCCTACGGGCGTCAGATCGACCCCAGCATCACGGCCGTGATTTTTACCTCGTGGGAATTACCCGTCCACGGAATTACCAAAAATACTTACGTGGTTCTGAACATCCACGACTTACCAATATGCATCAGTACATCCAGCCATACTCCAATTAAATTACCTCAAATCGCCGGGTTTGCCTGCCTTGTCCGTCACCAATCGAAGATTGCAACACAACCATTACCTGGTAGAACTTACCACAGTCGATCCACGAACCTGATTTACCACAAAATATTCAATATGCTCTGGTTTGCTTACGACCACTGTACAAACTCTCACCCCACCTGATCAACTGAAAAATGTATCTACAGTGACAGTAGCTGATGGCCAGATTTCCCCTGAATGATAATCTCCCCAAACTACATTGAAAACCATGACCACACGATACATATTTACACGCACGTTGCAGCAACAAACACAACAACAAAAACACAACTAACATTAAGAAATTGAATAGGTACACAGCCATTGCACTTATGCTGATCCGTACACCCCTAACTAAATTATGCAAGATAATTTGCTGTACTTATCACTATTCCTGGGTCCCAGACTGTCTCCATCATCGCGGCGTGCCCCAAGGTTTTGGGTTTACGCCCTCATTCCTCGCATGACGAATTCCATAGTTGAAGATCCTCCCATTGTTCCAATCTCGGCATCAGCTTCCTCTTGCTTCAGGTACCTCGTGGTAACGAAGAACACAGAAATACACATTTTTTTTTTTTAATGCGACATTCAAGAAAATAACACGCACTCACTGTTCCGGACCGATAATCCTATCACTCTCCTAAATGCTACCATCTGAACTACTCGATTCATCCAGATCGTCCACCGTAGCTCCTATCGACACAACTTATATGTTTATCTAGCGCAATGGCTAGCCTATTTCTCAGCCACTAACAAAAACTCGCACTCGTATGCTATAGTATTTAGACATGATCTCAAAAAAAACCGCCACGCTATCTCAATTTACCATCTGACGTGAAAATTAACAGAGTCCAAATCACGAACTCGACTGACGTGGAGCGTCCGTGACAGAATCACAAAATTGACTGACTTCACTCTCCCATTTGGAGCTATTTAAGTTTTTGAGGCATAACCTGCCGTAGGAGGGGGAAATATGAGATTTATTTCCAAAAATAATAGCTCTGTCCCAAATTGACTTATATCACTGCACTCATCGCAATCTCAATGTCTCATTGGTGATATCCTTTCCAAGAATCGATCGTGGACTCCTTATCAAATAACCTCCGTAATCATCCCTCATTGTCTGCCAATTTACGCGCCAAACACGGCTTGGTGACGCTTATCCCCTCATTGGCTGATGCTGAAACGCCCCCATATCAGGCATTTTATACTGAATTAAATCAGCCTTACATCCAAATTGCATCAAATTACATTTCTGGGAGGCTGAGAGTCTCCCGCTTCCATACATGCAACTCTCATTGCTCTCCGGTCATTAATTCTTAAGTAGGTCACATTTGGGCGGCACCAAAACTTGGAGCTGTGACCTTGCCAAACTGCAATTTTCCCACACAAATTCCTGCGTTCAACGACCTGCCTGTCCTACCCTCGCTCGTCTTCTCATGGTACAATGTCCTCCCTCGGCACACCCTGGAAACCTGCTAAGTGCATTTATGACCACTCAACCCTCCTGCTATTCTTCGTACACGTCTCTGCACACATCCAATAAAAGTATTCGCCGCCTCTGTACTCTGCATCTGCTGTGCCGGTCTGCGTATAGAATTAATGTTGGAAATACAAACTTGAGACTAGATGGATATGCAATATGCCATAAGGTCTCAATATATACAGTATATATATATATATATAATAACATTTATTACAGAAAGAGTACATAGATCTAAGCACATTATTGTGAAATATGCATATATTTAAGAATACTAATCTATAATGAAGCAGGTCAAATCATAGAACTCGGTGAAAGACACTAATCTTTAGCTGGAAAACGATGTTACTCAAAACCAAAGAAAAATTACAACATTCACGTCATTTGCATTGTTTGCACTTGCTTTAAATTGTACGCAATTTGCTCATTTGTCACAATCACGACACAGCATGGTCATGCAGTCTGAACAGACAGGATGCTTACAATCCTTGCAGACGACGATAGTTTTCTTGACCTCCGTTCTTGGGCTGATGGCGCAACGTCATATTAGTAATTATAAAGTACAAATTAGTGTAAATGGCCACTAGCTGCACTTATCAAACAGTAACTTAGCAGGTGATGTGGGGTTAAGCCGACCCCAAGCATAGTTTCTCGCCGAATAACTCGTGCACTAATTCCAGCAGAAGGTTGTCATACTGATTACTTGCCTTCCTCATACTAACAGGAAGGTATTGAGTTAATCAGGTTGCTAAGTTGAGAGGGTGGCGTGAAAAGGGATGGTAAGTTTCGGGGAGGGGGGGTCAAGATGACCCCACAACAGTCAAGGGTTAAAAGTAAGACAAGATTTCTTTCTAAACATCTTGTCTTGTTCCATTCGGAACTAGCATACTAGATAAGAAAACTAAACAAATGTAGTGATATGTTTTTACAATCATTGTGAGCAAGTAATAAGCCCTTTGTGCCGGCCTGGTGGTGTTGGGGTAGCGCTCCTGCCTCTCACCCGGAGGCCCCGGGTTCAATTCCCGGCTCCGTCAGAGATTTTAGAAACTGACGTGAGGGCTGGAGCGGGGTGCACTAAGCTTGTGAGAACAATTGAGTAGCTGTCTGACGGTGAGGCAGCGCCCCGGTCACGAAAACCAAGAATAACGGCCGATGGGACCCGATGCGCTAACCACGCGTCACCCCAATATCTGCAGGCCAAATGGCTGGGAAGCGGTCGCTTGGTAGGCCTAGGCCCTTCAGGGATGTCGTGCCAGGGATTATTATTATGTAATAAGCCCTTTGTATGAGTAGCCAATATTTGTTTGATGAATACGGGCACATCCCACTTATTTTAATGGAATCGACCAGCGAGCAGCATTCACCTTGTTGGGGTCAAACACCGAGGAAGTAGTCTATCGATTGCGCCATCCCCTAGCTCTGGTATCCTAGCAACACAGCCTCACCTGCGCACATCCCGCATCCCTATCCCTTTGACATTTGTTCATTTGTTGAGATGCTGAGAGATCCAATCACATAGCTATACTCCTCTCTCTTTCTCTCTTTGTGTTTAATCAGATAGAAAGGAATATTCCATGTTGAAATGATGGTAGGGAGGTTGCTTGTAAACCAATTACCCTCTCACCCCTGCTGTTTGACCCCGACGAGGCGAATGCTGCTTTGTAGTCAACCCTAAATGGGTGATTCCATTAAATTAAGTGGGGTGTGCCCGTATGCATGAAAGAAATATGCCCGTACAAAGGGCTTATTGCTTGTTCACAATTGCCGATTGCAGGAAAATTGGATTTCTACCAGCGCGACGGCTTTAGACAAATCTATTGAATGCCGTAATTGAAAGGGTTATTTCCTGAGTGACATAACTCCACTGTGATCAGATTTCAAGAGAATGTATTCCCACAATAGTACTTTATCATGTTGAAACGTATTTATTACTAAAGTGGAGTATATATTGGTTAAATTGGCAACTAAATGTTGTACCGTAAAGTGGGGTGACTTCGAACGGCGAGGTGACTTTGAACAGTAATTTATCGTTTTTTTTAATTTAATGCTGTACTCTACTGTGTTAATAAGGAGCTATGGTTACAATCGTTAAAAATCACCAATAATCGATACTTTCAGATGATTTAACAGTCGATATGAAATAACGTCGTATAGCAACTCCAGAAAATAGAATACATTCTGGAATCGTTGTTATTTTTTCTAACCTCAAATGCATTTGCCTAATATTGGAAGTATTTTAAGTTTCAGAATTCAAAACGAGTCTTTGTGGGCAAGGTAAACACCTTGAATGGACATACACAGAAAGCAAAACATTTTTTTTTCTTTGAAGACGTAAAAAAATTAAACATGAAGACTTGTCTTTCATGGGGCAACTTTGAACAGCAGCCCCAATGTTCTTTGACACTGAAAGATCAGCTGTTCGGTGATGGCTGATGGTTAAAATCATTAAAATTGATTTCAAATGGCCTGTTTTTATATAATTTTCTTATTTCAAAAATAGGTTAGCACTCGTTTCCATTATTAGCAAAATATAGCCAGAATTGTATAAAAATGTTGAGGTTGTTAAGAAAACTCGTAAATAATACTAAAATATTTAAAATAAGTTACTTTCAAAACTACTTTTATAGACAAAATACCATGCTCTTGCATATGATAGGGGTGTCATTGAACAGTACATGGTATGACGTCCACAGAGTACAGTAGACAAATGTCTCTAAGTTCAAAGTGACCCCGACCCATGGACTGAAATTGAACAGTCAAAAATGTCTTAAAATTTAAACAAGTGTGTGGGATAAAAACATATCATTTGCTTATTCACATTCAGTAACACCTCTTTCAACTTCCCAAAACGTTTATTGTCAATATCTTGAGAAGTTTTGGTTTTATTTACAAAAATAAAAATAACTAGACGGTATTTATTTTCAAATTTATTTTCACAACTCCACACGACAACCCGGCGCGCGTTTGGACAAGACCGCTCACCGATTGTGGAGGGACTCTGCACTTTCACTCGTGGTTTTGTCCTTTTCTGCTGTTTTCTGTAATAGTGGCGAATATTGGTGAAAATGGTGATGATTGATAAAGAAATTGAGACACATGTAAATAGTTACGCAAGGAAAAGCAAACAAGTAGGCCTACTCCTGTGAAATGGCAGAAAAGTAAGAAATAAAAAGAGAAGTAACCCTTAAAGAAGAAAAGTATGTCCAACTCGAATGTAATAATGATATTTTTATTTTTATTTCGTCAGATGAACGTGTAAACTCCGCACCAATAGGCTAGGCCTTTCCGAAAAATATTATTCCCGCAGCTTTATGTATTCAAAAATACGCGATATAGCCTAGCCTATAGCAACTCGTGACAACCAACTTTATGTTTGTTTCCAGTCATATTATCGATTTTATTAGAATAAATTTGTGTCCATTTGCATTGTAGGCATGTTTATTTTTTATTTATATTATACTTGTTTTGAAAATGCTAAATTGCGATAGTATACTGCATTAGTGAAGCATTTGATTAAATATATTAATAACTTAAGCATTTATTTGAAAGTTATAGCTCCTACAAAGTAACCTATCCTACACCATTCTGCATTTTAAACCCCTCTTTAGTTCCAAAATTATGTAACTCTAAGAACAACCTCCCTTTTTATTTTGTTTGAAGTGATCTCGCTCCATAGAGAAAATGAATTCTCTATCCTATTAGCATTTCATGTATCAAAAAATCGCGTTTCCTGAAAAATTGTCGTTTTTGGAGATGCATCACTTTGGAAATAACCCCTTCAATTGTTCCCTGCCTTCCTCAAACCCGGCGTATACTCCGGCTAATGGTGGCATTTGTGAAGAGATCATAATCCTAAACAAGAAGTTCCGTGACGAACTAAAGAGCCTACTTTTCTTAAAATTTAAGATTCATGCCAATCAATATAGACCTATCTAGAAAAATAGCGAAATTAAGTTGGTAATATCGAAATTTCTAATTAGTTCGAAATATACCTGTAGCCTAATAGAACACTACTGTTGGCAGCCCTGGTGACTGAATATATTCTTAGTTCCATCTCTTAAGATACAGAATACAATATTTGGTTGAAGTCCAATGGGTAGCATGGACGTTACATGCAGTTAGACATTGGATCTATCAGCGCCGTAAAATCATGTTGGCAACAATGTCACGCATGCGTTGGTCAGAAATAATCTGAAATATTATGATATCTTGCTGTGCCAATTTTGGATGAAATCCATTTTTTAGTATAGAAGTTACATGTATTTGAAAATTGGACCTATCAACAGGCTTAGAGTCATGTTGGCAGCACTGACGTATATTATTTTCTCATAATTAATCTAGAATGTTAGGTACTATACTTGTGCAAAGTTTGAAGCTGTTGGCTTACATACTTTCTGATATATTAATATTTTGGTAAAAAATAGAGACAGCATTTATTAACAGTTGGCAGCCCTGGTTGCTCTTAAAAATAAGCATAGTCATATCTGTAATGGTACACATAGCACATAGGAAATTTAGTTGAAATCCAATTGATATTATAGAAGTTACATGTATTTAAAAATTGATCTTATCAGCAGTCTTAGAATCATGTTGGTAGCACTGATGTACATAAGTTACTCCAAATTAATTTAGAATGTCAGGTACTATACGTGTGCATAGTTTAAAGCTGTCGGCTTGCATACTTTCTGATATATTGGTATTTGGATAAAAGAATAGAGAAAACATTTATTGACAGTTGGCAGCCCTGATGGCTCGTACGAATACGCCCAGTCATATCTGTTTATGTACACATATTACATACAAAATTTGGTTGAAATCCAATTGATAGTATAGATGTTATATGCATTTAAAATTAGACCTATCAGCAGGCTTAGAATCATTTTGGCAACACTGCCATGCATGGCCTCCTGGAAATTTAACTGAAATATTACTATCTATACGTATGCTAATTTTGAAATAGCTCCCATTCATACCGTCCAAGATATCCAACATGGAGCTCAAATTTCAATTGCGATTTTTCAGCAGTTGGTAGCACTGACATCATTTTCAAATATGGCCGTGAGATATTCAGGTATAGATCTTTACTCCTACCAAATTTCGTTTGGATTCCTGCAGCCGTTTAGGAGTTGATAGGGGGGGGGGACACACACACAGCCAGCCAGACAGAAGGACAGACAGACAGACAGACAGACAGACAGACAGACACACATTTGCCCGATCTCATAAGACTACTTTTTCCTCATTTTTGCAAAATGTGAAAAGTAGGCTAAAAATGGCGTCTCTACATAGACTCGTCAAAAATTAATTTAAAGGTCCTGCTTTTGCATAATGGGAATGTAGGTAAATCGATCTATCCCAGTCGCCTACTCTGCCAATATGAAAGAAACATATGACAGTATGGGAGGAATTCTTAAAGCTGTGAAACCTGCTAACATGAATGCAACCAGGGTTCAATAAACTTTGCTGTTTTTTTCTGAGTGGGATAGTTGGGATAAGCGAAGTCATTATGAAGTTAAGTAGTGGCCATGAAGAGAAATTGTTGAAATGCCACTTGTTGATGTCGCTTAAGTTATATTACCGTAGTTGTATATAAAACTGGGGTTAATGAAGTACTTTATACAGGCTAGGGACGAGTCAGGGAAAAATGTCAAAGGTCGATTGAGGCAAAACCGAAGCAAGGTATCTTTATTGACCCACAAATACGCCATCTGCTTGGTGATGCTGTATTCAACGGAACTCTCACTTTTGTTGAAAACTAAAAAGCTTCCTGGCCTTTAAATCAACATGTGTGCATTTTCGAGTAAACTACTGTGCCCGGAGGACCATATTCTCCAGAATAGGACTCTATCTGCAGGGTCGCGCTCAGTTCACTTAATGGCTAATTTTATATGTACTATCCTGGATGTGGAGAACATAGGACTATCTACAAAGTAACACACATGAGTGGTTCGAAAGGTACAACAATTTATTGAACTATACAAGGTACACTGAAGAAGGTAGGCCTATATGCCCCTAAAGAAAAGGGCAAAGAGAAATAAACCCATACCAAAAAATAACCCAATGATCTTTATTCCTGGAGATAAGAAACTGAATCTCCAAATTCACAAGAAAACACAACAGCTATGTCCCAATAAAATAGATCAGCTTTAAAGAAAATTAAAGTACTTTGAGTCCAGAATAAAGCTGATGTGACATGAATTTAATTCATCTTGAATATAATGTCCCGAGATTCGAGTTATACATGACGTGCTTGTAAGATATATTTGAGCTCCTGCAGTAAGTACTCCATGTGACTCAGCCTAGTCCCCTGACCTGCTGGGTGTGAGTTCGTGATCAGCTGTAGATAGATAAGCCGGGATACACAATAAATCAACACATGTGAACCGAGTATCCCCTAAACTAACATGAAACTATTAACAACACAACGTAAACCACACCCCTAGTGTTGAGAAGAATTTCACGGTCAGACAATACAGTACATCAATCACAAATTATAAAAAAACATAACTATGCTTAAATTAAATCAACACATCTTCATTGGATCAGCGTATCACAATCCTCATTGATATACCAAGCATAACCTATTCTGAGCTATCACTAAAATAGGCTACCAAAAATCGAAAACTATAATTATCAAACTAAACGGAAAGAGTATGTAGTTCCGTGAAGAACTAACTAGCCTATTTTCATATATACCGCTGTTCTTTTTCAATTTTCTATGCGATATACTAAATAGCTTTTGGTTCACGACCTATCCTCACCAACACCATTACACCATTACAATGATTTATGTCCTAGAATATATACTGTGCCCGTTTAGACCGGAGTCCGCACGACCACATATGCATTTTACCAAGAATCAGTCAGCACGAGAGTCAAAATATCCCGGGGCGCCAGATGGGTTAAAGCTAATCGCAAAAACGACATCAAATGAAAAAAATGCTTTACTGATTTTTGGCTCAATGCAACAATAAGGATAGAAGGAGATTCAACTGGGCATAACACATCATGTAAAATTATCTCATTTTATTCTGAATTTAAAATTGACTGCAAAATAAAATGCTCAAAGCAGCATCATTCATGTGTGGCGACCCACATTACTATTTACACAATGTACAGAAATTTTCCAACACATTGGACTATTATCTTTGGAGACACAAGTCTGATTATCAGTCCTGTAGACTGTGTTCCAAAATTATATCCATTATTTATGATTAAATCTTTAGCCTCCGTGGCTTAGGCGGCAGCACGCCGGCCTCTCACCGCTGGGTCCGTGGTTCAAATCCCGGTCACTCCATGTGAGATCTGTGCTGGACAAAATGGAGGCAGACAGGTTTTTCTCCGGGTACTCCGGTTTTCCCTGTCAAAATTTCATTCCAGCAACACTCTCCACTATCATTTCATTGCATCTGCCATGCATTAAATCATTGCCCCAGAGGAGTGCGTCAGGCCTCGGCAGCCGGCACAGTTCATATCCTCGCCGCTAGATGGGGGCTTCATTCATTCCATTCCTGACCCGGTCGGAGACTGGAAGCAGGCTGTGGGTTTTCATTTCATTTATGATTAAAACCAGTTCAAATTTAATTGTCTTTACTGGAAATACTGTAGTTCACTGGTTGAATTTTTACATAATATTAACACTCGTAGAATAATTGTTCATAGAATTTTTAACTTTCACTTATTTTTCCAGTTTCAAAAAATATTATCAAAAAATATTATTATCTCTGAATCAACACAAATTATGTACACATATTAATAACAACATCTGAAAAGTATCTGACCTTTGAGCATAGCATCGAAGAACTGTGCGAAGCACAACAAAATTAATTGTTATTCTGACATTAAACGTTTCGAGAAGTGACTCGATTATGAACTTCAAGTTCCTAACAAAATATATAATTTCTGAATCATCAACTTGATCAATAAATTGTTGGACCATTCAACTATTCGATTTTCCACTTGGAATCATTATTAAGAAATATATTTATATTTGTGGCCATTTTAGTAACTTTCACAATTTGCAACTCTTGAACAGAATGCGGAAATAAGAATTGTAGCTTCATAATAAATTCATTTAGTTCATGACACTAGGATTGAAAACATCCTTCAAATTATTCGTGGTTATAGAATTATTTTTAATTGGCAGTGGCCCATTCTATTATTTTTATTAGAACACAATATTCCAACAACAACGGCAAAGGTCTTCCTCTGAAGAATAAAATACTATCATGACAAATCCGGGTTCTAGCAAAATCAAAGTCTTAATGGAATCCGTAAACAAGGTTGAAATAAGAACTGACGGTTTTTAAGAAATAACCTTTGGGTCATTCATACGACGCAACGTGTAGTTCCAATACTCCTTCTTTAACACTGAGTCATCGAACCTGCTATTTGATTGATGCTCAAATAAAAACCTCCTCATTCCTGCGACTTAAACATGCGCACCTGGGAATGGCATTTCAACTACTCCACACACATAAATTTTCTTCCCAAAATTTATACAATAAATCAAGCCTCTGCTTATTATCAACACTGGAAGATTTATAAACTTACAAGTTTATTTTATTTTACCATTCAGTTCAAATCGTGAAGTTACCACACTTATGATACTCTCTATTTCACTTTCGAATGTGTATCTACGTCATGATTTTATATAAATACAAAAATATCCTAATTGATACAAATATCATTTGCTTCCCGTTTCATGCCTCTCCGTGTTATCTGAAAAATATACTTTGCTCATTGCAAATATTAACTGTTCAACCAGAACTGTAATGTTGGTTGAATGCGGGCTTGCGCTAACCACTATCCTTCGGGAAATCACCTGTTCCAAATTAGAAATGATTAAACTACTTCATAAGCTCTCTCTCAATGAATGTGATTATTAGAAAATATAAGATCCAAGAATTATTTAGAAAAGTTATGAAAATCATTATCATTATTATTAGTGGATTATTATTATTATTATTATTATCATTAGTTATGTTATTGTAAATGTGTTTAATTATTATTTCATTATGTGAGAATCCACATGTTCGATTCTTCGAATATGGATAAAATATCCATTTCTCAACAAATAATTATTAACTTTTACAGTTACCTCGGCTGATTACCGTGATT
The DNA here is from genome assembly GCA_946902985.2 of Meconema thalassinum. Lineage (NCBI taxonomy): Eukaryota > Metazoa > Arthropoda > Insecta > Orthoptera > Tettigoniidae > Meconema > Meconema thalassinum. Next base: position 231,648,055 of record OX336389.2, on the reverse strand, counting down.
ATCAAAAAAATATGAAACATTCAAATAAATGCTCGTTATGCTCGGTCATCGATCTTAAACTGTTCTGAGTGCTGAAAATACTCAGAATAACTCTAATATGTCTTGCGTAAATCATTGCAAGATTTAAATACGAAGAAAAACAAATGTGTTGGTCATCTGCAGAAAATGAGTTTGTTCCAATTAGCTAGGCATAATATAAAATTCAAATGTGGCTTACATTTCTCGTTGGTCTTGAAGCGTAGTGAACCTGGTCTGTACCAGATTTATCCAGATACATGCCCTATTGGACACGCACGTCTAATCCTTGTATCGGCCGCCATTATATACCCACAATCTGTCTAACACGACATTGTGGAAATATTTCTTGAAGTTTGAAGTAACTGCTGATCCATTTTAATATTGGCTTCAATTAAATCCATAGCATTTCGCTTAAATGGGGTCAGATCTAAATGATCTATTCTCAAATACGTCAGTTGTAACATAACTCACGGTAATCTTTTCAGTACAAGAAAACACTGACAGTCCAAATCAATCAACGGCTGTTCTGAAGATCGTTCCCTGGGCATGGTTTATCACCATCTATCATGCGCGAAGCAACTTATAGTTTCCCTTTGTCGGCTAATGAACAACACCGTGATAGACTGGCCTTCAATATACTGAAAGATCGGAGTGGTTATCAAGTTACAATTTATGAAACTGACTAATTGGATTAAAATATCCAAGTATTGAATTATTATTACTGGACTGTGACAAAGTACTTTCTAGACAAAGTCTAGCATATGTCCATATAGAAATAAAGTATTTCACCAGTGTCCGTAGAAAAATAACAATCACCTTAGTGATTCCCTCTGCCTGAAACTTACTATGTTCCACATATATCTTAGCACTTTTGTGACTATCACAATTTAAAGATATCTTCTGCGTAGATCCGGCAACCATGTGCCTTGGCTCAACGTAGCAGCAGCACCTTGTCGTGCAAGAGCTTGGTTCGAAGTGAGCTAATGATGCTTGGGCCGGTCGGCTTTTATTCAAAACGGTCAGGTCCACGCTGGATCACGCTGAAATCTGGAAATCCTCATATCTCCGGTGTCTCTGGTCCGATTCACTTGAGACTAAGTGCATTCTCTTTCGTTTGGCCGTGCCAGTAATCTGATCCAAGTCTCAAGTCTCTACTCCATGGCTAACTATTTAATCAAAAAAATAGTCTCGACCTCTGCTACTACTCGCTACGTCACTTAACATGCTCTTGGCTGCACAAAGTTTCCATTCCATTCTAGAAGTAATGGAGCGCGATATTCAAATATCTCAACTTTCAAAAGCGGCTGTAGCCTTTCCCTTGATATCTAGGTGTCTGAATCTTGGAATACCCATTCCTAGAGTTGGGCACAATACAGTAGCTTTCAATATCGATGATTGAGGTTCCTCCCGAGAGGTCGCATCTTTCTGTAACCGGGAATTAATATTTAGAAAGGTGAAATGTATGGCTTCTATAATTTACGAATTTAGTGCCATTATACAGTATAAGGATTGTCATCATAGCCCAGCACACGAATCATCTTTTCAAATAAGATAATAATATATGGTTTTCAAATTTCGAAATGATGCATGTTGAAGTTTTATGATAATTGAATATTATTAGATGTCTCTATACTAATCTCTGAATAAAGATTCACTGTGCCAAGTTTCATTGCACTCGAGTGATTAGATCGCGAGGAGAGTTATTTGCAATATTTGGAAATCTGTTTTGTGTTTTTCAGGATTACTGAACAGTCCTCTAACACCATACAAAGTTTCATTTTGATTACTTAAATTGGTTGGGAGATATTGAGAAACGGTAAAATGTATCGTATGAATGCCATATTGGATTGTTTATATGTATGCTATACAATTATATCCCAGCAGATTAATATTATAATCGAGGCTCATTATACCAACCCACATTTCTATCGCTTGTTTAGGACACGAGAAATATAAACGTGACTTTAAAATTTAGCACAACCACCGCTTTTAAGCTCTCATAGAAATTGATTTAAAATAGACGTCAATATATTAATTAAGTCACAAGAATAAACCATATAAATATTTAAGTTTCGCGTCGTGGCCATGTTGCATTTGTGTTCATCAGGTTATTGAAGGCCCCATAGATGAACATATGTTAACAGTCTCAATCAACATACAAAATTTCTGCTTGATTGCTGCAACAGATTCGCAGATATTGAGAACCGTCTAAATATTTCGGATGATCGCCATGTTGGATTTTTCTATATGTAGCCCATAGAGTTATGCACTATAATATGAAGAATATTTCCTAGGTTTAATATTCAAACGTTCACTTCAATCGAATGATTTAAACACAAAAAATAAAAGTCTAATTTTAAAATTTCGCACAGCCGCCATCTTGCTTTTATGAGAGAAATTGAATTGAATTAAACGCCATTAGATTACATCTTCTACAAACGTTTTTCGCACCAAGTTTCATTGCGATCGGTTTATTAATTTTTGAGAAAATGCCATATAAATATCTTAACTTCCTTTGGCCGCCATGTTGGTTTTGTACTTAACATGTTATTAAGCGTCACATATCTGAAGTTAGCTTAGTATTCTCTATTAACAAACAAAATGTCAGGGTGATATCGGAAATAGTTTCGGAGCTATAGAATGCCAGTTAAATATTTCGCACAGCCACCATCTTGCTTGTATGAGAACGATTGAATTGAGTTATATGCCAGTAAATCAGATCTAATTTACACATATAAGGTGTGACGTTTCACTGTGCTCGGTTAATTAAATCTAGAAGAAATGACATACCCATATTTTAATTTCGCTTGGCCACCATGTTGGTTTGTACTTAAAATGTTTTTTAATCATCACACAGTTGAACTTACCTTAGTATTTTCTATCACCATACAAAATTTATGGGTGACATCAGTAATAGTTTCGGAGATTAGAATGCCTGTTAAATATTTCACGCGGGCGCCATGTTGGCTTGGTGGTACTTATTCAAATGTGAAGGGCATGGTCGGGGTAGGACAAGATAGTACTATGTCCTTGCCGTGTATCATTAAAATCACTCCAGCTGTTTTGATATTATTAGGGGGGGGGGGGCGCACACACACCGACAGAACGTGATCTCATAAGCCTATTTTTAGCCTATTTTGAAATTGAAAATCCTATTTTAAATTTTATAAAAAAAAATAGGCTTATGAGATCACCTTTTGTCCGTGTGTGTGTGTGTGTGTGTGTGTGTGTCCTAATAACTTCTAAACGGCTGGAGCGATTTCAATGAAACTCAGTAAGATCATAGAAATATTTTGGCCGACCCTGACCGTGCCCTTCAAATTTTATTACGCCTCGCCAATCCAACATGTTGGCTGTGCGAAATATTTCATCAGCATTCTATATCTCCGAAAATATTACCGATACCACGCTGAAATTTTGTACGGATATATAGAGCACCACTAGAAGTTTACCTATGAGATTTTCAAAAACCTGTCAACTACAAAACCAACATGGCGGCCAAGCGAAGTTGAAACTTTCAAATAGATATTTCTCGCGATTTAACCATCCAAACGTAATGAAACTTGGCACATTAAATGTATATACATATTGTAATGCACTGACATCTAATTTAGTTCAATTGTTTACATAACCTCAAGATGGCGGCTGTGCGAAATATTTCACTGGCATTCTATATCTCCGAAACTATTAACCTACCGATACCACGCTGAAATTCTGTACGGCTATAGTGGGCACCACTAGAAGTTCACCTATGATACTGATATCACTGATATCACCCTGAAAGTTTGCACGGTGATAAAGGGCGCCACTAAAAGTTTATCTATGTAACTTTCAAAAACCTGTAAAGTACAAAACGAAGATGGTGGCCAAGCGAAGTTGAAACATTTTAATAGATGTTTCTCGCGATTTGACCATCTGAGCGCAGTAAAATATGGTACAGTAAATGTATATACACATTTCAATGAACTGGCATCTAATTCAGTTCAATTGTTTACATAACCTCAAGATGGCGGCCGTGCGAAACTTAAACATTAAGTTTTTATTTCTTGTGTCGTAATCATGCGATCGAAGTGAGAGATTTAATAATGAACCCACGCAACAATCTTCATTTAATGGTACATAACTCTGTGGCCTATACATATAACAACCCAACATGGCGACCATCCGAAGTATTTAGACGGATCTCAATACCTACGAATCCATTACAGCAAACAAACTGATTTTTTATGTTCATAGAGGCTATGAACATAAGTTCACATATGGGACTTCCAATAACCTGGTGAGCAAAACTCCAACATGGCGGCGACGCGAAGTATAAATATTTAAATGGACGTTTCTCGCGATTTAACCATCCGAGTGCAGTGAAACGTGGTACGGTAAATGCTTATACAAGTTTTAATCCACTGGCATCTATTTTTTCAATTGTTTTCATAACCACAAGATGGCAGCTGTGGGAAATTTTAAAATCTCGATTTTATTTCTTGTGTCCTAATCATAAGATTGAAGTTTGAATACCTCTCCTACACAATAATTCTCATGTAATAGTTTATTACTCTGAGTCCTAAATTTATAAAAGTGCAACATGGCGACGATCCGAAATATTTAGCCGGTTATCAATATCTACGAATTTATTACAGCAATCAAACTGAAATTTTGTATGTTGATAGAGGCAATTAACTTAAGTAGGATATATGAAAATAGGCTTTAGTTCTTCACGGAAATACTATTTTATATGATGAAAATAGACTAAAACCGAAATTAAAAAGAAACACAACCACCTGCCGAGAAGTGGAGGAGCCAGGATCTAAAAGAAAACATCAAAACTGAAATTGAGAATCAAACCTTCCTACAAATCGTCGGGTCAAGCACAAATCAAAGATCCCAAATCACGATTACATAAACAGCTGACTGAACCACTAGCTAATTCTGGTGTGTTCTTACGAGAGCAGCAAAATGTCACCTCAATTTGGCGATCTGTAGGTCCAGCTTAACACTTGTACAGCCGAAATATCATATTACAGTGTGACTATCTCAGCATTTCCACGTGAACTCACCTCATATTCCGTATATATTGCCAATGCGGGAATTGGAACCTCTGCGCTGCACATTAATCCCAGCTGGACAGGCCAGCCCAACGTTGCAACAACAAAATAATCTTGGAGGAGCCGGTTCGTATACCTGAATCGTTCCCCATCGTAGCTATATCACAGAAATTGGCACATTGCGGCTCTGCTCTCACAGCCGCCAACCTTGCAGATGGGATGTCCCAGGACCCTCCTGGACAACCTGAGAAGCATATAAATCATCGAAAATGCACTCATAAGTTACGACCACACTGCAAATCTCAGCATTACAAACCTGTCGTCCTCATATAGATCTGGGCAACACTAAATCACATAAAAATTGCGTGCTTGTCACTTGTCACTTGCGTCCCGGCAGTGTCCACCCAGAGATGCACTGCCACCCTGAACTATAAACTTTAACTAACCCATTTTTTTACCACTGTCATATTTTTAGGACACCAAATTTAAATATTTTTTAAAAATAAGTGCATATAACTTTAATTGTATTTTCCTACATTTCATATATTTTAGAACCTATTTAAAGAAAATAGTCGATAAATAACATTCATTTTGCATATTTTCAATTTTTCATGTATTTATTAAAACTGCCTAAAACCAATGGTGATACACGATTTTGGGAAACAATAAAAAATAAATACTTAAACGTGTTTAATTTTTTTTCATCGTATTTACAGATTAAATGAATACTTCCTTTATATAAACGTATTATTTTTGCTTTGAAATTAAAATTGTAGCAAGTGCAAGCGCAGATTAAATATTGCCATGACAGAGGTATCTAGTGGGTTGTCCGGTTCCAGTGAGTCATCCCTACTCCACTGCAGGTCGCCACATGTCTCTGCATCCCTAGCATGTGTCTTCTCTTCGGTGTGAGTTTGGCTTCTGTTCGCGATTGTTCTCTGATCTACTGTGAACATTGTACTGTTATTTAGCTGGCGTATTGAATTTACAAAATGACTATTTCACCTCATTTAACTATTGATGAGATATGTAGTATATTAGAACAGCTGGAAAATGAAGAGGACGATGTGTTATCAGCAAGTGTTCTTGTGCTACCACCAGACAGACAATGTTGACTATATAAGCGATGAGGAAAATATTAACGATGATGACACCGAGGAACCCCAAGTGCGTGAAGTAGCAGGTAATTTAGAGTTACAGGTTCAAAAAGTTACAGACGTTCAGGGCTATGACACAAATGATGAAGACATGGAAACTGATCCATGTGAAGGTAGCAGTATCTGTGCAAATAATACCTTAGTCAATCAATCTCTTAGCACTAATTTTAAACAAACTTCTAAGTATGTCCCCAGAGTAAAAACACTAAAACTGGAAAGGCTAAACCTGAAAAACGAAAATGGATACATTCGGAACCTGAATATGAGTTGCTTGACAAGGGCAACAATGCTGAAACACGTGCAGCACAAGTGAAAGCTTTGTTTGATGGTGAAATGCCCGTCGCTATATTCGAATCTTTTTTTTTCTCCAGAATTAATGAATGAAATTTTAAAAGAAACTATGAAATATGCATCTACATGTAAAAATGACCAAAACTTTAGTGCAACACTTGATGAACTTAAAATATTTTTCGGTATTCCCCTGTTTTCTGGTTACCATATTTTACCACAAGTTTCACACTACTGGAGTAGTGCAGAAGATTTGGGTGTTCCTCTTGTGTCCAACGCAATGTCTAGGAACCGATTCAACCAAATAAAACCTTACATTCATTTCATACATGATGATACTAAACAAGACAAAGCATTCAAAGTCAGACTTATTTAGAGTGCAATAGGCCATTCATTCTCAAAATATGGTGTTTTCGACGACAAAGTTTCAGTGGATGAAATAGCGGTGAAATATTTTGGGCGTAACAAACTTAAACAGTTTATAAAGAGAAAGACCAGACGATTTGGGTACAAGGTTTGGGCTCTATGTGGTGTTAGTGGCTTCTGCTAAAACTTTGATTTATATTGTGGCAGAGAAATGGGTCCAACTGAGAAACCTCTTCCACTAGGAACTAGAGTGGTTCAAAATCTTTTGTCCGTTGTAGAAGATCCACTAAGCTACGAGGTTTATTTTGACAATTTCCTTACAAACCTTGACCTGCTCCGTGAACTCTATGAACTTGGTTTTCGTGCTAGTGGTACTATTCGGGATGACCGCACACAAAAATGTCCTCTAGTCAACCCAAAAGAGATGAAAGAGAGAAAGAGAGGTACCTCTGATCTTTGTTCTGACGCTAACACTAACATACTTCTCATCCGTTGCAATGACAACAGTGTCGTCACCAATCAGAGCTCAAGAAACAGTTGTGTGACCAATTAGGTGAGGATAGCATCGCACCTGCGCTCACTTCCATGGCCCCCTATTTTAAATTTCACTGCGTGGCGAGTGTCATAGTGAGGTATTCCAGGAGGCCATGGTCATAAACAAGGTATTCTCTTTGCCCCATGCGCTCTGTTCAGTGCATACAACTGGTGAAATCTTGACAGATATTTATGAATATTTATGTTCGAACATAAAATAGTTACAATTATCGTCGAACATAAACAGTCGAATGCAACTCGCCTATAATAGTACATTATGCAACGAGCCTATAATGGCTATAATTAAGACACGAGTATTTTTTATAAAACGAGCGTATGCGAGTTTTATAATTTCCATACGAGTGTCTTAATTACCATTATAGGCGAGTTGCATACGACTGTTTATGTTCGACGATAATTATAACTTTATTATATGTTTTAACATAAATATTCATAAATATCTGTTGAGAGTCAGCTACTGGAATTTTGTGATCGCAGAGCGAGCGTTGGGTGTTATATCTTTGTCTTTCAAGAGCTTTGAACGACCGACGCATGCGCTCTGTGGGCTTGCAATGCCATATGCAGCCATATGTTTACATCAGCTGTCCCTCAGTAATATTGTCACCGCAGTCATTTGAAGACAATGCGCTGTGTAGAAATTAGTGTTGGTGATTATAAGGTACAGTGCTATTTCTTGTCTCATATTCGCCAGTTTATTTACGCGAACATATGGACGGTGGGTATTCCATGTCGGTAATTTATTATAGTTCGATGTTGTGTTTATGTCCGACATGATGGAGTTTGAGCGCATGCGCGAAGTTATCGTTACCTAATTGGTCAATGAACGAGCTCTGATTGGCTGGAGAAACTGTATCATAATGGAAAACAGTGTTATAATGACCATCATTATGATACAGTTATCTGACACATAATAGTGAGGGTCGAACATAAAGGTAATTAAGACACTCGTATGGAAATTATAAAACTCGCTACGCTCGTTTTATAAACATATTCGTGTCTTAATTATTGCCATTATAGGCTCGTTACATAATGTACTATAGGCTATTATTATAATTGTAAATATTATTATTATTGCAATGGTTCATTATACTTCTCTTCGATCGCTTGAATATGATACGACAAAGTACAAATTAAATTTTAAATGTTTGAAAATCGTTTTTGTTTTTGTATTTATAAAGGTTATGAAAGTTACATATACGCGTAGGCCTATGTAATTAATAGGCCTCTATCACCATGCAAAATTTAGGTTTGATTGCTGTAGAAGTTTAGAAGATATTGAGATATTTCTCATCGCTAGATGACCGACTGTTTTATAGGCTATGTAGGCCATACAATTACTGTATATACCAGCAGATGAAGATTATTATAGTAGTTCATTATACAAACTTCCAATTCTATCTGTTGAATCGGTGATTTATATATTTCGTACAGCCACTATCTTAAATTTCATTCAAAAATTGAATTACATTATGCACCAGTATACTAAGATTTGTATAAAGATTTACCATGCTAAGTTTCATTGCCCTTGGATGATAAAGTCGCGAAGAAAGGCCATTCAAATATTTAAAATTCGTGCTGCCACCATGTTGGTTTTGTTCTCATCAGGTTAAGGAAATTTTTATAGATGATTTTATTTTAATAGCATCCCTCACCATGCAAAATTTCAGTTTGATTGCTTGATTCATTCACTTCGATCACATAACTAAGACACAAGAAATAAAAACCTATTTTTTAAATTTCCCACAGCCGCCATGTTCAATTTCTCTAAAGAGTTGAATTAGTTGTATGCCAATATACCAAGCCTTGCATAAAGATTTATGATGCCAGGTCTCATTGCGGTAGGGTAAATAAATTGCGTGAATAGTCCATCGTGTATTAGAACTTCGCATGGCTGGCATGTTGGTTTTGTATTTATCAGGTTTTTGGAAGCAGCATAGGTAAACGTAGTATAGTATCCTCTATGACTGTTCAAAATTTGAGGTTAGAGTGGTAATACAACCTGTGACAATAAAGTTCGGTGAATAGTCCTATATTATCAACATAGATGAACAATGCACGACAGTGACCCTATTGTCCTTCGAAATAGTCCCCTCCCGTAACTATGAAATGCTGAGATCGGCGATACATGTCCTGGAAACTTTGCAAGAAGGCGTCCTTTGGTATGGTGTTCAAAAGGCTCGTCACGTGACCGAAAATTTCAGTGAATGGGTCTATATTACGAACGGATTGTTGGCTTACCTGAATCAGCAGTTACTGTCCTTCGAAGTAATCCCCGTGGATGGTTATGCACTTCTGAGAATGTCTGTACAAGTCCTGGAAACTCTTCAGGGATAGCCTTCAGTTGGGTCGTCACATTACGTTGGATGTCCAAATTGCTCGAAAACCTCTGGCCCTTCAGGGCTTTTCGGTGACCCTGGACCTGGGCCCCGGCACTCCATACTTTGATGCTTTACTTCGGGGTCAAATCTCAGACACCAGGTCTCGTCGCCCGTGACGATGGCTTTCACATACGCCATTCCATTCCACAGAACATTCACCCTTCTCACTGCCACCCGCCAAACAGATGTGCATGGTAGGTTGCATAAATTCATTCTTCTCACTGCAACCTGCCGAACAGGTGTGCATGGTAGGTTGCATAAATGCATCCTTCTAAACACGCACTGTGTCAAACAGGTCTTACACGTTGCCTTGTGTTTCGCCAATGTTGCCAGGTCGACCGTTCTGATTTTATTCACTGAACGCAACGTGACGAGCATTTTGAACACCATCCCAAAGGACGCCTTCTTGCAAAGTTTCCAGGACATGTATCGCCGATCTCAGCATTGCATAGTTACGGGAGGGGACTATTTCGAAGGACAATAGAGTCACTGTCGTACATTGTTCATCTATGTTGACAGTACAGGACTATTCACCGAACTTTATTGTCACAGGTTGTAGTTTCGAAGATACTAAAATCGGGTGGAATGCCACACGTGCCCGCCATATTGGATTGGTGACACTTATTAAAATTTGAAGGACAAGGTCCACGTTGGACGCAATCATTTAGGGAGGAAATCTATTTTTGGCTTAGGCCTATTTTCATTTATGAAATGTATGCTTATAAGATCACCTTTGACCATGTGTGAGTGTGTTCACTAATAAAATCTAAACGGCTGAAGCGATTTCAATGCAACTTTGTAAGTTCTTCCTAGACTGTACCCTTCAAATAAAATGAGTCTTACCAAACCAACATGGCGGCTGCGTGAAATACTTTACCCGCTTCAGTATCTCCGAAGCTTTAATCAATAACAACTTCAAATTTTGTATGGTCATAGAGGATAGACCTACTATACTAATTTCATCCATATTATATACTTTCAAAAACCTGATAAGTACAAAACCAATATGGCGGCAATGTGGATTTCAAGTATTAAAATGGACCTTTCAGGCAATTTATTTACCCAAGCGCAATGAAACTTGGTATCATAAAGTTTTATGCAATACTGAATGCCCTGGCATCTAATTTTATTCAATTGTTTTGAGAAATGGACCATGGTGGCTGTGAGAAATTTTTTAAATATGAATTCATTTCTTGTGTCTTAATTAGGCGATCGAAGTGAAATCTCGTATAATGAACCACCCTTATAATCATCATATCTTGGGACATATATATGTGGCCTACATATAAAAACTATCCAACATGGCGGCCATGGGAAATATTTCACCTGTTCTCAATATCTACGAATCAATTATAGCAATCAAATTGAAATTTGTTGGGCGATAGAGGCTATTAAAGTAAAATCATGTATGCAAATTTCAATAACTTGATGAGTACAAGACGGACATGGTGGCCAAACAAATTTTAAATATTTAAATGGGATTTTCTCACGATTTAATGATTCAATCACAATGAAACATTCCACGGTAAATCTTTATAAAAATGTCAACTTTATTGGGCATTTCAAGATGGCGGTTGTACGAAATTTAAAATTCGCGGTGTTCTTAGTCCTTTGAACCGATTAAATTGGAAGTTGGTATAATGAACTACCACAATAATGTTCATCTACTGGTTCATACTTCTATGGCTTACATACTAAACAATCGAGCATGCAAGCGATGAGAAATATTTCAACAATTGTCAATATCTCCGAAACAACTACTGCAATCATACTGACATTCTGCATGGTGATAGAGGACTATTAAATAAATACCTATATGTAACTTTCAAAAACCTGATGAACAGAAAAACAACATAGCGGCAATGCGGTATTCATGTATATAAAATTACATTTTGTTCTTTGTAGTACCGGTATCGTATTTCAGCCATCGGAGAGAAACTTTTATAATGAGCCATGTAATAATAATAATAATAATAATAATAATGATAATGATAATAACAATAATAACAATATCATTGAATAATGTAACTTGCCTTTCGGAAATTATATAGGCCTAAGCCGTAAGCCTATATTTGACTATTCTTCGAACTAATATCTTTGTCTCATTACAGAAAGTTTCCATCTCGCGGAAGGAATCATAATTAACCAATACTGAAAGTTATATGTTCTTTATAGCATGTAAGCTTTCATAGAAGTGGTAGTGGTTGGAATTGTTGTAAGAGGCTTAAAACCGAAGTTATAGGCCCCAATTTTCTAATGTGAGTATCAAGGAAGGAAGGAAGGAAGATTGTAGTTTTACGTGACCGTGAATCTTGAGATTATGAGCCACGGGACCTCCTTTTTACGTGGAATCCGAACCACAGGACATGGCATTTCACTTCGAAAATCTCACATGCATTGACCGGGAATCGAACCCGGACCGCCTTGGTGAGAGGCATACAGCTAGACCGCTGAGCCACCACGCCCCATGTGAGTATCGTAGACTAGGTTATACGCATATTCATTTCTGAAAAGTAACTCATTCTACTGGTGTATTGGAACGGTCTCTCGGTAAGTTGATAAGTAGTACCATGAACTGGCACACATTCTTCAGTGTTGTTTTCATGTATTGTAGATAAGCCTCATTGTGTGCCTTTGAAACACATTTCCCATTAATGACGGTGTGTTGGTGTGACTTATCTTGTGTGACGATAAAAGGTATAATGTGAGACAGGGCAAGTACTAGTACAGTACTGTAGGAAGACAATTTTGCTGTTTAAAAATAATTTTATGTTTCTTGCCTGAAATGACTACAACGTTTGGATGTTAAGTTTTGAATGTGTAATTACTGTCCTATACTTTATCACATTGTAGGTCGTGTACCCAAAGATATTTAGTCCATCATATGGGAAATACATTAAATAGAAGGGAGAGCTTTTGCATGGAAAAGACCGGTGTACTGTAATAAGTTAAAATAGACTAGGCTATTGAGTTCTTCACGGAACTAATTGTTATCTTTCTGTTGAAGTCCTCTTCATAAATAGGAATGTGAAATAGATAATACAGTAAAAGCGCTGGAGTCGTAATGCGCCATAAGATGAAAGAATATAAAATATTTTCAGATGATGGATTTTTCAGGGACTGTATTGAGAATAGCCTAGTTGTTTGAGTTGCGGGGCTTGAACACCGTGGCCATTTAGCACCGTGTACCTTAGTGTGTAATTATTGTCTGATAACCTGTGTTATTGTGGTGGCTGTATTAATGTGTCTATATGTAATTCAAGTGAGGATTGGGAAGGAGGTGGCTATGACCTTAGGTTAGAACCAATCCCAGCATTTGCCATACGTAGTAATGGAAAACCACTTCCAGAGTGGCTGAGGTGAGAATCGAACTCGCCTTTTCGTAGGTTTCCTACCCATAGGCCAGAATTAAATTTCTTGTCAGGGCCGGGAAATGAACCTAGAACTCCAGGGGAACAGCCAAGAATGCTAGCCGCTACACCACGAGGTGTCGTATTGAGATGAAAGACGAAATAACAAGAAGGCACAATACAATGTAATTTTGACCGTCAGCGTGCACAACATATATACTATGTACAAGAAAGATCAAAACAAATAAACCCCATGGCACTTAGTCCCTAAAATGCCTTAGCCTACCAAGCGACCACTGCCCAGCTTGTGGAGTGACACGTGGCCAGCACGTTGGGTCTCTTCGGCCGTTAAACTTGGTTTTCTTGATAGGAGCGCTGTCTCTTTTTTCAAACAGCTACTCCATTGTCCTCACGAGGCTGAGTGTACCCCGTTCCAGCCCTCATGTCAGTTTCTAAAATCCCCGACGGAGCCGAAGCTGGGTGAGACGCGGGTGCGTTACCTGAACACCACGAACACCACTAGGCTCGCTACTAGAAAGATCACTCAATGTAAATTGTAACACTAATATAGAAGTTAACCCATCGGGATAGCTTTGCGTGCTAAGCCACACCACATGACTGCAATGGGGTGCTGCAGTGTATTCGAAATACGAGGTTCGAATCCTGACGCAAGCAGTGGCCCTCTGAGTGTGTTTATTCTCTAGGCTTTTCCACACTCCCTACTTGAAAATGCACCACCGATAGTTTAGTTTAAATCCCTGGACGTCTAACCTAGTCCATGTCTCTAAACAGCCGCAAGATAGATACTGTGGATGTGTTTCTACCCTTTATTAGGCTATACCCATACTTCTTATCTGAGGAGATAATGAGAGATGAAATGAATGAAGATAAATGAAGCTGGGGAAGGGCGTGGCTGGCGGAATGGTCCAAATCTACTCGTCTTCCCGAGTCCAGAGACATCCTACCTCAGCACGCGTAGCTACCTGATCGGTACATAAAAACAGATAGCCTATTGTGACAAATTCAGTACCTATCAGAGTACACGGGGCTGATGATCTAAATGTCCCAATCTTCTAAATGAAGCAACAACATAACTATAAGTTGCTCTTAAACACAAACGAACGTTCTGGATTTTTGCCCAGCTAATGTAGTCTATTATTATCGGCCAGTCTTCTGCCATGTGGATCAATACAGCATTTGGTGTCCCGGGGATGTTGTAAACTAGCTGATTCCCAGAACTCCCGGGACTCTGCATCTGGTTGCTAGGCAACGAGAGTTCATCTCTGGTGGGGGTTCGGCTACTTGATACACAGCGTCTCTGTGTGGGCACGGATCAATACACCTCGCTCGGTGTGGAATGAATTTAAAGTTTAAATTTTAAACTGCCAAAAATGAAACAGAAGTGAATTTAATTCCAATAGTGTGATGGTTGTTGTTTCTGCTATTCTTTAATTTAGGGGCTTGGATATTAAGGTCATCAGTCCCATATATTAGAGTGTGCGTAGTATTTGTCCGAGAACCTGTGCTATTGTAGTGCGTATAGCAACCGTCTCATTGCGTACTGGCTAGCATTCTTGGCTGTCACGGTGGAGACCCTGGTTCGATACGTGGCTGAACCAAGAAATTAAATTCTGGTCTGAGGGCTGGAACGGGGTACACTCAGCCTCGTTAGGAAAAACTGAGAAGAGACAGGTTCGATTCCTAGCTCAGCCACCCTGGAAGTGGCTTTCTGTGAACGTGGTTTCCCGCTTTCACTCCAGGCAAATGCCGGGATGGTACCTAACTTAAAGCCACGGCCGATTCCTACTCAAATCCTACCTCAATTAAAAATACACACACTAGTACAGACATAACAGTAACACAGGTTATCATACAAATTCAACATATACCCAAGCACACGGGGCTACATGAACGCATGTCACAAAGCTCTTAAAGAATTAACAGCAACAACAGTGCGTGTAGTAGTTCTGTAACTGTATTTGTGATTGGAGCTATGATTGGGATAGCAAGGCAAACCACCTCTAAAATGATTTAGGTGGGAGTCAAACCCACCACTTCTCCGTGTTTCCTCACTAAATTGTTGAATACCTGTGTTTCTGTGTTGACTGTCGTAATGTGTGTATTTGTTAGGATCAAGGATTGGAGTAATTGCCCCGGGATTTGAATAAAGATTCAATCCCAGCCTTTGCTTGTAGTGAGCATAGAACAATCAAAACAGACACTGACGGCACTGGTATTCAAAGCTCGGATCTCTGGGCAGCATCTCCTCATCGTTGCGTGTGCCAGCCATCTTTCATGTCGACCCTCCTTGCTCAACTCTTGTTCTCTCCCGCCCCTGCACAGTATCTAAGGGCAATTTTCAATTTTCTAATCGCTTATCCTCCCTCGGCTTTACCTATGGACTCTTCGAGGGATCATTCCTCTACTGTCGCAAGGACCATGCCTGGGAACTCAAGACAGTTTGTCAGCAGATACACTGAGGATGGTGGCAGGCCGATCTCCCAGGCGACCGCTAACTTGGGTCTAAGAAAGGGTCAGTGAAAGGACTTTTGAAGAAGTCAGCCGTGGACCTGTTGAAAGGAACCGTCCCGGCATTTGCCTGGTGGTGAAAATGGTAAACCTTGAAAACCATTTTCAGGACGGCCGAGGTGGGATTCGAACCCACGCTCTCCCGATACCCAAAAATCAACGAACGTTTGTATAATGAAGTACCATAATAATCGTTACCTTCTGGTATATTTTCTTCTATGGCCTACACTGTATAACAATGGAACATGCCAGCGATGGGATATATTCCACCAGGTTTCAATCCCTAAAAAACTACTACAACAATCTATGGTGTTAGAGGACTATTGATTATGTGCATATATGTGCCTTTTAGAAACCTGATAAACCCAAGAACAACATGGCTGAAATTTGACATTCAAATATTCAAAATGAATTTTAGGTGATATAATCATCCGAAAGCAGAGAAAAGTGGCATAGTGAATTTTATTCTGCAGCAATTTAAACTAGGATGAACCTTTTTGCAATCGTGATGTGATTCTAGCCTACGTTTGTTATCATTGTTAAAATCATTCTAATAAGAACAGAACGAATAAATAGGAATGAAACGACTAGTTCCGTGAAGAATTAAATAGCCTGTTTTCATAAATCCCACTCTCCTTTTTCATTAAAATTCTCCTGCCAAGGATTTTCATGTGACATACTAAAAAGCTTTTGGTCCACGTCCTATGTCTTCACCAACACTATAGCGGCTTCGGTGGCGTAGTCGGTAGCATGCTGAGCTTCTATGCCCAAGATAGCGGGTTCAAACCCGACCGAAGTCGTCGGATTTTTTAAGAGCGTTGAAAATCCTTCAGTATGCCTTCCTTCGGAGGGGAAGTAAAGCCGGCGGTCCCATGTTATAGATTTATGGCATGCAAAAGATCCTTTCACAGACTAAACTTGTGTAAAGCAAAATTTGTTAGGTTAGATTTCGTCAGAACGCTCTATCAAAGTTCCAACGTTCGCCACTAGGTATCATTGATATCTGGTGACGAAAGTTGGAACTACTTGAAATTGAACGGAACTTGTAGCTCACCCTTTACGGTGTCCGCTGGAAGCAGCTACAGACTCAGGCGAGCCGAACATGTCCTCGGACACTCCCGGCACTAAAAGCCATACGATAAATAAATAATACCAACACTATATCAATGAGAAGTTATGTGCTAGAATATAAAGCATTCAATATCGATGGTTAAAACAACTCCCGCGAAATGGCATTATTCTGTAACGACCACGGGAATTAAATTTAAAAAAAATGAAATGCAAGGCTTGTATGATTTACGGAAAGTAAGCCATTTAATGCCATTAGATAAGTATTATTATCATAGCCCAGCATATGAGTCATCTTTTCAATCGCCTAATAAGAAACGAGAAATAAAAAACAAGTAGTTCCGTGAAGAACTAAATAGCCTATTTTCATATATCCTACTTACGTTAATTGCCTCTCTCAACATACAAAATCTCAGTTTAATTGCTGTGATAGATTCGTAGATTTTGAGAACCATCTAAATATTTCGGATGGTCAACATGCTCAATTTTTAATTGTGTAGGCCAAAGAGTTATGTAGTATTAGATGAAGATTATTGCGTAGGTTTATTCAAACGCATAATTAGAACACAAGTTATAAAAACAAGATTTTAAAATTTCACGCAGGTTATGAGGTTATGGAAACAATTGAAATAAATTTGATGTCAGTGGATTAAAATTTGTGTAAGCATTTACCGTACCAAGTTTCAATGCACTCGGATGGTTAAATCGAGAGAAACGTAGGCTAAATCTAAATATTTATATTTCGTGAAGCCACCATGTTGGATTTGTGTTCACCAGGTTATTAAAAGTTCCATAGGTGAACGTATGTTGATAGTCTTTATCAACATACAAAATTTCAGTTTGATTGCTGCCATACAGTAGATTAGTAGATATTGAGAACCATCTAAATATTTCAGATGGTCCCCATGTTGGATTTTTACATATGTAGGCCATAGAGTTATGTAGTATTAGATGACGAATATTGCGTTGGTTTATTATTCAAACATTGACTTCTATCTCATGATTGGAATACAAGAAATAAAAACTTCATTTTAAAATTTCGCAAAGCCGCCATCTTGAGGTTATGTAAACAATTGAACTGAATTAGATGTCAGTGCATTACAATGTAATAAACAGTTACTGCGCTTGAATGATTAAATCACGACAAAAGTATATTTAAATGTTTCAAATTCGTTTGGCCGCCATGTTCGTTTTGTACTTAACAGGTTTTTGAAAAATACATAGGCCTAGGTCTAGGTGAACTTCTGTTAGTGCCCTTTATCACCGTTCAAAATTTCAGGGTGATATCGGTAACAGTTTCAGAGATATAGAATACCGGTGAAATATTCCGCACAACCGCCATGTTATATTGGTGAGACGTAATACAATTTGAAGGCCACGGTCTGAGTCGGATAAAATAGTACTATGATCTTACCGAGTTTCATTGAAATCGTTCCAGCCGTTTAGATTTTATTACGGGGAAACACACATACGCGCGCCCACACTCACACACACGGTCAAAAGGTGATCTCATACGCCTATTTTTGGCCTATGAAAGTAGACTTATGAGATCACTACAGGGCCAAAAATGGTGTGTCTGTCTGTGTGTGAGTGTGTGCGTGTGTGTACTCTGCATGTCGGTCCCCCTCCTATCAATTCGAACACGGTGAAACCGAATTGAACGAAATTTGGTACAGAAGTAGCACAAGCAAAGGGCACCTCAGTGTCATGTTTTATATCGCTGCCATCTTGACGGAAACGTAATGGCGGCCACCTAAATGTTCAAAGCTTAAATCAAATTACGACTAACTTAATCATCCGATCTGTACCAAATTCTGCAACAACATATATTTGTATGGCAAGCGTCTTTTTACTAAACTACAAGGTCATCAACCCAATAGTTTGCAGATGGCGGCCATGTATGTGTGAAAATCGATTCCCCTATCAATTCAAACACGGTGAAACCGAATTGAACGAAATTTGGTACAGAGGTAGCACTAGCAAAGGCACCTCAGTGTCATGTTTTATATCACCGTCATCTTGACGAAAACGTAATGGTGGCCACCCAAATGTTAAAATCCTAAATAAAAATACGACCAACCTAATCATCTGTTCTCTACCAATTTTTTCAACATTTTACCTTTATGTATGCAGAATCTTTTGACGAAACTACAAGGTCATCAGCCCAATAATTTGCGGATGGTGGCCATGTATGTGTGCAAACCGATTCCCCCTATCTATTCAAACACGGTGAAATAGAATAGAACGTCATTTGGTACAGATGTAGCAATAGCAAAAGGCACCTCAGTGTCATGTTTTATATCGTCGCCATCTTGACGGAAACGTAATGGCGGCCACCCAAATGTTAAAAACTTAAATCAAATTACGACCAACCTAATAATCTGATCTCTACCAAATTTTGCAACAACATACCTTTATGTGAGAAGCGATCTTTGACCAAGCTACAAGGTCATCAGTCTAATAGTTTGCATAAGGCGGCCATGTTTGTGTGCAAATCGATTCCCCCTATCAATTCAAACACTGTATAACCGAATTAAACGAAATATTGTACAGAGGTAGCACTAGCAAATAGCACCTCAATGCCATGTTTTATATCGCCGCCATCTTGACGGAAACGGAATGGCGGCCACCCAAATCTTAAATCAAATTACGACCAACCTAATCATTTGATCTCTACCAAATTTTGCAACAACACACCCTATTGTGGAAAGCATCTTTTGACTGAACTGCAAGGTCATCAGCCCAATAGTTTGCAGATAGCAGCCATGTATGTGTGCAAATCGATTCACCATATCAATTCAAACATGGTGAAACCGAATTGAATGAAATTTTTTACAGAGGTAGCACTAGCAAAGGGCACCTCATATTCATGTTTAATATCCATATAACACGTTGTATTTCAACAAGATACTACAACCAACATTCAATTATATTCCTTGAAAAGGACAAAGAGTTATAACAATACCCAGGCATTTAGGAGAAAGTAGGCTATATGCTCTTAACTGAACATCTTGTTTCATAAATGAAAACGGGTATTAAGATTTTAAAATTTCGAACTGTACATCTTGAATTTTTGAAAACAATCGTACATCACTAGATATCTGTATACTAAGCTCTGAATAAAGATTCACTGTGACGAGTTTCATTGCACTCGAGTGATTAGTTTGCCAAGAAAGTTATTAGCAATATTTGAAATTCGCTTGCCCGCCATGATGTTTTGTGTTTTATAGGATTAGGGAAAGTCACATATGTGTTCTTACTTAACAGTCCTCTAACACCACACAAAGTTTCAGTTTGATTGCCTAAATTGGTTCGGAGATATAGAGAACCAGTGAAATAAATCATATGGACGCCATGTTGGATTGATTCATACATATGCTATAGAATTATAAGCCAGCCGATGAATATTATAATAGTGGCTCATTATACCAACGTACCTTGTTTAGGACACGAGAAATAAAAACGTGATTTTTTATATTTAGCACAGCCACCATTTTGAATTTCTCATAGAAATTGAATTAAAATAGACGCCAATATTTTAAGCCATATATTAAGATTTACCGTGCTGTCACTACTTTTGGATAATTAAGTCACGAGAAAAATCAATATAAACTTCTAAATTTCGCGTCACCGCCATATTGTATTTGTATTCATCAGGTTATTGGAAGGCTATAGGAGAACTTATGTTAATAGCCTCTATCAACATACAAATTTTCAGTTTAGTTGCTGTAATATATCTGAAGATATTTAGAACCATCTAAATGGATTGTTCAATATATAGGCTATAGAGTTATGTACCCTTAGATGAAGATTTTTTTCTAGGTTTATTATTCAAACATTCACTTCGATAGCATGATTGGGACACAAAACATAAAACTTAATTTTTAAATTTCACACAGCCGCCATCTTGCTTTTATGAACAAAATATAGTTGAATTAGATGCCAGTAGATTCAATCGTATATAGATATTTATCGTGCCAAGTTTCACTGCAGTCGGTTGATTACATCTTGAGAAAATTAATAATTTAAATATTGTAACTTCTCTTGGCCGCCATGTTGGTTTTATACTTATTATATTCTGCGTGATATAGACGATACTAAGTTAAGTTTAGCTAACACCATAAATCATTTCAGGGTGATACCAGTAATTGTTTGGGAGATATAGAATGTCGGTGAAATATTTCGCACAGCCACTATGTTGGATTGGTGAAAGTTATTAAAATTTTAAAAGCACGGTCGGTGTAGGACAATAGGCCTATGGTACTATGTCCTTACCGAGTTTCTTTATGATTGCTCCAGCCGTTTAGATTTTATTCTGGGACACACACATACACACGGTCAAAAGGTGATGTCATAAGCCTATTTCTTCATACTAGCGGACCCGTGCGAGAACTCTCGCATAATGGGTTGTGTGCGACCCATGTGTACAGACTACCCGCACGGCCCTAGTGCTATGTGGGCTGTACGCGATACAGTTCTCGCAGGGGCTATCGTCTTGTTTCTGTGCTTAAAGGCACTTTATAAACAAATAAACATATTTCCGTTGACTTTCCGAGAAATGCAAGATTTTTCCTGACCTATTGAGACGATTTGGAAGATATTGGTATGGACCACACCTTCTAACTCCCTCTGGTTTAGGAACTTGAGTTTTGTGAAACATACACCTTAGCGTATTATTTAATAAGATGATGAAAATAGGCTAAAAATAGTAGGCCTACGTGACCCGACTCTAACCAACTTTTGACTGGCTGCATGGCTCAGCGGTAACTTTCTCGCCTGTGCCAAAGGTTGAATTCCGCCGCAGTCTGTTGGCATTTGAAGGTGTGCAAATGCGAGGGAGCCGTGTCAATAGATTTACTGGCACATTAAAGATCCCCTTCGGGTTGGAATTCGTTCACCCCGGTGACTCAAAAAGCCACATCTATATATATAAAAATCAATGTAACGTGATAGTTTGTCTGTGGGTATGTATGTCTCCTATGCGTTCATATACCATTCGTCCGATTGCGTTGAAACTTGGGTGAGATGTTGAGTACACTCCAAGGAAAGTTTCTGACTTAGTAAATCCATTTTACAATAGGTAGCGCACGTGTAGATTCAACAAATGAGCGACGATGCGCGAAGCATTTCAACAAAGTCCCGTATGTGTTCATATACCATTCGTCCGATAGCGATGAAACTTGGGTGAGATGTTGTGTTCACTTACGTGAAGGTTTCAAAATTAGTGAATACATTTCACAGTAGATAGCGCACAAGTAGATTCAACAAATGAGCGACGACACGCAATGCGTTTCAACAAAGTCCCGTATGCATTCATATACCATTCGTCCGATAGCTATGAAACTTGCGTAAAATGTTGTGTACACTGCAGGGAAATTTTCTGGCTTAGTACATCTACTTTACAATAGGCAGCGCACGAGTAGATTCAACAAATGAGCTACGACGCGCGAAGCATTTCAACAAAGTCACGTTTGCGTTCATATACCATTCGTCCGATAGCGATGAAACTTGGCTGAGATTTTGTATGCACTCCAGGGAAGGTTTCTAGCTTAGTACATCCCTTTAAAAATAGGTAGAGCACGAGTAGAATCAACAAATGAGCAACGGCGCGCGAAGCGTTTCAACAAAGTGCCATATAATTTCATATACCATTCATCCGATAGCGATGAAACTTGGGTGAGATGTTGTGTGCACTCCAGGGAAGGTTTCTGGCTTAGTACATACATTTTACAATAGGTATCGCACCAGTAGATTCAACAAATGAGCGATGACACGCGAAGCGTTTCAACAAAGTCCCGTATAAATTCATATACCAGTCGTCTGATAGTGATAAATGTTTGGTGAATTGTTGTGTACACTCCAGGAAAGCTTTCTGGCTAAGTAAATCCATTTTACAATACGAAGCGCACGTTTATATTCAACAAATGAGTGACTACGCGCGAAGCGTTTCGACAACGTCCCGTATACGTTCACATACCATTCATCCGATTGCGATGAAACTTGGGTGAGATGTTGTGTACACTCCAGGGAAGGTTTCTGGCTGAGTACATCCATATTACAATATGTAGCGCAAGAGTAGAATCAACAAATGAGCGACGACACGCGAAGCGTTTCAACCAAGTCCCGTATGCATTCATGTACCATTCGTCCGTAGCTATGAAACTTGGGTGAGATGTTGTGTACACGTCATGGAAAATTTCTGGCTTAGTAAATCCACTATACAATATGCAGCGCACAAGTTGATTCAACAAATGAGGGACGACGCGCGAAGCGTTTCAACAAAGTCCCGTATAAGGTCATATACCATTCTGCCGTTAGCGGTGAAACTTGGGTGAAATATGGTGGACACTCCAAAGAAGGTTTCTGGCTTAGTAAATACATTTCACAGTAGGTAGCACACGAGTAGATTCGACAAATGAACGACGACATGCGGAGCGTTTCAATACCGTCCCCTATGTCTTCATATCCCATTAGTCCGATAGCGATGAAACTTGGGTGAGATGTTGTGGACACTTACGTGACGGTTTCTAACTTAGTAAATACATTTTACAGTAGGTAGCGCACGAGTAGATTCAACAAATGAGTGACGGAGCGCGAATCGTTTAAACAAAATCAGGTATGCGTTCATATACTATTCATCCGATTGCGATGAAACATTGATCAGTTATTGTGTACCCGCCAGGGAAGGGGACTTAGTAAATCCATTTCACAATAAGTAGCGCAAGAGTAGATGCAACAAATGGGTGACGACGCGCGAAGCGTTTCAACAAAATCCCCTATTGCGTTCATATAACATTCTTCGATTGCGATGAAACCTTGATGAGTTATTGTGTACACGCCAGGGAAGGGCTTCGACTTAGTAATACATTTCTCAATAGGTAGCGCACGAGTAGATTCAACAAATGAGTGACAGCGCACGAATCGTTTGAACAAAACTCCGTATACGTGCATATACAATTCATCCGATTGCGATGAATCATTGATGAGTTATTGTGTACACGCCAGGGAAGGGTTTCGACTTAGTAAATCCATTTCACAACAGGTAGCGTACGAGTAGATTCAACAGATGAGTGACAGCGATGAAACTTTTGAAAGTTGTTGTGCACGCTTCCACGAATGGTTCTAAATTAGAAAATCCATTTTACGATAGCTTAGAGGCAGTTAACATGTTGTGTATCCAAAAGCACTTCAAGAAAAAGAATTTCAACGCCAACACTTTCTTTGATTGGCATTGCAACGCATGCCGGGTACAGCTTGTTGGTTATAAAGAACAATAACATTAATTAATATAACCGACTCAATCAATATTTCACTAGTACTTAATATTTCCAAAACTATTCCTGCAATCAAACTGAAATCTTTTAACTTATGATGATTGAGGACAATAACTTTAGCAAACATGCATGATTTTCAAAAACTGATAATCACAAAAACAACATGGCAGCCACGCAAATTCAAATATTTGAAATAACGTTTCTGGGGATCTACTCAACCGAGCTCAGTGGAACATGGCACAATGAATATTTCTTTAGAATTAAATATATAGGCATCACATTTTGTTCAATTTTTTTCAAAAATTGAAGATGGTAGCAGTGTGAAATGGAAAGTTAAAAACATTTGTATTTCTCGTGTCCTATTCTAAGCTTCATATAATGAACCACCATAATAATCACTGCATTCTGTAGCTTACTTAACGTATATTATAATACCACCAGTATCATAACAAAACCATTTTGCTATCCTAACGCTCTATTTGTATGATTTTTGTTGAATGTGACTGCAATGTTTGAATATTGAGTATGCAGTTTCAAATTGTTGCCCTATACTTTATCACAGTATAGGTCATGTACCATAAGCTATTTAGTCTATCATATGGAAAATCTATTTCATTGGCGGGAGGTACTTTGAAATAAAGAAATAACGGCCAGTAGAATATATGAAAATAGACTGTTTAGTTTTTCTCAGAACTACTTGTTAAGAAGTATTTTAAATCTTCAAGTTTTAGTTTCAAACCAAAATATAAAATGGGCAGTATTACAATACTTGCTAACATACATTTTCTAAACAAAACAATTTTGACGTAATTTATGGAACACAGAACTGTCAAATGTGTTTACCCAGAAGTTTATGTTTCAACCATGGTTTTATATTTTAACCAATGCAATAAGTACTGAATTTCAGTGTAGCGTTTTACTGTCGTCAAGTCCAAAGTAATTTCATTTCATTTCATATTTATTTATCAGTGCCGTACACTGAAGGGTGTCTCTGAAAAGAGCAAAGTCCCACTTCGCATTTGAGATGTGTCAGAGCTGCAAAAAGGTCAAAAGGTCTGCGATATGGAGAACAAAAGATACCCACGCATATATGTCAGTTGCAGCAGTTTATCAGCATAAAGCTTGTCACAAGCCCATGTGATGAGATTGTAATACAATAGAACTGCTATAAAATCTCTTGGAATATTCTGAACAAAAGATATAATGCTTCCTTTGTCCTTCTGACATCCACATGTCCTCGTTATTTTTGTCAGAAACAGCTGTCGGTCTGCATGAATGCCGAGGGAAGTGAAAGAGCACGTAATTCAAATCTATCCGATTATTATTCTAAATACTTAATGATTTCAACAAATACATTTTCCTACTGCTTTTCTTCCTGAATCCCTAAGGTCTTCTCAATTTACGTGTTAGAGTGAGTTGTTTCAAATATGATGATTCCAGAAATGTTGAAATACACCCCATTACATTGTATGTTACTATTTTGCCATTGGAGCACCTGGCGAGGGGAAATGCGATCCGAGTTCAAGTCACTATCACAAGTGAGCTTGCCGGGGCTTATTCCAGGCAGTTGCTGAGAGGACTTTGTTCAATCCCTGCGACACAATTCCCAACACCAGCCATAAATCAGTGTAGATATTCACTCACATTCTCTCTCTCAGCATATTGCTTGTATCTGTTAGTTGTGTTTTTCAGTCTGATACTGGATTTACGTGCACTACCTTCTATATATTTTTCTGTTATTATTAGTATCTTCTCATATTAACCTAAGACTTGCTCTTTATGACATGATATGTGATGTTATACGATATATCTGTGGTGCCGGGGAAAAATGAATAAGTCAATTTCCTTGTTTATTCTGTTATATTTTTTCGTGTATAGTGCACATCTCCATCATGTCCAACTTGGGAAAAGAGGCACAAGTCCTTCTCCAATCAAAAAGGAGAAACTGAAATGTAATATTACATTATGCAACGAGCCTATAATGGCTATAATTAAGACACGGGTATTTTTATAAAACGAGCGTATGCGAGTTTTATAATTTCCATACGAGTGTCTTAATTACCATTACAGGCGAGTTGCATACGACTGTTTATGTTCGACGATAATTATAACTTTATTATATGTTTTAACATAAATATTCATAAATACCTGTTCAGTCACTAGAATGTTGTGATCGGGTGCTGCAGTGGGTAGTATATCTCTGTTTTCCAAGCTCTCTGGACAACTGACGCATGCGCTCTGTGTGCTTCAATGCCATATGTGTAGATTTTGCACCAGTATTCAGTAAAACTGTCACCGAAGTCGTTTCAAAACCACGCGCTGTGTAGAAATTGGTTTTAGGGATATTAAGGTACAGTGCTATTTCTTGTCTCATATTCACCAGTTTATTTACGCGAACATATGGACGGTGCACTTTCGGTAATTTATATAGACATGTTGGATTTTGAGCGCATGCGCGAAGGTATCCTTATCTAATTGGTCACACAACTGTTTCTTGAGCTCTGATTGGTGGGAGAAACTGTTTCATAATGAAAAATAGTGTTATAATGAGCCTCATTATGATACAGTTTTCTGACACATAATAGTTAGGATCGAACATAAAAAGGAATATCAACATTTATTCGTTAGAACAGTTATTTCAATCTCCTGTAAAATAATGTATTCGACTAGCGCAACTTTCTGCGCCACTACAGATATGATGTTATGTTTAATGAACTGGGATATATTTTTCTACTTCTTGTGCCAGTGTTTGTTACTATGTATACACTATAAGTCCTGATTACATATTATTCTACTGTAAATGAGCTTTGAGTGTAGCCATGAAAATAAAACTAACCAGTCAAACAATCTCTCCCTCGTGGGAGGGGATAACACAGTGACCAAGCTGCTTAATTCTAACCGAGGCAAGGGAGTCGTATTCCCCTTTAAAAAATGGAGATCCCAAGGCGTATTATGATCGTGAGGTTCAGAGCCACATAATAGCCTATTACAAGCTTGGATTTGCTCTCTCTACATTGAAGACCCCACACATATCCTGGAATGACCATTTCAAAACGAACTGTTGTTGTTGATTCTTTTAGGGGCTTTGCGACATCGTGGTCATGTGAAATTTCTCTGATAACCTGTGTTATTGTGATGGCTATAATAATGTATATATTTGAAGATCGGACGAAGTTTGGGAAGGAGGCGGCCGTGACCTGCTTGGAGTAGAAGTGGGAAACCAAGGAAATCCACTTCCAGGATGGCTGAGGTAGGAATTGAACCCGCCTCTTCTCAGTTTTGCCTCATAAGGCTGAGTGTACCCCGTTCCAGCCCTCAGACCAGAATTAAATTTCTTGGCAGAGACGGGGTAGAACCTAGGCCTCCGTGTTGACAGCCAAGGATGCTATCACTACGCAACGCGACAGACACGGAGGAGGGGGGGGGGGGGGAGGGTAGGAAAGAGAGGAGCTTGGTACAAGTAGACTAAGTGGTAGCGTTGCCGTGTTCAGTTGTGTCATACGCCCTTCTGTTTGCGAGTGCACACATTTTTTCACAAAAGTGCGATAGGCTACATTTTTGGAACGGGTAAATTACGACTTGTATTCTTATGCTTGGGTCATACCCATTTTAAGAACTCCTTGGACAGAGATAAGCTAGTGTGGACAATATTCTCCTCCGTGCTTTTACTGAGCAATAAAGGCTGCCCGGATGCGTAGCTAAGTGCATTAAATCCCGTTCCACCTCTCCAGAGGGGAGTTAACACTATGGATATCCAAGGTTCGAATCCCACTGCTGACAACGGTCATTATGAGTGTGGGTTCTCCCGCTTTCTTCCACACCCCTCCAGGAAAATGCCAGAATTGTATCTTATTTTAAGACCCTTGCAATAGGTCCAAAGACAGATTTTGTTCCAAAATCCCATCCCTGACCCAATCCTGAAAAGAGACTAAATGCCCATTGGCTGCATTAATATAATTATTTTAAGAAGCACGTACACTCCTGATTATTTACCCTCATGAATACAGCTACACGGATTCGCACAGAACAACAGATTACCAGACAAATGTAACTTAATACATAATGGACACACGGAGCTGATGACCAAGATATATCCATTACTTAAATGAATGAATAACAACAGCTTTGTTATTGATAGACATCAGCGTATATACATTTTATATAACACAACAACAAAAAAGAAATTCCTCGTTGAAACAAGCTGCGACGCGGCCATATTGTATAAAGTCAGTTGCTTAGCAACGGAGCAGAAGTGACGTCCGACTGCCATTTTCCACCTCTCCTGTTGTGATTGGCTAGGCATGTCGAGAAGCTAGCCAATCACGGCTGTAACAATCTATACTTTCTGAAGTGCTGGGCGGGCCAAACAGTTCACCGATCAACAATTTATAGGACTCAGCTGGCATAGAGTTCGAGTGTATTCGAATATAGGCCTACATTCTGTAGCCAATTAAGTACGCAGGGATGATGCCCAACGTATCCCAATCCTCGAAATTAATTAAATCCACAGTAAAATGTTGCTTTAGTATCTCACCCATGCTAATTGTCCAATTTCACGAACATTTTCTAAAGACTGGATCAGGATTTCACCAAGAAATCCCTCTCCATTTCAATTTGCACCTTTAAGTAGGTACAAAGAATTAGTGGAATTTAAAAAGAATCAATTGTTTCATTTTACAATATGTCTACGAATTCCATCAAATAGTGAATGATAATTAGGCAGAGGATTTTATAATAGTGATGTTATTGGTTTAAAGTCCCATTTTACTAGTGTGGATTTTAGAGACTCCCGCCATGGTGCCGAAATTATGCCTCGAAGGGGATCGTTAACGTGCCAGTAAATCAACTGGCATAGCTCCCTCGCATTTGTGCACCTTCTAAGGCCAACTGACTGCGCCAGGATTCGATACTGCAACCTTGGGATCAGCAGGCGAGAACGTTACTGCTGAGCCACGCAGCCAGCCTAAGAGAATTTGAAGCGGTTGAACATAAACCTGGCAACATGGTAGGATACTACGTGTCTAGATGAACTTTTCAGCAATAAGCAGTGGTTAATATATGAAAAGTGGACGTAAAATTCATACATTATGCAACGAGCCTATAATGGCGATAATTAAGACTCGAGTATGTTTATAAAACGAGCGATGCGAGTTTTATAATTTCCATACGAGTGTCTTTACCATTATAGGCGAGTTGCATACGACTGTTTATGTTCGACGATAATTATAACTATTTTATGTTCGAACATAAATATTCATAAATATATGTCGAGATTTCGCCAGTTTTATGTACGGAACAGAGCGCATGGGACGCAGAGAATACCATGGCCTCCTCGCAGTGAAATACAAAATAGAAGGCCGTGGAAGTCAGCGCAGGTGCGATGCTATCTTACCTAATAGGTCACACAACTGTTTCTTGAGCTCTGATTGGTGGGAGAAACTGTTTCATAATGAAAAATAGTGTTATAATGACCCTCATTATGATACAGTTTTCTGACATATAATATTTACATTTCGAAATCGTCGAACATAAAAATATGGATATCACTTTTACTTTGTCGAAAATGAACTAAGGGTGGCTGATCACCAAGGTTCGGATGTTTAGGAAATGTCATATTTGTTTCTTTGACTACATTTTCATTAAAAACTGTAATTAAGCAGGAGTTCAATGTTCCTGATCCTTTTTAGGTGGATTTTATAGAGCATATAAATGCATGTTTGGGTCATTCTCATAGTTATTGTCATATTTCATCAATATTAATGTATTAATTCATATATTTTTGTAATATTTTAGGAGTAGGTGGTGGACTTAAAGTATAGTATCCACTGGTCGCTGCAAAGTTTCTGTGCGTTAGCGACGCTAAAAATTTAAATACTTGCCAATTGTTGCAGACTATAACTAAACTTGCTAATATTTTAACTTAGGGCATTTTCTTTCTCCTTTACAGGAAATGTGATTTGTGTCACAGTTTTTGACAACAGAAAAGGTGAAGAATATGGTATTTTCCGCGAGTCTTTTGAAACATTCTACGATAAAAATTTGAGGAAAACATTTTTATCGTAGGCGTATTCATGAAATCAGCGTCGATTTTAACATTTTTTTAGGTCTGAATGTAGAATTAATAGACGAATAAAAATAACATTTCACTACAGTAGTGTATTTGCAGGGGTTCTACACCCACCTCCACCTCCCCACCTCATAAGATGGCGGCAACGCGATATCTCTCGAACGCATGGTCGGATTTTGACAAATGAGGTGTTGTTGAACTCGGGCTGATACCCCCTTTCCAATGGACAACATATTTCATCCCCAAAATAAAACCTACCCCTACTAGGGGGTGAAAATGTATTTTTTAGAGAATCTCTCTTTCCAAGTGCAACATGTGAGATTTTGAATGCCAATATGGAATGAAACGTTGTTCTACATAATGTGCATGTGTTCGGTGGATAGCCACTATGAATTAACATGCTTGTTTTTGTTTTTATGCATGCCCACTCATAGCTTTTGTAAAAGGGCGGGCTTTTTAAAGATGGCGGCTGTAATGTAACCTAACCTAACCCAACCTAACGGGTCCTTGTGGACAGGTCATTGTTGACGGGTCCTTGTGGACGAGTCTTTGTTGACAGGTCCTGGTGGACGAGTCCTTGTGGACGAGTCCTTGTTGACAGGTCCTTGTGGACGAGTCCATGTTGATGAGTCATTGTTGACGGGTCCTTGTGGACGGCTCCCTGTGGACGGGTCCTTGTTGACAGGTCCTTGTGGACGAGTCCTTGTGGATGAGTCCCTTTGGGCTGATCCCTTTGGACCGCCCCCTTTGGACTGGCCCATGAATTAATCCAACTTATGTCAAATGGCTTAACTAACGGACTAATAAGGCTAGGAACTTGTATGAGGTATTGTAGGACTTGGGATAAAGCCCCCTTTTAGAATGTATTTTTGAAATTTTGACAAAGGGCCTAACCACACTTTTGTTAATATCTCGCGAACCTATCATGCTAGTGACTTGTATGAGGGGTCCTAGCAATTGGGGCGATGTTCCCCTTTGGGGGTGAAACGATCCCCCCACTCCCAAATTGAAAAATCGATATCTTGGAAACTAAGAACCCTAAAATTATGTGTGATAGCTTTAAAAATAGGTCATAAGATACGATTTTACCACGATAGGTCATTTAACCCCTAAAATAGTAAATAGTAATGTTACAGGGAAAAAAGCGGTTATACACTTAAAAACGATAAATAAACCTAAGATCATTTGCTTTTGATGAAAAAATAGTAAGATGGTTAAAACTACCCCCAAAATTTAAAAATCGTTATCTTAGAAATTAAGAGCCTTAAAATTAAGTGTGATAGCGTTAAAAATAGGTCATGACATACGCTTATACCACGATAGGTCATTTCACCCCTAAAACAGTGAATAGTGATTTTACAGGGAAAAAGGTGTTAAACGCCTAAAAATGATAAATGAACCTAAGATCTTTTGTTTTTGATGAAAAATAGTAAGGGGGTGAAAACTACCCCAAAATTGAAAAATCGATATCTTGGAAACTAAGAAACCTAAAATTAGGTGTGATAGCCCAAAATTGGACATTTAATACTCTTTTACCACGATTGGTTATTTTACCCCTAAAACAATGCACGTAGATTTTACAGGAAAAAAGGGGAACCAATAATCAGATTTGGACACATGAGGTGTTATAAGACTCAGGGCGACAATCTATCCTTGAATTTATTATTTATTTTTTGAAATTTTGACAAAGGGCCTAACCACACATTTTGAAAATTTAGATTTTTTTAAATTTTTGAATTAATTTTAATATTATTTTTTTTAGTAGAGGGAGACAGTACCGGTTGTGTTTAAATGAGCATGTCGCCGATCACTGTGGCCATGTTCAATTGATGAATCGATATTTTGTGATGCATTGATTGAAGAGGGTCATGCGACGACTTGTTTTAAGAATATTTTTATGATTTTTCCTATGATGCATGCATTTATTTAAATATCCCAAAACGGTAAGGTTACTGATTTCAGTTTTATAAACTAATAATGGGATTTGCACTCATAAGGTGTCCTATAACTTGACATGACGCTTTCTTTATATGGCTTATGAAATTTCCCAAAAAGATTGAAAACAACAAGGTCATGGACTTTTGTTTCTCTTAATATATTGCAAACCCATAATGTTAGATGTTTATGGTGAGTGATGAAACATTGCTATGTATAGAAAGAATTATTGTAGGCTTCACGTATGGTGACTGACAAGTCTTTGACCATTGAAACTTGTTCTTAAACCTGACCGCAATACATAGGGAGTATAGGTTTCAGGCATGACATGACAAACGGTGTGTACAAAATCCATTTTATCGATTCAAGAATTAAGAGTAGACTATCTTTAATTGATTAGTTAAAGAGGGTAGCTAAGAATACAAGATGGTGATTACACTGAACCAAACTGAACCAATACAATCCTTTTTGAATGTATAATGTTACTTGCTAACCATTTTGTGCTGCAGTGGCAACCACTTTTGGCTCTTGCACTAGAGGCCTTAACTCGATTTAACTTTAAGGCTTAGAACGAACCAAACTAAGAAAGATGGTTATAGTGGTGCAGTGGTTAAGCTGTTATCCTTTGACTAAGGTAGACCAGGGTTTGATTTTAGATTAATACGCATGTCAAAAACATATAAAAAAGCAGGGATAATGTTTTAAGACTGATTACACTTGTATATTTTTTCAAATTATTACTTGGATTACAAATAAAAAGGAGGACTGGGTTCAATATACAGTTAATGCAAGTAAGATTTTGTATTTGTTTTTTATTTTAGACTTTAGATTTTAGAATGTACATTTTACATTTTAGATTGTACAAAAAGACCAAAGCATAATGTCATGACTTTAAATTTTCGGTAACTAATTATTAAAGAAAAACATATAAGGATTTGTATTACTTGGAATTATGTTTTCTATACTATATTTTATTTTGGTTTTAGATTTTAGAAATTTGATATTGGATTTTAGATTTTAGGTAAAGACCAAACTAATATTGACTATTCATTAGACACTGGTATGTAGATAGAAAGATGATTAGACTATATGTTAAGATGAATTTTTAAGTGTTGACTGGCCTTGCTATAAAAATTGACTAACCAGACATGAGTTAACTACCAACGAAACACTTTGGCGACTATGCTTGTTATTGACCAGTGAGTAGGGTTTTAGAAAAACTGTTTGCTATTTTGGGTTATATACAACAAATGCATAGACCTACTGAGCGACTATGTTTGCTAAACAAGACATTATACCAGAGATGATTAGGATTCTTATGTAGCTCAGGCAAGGAAAGCATTTCTACAGAATTTGTTGACATTGAATATAGATTTAGGTATTAGGATGTCATTTTTGAAGACCTTTGTCTGGAGTGTGACGCTCTATGAAAGGGAAACTTGGACTATTGATGTAGCAGAAAAGTGGAGAGTTGAAGTGTTTGAAATGTGGTGTTACAGGAGAATGATGAAGATTAGATTGGTAAATAGGGTTACAAACGAAGAGGTATTAAGACAAGTGGGAGAGGAGAGATGTTTTTGGCGACAGCTAATGAAGTAAATCGATATGTTGGTAGGACACATACACCCAGTAAAAATTGCTTCTAGTAAAAATCACGCTCAGTATAAATCATAATCAGTATAAAACGCGCCCAGTATCAAACGCGTCTGCTAATCGTACCTACTATAAATTGAGCGTGCTATAAAACGCACCCAGTATACATTGCCTCTACTAACCATGGCTACTATCAATTACAGTCAATAAAAATCATAATCACTATAAATTATGTTCAGTATAAATCTTGGCATTGAGCAATGTGTGTGTAAATCACTTGTAGTTTAAAATTTGTTCATGTGATTATTATTCTTGACAGTACTTTGAAAATTCCACCTTTAAAAAATATCAATCCATTTCATTTATTTTACTGTTATTATTACTAAAGTGACTTTACTAAAATTAAATTAATGTGTATTAGTTAATATGGAAGTCTCAACAACCAGCCATGGTAAGTCATGTGCCTACTATAAAGGATATACATATATTGTAAAAACAACCAATAAAAATGGTACTTTTATTTGGCGATGTTCAAAACAACGATCTAAAAAGTGTCGAGGAATGATTAAAACAAAAGACTCCAACGTACTTACTTCAAACGTGCATCATTGTGAATCTCAAATTAATACACATTTAAATGGACAAAATACTCTAACCAAGGTAAAAAAAAAGCAAGTCCAAGAAAAAATATTGCTGCTCAAGATAGTGCAGTGTTTGTTCAAAATCACTTATCATGTCCTCAAAAAGTCATGTTAGGACAGTTGTCAACGTCTAAGTAACCCTTAACACTATCAAAAGCAACGCAGACTTTAAAAGAGGTCCCTGTGGAAAAGAAACAAAAGGAATTGGATTGTTCCAGTGATGTTGAGGATGATGATAATGATGATGATGATAATGATGGTGACAATGACTATCGTAATTTTGATGATAATATTCATAATGAAGATGATGATGATGATGATGATGATGATGATGATGAAAAAGAAAAGGATGAGGGTTATATGTCTATAAAACCACTTCGACTTCCCCAGTTTTTAAGAACAGGAGTACCGGGAGAAAGTTATAAAAGGATCTACAACAAGCGTTGTGTTTAAAAAATCTATATCAAACAATGGTAAATAGAGAGAGTTGTATTCAGTGTGTATCTATTATAAAATGAATTTTATAAAAATATTTTATGGTTATTGTCTGCTTTTTCTTAATTACTATCACTACATCCTCCCACTATTAATGCAATTGTTAACCATTGACAGTCTCTAGCTATGTTTAGAAAGAGAGAGTGGACTTAAACAATACACTCTATCTATGGTTTGTGTATCGAGTATCATAATAATACAGTATCGCTAAGCTATGTTAAAGCAATAGTTATGTCAGGTAAGGGGTTCAAATCCTTGCTTTCATGTATTGAAAATGTGAACATAAGTCAAACGCCTTAACCACTCAGTCAACCTGACAGTTAATAATGTAATTTGTTTTGTGCACTTGAGTGTATACAAAATTTGCCAGTGTACATTGACTCAACCACTTGCTCGTTTTTAAATGTTTTTGTTGTTGTTGTTGTTGTTTTTTCATTACATTGTAGTTATGAGTCTTGAGAACTAGGTGTTTAATATAGGGTTAAAGGCATCTTAAAATAATTTTAGAAAAGCTCTCAGGTATCGTGTCATGGGTTTTAGTAATGCATTAATGTTTGTTGACTAGTATTTACCATTACACAACATTATTTTGGTAAGCTCTACATGTTGTTTGAGTCTTCAGCCTTTTGACTGGTTTAATACAGCTCTCCATGACTCCCTGTCCTGAGCTGATCGTTTCATCTCTATATAGCTACCACACTCTACATCCAAGGCTATCTGTTTAACATATTCTATCCTTGGTCTACCCCTACAGTTCTTGTCCTCAACCCGTCCTTCCATAACTAAGCTTGCTATTCCTGGGTGTATGTGTCCTACCAACCTATCGATTTACTTCATTATCTGTCGCAAAAACATCACTCCTCTCCCACTTGTCTTAATACCTCTTCATTTGTAACCCTATTTACCTATCTAATCTTCATCATTCTCCTGTAACACCACATTTAAAACACATCAACTCTCCACTTTTCTGCTACATCAATAGTCCAAGTTTCCCTTTCATAGAGCGTCACACTCCAGACAAAGGTCTTCAAAAATGACATCCTAATACCTAAATCTATATTCAATGTCAACAAATTCTGTAGAAATGCTTTCCTTGCCTGAGCTACATAAGAATCCTAATCATCTCTGGTATAATGTCTTGTTTAGCAAACATAGTCGCTCAGTAGGTCTATGCATTTGTTGTATATAACCCAAAATAGCAAACAGTTTTTCTAAAACCCTACTCACTGGTCAATAACAAGCATAGTCGCCAAAGTGTTTCGTTGGAAGTTAACTCATGTCTGGTTAGTCAATTCTTATAGCAAGGCCAGTCAACACTTAAAAATTCATCTTAACATATAGTCTAATCATCTTTCTATCTACATACCAGTGTCTAATGAATAGTCAATATTAGTTTGGTCTTTACCTAAAATCTAAAATCCAATATCAAATTTCTAAAATCTAAAACCAAAATAAAATATATTATAGAAAACATAATTCCAAGTAATACAAATCCTTATATGTTTTTCTTTAATAATTAGTTACCGAAAATTTAAAGTCATGACATTATGGTTTGGTCTTTTTGTACAATTTAAAATGTAAAATGTAAATTCTAAAATCTAAAGTCTAAAATAAAAAAAACAAATACAAAATCTTACTTGCATTAACTGTATATTGAACCCAGTCCTCCTTTTTATTTGTAATCCAAGTAATAATTTGAAAAAATATACAAGTGTAATCAGTCTTAAAACATTATCCCTGCTTTTTTATATGTTTTTGACATGCGTATTAATCTAAAATCAAACCCTGGTCTACCTTAGTCAAAGGATAACAGCTTAACCACTGCACCACTATAACCATCTTTCTTAGTTTGGTTCGTTCTAAGCCTTAAAGTTAAATCGAGTTAAGGCCTCTAGTGCAAGAGCCAAAAGTGCTTGCCACTGAAGCACAAAATGGTTAGCAAGTAACATTATACATTCAAAAAGGATTGTATTGGTTCAGTTTGGTTCAGTGTAATCACCATCTTGTATTCTTAGCTACCCTCTTTAACTAATCAATTAAAGATAGTCTACTCATAATTCTTGAATCGATAAAATGGATTTTGTACACACCGTTTGTCATGTCATGCCTGAAACCTATACTCCCTATGTACTGCAGTCAGGTTTAAAAACAAGTTTCAATGGTCAAAGACTTGTCAGTCACCATACGTGAAGCCTACAATAATTCTTTCTATACATAGCTATGTTTCATCACTCACCATAAACATCTAACATTATGGGTTTGCAATATATTAAGAGAAACAAAAGTCCATGACCTTGTTGTTTTCAATCTTTTTGGGAAAATTCATAAGCCATATAAAGAAAGCGTCATGTCAAGTTATAGGACACCTTATGAGTGCAAATCCCATTATTAGTTTATAAAACTGAAATCAGTAACCTTACCGTTTTGGGATATTTAAATAAATGCATGCATCATAGGAAAAATCATAAAAATATTCTTAAAACAAGTCGTCGCATGACCCTCTTCATTCAATGCATCACAAAATATCGATTCATCCATTGAACATGGCCACAGTGATCGGCGACATGCTCGTTTAAACACAACCGGTACTGTCTCTCTCCTCTAAAAAAAAATATTAAAATTAATTCAAAAATTTTAAAAATCTAAATTTTCAAAATGTATGGTTAGGCCCTTTGCCTAAATTTCCAAAAATAAATAATAAATTCAAGAAGAGATTGTCGCCCTGAGTCTTATAACACCTCATGTGTCCAAATCTGATTATTGGTTCCCTTTTTTCCTGTAAAATCTACATGCATTGTTTTAGGGGTAAAATGACCAATCGTGGTAAAAGAGTATTAAATGTCCAATTTCTGAGCTATCCCACCTAATTTTAGGTTCCTTAGTTTCCAAGATATCGATTTTTCAATTTTGGGGTAGTTTTTACCCCCTTACTATTTTTCATCAAAAACAAAAGATCTTAGGTTCATTTATCATTTTTAGGCGTTTAACACCTTTTCCCCTGTAAAATCACTATTCACTGTTTTAGGGGTGAAATGACCTATCGTGGTATAAGCGTATGTCATGACCTATTTTTAAAGCTATCACACTTAATTTTAAGGCTCTTAATTTCTAAGATAACGATTTTTAAATTTTGGGGGTAGTTTTAACCATCTTACTATTTTTTCATCAAAAGCAAATGATCTTAGGTTCATTTATCATTTTTAAGTGTATAACCGCTTTTTTCCCTGTAACATTACTATTTACTATTTTAGGGGTGAAATGACCTATCGTCGTAAAATCGTATCTTATGACCTATTTTTAAAGCTATCTCACATAATTTTAGGGTTCTTAGTTTCCAAGATATCGATTTTTCAATTTGGGAGTGGGGGGATCGTTTCACCCCCAAAGGGGAACATCGCCCCAATTGCTAGGACCCCTCATACAAGTCACTAGCATGATAGGTTCGCGAGATATTAAGAAAAGTGTGGTTAGGCCCTTTGTCAAAATTTCAAAAATACATTCTAAAAGGGGGCTTCATCCCAAGTCCTGCAATACCTCATACAAGTTCCTAGCCTTATTAGTCCGTTAGTTAAACCCTTTGACATAATTTGGATAAATTCATGGGCCAGTCCAAAGGGGGCGGTCCAAAAGGGTCAGTCCAAAGGGACTCATCCACAAGGACTCGTCCACAAGGACCTGTCAACAAGGACTCGTCAACAAGGACTCGTCCACAAGGACTCGCCCACAAGGACCTGTCATCAATGACCTATCAACAATGACCCGTCAACAATGACCGTCAACAATGACCGTCAACAATGACCCGTCCACAGGGATCCGCTCCCCCACCCTCTTACAAAAGCCATGAGTGGTCATGCGTAAAAAACAAAAAAACAAGCATGTTAATTCATAGTGGCTATCCACCGTATACAGGTCTCTTGTGTAGAACAACGTTTCATTCCATATTGGCATTCAAACTCTCACATGTTGCACTTGGAAAGAGAGATTCTCTAAAAATTACAATTTCACCCCCTAGTAGTGGTAGGTTTTATTTTGGGGTTGAAATATGTTGTCCATTGGAAAGGGGGTGTTAGCCCGAGTTCAATGACACCTCATTTGTCAAAATCCGACCATGCGTTCGAGAGATATCGCATCGCCGCCATCTTGAGAGGTGGGGAGGTGTAGGTGGGTATAGAACTGTCACAAAACCACTACTCACTACATTATTAACACTTGATTTTAGAAAGCATATAAATATATTAGGACATATTGTACCTTTCTTTAATCCTATTTCAGTATTTTTAGGACATATTTTCCTGCATATTTCTCGTATCTTTAGGTCCAAGACATCCGTGCCTTACTGATCACATGTAGAATATAAATGCAGAGTTATACGGTATGAACGCTGATATGCATTGCATACTACCGATCGGACAATCACCCATGTAGGGAAAGTATACTTCTAGTCACCTCAAAACCTAAGCGATCCCTTTGATGCACAGATGCACACTTTCATTTATTAAATCCTTTACATTCTTTTAGACCGCTTTCTTGTATTTCTTGAAACCCCCCCTTGTTCGAACTCCGGCTCTCAGCCAGCGAGCTCTAGTCCGCTACACCACAACGGTCGCCTTAGCTGTCTGTAATTAAAGCTTGTAAACACGCGTCAGCAATAACTTCATTAGCACGGCCGGCTCGCCGCTGCTCGCATCATTCATTAGAGATCACGCACCCATTTCCTTACACTCGAGTTATCGTCCTGCAGACAAGTACTTCGTCCTTTAGACGAAACCACCCCAAATCGAGCTACCTACCCCCCAGGACAATACAAATTGGTCTAGGAAAAGGCTAACGCACCAGGAAATAATTCCCACTTTTCTGCTTATTCTTGGCGTACAAGATTTTCCAGCACATGCTGTTATAAACTGGCTAGATTACTCTTCAGAACTTCCTTTGAAAGAATCTATGAATAAATGTTTCATTTTCACGTTAACTGGGTGCTTTACCAGCATTGCTTTTTATGTGATGAATTGTGTGTGTGAATATAATTTTTAGTGGATTTTGGAAAGATTGACAGAGTAATTTAGCACGAATTTTGTTTTATATTACATTTTGTTGTGTATAAACTTTGTTTGAGCGGCAAGAGAGCACTCTAGTAATTTGATTTTATGGCGAATCAGGCTCAAAGGTTGGCAACACTGTTATGATTCCACAAAGGACAACATGGTTTCTTTAAGTAGACAACATGTACAAACTGCAGCTGTAAAGCTTGAATCACCAATAAATTATGTCAAAGGTAATAAAATTGGATAGAAAATTGAGTAAAAGGTGCAAACAAAGGATTTTAAATATATCTAATAGGTTGAGGGATGACAATCTGGAGTTTCCATGCCGGAAACACAAGAAGGGACTGAATTGAATTGAATGTATTGATAGAGAACTGCCATTGAGGCTAAATAGCCCCTGTATGCAGCGTATACAATGTTCTGGCTTGAAGTATTGTAATAAAAAACTAAACCTAGTTTAACAAGTAATAAAATAAATTATAAATGACACTTATAACTAAACAAGCCAATTAACAAACATATCGTACACAAGACGAATAATTCAAATTAGAATCTAAAAATTAAATAACCTACCTAGCGTATTATTAAATCTATTGAAAAGAAAACAAATTACAGTATGTGAAAAAGAACTACAATTTTTATATGAATTATAATATGCCCTATTATTAAAACAAGTAGGCTATGCTACATGAGTGACATGATTGCTCGAACTACTATGAATTACACGGAAGTTGTATTTTGGGTACTAAAAATATTATAAAAAGCTGTATGGCACGGATATATTTCAAAAATCTCGTATGAACTATTTATAGTTTTGATTGTAAGCATATTCGTGGTTTACGAATTCAACAACTGAGGTGTTTCGTACTCCTTCAGGAATCTTGACATTAGGTATTTCTTGAGTTGTGTAGTGTTAACAGAGTTAGTAAATGATTGAAGGTGGAATGTATTCAAGAGCCGTGAAGCTGTGCAAAGGAATAATTTATTGTATTTAGTTGTATGGTGGACAGGAATCTGTAGAGTAGAATTAGTAAATCTATTTTCTCTGTTGTGGACGGAGTTCGTTGGTTTAAACACAGTATAGAGATAACCAGGGGTTTTTGTGCACAATATTTTCTGGGTTAGGATCGCAATTGACAGCTGCCTACGTTCACGAAATTTCAACCACTGCATTTGCACGTAATAAGGTGTAATGTGTACATGTAAATGACGCCTGACGTCTAAAATATAACGAACGCATGCATTTTGAACTCTCTGTGATTTTATGTTGACTGTTTCTGATAAGTCGTTATACACTACTGATCCCTATTCGATGATAGTGTGCCCGTTGGACAAGGTCGCCAGGGGATCATCTGCCGCTGAGGACCCTCCGAACCCACACAGTTGCGAGGATCGGGTGCGTCCTCAGACTAGCTCCGGCACGGGACTGATAGCTCAGGGCGATTAAGTGAGTGAGGAAAAAGTCATAGACGAGCCCAAGGAAACACACCCCCAAAAACACAAAGCTAGAAATAAATAGTCCAGATTTAAGTAAAACTCGTTAACAATTTATTGTAAAAATATCAAACCCCTATCGTACTTCAGAGGGTTGCAAATCTAGGCTAGCCCGCAAATCTAAAAAGCAATAAAAATAAATAAATATCCTAAACTAAATTTAAGTTAATCCCTCATGAAGTCCTTCTTACAGAAAAATGAAACAGCAAGCTAGACAGCAAGAAAGCTATGAACGTGACACGCAAAATGTACCCTAAGCAAATACAGGAAATATCAGTTGAAAAATCGAATAATTACATGCAATGAAACTACAGCAAAGCAAGACATTAAACTTGTTCACAAGGCTAGGATCATTTACATTTACAGCAACGATAAAAATAGTCGACGTTACGATGGTGTCACTTCTAACATTTAAATTTACGTTAATTTGTTAGCTAATCCTATCTGAAGTTAATACGTGATTATAATCATCCGTAAGGATGAAAAATCAAAGCTAAATAACAACCAAGCGCAATAA
Source organism: Meconema thalassinum (assembly GCA_946902985.2). Taxonomy (NCBI): domain Eukaryota; kingdom Metazoa; phylum Arthropoda; class Insecta; order Orthoptera; family Tettigoniidae; genus Meconema; species Meconema thalassinum. The sequence continues at coordinate 231,606,246 of OX336389.2, read as the reverse complement.
AAAAAAGTAAACTATTTCACACAGGGCAAGGTTGGTAAAATTATACACTCTTACAAATATCACATATTCATCAAATACCCTCCTACCTACGCTCATCAGATCGCTCTTTGTGTCCGATAGTCATCTGCGTGAGTGAAATTAGGGTGGCGACTGCTCAGTGAAAACTGCGACTTATGTCACATTGTTACTGAATGTCCACGCCTAGCAGGGTTTCCGTGGCATTGGCAACGTCGTAGTCTCAAGAAAGTGTCATCTCGGTTTAATCAATGTGTAAAATAATATCAGCTGCTCCATAGTGTCGGTCATTCAATAAAAATATTAGTTCAAGCATAGAACCATTCAACATTTTATTTAGTGGTTTAGTTTGGTAAGATATTTTCAGAAAAATTATGCTCATGACTTATTTCAGTATTATATCACATTTTATCCCCTATAGTGTAATTTTATGTCCATAATGACCATGGTGACACTCGACGACAGCAGCAATAACAATGCTCTCAAGCATTCCCAAAACTCTTGGAAATATAATAGTTGCATCAGAGGTGAACCAGAAAACCGAAAGCTTCAAACACGACAGTGTATTACCTCACGTCTGCCAAATGATACGACCAGTGTCCTAAATTATAACGAAAAGCATTTTGTTAGCAGACCTGCTGTATCGTAAGTAGAAATTATATACAAGGTAAGAGTGTGAGTACGTTTGTGACATCTTCTCCTAATCCATGTTGTTATGAGCGTACACATGGCGCTCGCCATCATATGCCAGTATTACACTGTCAATAAACTTGACCAGAAAAACTTGGCAAAAGCTGAAATATATTATAAATAAATCCTGCCTAAGCTGGTTGTTATGAGTGCGGCATTATTCTACTCAACACGAAATTTCACCCTTAACATGGTTGGAATATGTAAAACTCACATTATCTGCGTGCTGGACTTATCCGTGCCGTTGAGCTACGGCCATGAGACAGGGCCTGAGCACGATCCTCGGCTCTGCAATTAACCATCGCTTTCATCCTTCCATTATGCGGGTTTTAACGTCAGCCACTCCCCCTCCATGGGTGGTTTTTACTGCATCATCATCGGCTCCTGAAAGTAGGCAGTATACGGCTCCACGTGCTCGTACAAGAATTTCTTGATGGTTTTGTGGGAATATCACTGATTTTAGCGATACTACTAAATCAAACACTGGCTCTACACAGTGCAGGCTGTTGCAAAAATATCATGAATATCTGCCACAGCTTCTATAGACACGTGGATAGCGCGAGCTCACAGAATTTACAACTTTCAATAAATCGCATAAAATCACTGCGATCCACAGTTCGTTTGCTTTCACAAATATACAAAATTACAATGTGCAGCGTATGCTGCTGAGCATAAATAGTTTATTACAGTTCGGTGAATGATGAAATCAATTATGCTCACCTCGTGGCATCACAGTACCTCGTGATCGACTACTTCCTTAATTCACAAATTACAGGAAATATTCCTGTAGCCTCGGCTTCCAATAATATACTTAACACAGCGTGTTACAGCAATTATAACAATCACGCTGTACACTTTGAATATCGCGCACTCTTCTCGTCTCATGGATTTATAACCAACAGTACAGCACTCGCGAAAACGTGCCTCCATTCTAGGAGCACAAACGTAGCAGTGTGTGTCGTCTTTTCGACGATCAGAGAGCATCTTGTTGGAAGTACTTCCAGAGTCGTGTAGTGTCATGTGTCCTGCGTTTGCATCTCTGCGATGTAAATACCTTAACGCTACATAAAAGGAACTCCAATTTATCCAATCGTCAGATATTAGGCAGATTCAGTAACCTCCCTTAATAGCCTAAATTCTTAGGTTGAAAACAAAATAATCCGCTTCAGAAAGTGGGAGGGTCGTTCACCACTGAAGCCATATCAAGTAAGTGGGTCAGGTTCGACATCGTGATGGCTTATTCTGGACGGTGTAAGCTTTAATTCACATTCCACAGAAGTTACAATATCACAAGACATGAGGCTTACGGGCTCAATAGGGAGTATCAAAGTTTGGATTAAAAGCTTGCGCATCTTTGATGGCATGTAAGGGATAATGCGCTTGAAGATATGCATTGATGATATAGCCTTCGTTATTATAGCTAATTATGCTCTCCAAAATATAAGGTTCTAACAAAAATTACTCCTAGGTTGTTTTTGGAGTTTCTGTAGGGGATATCATTGTCTAGTAATTTTATCGGTGGGAGTGAGTTCAGATCGACAGAGTTAAAGAAAGGTTGCAGAATCGAATCCTGGCGCAGTCAATTGGCCTTTAAAGATGCGCAAATGCGAGGGAGCCGTGACAGCAGATTTATTGGCACGTTAAAGATTCCCTTCGGGGCAAAATTCCTGTTAAAAGGGACGTAAAACCAATAACATTATTATTATTATTGAAATGCAAACAAGAACGTCTGAGAAATTAGCCCCGGGTTTTGCTTGCGTGAGCATATTAACATGATGATAATGATAATTGTTGTTTTAAGGGGCCTAACATCTAGGCTATCGGCCCAAGCCTTATTAACACATAGCATTTTAAATGTATGCGTCATTTAAACCTTTAGTGTCGTCATTATTGTTATGGATGCCACCATTTTGTGTCTAGGCCAATTTTGTATTTTAAGGAATCGCGATCTATACTACTCCCCGGATTTCACGCATAATAAAGTAAAAGTAAGCCTACAGAGGTTCAAATAACACAATTATTAGCAAAATGAAAAAGGAAATTTACACTAATGTTTTAATTCATGTTCCTTGAGTGTTGTTTAAATAATAAAATTGAATTAGATTATGCTTTCAATTTTAAAATTACCCTAGAGAGGCTTCTTGGGCTTCTTTCCAGAACTACCAAAAGTCCCGGTGCTTCTAAATTTAGTAGTTAAACCCTGGGTGACAATCAAGTAAGTCCAGATATTTCACGCGCCATAGTGAAGGAACATGTGAAATTTATATTGCAAGGTAAGTTAACGTACGCTATCTAAAATGTATGTTTCTATTTTGAATTATTTCTATCGGGTTAAAGACATTAACATAACTTACGAATCCATTTCATGTATTTGCGAAATTCTTATTTATGATTTCATTAACTGTTTCTACTAGATTAGAATGGCTGCATGGCGCAGCGGTGCCGTTCTCGTTACTGTGCCAAAGGTTAAAGGATCGAAACCTGGCGCAATCAGTTGAAATTTGACGGTGCGCAAATGCGGGGGAGCCGTGTCAGTAGATTTACTGGCACGTTAAAGATCCCTTTAGGGGAAAAATTCTGACACTTCGGCGATTTTAAAAGCTGCAGTAGGTGAAAGGGTGAACGTGATAATTGTTGTTTAAGTTGCCGAACGTGTAGGTTATCGGCTAATAATTGTTGGGTGATAGTTAGAAATTCCAATAAAATGTAAACTATAACTGAAACTACAGTAACTATGTACTGGCCAATAACTAACTTACGTAGGTCTACTAGCAGAAGAAAGGACAAAATGGAATAAGGGAAATTTAATAAAAGATAGGAAAAAGGAATGCCCTCGTCCCTCGAAGACTGCGAACTGAGTGCCTCAGAAAGAAGTGGAGCCATAAAAGGCAGATACGAAATAGAAAGAGGAGAGGATCCGTCCCAAAGTCAATGGGAAAAGGGGGAAAAGGATCCAGCTCAGGAAATCCTCGATGTCGCCAAGTCCCGATCTCACCTGCCATGAGCCGTTGAGAATTTTACACACACACACACCAAAGTACACGGGGCTGAGTGACCCTGATATCCGAGTCCATCAAATTAATTATGTTTGCCAATTGTCTCTCATGGCGAAAGCGATTGTGGTCATTTTTCTTTAATATTCTAAAAGTAAATGGCAACGTAAATCGTGGAGAATTCGTTACTTTACGGGAATAATTAAAGTAAAATACGTCTAGACAATGTGATACCAATAGGAAGAAAGAATAATTTGGAAATAAAAATACAAGTCTGAGGTGGGATTCGATCTCCTTCGACGATGTATCGTCTGCAACGTTAGCCCCTGATCCACCCAGAGAACGGAGTGGGAGTGCAATATTTAGTTAGTTAAACAAAATTCGCACTCAACTGCCAGTTGAAGTTCTTGAATATTTCCCTTCTTTTATGATGATATTCCAGTAGGCCTTTATATCGTGGAAACATCATAAACAATATTTCCCCCCTTTTAAATTCTCATAAACAAAGATCACACTACGATGTGGTGGATCTTTTATCCACTATTTCTCTCGTGAAGGAACGCCAATGTGCGCAAGTGCGAGTGCCACAAATATTACATTTTTCTTTAATAATAAAAAAAGTAACATTTTATTTTCCTTTTAAAGACAACTTGAAAATCTACAGGCCAGGAGCTTCCGCCAAAGAGCTTTACGAAGTCAAACGGTTCAGACGTTTCCTCAATCTCGCGGTAACAATAATCATCTTAGTGTTTAAATACATAGATAAAGCTTTACTGACTCTTTGCTTTTACACAACAAATATATTTTACATTTTATTTCATGTTGTTTCATTTGGGGGACTTGGACATATTGGTCATTTAGTCCCGTGTATCTGGGTGTGTGTGCTTATAATTTATTATGATTAAATTCAGCTGTTAACCTGTGTCATTGTGGTATCTCTGGTAGTGAGTGTATTTGTAATTTAGACGAGGATAGAGAAGAAGGCGGGTGGGGCCTTATGTTAATAAACATCGCGGCATTTACCTGTAGTAGAAGTGGGAAACCACAAAAAACACCTCCAGGATGGCTGAAGTGGGAATTGAACCCATCCCATTTCAAGTTTGCCTCACGAGACTGAATGTACCCCGTTCCAGCCCACAGACCAGAATTAAATATTCTGGCAGATCCAAGAAACGAAGCTTGACCTAGGGGTGACCACCAAGAATGTTAATCAATTCGCTACGAGGTGGTCGTAAATTGGCATCTTTAAAGTGGAGAAGATTTGCATTTAATCCATCGAATTTTAACGATACACGACAGTGTAGGACCGTACATTCGGTAAGCAATATCAAGGAATTCGAGGACTAGAGTCATGCCTGTACTATCCTACTCCATGTTGAAGGAAAGGTTAAGTATGGGGAAATGTTGTAGTCCATGCCACTAATTCGAAGATCTTGATGGCTGCGTGGCGCAGTGGTAACGCTCTCACCTGCTGTGCTTAATTTTGCGGGAGCGAATCGCAGCGCAGTCAGTTGGTATTTGAGGATGCTTAAATGCGAGCGAAACGTGTCAGTAGATCTAATGGCACGTTAATATATTAGCCTATACCCTCCAGCACCCCAGCATGTCTAAAAATTAAAAGGGGCGTTAAACCTATAGTATTATTATTTCTAATTCTGGATCTCTTACATTTAAGTTCTACCACACATGTAAACTATAAGTAACAGTTCTAAAGGAAACTATACAAAAACAATAGTGTATGTTTATGTATTTGAGGCAGGTTTTCATTCAGAAATGTCAGTTAATTAATTAGCGAAAGACCATCTCGTGGTGCAGCGGATAGCATTCATGTCTGTCGCACCAGAGGTCTGGGCTCTCTTCTCGGCTCTGCCAAGAAATCATTCAAGTTATTCCAGTTGAAGGTTGGAATGTGGTACACTCATCCTCATGAGTCAAATCTGCAAAGAAGTGGTTCGATTCCCACCTCGACCATCCTGGAAGTGGTTCTCCGTCGTTTCCCACTTCTACGCCAGGCAAATGCAGGGATGGTCCCTAACGTAAGGCCACTTTCTACACAATCCTCACCTGAAATACAAATGCACACACTAATACAGACCCCATAATTACACAGTTTATGATACAAACTCGACACTCGACCAAGTACACAGGGCTAAATGACCACGATGTTCAATTTCCTAAATGTTACAATTACTAATTAACAAGTCATTGTTATTGTTTAATTTGATACAATCTCCCGAAAAGATCACCTCATGGTGCAGTAGCTAGCATATTTTACCTTATCCTCTGAGACCTGGGTCCGATTCCTGGCCCTGGCCACCCTGCCAAAAAAATTAATTGAATCGTTTGTTTCAGAAACTCCATTATTTGACGGTATATTTGCTGATATCACGTGATTACTGAGGAAAGAGACTGAAAATACACTTGTACCACGTTTTTCTGGCTCTCGTACATGATCAAAGTTTCAATGACGAAACACTTATTGTATTTTTTATCAGTGTATTTGCTGTTTTGTCCTCATGAATTACTAACAATTGCGGAATTATTTGTGTAAGAGGAACTAAACTCACTTCAGCAATAGACTATCCTTGCATGTAATAGCCTATGCTCTGCCTGAAGGTGTGTTTAATAGCAAACGTATGGCGTTTGTTCTAACAACAAGTTCAAAAAACGTTCGTGAGTACATATAATATTTTATACATGAATTTAGGATCATGAAATTTATTTTAATATTAATTCCACTAATTTTACGCAAGCCCAAGAACACGGGGCTGATGATCATGCTGTCATCAAAAACTTAGGTCGATGGAGATACTACAAGACAGAGTAACGGAGGAAGATATGCTCGGGTAATGGCATGGGTGCCCGCAGGATTTGTTTTACCTACTTGTGCCTAGGTGGTGATAATACGTAGCCCTCCCCTCCCACCCCGGAATTTTCGGTTAATTTCTTACTTGCTTCGTGATAATTATTACTTGGCTGCTCTGAAACCGTTGGGTACATTATTTTTACGGCATGAATGGGAGGAATAGGTTTTTTTTTAGTTCAGAGATTTGTCGATAGAAGAATGCTTTTCTCTGAATCATCGTCATAATGTTTGTTCATTTCTTAAAAACAGGTAAAAAAAAGTAGCTGTATCGCCACGTGTCAACAAAAATAAAAATCAGGCAGTTCATTAAAATGGTAATTTTAATCCAGCTCACCGATTTTCTGAATAACTGGAGATTTTTTTCAATTTAGCCCAAATTACGAAGTAAAATAAAACTGTGGAATTATCCCTACATCTAATATAAGTTAACTATCAGTAAGTTAATAATACACACATCAAAAAAAGTTTTGCATCACCTCGGTTCCAAGAGTTCCGGAACCGTTAAATACAAAGGGAATAGAGATCAACACAAACAACATTTCAGCTCGTTTTATTGCTCATGAGACCCACACATTGCATGTTGTACCATCATACAGCTAGACTTTCAGCATTTGTGGTCCAGATTGCAGTACACACCACTACCTCTAATACCCAGTAGCACGTCCTCTTGCATTGATGCATGCCTGTATTCGCCGTGGCATACTATCCACAAGTTCATCAAGACACTGTTGGTCCAAATTGTCCCACTCCTCAACGACAATTCGGCGTAAATCTCTCAGAGTGGTTGGTGGGTCAAGACGTCCATAAACAGCCCTTTTCAACATATCCCAGGCATGTTCGATAGGGTTCATGTCTGGCGAACATGCTGGCCACTGTAGTCGAGCGATGTCGTTATCTTGAAGGAACGCATTCACAAGATGTGCACGATGAGGTCGAGAATTGTCGTCCATGAAGACAAATGCCTCTCCAATATTCTGCCGATATGGTTGCACTATGGGTCGGAGGATGTCATTCAGGTATCGTAAAGCCGTTTCGGAGCCTTCCATGACCACCAGTGGCGTACGTCGGCCCCACATAATGCCACCCCAAAACATCAGGGAACCACCACCTTGCTGCACTCGCTGGACAGTGTGTCTAAGACGTTCAGCCTGACCAGGGTGCCTCCAAACACGTCTCCGACGATTGTCTGGTTGAAGGCATATGCGACACTCATCGGTGAAGAGAACGTGATGCCAATTCCGTGGGGTCCATTCAGCATGTTGTTGGGCCCATCTGTACCGCGCTGCATGGTGTCGGGGTTGCAAAGCTGGACCTCGCCATGGACGTCGGGAGTGAAGTTGCGCATCATGCAGCCTATTGCGCACAGTTTGAGTTGAAACACGACGTCCTGTGGCTGAACGAAACGCATTATTCAACATGGTGGCATTGCTGTCAGGGTTCCTCCGAGCGGCAATCCGTAAGTAGCGGTCATCCACTACAGTAGTAGCCCTTGGGCGGCCTGAGCGAGGCCTGTCATCGACAGTTCCTGTATCTCTGTACCTCCTCCATGTCCGAACAACATCGCTTTGGTTCACTCTGAGACGCCTGGAAACTTCCCTTGTTGAGAGCCCTTCTTGACACAAAGTAACAATGCGGACGCGATCGAACTGCGGTATTGACCTTCTAGGCATGGTAGAACTACAGACAACATGAGCAGCGTACCTTCGTCCTGGTGGAATGACTGGAACTGATCGGCTGTCGTACCCCCTCCGTCTAATAGGCCCTGCTCATGCATGGTTGTTTACATCTTTGAGCAGTTTTAGTGACATCTATGAACAGTCAAAGGGACAGTATCTTGGATACAATATACACAGTCAACGTCTATATGCCGGAGATCTGGGAACCGAGGTGATGCAAAACTTTTTTTGATGTGTGTAGAATTAAAGCGAATTAATACATAAACTCCTGCGGTGTGACAATGGACAATCGAAATATTCTCGGGTTGCCTCCACCCCTGCGGGCACCCATGGGTAATGGTACCGTCCAGGGGAGGAGGAACGAGTTGTATTGATTAATGCATCATCTTGCAGGGATTGGCTGCTGGGACTGGTCCTCTATCCCGGATATTGATTGCCAAAGCAACAGGCAGGGAGGGCGAGACTCATTCAACAGGTACGAGGGGGCAGCGTGTAGCAATGATATGAAGAATAACTAAAGCTTGTGCATGTACGTCTACCAATTTTACAGGGTCGATGATGAGATGAGATCAGTTTTTTTGCCGCAGAGGGTTTTAACTGCCCGATTCCTTTCCTCTCCAAAGAAGTAAATGTTTAACGAAGGCTACAAGTCAATAAAGAATATGTAGCTTACTTTCTTTTTAATGGTTGGGTATTGTTATAACTCTGTGTTCTCATCAATCACTAAAATTAATTACCGGGTGAGTTAGCCGTGGTCGTTACGGCGCGACTGCAGGCAGTCGCTCACATCCGGGAGGCGAGGAGGTTCAAATCCCCCCGCCGGCAACCTTGAAGATGGTCTTCTGTGGTTTTCCATCTTCCTTCCAGGTAATTGCCTGGGTTGGTCCCTAACTATAGGCCACAGCCGCTACCTTCCAATTCCTGGTTCTTAAATTCACATCTTCCTCCACAGAAAACACTTCACACGCGACGGTATTTGTACCTCACCCCATGGGTGTCCGCATAGAAGCAGCTACAAACTCTGGCGAGCCGAACATGTCCACGGACACTCCCGGTACTAAGAGTCATACACACAAAAAAAACTACAATTAAATGAATGTTCAGGTGATGAACTTTACAAGTGGTACCATATTCAAGACCACATTGACCAAGTTTCGTTGTAAATTCGCTCTTCCATTCAGAAAAATTAATGCTATCATTAGAAAGGTACGTCCAACATCAATCTTGAATAGGCCTATATGGAATCGTTGAAATCGTGAGTAGAGGAGCAAGGAGGGTTCTGCTTCAAATACCGTTATTTATGCAAATGAGGGGGGCGTGGCAAGGTCAATGACCTTGAGGTAGGTCATGATCAATGACCTTGAGGTAGGTCATTGACCCCAAGGTCGCCTGGACCCCGGAAGGTAAACAAACCTTGGAGGGTCCAGGAACCGGTTTGAGGGGGTGTGGGTGGAGGGGAGGGGTGGGGGTGGGGGGGGAGGGGAGGGAAGGGTGGGGTGGGGGACGAGGGGGGAAGGATGGAAGAGGACCTGCACGAGACCCTCCTCGACCCAGTCTCTCTGTTGGACTGAGCGCCTTCTCTGTTATGGTCTCGTGCTATATAGCTTTGCTTTGTACTTGATGAGATCCGAGTGTTGCCGAAGGTTTCCGAATCTTTGTCGGTGAATGAATCGTCAGATTTGAACGGTCAACTAGTGTGTGTGTGTGTGTGTGTGTGTGACGTCACAGCATATTACGGGATGTGGGGTAGGTCATGGACGGGAGTGTTTTGAATGGAAAACATGAATGGTGGTGGATGGTGGTTGTTGAACCCTGGCGTGCTAGGTTTGCGGGTAAATAAACGTGAATGAAGATGGCACCGTGAATGGAGGTTGCGACGTCACAGCAGATTACGGAATGTAGCGCAGGTCATGGATGAGAGTGTTTTAATGGGAAACATGAATGGAGATGGATGGTGGTTGTTGAACCCTGACGTGCTAGGTTGGCGGGTAAACAAACGTGACTGAAGATGGAACAGTGAATGGAGGTTGTGGCGTCACAGGCAGAATGTAGTGTAGGTCATGGATGGGATTGTTTTTTTCTAATACTTAACGGTAAACAAATTGTTAATGGGTGGGGGATACAAAACGCATGGCATGTCGGTTCAGCCAGCTCGACATGAAATAAAAACAAGATGGTGTAATGTCTATTGATGACATTGGAATATTCCATCTAGTTGTGAAGATATGAACTGTGCCGACTGTCGAAGCCTATCGCACTCCTCTGAGTCAGCGATTGAATAAATGACTGATAAAATTAAATGATGGTGGAGAGTGTTGGTGGAATGAAAGTTAGTCAGGAAAACTAGAGTACCCGGAGAAAAACCAGTCTGCTTCTGTTTTGTCCAGCACAGATTTTACATGGAGTAACTGGGATTTGAAACACAGACCCAGCGGTGAGAGGTTGGCATGCTTCTCCCTAAGCCATGGAGGCATAATCACAGAGACCTAGTGCAGCCGAAGGATTTTCATTTATGCTGACTTGGGAGATTTGAATTTATGTGTTATGGAGCTGAGGATATAGAATGTGTGCTAGATGGTTAATGGACATGGATGGGTGTTAGAATGAATAATCTGATTTGAACGGTCAACCTATGTGTGATGTCACAGGAGTGAATTTCTGAGATTGACACCTGACATGTTGGCTCGCTCAGCTTCATATAAAAAATAAAAGTGGGAATGATAGACAAATAAATCAATCAAAACAAGAATATTTTTTATTAATATGGTTTTCTTACATTTACTTGTTTTAATTTTTTTTTTGACAGCTTCTTCTTCCGCCTCCTCTTCGGTGTCACTGCCTCCTTCATTTTCCTCCTCCACCTCCTCCATCATCATCATCATTTGCACGAAAAATTCCGCCATGACGCGGTCATTTGAAAAACTATAAAATAGAAAAAATGTCTATCAATGTCATTAGAATACCCAATCTAGCGGCGAGGATATAAACTGTCTTGATGTTTGTGTCAGGGTGAACCAAAGTATACAGAAGAAAACCTCCTAAGTTATGGAGGCATACTCCTTGCACTTCTCTGCATCAATGATTAAATGACAGGCAGAATGTAGGAAATAATGGGAAAAGAAGACTGGCCTCTTGCAGAAGGAGGGAATCAGAAAAGATGTGGCAAGGGCCTTGGATACTCTAATACTGTTGGAGTTGGAAGAGAACAAGAGTTGTCCAAGCGAGGTTGACAGGAAAGAAGACAGAGAGGAGCTTGACACAAGTAAGTGGAAGCAATGCTGAACTCGGCTGTCACCTCTGTAGTTGTAAAACCCGCGTTCTGCTATATGTAAGCTTTTGGAAGCTGAGTTTAAAAAATGTTTTGCAAGAAGAGAATAATACTGTTAATTTTGTTATCCTTAATTCAACCTTCTTGATTACTCATGCTTCAAAGATCCTGTCCAGAATGATTTACAAGAGGATTGAAAGCCAGATAGAAACGGAGTTGGGTGAAGATCAGTTTGGTTTCAGGAGAAATGTAGGAACAAGGGAAGCTGTACTAAGTCTTAGGCTGATTTTAGAAGGTAGAATAAGGAAAGATAAGAGAACGTTCATGGTTTTTGTAGATTTAGAAAATGCTTTTGATAAAGTTGATTGGACTAAATTGTTTGACATTTTGAAATCAATTGGAATAAAGTACAGGGATAGGAGGGTGATATACAATCTGTACAGAAACCAGACAGCAGTCATTCGAGTTGAAGGACATGAGAGAGAAGCTGGTATTCAGAAAGGTGTAAGGCAAGGCTGCAACTTATCACCCATACTTTTCAATCTTTACATTGAACAAGCAATGAAGGAAATTAGAGAAAAATTTAAAGTGGGAGTGAAGGTTCAAGGAGAAATAATTTCAACTCTGAGATTTGCTGATGACATTGTCATCTTGGCCGACAAGCCTGAGGATTTGAATGAGTTTTGAATGGTATGGACTCCGTCTTACGGAAAGAATTCATGATGAAAATAAATAAATGTAAAACATAAATACTGGAATGCAACCGAAATAAATCAGAAACCTCTATGGAGATCAAATTGACAGGTGAAAAGCTGAAGGAAGTAGGAGACTTCTGTTACTTAGGAAGCAGAATAACCAGTGATGGACGAAGCAAAGAGGATATTAAAAGTAGGTTGGCTCAGGCAAAGAAAGCATTTCTACAAAAAAGGAATCTGCTGACATCGAATATAGATTTAGGTATTAGGAAGTCATTTTTGAAAGCCTTTGTCTGGAGCGTGGCGCTCTATGGAAGTGAAACTTGGACTATTGGTGCAGCAGAAAAGAGGAGAATAGAAGCATTTGAAATGTGGTGTTACAGGAGAATGATGAAGATCAGATGGGTAGATAGGGTTACAAACAAAGAGGTATAAAAACGAGTGGGAGAGGAGAGATGTTTCTGGTGACTGCTAATGAAGAGAAGAGATAGGTTGGTAGGACACATGCTAAGACACCCAGGAATAGCAAGCTTAGTTATGGAAGGAAGGGTCGAGGACAAAAAATGTAGGGGTAGACCAAGGTTAGAATATGTTAAACAGATTGCCTCCGATGTAGGGTGTTGGAGCTATGTAGAGATGAAACGATTAGCTCAGGACAGGGAGACATGGAGAGCTGCATCAAACCAGTCAAAAGACTGAAGACTCAAACAACAACAACTCAACCTTCGCGGTACCCTACACAGATCTCACATAAAGTGAGTGAGATTTAAACCGCAGATCGGCGGTGAGAAGCTGGTATACTACTGCTAATTTACATAACAGCGCAACACAATTGTAATGTATGAGTAATTATACTGTTACAACTCTAAGATATTGAAAGCCCTTTTGACATTAGACTGGTATCAAGATTGATGATGTAGGCTATTAACTTTTATTTTTGTTAAAGCAGTATGTCTTGGCAATATAATGAAAGCCATTGTATTTGACAGCGGCAATAAATTTAACAGGTCTCCAACCGGTAATACAATTTGCATTAAATTACAATAAATTAGCCATGTTTCTTAAGTCGTAATGGGTGAAAAAGAAAGTTGTTTTGTTCCAACAAGGCTGTAGGCAGCATTAGGTCATGAGTCCAAGCTCTCTGCTGACTCGGTAGACGCGTGGGTTCGAGCCCCACCGTCAGCCGTCCTTGAAATGGTTTTCCGTGGTTTCCCATTTTCAACACCAGGCAAATGCTGGGACGGTACCTTCTGATAGACCACGGCCGATTCCTTCCACATCCTTGCCCAGTTTCATCTTCATCCACTCCATCCCGACGCGCAGGTCGCCCACGGGCGTCGAATAGAAAGACATGCACTCGGCCTCTGAGGAGGTCACACGACAAAAAACTAGCTATGAAATTAAATTAAAAGCTTTGCAGGACGAGTTAATGAGTAATGAAAACTAATGGTAGGTAATGAATAATGATTGTGCGACCTCTGGAGAGGCCAAGTGCATGTCTTTCTAGTTAACACCCGTGGGCGACAGCAATAGTGCTAGCCAAGCTTGACATTGCATTTAAACAATAGTGTAATAATTAACTTGACTGCTTATTGCGAGACAAGATACAACTATGTGTATAGCTGTGTGGCTCAACTATACTGTTCTTGGCTGCTGTTAGGCTCTGAACTGGAGGGTCCTGGGTTAGATTTTTGGGAGGGTTGTGGGGATTGTATTTTCTGGTGATTAATTCCCCTGGCTTGGGGACTGGGTGTTTGTGTTGTCTTAATTAAAAATATATTCCGGTCCCATGGTTAATTGGTTAGCGTTCTAGGCTTTGATTTAATTTTTTTAGCCTGGTATCAATTTAAAAAAATGAATATTACTTACATGAAAATGTCCAAAGACGAATCCCAATTGATGGATTCATCTTCATCAGCACGGGTTTTCTCCTCATCAGACATAGCAGTGAATGACAATTCTTTGTAAAGTAGCAGGTTCATTTATACTAAATATGGAGGTCATCCAGTTACTGAGAAAGCGGACAAACCGGGGTGTTGCCTCTGATTGTAAGGGTATATAAGCCGTAACATTATTGTTGTTAGCCAGAGAAGTCCACGAGTTGGTAGTATACACATCGCTTTGCTGCAAAGATCTTCTATCAGGTAATATTGAACACAGTACTTTTAGTTTCTCTAACTGTCGATGGTTATACAGTTGACCTTAAATATTTATCAAGTGGATAATAATAATATCAAATGGGTATATAAAACTATTATTGCAACTAACAGTCATTACCAGGCTTGACGTCAGTTAAAAGAGGTATTACCTTATCTCGCTCTATCCAACTGATTACTGGGACTAAGCACTGTTACGAGACTCCTCGTCTTAGCAAATAAGTTTTGTATACACATTTGATGGTTTAGTCTAGAGGTTTGGATGGGGATGCGGGACACACTACTCAAGTGGATATATGAAACTATTATTGCAACTAACAGTCATTACCAGGCTTGACGTCAGTCAAAAGAGATATTACCTTATCTCGCTCTATCCGACTGATTACTGGGACTAAGCACTGTTACGAGACTCCTCGTCTTAGCAAATAAGTTTTGTATACACATTTGATGGTTTAGTCTAGAGGTTTGGATGGGGATGCGGGACACACTACTCAAGTGGATATATGAAACTATTATTGCAACTAACAGTCATTACCAGGCTTGACGTCAGTCAAAAGAGATATTACCTTATCTCGCTCTATCCGACTGATTACTGGGACTAAGCACTGTTACGAGACTCCTCGTCTTAGCAAATAAGTTTTGTATACACATTTGATGGTTTAGTCTAGAGGTTTGGATGGGGATGCGGGACACACTACTCAAGTGGATATATAAAACTATTATTGCAACTAACAGTCATTACCAGGTTTGACGTCAGTCAAAAGAGATATTACCTTATCTCGCTGTATCCAACTGATTATTGGAACTAAGCGCTGTTAGGAGACTCCTCGTCTTAGCAAATAAGTTTAGTATACACATTTTATGGTTTAGTCTATAGATCAGGGTTTGAGTTAATGTGCTAATAAATAAAGGTGGAGGGTACCTGAACCTTTTTAATAGTTTACCTAAACACTTTATAATTACCTTTCAGAACCAATATGTCTGCTATAACAGTTGCGAATCTCATTGGCAGAGCAACCGGTCTGGAGACTAAACGTTTACAGGACCTGCCAGTTAACGAAAACTATTTGGTGACAGCTGTTCGCAGCGTAAAAACGAAATATGGGGGAAGAATAGTTTGTGAACTAGAAGATTTCGCTGTCTTCTTACCTGCGAGGTTCATGGAACTCAACGACGAAGCTGTAAATGACCTCAACAAAGGAACCATCTACCTTAAATATTTGGGACTAGAAAATAAAAGATGTTTGGTAGAATTTATTGAAGAATCAAATAAAATTTAAAATTTGTTAATGTTAAAACAGAATTTGCAGAGACAATAAACTTTGTTTGTTTTCATTCTCTGCAAACTGTTCAGTGATTTGCTGTTTTTGTAGTAAATGTAATTACTGTAAGTGTCATGATGTCAGCACCAGAACTTAGTTGGCAGAACGTGGATAGTTGTTTTAATAATAAGTTATGTAGCTTTAAAATTAATAATGATGCTAAATTTTTAGACCCAAATGAATTTTTAAACGCTAGCTACAACATTTTTCAAAATAAAATGCAAGACTGTTTAAGAGAACATGTAGCGTTAAAGATTAACGCTGAGTTATTATGTGATTTTGTTATTTTAAAACAAGGTGAGGAAATAACCAAACCGATTTATTTACATACGAAAATGTGTGAATTGTACCGCACTGATAATATACACAGTTGGTATAGTAAAAACATTGTCGATAAGCTCATGACGCGCTTTGCCGAGTTTCAAGAATTGGAAAGTGGCAAATCGCTGGAAGCTATCAACCATTTTAAAATTAATGTATGCACCTTTGATCCCATGAACAGTGGTTCAGCTCATGTTAATTTACCTAAACAGTTGGAAAAACATCACGCAGTCATCAATGTGGATAATAATGACGTTTTTTGCTTTGTGTTTGTCCTTGGCTGCTGGGTTAAGTCCTGCAACTGAAAATGTTCACAGAATGGGAAAATATCACCAGAAATTTATGGAATTAATGATCAGTCTAAATTTAGCAGACATAGAATTCCCAATGGACCTCAACGCCATTTCTCGTTTTGAATCTAAAAATCCGCTTTACTCCATTAATGTATACGGAGTTGAAAGGGACAAAGTTATTGGTCCATTGTATGTGACAAAGGGAAAAAAAGAAAAGCATTTTAATTTACTGTACATTGAAGGGGAATTGTGCAACCATTATTGTTATATCAAAGATCTTTCTAGACTAGTTCGTTCACAAGTTACAAAAAAAAAAAAAAATAGGGTACATATATGTGATCGCTGTTTGCAATATTTTACTAGCAATCAAAATTTGACAGCACATACTATTGATTGCATCACACAACCAGCGGTAAAAATTATATTTCCAGAAAAGGATAAAGCCAGTATGAAATTTCAAAATGTGTCTCGTCAAGAACCGCTTCCATTTACAGTATATGCAGATTTTGAATGTTTAACCACACCCATTGACACATGTAAACCAGATCCGACACGTCCGTACACTCAACAAGTACAGCAACATGTGCCATTCAGTTGTGCCCTAAACGTGATTTGTTCATACGACCCTTCACTTTCATACTTCAAATCTTATCGCGATGCAGATGCTGCTGCTTGGTTTTTAAATGAATTGGACGCCTTGGCAGATCGGGTGTACAATATCCTGCAAAATCCAATTCCGCTTCAAATGTCGGACGCAGACGAGGCGGTTTTTGCAACAGCAACCACTTGTCACATTTGTCAAAAACCAATAGCACCTTGTGACACGCCAGTGAGGGACCATAATCGGTACACTGGACAATTTAGAGGAGCGGCTCATAGTGTATGTAATTTGGCGTATAAAATAGCACGCTATATTTCTTGTTTCTTACACAACATGTCTCGGTATGACAGCCATTTAATTATTAAGGAATTTGCTAACCTTGAAAACCAAAAGTTTAATTTAATTCCACAAAATCATGAAAATTTTATTTCGTTTTCGAAATGGCGAAATGGAATCAGTATACGATTTTTAGATTCGTATAGATTCCTCGCATCATCATTGGATGCGCTTGTTCAAGGGCTTCACCCAAACAATTTGCATTTTGTACGTCAACACTTTACTGATGCCAAACAATTTGAATTATGCATTCGAAAAGGGGTGTTTCCCTATAATTATGTAAACAATTGGGCATGTTTACAGGAAACTGCACTCCCTTCAAAGGACAAATTTTACAATGACTTAACAAAAAGTCATATTTCTGAAGAAGACTATTTACACGCTCAAAAAGTATGGAACGTGTTCAAGATATCAACTTTGGGCGAGTATGCTGATTTATACCTCAAAATTGATACACTACTTTTGACAGACGTGTTTGAACACTTTCGCAAACTGTGTCTTGAAATCTACAATCTAGATCCAGCCCATTACTACACCCTTGCCGGATATAGTTGGGACTGTATGTTGAAGGTGACTGACATAGAACTGGAACTATTAACAGACATCGACATGTTACTCTTTTTTGAACGCGGAATACGTGGTGGTCTTGTTTCGCTTGTGCAAAAGCACGCCAAAGCAAATAATCCATATATGGATACATACAAACCAAACCAACCTACAACATACCTCACCTACCTAGATTGTAACAATTTATACGGATATGCTATGGAAAAACCTCTTCCATATCAAAATTTTCGATGGCTGACTTCAGATGAAGTTTCAAATTTTAATTTAAAAGATGTGTTGAGCAATGACACGCGTGGCTACGTTCTAGAGGTCGACTTATTATATCCCTGTGAGATACACAATGATCATTCTGATCTACCATTTTGTGTTGAAAAATTACAACCTCCCAGTTCACGTTCCAACAATAAAAAGTTGCTGGCAACGTTAAATTCAAAAAATCGGTACGTCATACACATTGAAAATTTAATGCAATGTTTGAAACATGGTTTGAAACTGCAATCCATTCACCGCATTATTTGCTTTGACCAAAAACCATGGTTACAACCGTACATGCAATTGAATACTCATCATCGACAGCACGCCAAGACCACATTTGAATCAAATTTTTATAAATTAATGAACAATGCGTGCTACGGTAAATCAATGGAAAATATTCGAAAGCATAGAACTATTCATTTGGTAAACCACTGGGACGGTCGATATGGCGCACGAAAATATATAGCTATGCCTAATTTCCATTCTGTACGAGTTATTGAAACTGATTTAGTAACCATTGAATTGTCAAAGACAGAAATCATGTATAACAAACCAATTTACTTGGGAATGGTAATACTTGACTTTTCAAAATTTGTAATGTATCAATTTCATTATGAGTTTGCCAAACAAAAGTTTGGAGATGTAAAATTACTGTATATGGATACAGACAGTCTTATTTATCAAACCAATAATATAGATGTTTACTCAGTGATGAGAGAACATCCTAATTACTTTGATACCTCAAACTATGAGGTTAACAATATGTTTGGCATAATTCCCATGAATAAAAAAAATAGGTCTATTTAAGGATGAGTGCGCCGGTGATGTTATGACAGAATTTGTGGCTTTGGCGCCGAAAATGTACGCATTTTCAACACAAAAGAATAAAGGTCAATGCAAAGCGAAGGGTGTTCTTCGTAGCGTCACACAATTCCTCAATGTTGAGGAATATCGATGTGTACTCTACGCAAACACCTCTCGCTTATACCAGCAAACACGCATTCTTTCAAAGAACCATAATATTTTTACAGTAAATCAAAATAAAACATCGCTGACAACATATGACAATAAACGTCTGTGGGATGGTGTAAATAGCTTGCCTTATGGACATTTCCACACCTAGTAAAAAAAGAACACACTTTCATTTTCAATTCTTTTTATTAAAATTGTATGTTTTTTACAAGAAGAAAACTAAACCATATTTTGTGTATACTATGAACTGGTGGACTGACTCTCAAATAAATACTTCACAATATTTGATTCATGTTTATTAGTTTGTCCTTTTCCTCACTAATCCACCACCAATCAATAGCGTTGACTTCATCGCTCCTGCTACAATCAAGGCTGCAATCTTCTCACCAATAGAAGCAGTAGATGACATCACACGCTGCATGGCCTTTCTTAGAAGAATGCGGTCTGCAACTCGACGTACTTCTATATTCTTGTTGTTGTAAGCAATGTCATGATCTCTACACGCTGCATCCAATATGTTGATTCCAGAGTTCCCTTGTGCTAGACGTTGGCTTAGTTTAGTTCCAGGTCCACAAAATTGATAGCCAGGAATATGCAGTTCAATGGGAAGTAGATCAATGGCCTTGTTAACTAGACCATGACCAGCAAAGGTCTGGCATATCTTTTTCAAGCGTTGTCTTACTTTTTGGTGCTGGCGATACTGCCGCTGCTGTCTCTTCTTCCTCTTCTTCATCGCACCCATGAAATGACGAAGCAAAGTCTTTACAGGACGGTATATTTGTATGCCCGTGGTACAATTTGATGAGCTGACACGTTCCACACTGTTTAATGGAGGGCATTTTAGTGATAGACACTTGCTGGTGATGACTAAAGTCAGTGCATGGTTGTAGTTCGCGCAGACCAGGATCTCTGGTCCACTCACTAGGTACACTGTGCCAAATATTTTTCACCGCGTTTGAAGCAACATAAAAAAGGAAAGCCTTGGGCAAAGCGTTCAATTCCTCGTCTGTGAAACTGTCTAGCTTCTTTTTGCAGGCGAAAAACTTGACAATAGCTCGCTCTGTGGGGTTGGCGTCCAAACCTTCAATTGCAGCCATAATTCTACACATCCGCACTGATCGCTGGTATGTCTCACACTGTAGCCGACGTTACAGCGCTTTACACTCAACATGCAAGTTTTGACATGCTTTGCGAGCTAGCCAATCAAAAAGCTTCCAAACATTTTGAAGTGTTTTATTTTGTAGAGGTTCATCAGGCACGGACAGGTTGTACAGTGCAGGACATCCCAGATCATGAAGGTCAACAAGTTGACAAGTTGAATTAACATACTGACGCAACCATTCCTTTTTTTCGCTTCCCTTTACAAAGACAAGGTCAGCGCCAAACAAGTGAGCTTTCAGAACAAGTGATAGATGATGGTAAGGAATGTCACCTTCTTTCCAGACTAGTCCCAAATTGCGTTGCAACCACTCTGTTTGTCTTCTGTCCTCGTCTGACTGCAAATGCAATGGAAACGGTGGTTCAAAGATAAAACTGGTTACTCTTGGTGCCCACATGGTTGTGCAGTCAATAATTCCAACTTCTTTAAATACAAACTTGTTTCCGTTCACCTTGAAACCCTGCACGTCGACAATCAATGTTTTCGGCATGGCGACGGATATCAGACCTTCCACTACCGCTGCTTCTTAACAACTAACTGATTGGATAGGAGCGAGAAAATAATATACACACAAAAATCAATTACACAATTTTATTCATAAAGTTATCAGTACATCGCTTACAATTTTTTATCATAGGATTTGGACCATCCCAATCACAATGAGAATCTTCTCGATGCATAAAGTGTCTACGACAGGGACGGCAGGCTGCAACATCCGCCGACATACGGAGGTGTAATGGTAGCTTATCCCAATTAAGATCAATGTCGTGTGCACCGTACGCGGTCAGAAATCCAGCTGGTAAATAGGCAATCAGATGCTGCGGCATTTCACGAAGAAATTGCGCTTTATGGTAGGCGCGTATTGCTAAACTCACCAGGGTGCGATAAATCTCAAATGCTGCATCAGCGTCTCGACTTGTTGAGCAACGATCGCATTTGCAGTCCATGCAATCTACCCGCTCTCCAACATGACAAGATGAAGCTTTGGCAACGCCATCGTCCACATTATTTGTTTGATTGGTGATGGGCTTGTTGTTGTACCCCCTGTCATGAATACCAAACGTAGACATGAATCCATCCGGTAAATAGTGAACCAGATGCGGCGGCATTCTAAGCACAGTATGATTCTTGTGATAGGCAGTTATAGCTTCACTCACTAGGGCGCGATAAATGGTAAACCTTGAATCTTCATCTGAACTTGGTGAATCACTTTCACATTTGCAGACCCGCCTCGCAGAGGGGGTTGTGACTTCATCGTAGCTTTCCATGACTGTGAAGAGCAATGGAGGAAGACATGCTATTTATACTCTGGTCACCATGTTGGACAGCGGTTGATAAAACACTTGCGCCTCGTGAACAATAAGGCAATAGGCTGTTGTTTTTTCTGGAATAACTGTAGATGTTTCAAATTCTAGTCTGATATCAATAGTTGTTTCCTTCATCGACTCCTCCAAATACGAACAGTCCATCACCACCAGAGGCGCCTTGGACTTGAAGTCTTGTGGTGATAATAGCGGACATGCCTCTTTCTGATAATAGGATGACCGAAAGTTTACAAACATGTCATAAAGCTTACCATATTTGTTCTTGTTAAAGTTTAAATCCATTCCCTCATAGGGAAAGGTAACACCGTTCAAAAAAAGTCGTATATTTCGTAATTGGATGTGGTCAAATTTTGATGCATCTTTATTCTGTTGATATTTGCGATCTGTTTGAAATCCAACCAGGACATAGAGGGGACGCTCTGTATACCGTGAGGTTTTTATAGACCAAGTATGTGTATCGGAGAGTGGTAACACCGGGTATTCATGCAGCTCCCAGCTTCTAAATTGAATGGGTAAAGCTGTATCCTTCTCCACAATCTTGAGCAGACTCAATTTTTTCTGATCTGATAGAGTAACGTGCGGTACTTTCCATAGAATTCGTTGCAGTAGAATTTTTGTATCTATTGGCGCTGTATCAGCTCCCTTTAGCGCATTATAATCACTCCTGTCTCGTACAAGAATCAGATCCTGTCTTGCGTTCACAACAATGCGCTTATGATCCTCTGCAAAGCCTAGTATTAATTTTAGAGGTAAATGTCCAGTAAATGTACCATCATCGTTAATCATCCAGTCGTTGGTTGAGTTGGGACACCAACCAGCCATACAAAAAGCTTTACTCTCTTCGCTTCCATACGAGGGATAAAGTTTCATGACACTTGTTATGCCAACATTTCGAGTAGTATCCACTTCAATACCGTTGATCACGTAGCGAACCTCAGAAAACAAAAAGGCCAAAGCATTGTTGGCCAACTTTGACGTTGTTGGAATGGTACCATCCAATTTGGTGAGTTGCCCTTCAATCTGGATGTAACTTTCATGTGGAAGCGTGTAGATATCTTGTTGGTTAATAGTAATGCGAATCTCATCATTATTATTTAGTCCCTGAGTATACGGTTGGTAGGAATGGTGTTCAATTCTTACAATACCCTCCTGTACTTCGACAGGGTTTGTCACGTCTAGAATCGAATTCATGACGTAAGGTGTAACCAAGTTGTTGTAGGATCTGCTTGTTGACACGTGTTAACCTGTACACGTGTTGAGCACAACTAACGCCTGTTCTTGACAGCGTTGCCGCTTTATACACTTGTTTCATGCTGGCTTCAGATACAGTTTGTAGGTCACAGGTGTATGAGGGTCTAACCGAATGAGACGTTGGTTTCTATTCACCAGTCTTAAGGTAATATTCCTGATGTTGGTCACACTCACAGGATGATAGAGCACCACCGACGGGTTTTCGCGGATGATGTAACCACCAGGTGAAGTAACAATAAAATCATAAAGCGAATGCGAGGGATCTTGATTGGTGTAGACGTCTGTAATAATATTACACGTGACAGATACGTGATGATCTTCAATTATTTTCACTGGTTGGTCAGACTTGTGTATCACGTTTGGTACTAACACTTGTGGTGAATAGCCTAACAATGGCCCAATCGAATCTGGTTGAGATTTAAAATCAATCCTAAAAGAAGAAAGAATACTGCAGCGATGTGTCACGTTGTTGGCTATGAGTTCAAACTTGCGTGTCCCGTCAAGAAATGATTTTAGACTAAATTCCTTGGTGAGAGTTGTGTAGATGTGATCGTGAATATCATCTACGGTGTAGCTGCCAGATGGTAGAGTTAACACATAGTCATCGTAGTAGAACTTATCATTGACGTCTTCAATTATGTTGCAGATTCTATTATAGCCTTCAAACGAAACAAGTCCCAGCACGTAGGGTCGTCGTCCCAATTCAATAGGAGGATAAAAGTCAACAGTTACTTCCTCACCTTGTCCGTGCACTGTAAACGTTCTACTTTCTGTTGTCATAATGACAACGTCACTCGCCATGCTCGGTCTTATATAGAAAAGTCAAACATAGACGACCGCACTGTTGCGTGTTAAAATTTTGCACTCGTTTCACATTATAGTGTATTGTTGCACTGCTTCCAAAATAGCGAACAAGCTCTGTCGGAGGAGGAAGGTTTCCAAAACTGTCAAAGTACCACACGGTTCGCCCATGCTTTATGTAGGCCACATAATGCGTTCCCGGTCCATGACTGTCATCCAAATTAACAACTGCACTTTCATGGCTCCGTGGTCGAGACGGTAGTTGGTTGCGCATAAACACACCTCGAAAGTGGGAGATCTTTAGCTGTTTTGCCTATCTTAAAACTTCCTCATGCGTCATGGCTCGTCGTGGCAGTGCATCGATTAACCGTTTTTTGGCGACATGTAAATGCCGAGTCCTTTCTTGTAGGGTGCTAGCTTCATGTTCACACCTTTACCGCGCAGAGCTATGGCCTCCATAGTTTTATTATGCCTTTCACTTTCCTTCAACTGTTGCTTCGCCTCCTCAACAGCTTTCACCGTTCGTGCTACCGCACTTGCTCCTCCAAGAAGTGAACCCAGGGCTGCTAGTCCAGCAAACAGTGCAGGTAAAAAACCACCACGTTTCGGCACAGGAATAACTCGGGCACGTTTTCTAAAACGTAGTTTACTTTTGGGATTCGCATGCAATCGTGCTGCTCGGAGTGCTTTCTTAATAGCCAACTCACTATTTGTTTCTCCGCGCGAAGCTTGACGTGCCGCATGAAGAATAGCTTTAAAGCCTCCCTTTCTTGACAACTTCTTCCTCTTCTTCACCACATATCTCTGTTTCACCATCGCGACCAAAGAACAAGACAACCTCACACCGCAAAGTATAGAACACAACTAACACTCCTCAGGAAGGGAACCTATAATTATTTATTCAATGGTGGCTGTATATTCAAGTTCTATATACAGAGGAAAATCGTTCATCGTTTTCCCCGCCTCTTTTTCTTCAGACGAGAGTTTCAAATGAAAGAATAATTTGTCTCCGGCTTTCACCGGTTGATCAATAAGTGGTTGAACACTACCGTTTAATCGTACCTCTAAATGTTTCAAATCTGGTGCATACTCAATTACACGAATGGCACCATCATACATTAAACGGTAATTGTCATACCCCGAACGTAGTATGTAGGCGAGGTTATTGGGATCTTTTACCGGTTGTTGGTTTACAATGTGAAGCAGAAATATAGAGGGTATTGATTTAATAAAAAGCGATAACCGTTGTTCCAAAAATCGTTTGGTCGTCACGTCGTGAGGTTGCACAGGATCAGCAACTTCGGCTATTCGTCTTCGCTTCATCTGTAGAGCGTTCTCCTTAATTTCCCACACCTTTTCCATTTCAGAGTTTAAAAACCGTTTTGTACAAACATCCTGATCATCTTCAGGATCGGCCACATGCACAAGGCGTGCATTATTTGCTGTATAGCCCTTTGCAGTTAGGGTGGGCACAATACTGAGCACCTGTTTCACCTTGTTATCTACATAGTCCTTTCTAGCAGCGTCCGTGTTGTTTGTTGGAAGAGCCAGCTGAGTGATTCGACGTTGGTGTACGTCATAGTCCTTTGCTTCTGTTAACACCACAGCATTGGTTAACATATAGGCTTTGGTGCACACATCTTGATCGTTCACAGGATCTGCAACGCCCGTAATACGTTTATTCTGAGCCTCATATTCTCCTTTGATACGTCGTAAGCGGAAATAATCTACATACTTTTTTGAACATGCGTCCGAGGGTAATACAGGTTCTGTTATATTGGTCAATCGCTTTCCATTAAAGTCGTAATTGCCATCTGTTGTGCGTGGCAATACATTAGCATCAACATATCGTTTAGTTGCCGGATCTGTATCATGTTTTGGATCGTTTGTCAAAGCAAATCGTTCATTTGTTTTAAGAGTTCTTCCAAAGGCGTCCATGGTTACACTGGAACTGAAACACCCGCTTGCCTCATGTATATAGAGACCAGCTCTTCCCCTTTCACATTTAGTTGATATGCAGATTATTAAGCAACAACATTCACTTCCGGTGGGAGACTTGGTTTCAAACCTCTTCTCAACATCGTCCGAACAACGTCATGGATCACTCTTCCCATCCTCCATTCGCTGTCTCATCGCCGGTCCGTCAGGATGTGGAAAAACCAATCTTCTGCTTACCCTCATCACCTCCTTAAACGGAGTGCGCTTTCAAAATATCTATATCTTTGCCAAATCGCTGTATCAACCGCTGTATGTGTTCTTGGAACAGGTCATGTCAGGTCTGCGCAACATGGGCTACTTCACATTCGCAGCACACGAAGATGTCATTTCTCCAGACAATGTTCGCCCCCATTCGCTTATGATTTTTGACGATGTGGCCACAGAACGACAGGGTATTATTCAGGCTTACTTTAGCATGGGACGTCATAAATATATTGATTGTTTTTATCTCGCTCAAACCTATTCGCGAATACCAAAACAGTTAATTCGTGACAATGCCAACGTGATTGTTCTCTTCCGACAGGATGAGCGCCACATGCATCACGTCTACGATGATCACGTGAATCCAGACATGACCTTTCAAGCCTTTACACAGTTGTGTGCCATGTGTTGGAACGCTCATCACCACAGTTGTCTTGTTATTGATAAGAAGAGCAACATCAACAATGGACGCTACCGCATGGGATTTGATCATTTCATTCGTATTTAAGTAGCTGCATTGCTTTTCTGAACATCATTTGTTCAGGTGTCATGGAGACAACAGGGAGTCAATTAAAAAAGCACATAATCCGTGCACGAAATAGCATTCGACAAAAGTTTCGCTATCTAAAACGTGCACATGCCGACAGTGACCTGTTTGTCGAAAAACATTTGAAGTCACCTCTGGAAGCTGTGTTGAAAGGAACATCAAAGCCTATTAAACGCTCAAAAGAAACACAAACAATTGAAGAGGAGGAAGAAAATGATGAAGAACCTGACGATGTTTTTTCTCCATTGCTTCCGTCTTCTAGCTCCAAAGAATCACCGCTGCCCCAGTTTTTGAAAACATCAATAATTGCTGAAACACCCACTAGACCCAAAGAAAAGCAGCCTACTCTTAAAGAAATATTAAATACGCCCGAACAATATGTGCGGTTAAAATCCATTTTACTACAAAATTATGGTGCGTTGGTTACTCCCTTCCTTGAAGATCTTTTTACTAAGAAAACTGATACTACCTATGGTGTTCGCTATGAAAACAATAGATTTCGAATTGGCGATTCACCAATCAAGATAAGTGACAATGTTTTGATTGTTAAAACAGTTCGTTACAAATTGACGCCAGGTCTTTCAGAACTTTTATTTTCACGTACACCTTCTACCGAGGACTATGATAAAGAAGATCTTGAAAAGTATAAAAACATCTTGATGGCTACAAATGGTTTTAGACGTAATTATAAACATTCTGAAGCAGTAAATGCTAATAAGAGCTTCAAATATAAAACCATCATATCAAAATTGTTTCCCACCTATGCAAGTGTTCGCCGTGCAAATTCAGCGTCCGGTATCACATTTAATACTTTGAAACCTTTCATCGATTTCGCCTATTGGAACAATCCAAATAAGTTGGTTAAACGTCTGCAACTGTTGCGTGCATCAGAACAGGCTGGTCATACCGGACACGAGGCGGAAGTTTTAGAAATAGAAGAGGAGCTTCGTCATGCTGGCATTATTGTCTAATGAGTCAACGTGTTCATACACCCTCGCCTGTTAAGGCTGCCATTGCTCGCGAGTTGCATAGACCAGCTCGTCGTCTCTACCATCGTCGTCATGTCATCACACGGGGCGTTGACGATCTTTGGCAAGCTGATCTGGTTGAAATGATTCCCTATGCCAAAGCTAACAACGGGGTCAACTATCTGCTCACCGTCATCGACGTTTATTCCAAAATGGCCTTTGTTGAACCTGTTTGGAATAAATCTGCACAACTAGTCACCGCTGCATTCAAGACCATCATTCAGCGGTCAAGACGACAACCTCGTTTGCTTCAAACAGATCAAGGCAAAGAATTTTTCAACAAGACTTTTTCCGCTTATCTCAAATCACTTGACATCCATCACTATTCCACTTTTAGCAATCTAAAGGCAAGTGTTGTAGAACGTTTCAACCGCACACTCAAGACGCGCATGTGGGAACAATTTACAGCAAGAGGATCCTATCGCTGGCTTGAACTTGTACGCGACCTGGTGACACGTTACAACAACACTAAACATAGAACTATCAGAATGAAACCACGCCTTGTAACCAAGAACATTGCGCAATTGGATCGCATTCATCACAAAATCAAAACGGCAGATCCGCGACGTCATCGATTACGTATTGGTGATTATGTGCGCATCAGTAAACATAAAACAATCTTCGCCAAAGGATACACACCAAACTGGAGCACAGAAATATTTCGTATTCGCAAGGTAAAACTTTCTAATCCAGTTGTTTATTTACTTGATGACCTCAACAAGCAGCCAATCCAAGGAGGATTCTACATGGAGGAACTGCAAAGGACGCAATATCCCAAGCATTATCTTGTTGAAAAAATTGTACAAAAACGTGGCAATAAACTTTTTGTTAAGTGGCTAGGTTTTAATGCCACATATAATTCATGGATTAATAAATCAGATCTGGTGTACGCCTTCTTGTTTTTATTTCATATCAAGCTGGCCGACCCAACATGCTATGCGTTTTGTATCCTCACCCACCCTACCACTTACAGGAAATACTACTCCAGATTCATTGACGTTTGTTTACCATTGAGCACATTCAACAACCAGTTCATTCCCCCTCTCTCAATCCCATTCACTACTCCAGATACCATTGATGTTTGTTTACCATTGAGGGCTTTCAATCCCATTTTGTTTGTCTCTCAGACCCATTCACACCTAACCAACCTACCACGTCAGGTTTCAACAACCACCATCCATCTCCATTCATGTTTTCCCATTAAGAACACTTCCAACCATGACCTACCCCACATCACATAATCTGCTATGACGTCACACACACACACACACACACACACACACTAGTTGACCGTTCAAATCTGACGATTCATTCACCGACAAAGATTCGGAAACCTTCGGCAACACTCGGATCTCATCAAGTACAAAGCAAAGCTATATAGCACGAGACCATAACAGAGAAGGCGCTCAGTCCAACAGAGAGACTGGGTCGAGGAGGGTCTCGTGCAGGTCCTCTTCCATCCTTCCCCCCTCGTCCCCCACCCCACCCTTCCCTCCCCCTCCCCCCCCCTCCCCCACCCCTCCCCTCCACCCACACCCCCTCAAACCGGTTCCTGGACCCTCCAAGGTTTGTTTACCTTCCGGGGTCCAGGCGACCTTGGGGTCAATGACCTACCTCAAGGTCATTGATCATGACCTACCTCAAGGTCATTGACCTTGCCACGCCCCCCTCATTTGCATAAATAACGGTATTTGAAGCAGAACCCTCCTTGCTCCTCTACTATCGTGCCTTTTTCAGAAAAACCCTTCATGTGAGACTACCTACTTGCTGCGTTTTGTAATTGTGACTGTAATAGGTATCAGTATCAGTATAACTATCAGTGTCTCTTATTTTCAAGATCGCGGCTGCGTGCTGTATGCAGTGTGATATTCTTATAAAAATTGCTAGCAAAGTCTCTTATAACGTACTCTACCCTTATAAAGTTTTGTAATAATCTGGCAATTGGATCCAGAATTAATGGGTAGTTTACGTTTTAATAGTACGCACAAGAAACAAGTGGTTAATAAATGCGAGTACGGTACCGGTACTGATATTGTATTTTTTTTCTTATAGGACTAAATAAAATAGTACATTATGCAAGAAGCCTATAATGGCAATAATTTAGACACGAATATGTTTATAAAACGAGCGAAGCGAATTGCATACGACTGTTTTTGTTCGACGATAATTTTATTATAACTTTATTTTATGTTCGAACGTAAATATTCGTAAATATCTGTCGAGATTCCGGCAGTTTCTTTTACTGAACAGAGTGCATGGGACGCAGAGAATACCTTGTATTCGACCATGGCCTCCTCGAATATCCCACTATGACACAAGCCACGCAGGGACAATTAAAATAGGAGGTCGTGGAAAGCGCAGTTGCGATGCTATCCTTACATAATTGGTCAAACAGCTGTATCGTAATGAAAATCTTGGGCACTGATTGGTGGAGAACCTGTATCATAATGAAACTTGAACTATAATGAGCCTGTATAATATCCAGTTTTCTGGTAAATAATATTTATACTTTCGCATGGTCGACCATAAACTTTTATACAGTATAAAACGTATTTACTATAAATTTGTATTTTTGAAATTTTCTCAAAGTTTAGAAGTGTTAAAGGGGAAGAAATGAGATCTGTTACAATGTCAATATAAATAATAATTTTCTTAAAAACTGTAAAATGATGTGTTAAAATGTAATCATACAATCGTATATGATGCTTGATGAATTTCCTCAATACAATATCATTAAAATTGTAACCTAGTCTTATTCCATCAAACTCGTAAAAAAATATCTTTATATCTGATAGTTTAAAAAGAGAATTATGAAAGTGAATTTCTTCTAGCATGCAGGGAATCAACGAGAACAGAGAAGAATAGAGAGGGCAAGGTGTAACAAGTGCCTGTGAGGAGCGTGAAACAGCAAAAAGGCTGCTTCCCTCACCACTATGAGACCAAGCGGCGACGTTCTACCCACATTCTGCATAGTTCGCGTTCAAGTTTATGCTGTAACTGCTAAGATTGCTGTTATATATTAACTTTATGCCACCACTAACTGCTTCATATGTAAGGCTCAAGCCATTGGGCTTGAAGAAAGAGAGAACGGTACCTAAGAAAACAAAGCATCAAGCTCTAAGTGATGTTTTCGCCATTTAGTAATGTTTGACAAAGCATTCCATGGATATTAGGGAGTAGAGTAATACGTGTGTATATATAGGCTATATTCGTGAAATTAAATGTAGTCAACATAAATTACGCAAATGTCTACATGCCTTCGCCTTTCAAGAATAGTTATGTCGATTCAAACAACGAATTTGTTGGTTGTTTCTCAGGCACTTGCCTTTAGCAAGTTCTATAATTAAATGGAAAGGCCTTTGAGGTTTCGTTTATTTCTTATAAAACCTCAGTAAATATTTGATGTATTTGTTCACGTGTTAATGAATCACTTTCAATTTGACAAATTACCCTAAAACACTTGACAAAATCGAAATAAAGGAAATTAATGTTTGTGACACACAGAAATTGCATTTTAAACATAATTATCATAAATGGTTTTCTAATCATATGGAAATCATCTTAAAAACGTCAACAGTATAAATACAACACACGTGGCCATGAACTGTCCCTTTTCATCGTTTACTGGCCCTTAAAGAAGTACGAGCTTGTTATACAGCTGACGAACATATTCTAGACGCTTTGAACTATTAGTGCATCTCGAATTATGATATAACCTAATGTCGTGATATTTCTCAGTCACAGCTCTAATGAAACAATTAAAATGGTTTTCGTCAACGTCAAGTACAAAAAAATAGATCCTGGTTTAAGACATTTCTCTGGCCTACAAACGAGTTGATTACTTGGTTCACCAGCGTATGCTTTCCGTTTGGTTGAGTTATTAAACTAGAGTGCTTCCCCAGCTTCAATAATTTTCGTCTATGCAGAACTGGCACGTTGACATACGCCACTCGTAACAGGCCACACAGGAATTTGCCAATCACTAAAGCAAATTGCAAAATACACAGTGAGCTAACACGGCGGAAAATGGCCAGACTTGGCTTGGGGGTAACGATGGATGCTTCAGCCGCGTGTTGCCTTTGCCCTCTCTTCTCTGTTTTCGTTACATAGAATACAGGCGGGGTGGTGAACATCAACTTTAATTATGTTGTGAGGACGTTGAACAAGTGTACGGCTGTCATGATATTGGAGGAGAGTCCAAGATAAACGAGCTCTTTGTATAGAAAATTTGACCAATTTCATTGTCACAGTTGTACGAATATATTATGGGTGGAATTTACAAGTAACATATATTATTATGCTCACTTCAATTTTTAATCATTGGCAGTTCACTCATCATGGAGGAATCAAGTAAATAAGTTCATGTTAAGTACTGAACCCAACTAGACCATCTTGAGACATTAGTTCATGTTAAGTACTGAACCCAACTAGACCATCTTGATACATTAGTTCATGTTAAGTACTGAACCCAACTAGACCATCTTGAGAAATTAGTTCATGTTAAGTACTGAACCCAACTAGACCATCTTGAGACATTAGTTCATGTTAAGTACTGAACCCAACTAGACCATCTTGAGACATTAGTTCATGTTAATTACTGAACCCAACTACCATCTTGAGACATTAGTTCATGTTAAGTACTGAACCCACCTAGACCATCTTGAGACATTAGTTCATGTTAAGTACTGAACCCAACTACCATCTTGAGACATTAGTTCATGTTAAGTACTGAACCCAACTACCATCCAGATACATTAGTTCATGTTAAGTACTGAACCCAACTACCATCTTGAGACATTAGTGCATGTTAAGTACTGAACCCAACTACCATCTTGAGACATTAGTTCATGTTAAGTACTGAACCCACCTAGACCATCTTGAGACATTAGTTCATGTTAAGTACTGAACCCAACTAGACCATCTTGAGACATTAGTTCATGTTAAGTACTGAACCCAACTACCATCTTGAGACATTAGTTCATGTTAAGTACTGAACCCAACTAGACCATCTTGAGACATTAGTTCATGTTAAGTACTGAACCCAACTAGACCATCTTGATACATTAGTTTATGTTAAGTACTGAACCCAACTACCATCTCGATACATTAGTTCATGTTAAGTACTGAACCCAACTAGACCATCTTACTGAACCCAACTAGACCATCTTGAGACATTAGTTCATGTTAAGTACTGAACCCAACTAGACCATCTTGAGACATTAGTTCATGTTAAGTACTGAACCCAACTAGACCATCTTGAGACATTAGTTCATGTTAAGTACTGAACCCAACTAGACCATCTTGAGACATTAGTTCATGTTAAGTACTGAACTCAACTACCATCTTGAGACATTAGTTCATGTTAAACCGGGTGAGTTAGCCGTGGTGGTTACGGCGTGACTGATGGCAGTCGCTCACATCCGGGAGGCGAGGAGGTTCGAATCCCCCCGCCGGCAACCTTGAAGATGGTCTTCTGTGGTTTCCCATCTTCCTTCCAGGCAAATGCCGGGGTTGGTCCCTAACTATAGGCCACAGCCGCTACCTTCCAACTCCTCGTCCTTACAATCCAACTTCCCTCCTTCCCTCCCCAACGGTACTTGTAGCTCACCCATTGGGTGTCCGTCCCGAAGCAGCTACAAAACTGGCGAGCCGAACATGTCCTCGGACACTCCCGGCACTAAAAGCCATACGCTAAAAAAAAAAAAAAAAAAAAAAAAAAGTTCATGTTAAGTACTGAACCCAACTAGACCATCTTCAGACATTAGTTCATGTTAAGTACTGAACCCAACTAGACCATCTTGAGACATTAGTTCATGTTAAGTACTGAACCCAACTAGACCATCTTGAGACATTAGTTCATGTTAAGTACTGAACCCAACTAGACCATCTTGATACATTAGTTCATGTTAAGTACTGAACCCAACTAGACCATCTTGAGACATTAGTTCATGTTAAGTACTGAACCCAACTAGACCATCTTGATACATTAGTTCATGTTAAGTACTGAACCCAACTAGACCATCTTGAGACATTAGTTCATGTTAAGTACTGAACCCAACTAGACCATCTTGAGACATTAGTTCATGTTAAGTACTGAACCCACCTAGACCATCTTGAGACATTAGTTCATGTTAAGTACTGAACCCAACTAGACCATCTTGAGACATTAGTTCATGTTAAGTACTGAACCCAACTAGACCATCTTGAGACATTAGTTCATGTTAAGTACTGAACCCAACTAGACCATCTTGAGACATTAGTTCATGTTAAGTACTGAACTCAACTACCATCTTGAGACATTAGTTCATGTTAAGTACTGAACCCAACTAGACCATCTTCAGACATTAGTTCATGTTAAGTACTGAACCCAACTAGACCATCTTGATACATTAGTTCATGTTAAGTACTGAACCCAACTAGACCATCTTGAGACATTAGTTCATGTTAAGTACTGAACCCAACTAGACCATCTTGAGACATTAGTTCATGTTAAGTACTGAACCCAACTAGACCATCTTGAGACATTAGTTCATGTTAAGTACTGAACCCAACTAGACCATCTTGAGACATTAGTTCATGTTAAGTACTGAACCCAACTAGACCATCTTGAGTCATTAGTTCATGTTAAGTACTGAACCCAACTAGACCATCTTGAGATATTAGTTCATGTTAAGTACTGAACCCAACTAGACCATCTTGAGACATTAGTTCATGTTAAGTACTGAACCCAACTACCATCTTGAGACATTAGTTCACTTTAGATTTATTGTTGTCTTGTCATTTTGTGCATGTTTGAATTTTGAGAAGTTACAATGAGCCCTGTCTTCGAGTGTACAGTATTTCGGTGGTGTCAGCACATGGCGAAGTTATCAATTTAAGTTTATATTTGGTTCAGCGAGTATATTTAAGGGTTTTTATGGGAGCTGATAACGTATTTATGTTAGGCATTAGTTATATGGTTTATGTTTAATTACCTTTAAAGGGGAGAGTGGATTCTTACTTGTTTGGTTTTGTGACCCTGGTAGTTCGTTTAATTGGCACATTCATGTTTAACGTAGTTT
The DNA here is from genome assembly GCA_946902985.2 of Meconema thalassinum. Taxonomy (NCBI): domain Eukaryota; kingdom Metazoa; phylum Arthropoda; class Insecta; order Orthoptera; family Tettigoniidae; genus Meconema; species Meconema thalassinum. The sequence continues at coordinate 231,571,849 of OX336389.2, read as the reverse complement.
GTTTGAGGGGTCAAATTGCTCTCGTAAATAGTTGGTTGTGTTTGAGTATTGTCAAATAGTTGATTTTTGGGGTTTAGTGTTTGGTTACCTTATTTAGAATTTTTGACCTGATTTTATTCTCGACGTGGCGTTCAGGAATTAGAAGTGATATGTTGTATTATACCAAACGTCAGGTAACGTCCCGAGGAAAATATCCTTCCGCGCATCTCCTTGCTCAGTCCCTAGATTGTCAACCCTCAACCTACTATATACATTTAAAATCGTTTGTTTGCACCTTTTACGTTACTTCTCTCACCTTTTATTACCTTTGAAATACAGTATATTATTGTTGATTCAAGCTTTACAGCTGCAGTTTGGACCCGTTGCCTACTTGAGGAAGCCATGTGAACATTGTGCCTGATTCGCCATAAAATCGCATAACTCATGTGCTCTTTTGGCGCTCAAACAAGGTTTATACACAACAACATGCAGAATAATATCAAATTAGTTGTGAATTACTCTGCCTATCGTTCTAAATACCACTAAAACTTTATTCTCACACACAATTGACCACATGAAAAGCTAAGTTGGTTGCCCTAAGCTCCCAATAACCGTGAAAATTAAAAATGTGTGCATAGGCTATTCTGAATAGTGATATAGCCAGCTTATGGGAACATAGCAACATGTACTCCGCATTCAAGCAGAAAAAGTGGGAACTATTTCTTGGCGGGTTAGCCTCTTCACAGACGAGAACATCAAATGGACCGCTTAGGCCTTGAGGTGCCGAGAAGTACAGAAGAATTGAATTTGTTGATTTAACGCTAGTACATTCATATTGGTACACTCATTGGCTGTTAGTATTGAATATACGCGTTGCGTGATTAGTCACGGGCACCAGATTAGTATTTATCATAATAATTTAGGATGATGCTAAGGGCACGTAACTCTGTTCACATTTTGATGGCCATTCATCCATGAACGGCAACTGACTCAGATCCAGCCTCAAATACGCAGGTATTCGTGATTGTATCATATACTCCTACGCCACACTAGAGAAATAAAAGCAGGGTCCAGTGACCATTCAAATTTATTGTGTATTCCATAATTCTTCTGATGGAAATTCTTTAATGAATCAATTAGAAATCTTGTTCTTTTGATTTTAGTGATTTTCTTGTGCTTTATTTCGGGATTTGTCTTACATGTCCATTCACTTGAAGGTGAAATTTGTTGGTGTTTATCGATTTTATAACTGTACTTTGTATAGTGAACTAAAATGTTGTTGTGCTAAAGTGAACCCGTGTGTGTTGGTTTGGTAATCAGCCCTATGATCTTTTTAAAATTTTCCCAGTATAGTTTATTTAAGTTAAGTAGAGAACTGAGCGCGACTATTGGCTGCCGTTTCTACACGTGAAATTTGAAGGTAGTTTTTCCATAACATATAGGGTAAACGTTGGTTATTTCGTGGTATTCATTTATCTTTTCTTCATGAAGTAACCAACCGTACTAGCAGTGCCAAATTTCTCACATAGATGGCATGACATGTCGTGTTTCTAAATTCACCACGCTAGGCTTTTGTCCTTGAGTGCTGGTTGACTGAGTGAGTCTTTGTGCTTGTTGAGGCGATATCTGTAGTGCATTTATCACAGAGGAATCTGTGTGCTTAATTCACAACAGATAATTGGAGATCTATAAAAGGTAAGAGTCTATGATTTCGAATAACAACCAATTGTACATTACTGGATTTTTTGACATATTTAGATATTTTTTACATTATTTGTTTACACAGTACCACCTTAGCTTTGCCGGCAGAATTTTTACGATTTTATAACTATTTTTACCGCGCTCGGCACCGTTCCTATATGTGAGCCGTTACGTGTCCTTAAAATTAGAAAATTAGTCATTCAATAATCAAATAGAGATAGTAAATTAAAAAGACTTAATTTTGCATTATATACTACAGTAAATTAACATATCACGAATTAACCAATGTATCACGAAATTACCATACCGTGTATTCTTCTTTTCATCAAATGCCTCCTAAATATCATTTTTCTCGCTGCTGATCTGTTGTTACAGCATTTTCATGCGGTTGATCTGTCAATTTCGAGGTAGATATTTCAATAAATGTGTATTTTACGTTTTTGTTGCATTGCTTAAGATATTTATTTGACTATCACAAAGTTATCAAGGTGTTGTCACGATATTGCCAATGATATCACGAAATAACCAACATATTCCTTTAAAGACTCAACTGATTTTAAATCGAAGTCGTGTGCATTTAATTACAGCATTATCCTTGATGCTTTGCGCACCAACATTGTAGCTTCATGAAAAGTAACTCATAAAATTTTGAAATTATTTTCTTACCCCTATAAATGAAATCATCCTAAAATTATCACGAAATTACCCAGGTTTACCCTACATATGGAATTATGCTCAGATATTGCCTCTGAAGTTTATTAATTCATTGAGATGTCACTGCAGAGAATCATTTTGATGCTAAAGGAATTTGAGGAGGATAAATAAAGAGATGTCCGTATCACGCATTCAGTTTTATTTTTACAAAATATTGTATAAATATTCAACAAGTATACACTTAGTCCATATTATTGCATTGCACATTACGTCGATCATCCTGTTGCTAGAAATGGTGTCCAAATATGATCCAAAATAAATGCTTCAGCGTATTACTGCTTTTAGGAATGAATACAACATACTGTATCTAATGGGTAAGGATGAATTCCTAACGCCTAAATATTAAGTAAAGGTATCACCTTCACCTTTCTCTTTTTCTTTATGTGAAAATTTGACGGTAGTTCTTCCACAACCAATGTTTTCAAATGTTCTATGAGGTACATCCCCTCCCTATTGTGGAGTCAGTAGTCACGTGCGCATTTGTAATTGAGGCTAGGATATGGAAGGAGGTGTTCGTGGCCTAAAGTTAGAAAGCAACGCAGAATTTGCCTGGAGTTGAAGTGGGAGACCACGGAAAACTACTTCCAGGATGGCTGAGTTTTATCTCATGAGGCTGAGTGTACCACGTTTCAATCCTCTGATAACAATTACATTTCTTAAGAGAGCCGGGAATCGAACATGGATCTCAGGGGCAACTGTAAAAATGTTAGGCACAACACCACGAAGTGGTCCACCCCTTCCAGCAGTTACAAATTAATGTACTACAGCATATGGAGAACTGTATACATTGAGGGTACTTGGTCGAATTCTGAATACAGTATTAAGATGACCACAGTGTTAGCTGTCGACTTCCATGCCGATGACGATTACTTCAGAGTGGGTGATATGAGGCGACATGAGAGTTCTTCAACATAGTTTATATACGAGGCACGTCCAGAAAGTAAGCTCCGTTTGGTAATAAAATTAAATGGTGTACAGATACAGGAAAAATATTTATTGCACAACATTCTACACCTCTTCAACTACTTTTCCACATAACTGCCAAACTTTTGCAGGCATTTGTCATAGCGTGGCACAAGTTTTTGGATACCTTCTTCATAGAAGTTTGCCGCCGACCCATAAACGAGAGTGAAGACGCCCCTGTAGGATATCCCACCATTCGGCCACCACTGTTAGGCAAATTGTGTATGTGGTCAGGAGAACTCCTAAACATACGCAGTTCTCCTGGTAAGCACGCAATTTGCCTAACAGTAGTAGCCGAACGGTAGGATATCTTACAGGGGAGTCTTCACTCTCGTTTACGGGTCGGCGGCAAACTCCTATGAAGAAGGTATCCAAAAACTTGTGCCACGCTATGACAAATATCTGCAAAGTTTGGCAGTTATGTGGAAAAGTAGTTGAAGAGGTGTAGAATGTTGTGCAATAAATATTTTTCCTGTATCTGTACACAATTTAATTTTATTACCAAACGGAGCTTACTTTCTGGACGTGCTTCGTATAATTCCCGTTAATAGATCTTTCCAGGACGGAATTTTGTCACATGAGTCGCGCTCTGTTCACTACTTAACTTAAATAAAATGTCCTGGGAAAATTTTCAAAAGATCATACGGCTGATTACCAAGTCAACACACACGGGTTAACTTTAGCACAACAACATTTTAGTTCACAATACAAGGTGCAGTTATAACATAGATAAACACCAATAAATTTCACCTTCACTTGAATGGACATGTAAAACAATTCCAGAAATAAAACACAAGAAAATCACTAAAATCAAAAGAACCAGATTTCTAATTGATTCATTAAAGAATTTCCATCAGAAGAATTATGGAATACACAATAAATTTGAATGGCCACTGGACCCTGCTTTTATTTCTCTAGTGTGGCGTAGGAGTATATGATACAATCACGAATACCTGCGCATTTGAGGCTGGATCTGAGTCAGTTGCCGTTTATGGATGAATGGCCATCAAAATGTGAAATGAGTTACGTGCCCTTAGCATCATGATAAATTATTATGATAAATACTAATATGGTGCCCGTGAGTACTCACACAACGAGTATATTCAATACTAACAGCCAATGAGTGTACCAATATGAATGTACTAGCGTTAAATCAACAAATTCAATTCTTCTGTACTTCTCGGCACCTCAAGGCCTAAGCGGTCCATTTGATGTTCTTGTCTGTGAAGAGGCTAACCCGCCAAGAAATAGTTCCCACTTTTTCTGCTTGAATGCGGAGTACATGTTGCTATGTTCCCTTAAGCTGGCTGTATCACTATTCAGAATAGCCTTTGAACGCATTTTTAATTTTCACGGTAATTGGGAGCTTTGGGCAACCAACTTTGCTTTTCATGCGGTGAATTGTGTGTGATAATATAGTTTTAGTGGTATTTAGAACGATAGGCAGAGTAATTCAGAACTAAGTTGATATTATTCTGCATGTTGTTGTGTATAAACCTTGTTTGAGCCCCAAAAGAGCACATGAGTTATTCGATTTTATGGCGAATCAGGCTCAAGGTTCACATGGCTTCCTCAAGTAGACAACGTGTCAAAACCGCAGCTGCAAAGCTTGAATCAACAATAAAATACTTCAAAGTTAATACAACCGAGGAGAAGTAGAGTAAAAGGTGCAAACAAACGATTTTAAATGTATATAGTAGGTTGAGGGTTGACAATCTAGAGTTTCCACGCAGAAAACACAAGTAGGAACTGAGCAAGGAGATGCGCGGTGGGATATTTTCCTCGGGACATGACCTGACATTTGGTATAATACAACTTATCACTTCTAATTCCTGAATGCCACGTCGAGAATAAAATCAGCTGAAAAGTTCAAAATAAGATAATTAAGCACTAACACCCTAAAAATCAACTATATGACAATATTCAAACACAACTAACTATTTACAAGAGCCATTTGACCCCTCAAAAAAACGTTATAAATGAATATGACAATTAAATAAACTACCAGGATCACAAAACCAAACAAGTAACAATCCACTCTCCCCTTAAAGTTAATTAAACATAAACCTTATAACCAATGCCTAACATAAATACATCATCAGCTCGCATAACAACCCATAAATATACTCGCTGAACCAAATATAAACTTAAATGGATAACATCAGCATATGCTGACACCAACGAAATACTGTACACTCGAAGACAGGGCTCATTGTAACTTCTCAAAATTCAAACATGCACAAAATGACAAGACAACAATAAATCTAAAGTGAACTAATGTCTCAAGATGGTAGTTGGGTTCAGTACTTAACATGAACTAATGTCTCAAGATGGTAGTTGGGTTCAGTACTTAACATGAACTAATGTCTCAAGATGGTCTAGTTGGGTTCAGTACTTAACATGAACTAATGTCTCAAGATGGTCTAGTTGGGTTCAGTACTTAACATGAACTAATGTCTCAAGATGGTCTAGTTGGGTTCAGTACTTAGCATGAACTAATGTCTCAAGATGGTCTAGTTGGGTTCAGTACTTAACATGAACTAATGTCTCAAGATGGTAGTTGGGTTCAGTACTTAACATGAACTAATGTATCAAGATGGTCTAGTTGGGTTCAGTACTTAACATGAACTAATGTCTCAAGATGGTCTAGTTGGGTTCAGTACTTAACATGAACTAATGTCTCAAGATGGTCTAGTTGGGTTCAGTACTTAACATGAACTAATGTCTCAAGATGGTAGTTGGGTTCAGTACTTAACATGAACTAATGTCTCAAGATGGTCTAGTTGGGTTCAGTACTTAACATGAACTAATGTCTCAAGATGGTCTAGTTGGGTTCAGTACTTAACATGAACTAATGTCTCAAGATGGTCTAGTTGGGTTCAGTACTTAACATGAACTAATGTATCAAGATGGTATAGTTGGGTTCAGTACTTAACATGAACTAATGTCTCAAGATGGTAGTTGGGTTCAGTACTTAACACGAACTAATGTCTCAAAATGGTAGTTGGGTTCAGTACTTAACATGAACTAATGTCTCAAGATGGTAGTTGGGTTCAGTACTTAACATGAACTAACGTCTCAAGATGGTCTAGTTGGGTTCAGTACTTAACATGAACTAATGTCTCAAGATGGTAGTTGGGTTCAGTACTTAACATGAACTAATGTCTCAAGATGGTCTAGTTGGGTTCAGTATTTAACAAGAACTAATGTCTCAAGATGGTCTAGTTGGGTTCAGTACTTAACATGAACTAATGTCTCAAGATGGTCTAGTTGGGTTCAGTACTTAACATGAACTAATGTATCAAGATGGTCTAGTTGGGTTCAGTACTTAACATGAACTAATGTCTCAAGATGGTAGTTGGGTTCAGTACTTAACACGAACTAATGTCTCAAGATGGTCTAGGTGGGTTCAGTACTTAACATGAACCAATGTCTCAAGATGGTACTTGGGTTCAGTACTTAACATGAACTAATGTCTCAAGATGGTCTAGTTGGGTTCAGTACTTAACATGAACTAATGTCTCAAGATGGTAGTTGGGTTCAGTACTTAACATGAACTAATGTCTCAAGATGGTCTAGTTGGGTTCAGTACTTAACATGAACTAATGTCTCAAGATGGTCTAGTTGGGTTCAGTACTTAACATGAACTAATGTCTCAAGATGGTAGTTGGGTTCAGTACTTAACATGAACTAATGTCTCAAGATGGTAGTTGGGTTCAGTACTTAACATGAACTAATGTCTCAAGATGGTCTAGTTGGGTTCAGTACTTAACATGAACTAATGTCTCAAGATGGTCTAGTTGGGTTCAGTACTTAACATGAACTAATGTATCAAGATGGTCTAGTTGGGTTCAGTACTTAACATGAACTAATGTGTCAAGATGGTAGTTGGGTTCAGTACTTAACACGAACTAATGTCTCAAGATGGTCTAGGTGGGTTCAGTACTTAACATGAACTAATGTCTCAAGATGGTAGTTGGGTTCAGTACTTAACATGAACTAATGTCTCAAGATGGTCTAGTTGGGTTCAGTACTTAACATGAACTAATGTATCTGGATGGTAGTTGGGTTCAGTACTTAACATGAACTAATGTCTCAAGATGGTAGTTGGGTTCAGTACTTAACATGAACTAATGTCTCAAGATGGTCTAGTTGGGTTCAGTACTTAACATGAACTAATGTCTCAAGATGGTAGTTGGGTTCAGTACTTAACATGAACTAATGTCTCAAGATGGTCTAGTTGGGTTCAGTACTTAACATGAACTAATGTCTCAAGATGGTCTAGTTGGGTTCAGTACTTAACATGAACTAATGTATCAAGATGGTCTAGTTGGGTTCAGTACTTAACTTGAACTAATGTCTCAAGATGGTCTAGTTGGGTTCAGTACTTAACATGAACTAATGTCTCAAGATGGTAGTTGGGTTCAGTACTTAACATGAACTAATGTCTCAAGATGGTAGTTGGGTTCAGTACTTAACATGAACTAATGTCTCAAGATGGTAGTTGGGTTCAGTACTTAACATGAACTAATGTCTCAAGATGGTCTAGTTGGGTTCAGTACTTAACATGAACTAATGTCTCAAGATGGTCTAGTTGGGTTCAGTACTTAACATGAACTAATGTCTCAAGATGGTAGTTGGGTTCAGTACTTAACATGAACTAATGTCTCAAGATGGTCTAGTTGGGTTCAGTACTTAACATGAACTAATGTCTCAAGATGGTAGTTGGGTTCAGTACTTAACATGAACTAATGTCTCAAGATGGTCTAGTTGGGTTCAGTACTTAACATGAACTAATGTCTCAAGATGGTCTAGTTGGGTTCAGTACTTAACATGAACTAATGTCTCAAGATGGTCTAGTTGGGTTCAGTACTTAACATTAACTAATGTCTCAAGATGGTAGTTGGGTTCAGTACTTAACATGAACTAATGTCTCAAGATGGTCTAGTTGGGTTCAGTACTTAACATGAACTAATGTCTCAAGATGGTCTAGTTGGGTTCAGTACTTAACATGAACTAATGTCTCAAGATGGTAGTTGGGTTCAGTACTTAACATGAACTAATGTCTCAAGATGGTAGTTGGGTTCAGTACTTAACATGAACTAATGTCTCAAGATGGTAGGTGGGTTCAGTACTTAACATGAACTAATGTCTCAAGATGGTAGGTGGGTTCAGTACTTAACATGAACTAATGTATCTGGATGGTCTAGTTGGGTTCAGTACTTAACATGAACTAATGTATCTGGATGGTAGTTGGGTTCAGTACTTAACATGAACTAATGTATCTGGATGGTCTAGTTGGGTTCAGTACTTAACATGAACTAATGTATCTGGATGGTCTAGGTGGGTTCAGTACTTAACATGAACTAATGTATCTGGATGGTAGTTGGGTTCAGTACTTAACATGAACTAATGTCTCAAGATGGTAGTTGGGTTCAGTACTTAACATGAACTAATGTATCTGGATGGTAGTTGGGTTCAGTACTTAACATGAACTAATTTACTTGATTCCTCCATGATGAGTGAACTGGTAATGATTAAAAATTGACGTAAGCATAATAATATATGTTAAGTTATATGTATCGTCCACCCATAATATATTCGTACAACTGTGACTTTGAAATTTTTCAAGCTTGCTTTACAAAGAGCTCCTTTATCCAGGACTATCCTCAAATATCACGACAGCCGTACACTTGTTCAACGTCCTCACAACATAATACAAGTTGATGATCATCACCCCACCTGTATTCTATGTAACGAAAACAGAGAAGAGAGGGCAAAGGCTACACGCGGCTGAAGCATCCATCGTTACCGCCAAGCCAAGTGTGGCCATTTCCCACCGTGTTAACTCACTGTGTATTTTGCAATTTGCTTTAGTGATTGACAATTCCTGTGTGGGCTGTGTTGAGTGTTAACGTGCCAGTTCTGCATAGACGAAAATTATTCAAGCTGGGGAAGCACTCATGTTTAATAACTAAACCAAACGGAAAGCCAACGCTGGTGAACCAAGTGATCAACTCGTGTGTGAGCCGGAGAAATGTCTTTAACCATGATCTTTTTCTTGTACTTGACGTTGACGAAAACCATTTTAATTGTTTAATCAGGAAATATCTCAACATTAGTTTATATCATAATTCAAGATGCACTAATAGCGCAATGCGTCAAAAATATGTTCGGCAGCTGTATGACAAGCTCGTACTTCATTACAGGCCACTAAACGATAAAAAGGGACAGTTCATGGCCACGTGTGATGTATTTATACTGTCGACGTTTTTCAGATGATTTACATATGATTAGAAAACCATTCAAGATATGTTTAAAATGCAATTTCTGAGAGTCACAAGAATTAATTTCTTTTATTTCGATTTTGTCAAGTGTTTTCGGATAGGGTCTATTAGGGTATTTTTTCAAATTAAAAGTGATTCGGTAACACGAGAACAAATACATCAAATATTTACTGGGGCTTTGTAAGAAATAAACAAAATCTCAATGGCATTTCCATTTAATTATAGAACTTGTTAAAGGCAAGACGTGCCTGAGAATCAACCGACAAATTCGTTGTTTAAATCAGCATGACTATTCTTGAAAGGCGAACGCATGCAGACATTTGCGTAATTTATGTTGACTACATTTCATATTCAAATATATGGATACATACATATATATATTCACGTATTACTCTACTCCCTAATATCCATGGAATGCTATGTCAAACATTACTAAATGGAAAATACATCACTTAGAGTTTCATGCTTTGTTTCCTTAGGTACCGTTCTCTCTTTCTTCAAGCCCAATGGCTTGAGCCTTACATATAAAGCAGTCAGTGGTGGCTATAAAGTTAATAGCAATCTTAGCAGTTACAGCATTAACTTGATCGCGAACTACGCAAAATGTGGCTAGAACTTCGCTGCTTGGTCTCATAGTGATGAGGGAAGCAGCTTCTCGTGGCTTCACGCGCCTCACAGGCAGTCGGTACATCTCGCCCTCTCTATTCTTCTCTGAGTAGTAGGGCTAAGCCGGTCCTGGATAGATTTCAAGGTCATCCATGGTTTCTCGTGGTCACGTGCCCCCCCAGGCGTTCCCTGGGGGGGCTTGGCGGAGGGGGGGAGGAGGGGGGAGGGGAGGGGGAGGGGAGGGGGGGAGGGGAGGGGAAGGTCTGGCTTGGAAGCAGACCCAGTTGTTAGCCGACCTGTGTTGGCCAGCCAACTGACTGAGCTTTCTGGTGTGCATTGCCTATATAGCTTGTGGATGGAAGTGGGGGAGGGGACTGGTTCGGGCGACTGTCGAAGGTAGCCGAATGTGGCCGAGTGTAACTTAGAGTAGTAGAACAATGCGATGGCCGGGGCTGTAGGTATCAATTAATAAAGACCTAATAATAATAAATATTCCATTAAGCATGGTTACGAATATGAATAATATGAAATACTAAATGTCCCCTAGAGATCTATGTATGGTAAAAATGTAGAGGTATATGGACTGTTGTTAACCCATGACGAGCTGTCGTGTGAGGGATTCGAACCCTCGCTTCCTGTTGAGGAAATTCGAACTTAAGTCGAACGCCTTAGACCGCTCGGCTCGGGCGACTGTCGAAAGTAGCCGAATGTGACCGAGTGTAACTTAGAGTAGTAGAACAATGCGATGGCCGGGGCTGTAGGTATCAATCAATAAAGACCTAATAATAATAAATATCTCAATGGTTGTGAGCCCTGGGGGCGAGCGGCTATTTTTGGGTGCTGTTTGTGGGTCCCTGTGCGAACGGAATACTTTTGAACACTGTTTGTGAGACCCTGATATAATAACGTGCGAGAAGCTACCCATTCTCAATGGTTGTGAGCCCTGGGGCGAGCGGCTATTTTTGGGTGCTGTTTGTGGGTCCCTGTGCGAACGGAATACTTTTGAACACTGTTTGTGAGACCCTGATATAATAACGTGCGAGAAGCTACCCATTCTCAATGGTTGTGAGCCCTGGGGCGAGCGGCTATTTTTGGGTGCTGTTTGTGGGTCCCTGTGCGAACGGAATACTTTTGAACACTGTTTGTGAGACCCTGATATAATAACGTGCGAGAAGCTACCCATTCTCAATGGTTGTGAGCCCTGGGGGCGAGCGGCTATTTTTGGGTGCTGTTTGTGGGTCCCTGTGCGAACGGAATACTTTTGAACACTGTTTGTGAGACCCTGATATAATAACGTGCGAGAAGCTACCCATTCTCAATGGTTGTGAGCCCTGGGGCGAGCGGCTATTTTTGGGTGCTGTTTGTGGGTCCCTGTGCGAACGGAATACTTTTGAACACTGTTTGTGAGACCCTGATATAATAACGTGCGAGAAGCTACCCATTCTCAATGGTTGTGAGCCCTGGGGCGAGTGGCTATTTTTCGGTGCTGTTTGTGGGTCCCTGTGCGAACGGAGTACTTGTGAAACCCCTGGAGCGAGCGGTTACTCGTTGTAGCTGGATGTGAACTCCTGTGACATCTCAGTGCGAAAATAATTCATCATCTTCTTTTAGTAACTAGAGCCTCGTTACTAAATATGGTCACCACGCCCTACGCATTAGCCTCTATATATGTAACAAGTGAATCCACTTGGAGCTGTTCAGTTGCTAGTGTGGTGTACTGCTATGCGTTTGGTGAGTACTATAGTTAACCAATCTATAACTTTTAGACATCACTTTTCTAACCCAAGTCATTGGATATATATATGCAACAAAACACAGTCATCGCAGTCAAATATATAACAAAACATATAATGAATGAGGCATTTTGATCATCAACCCCGTATACTGGAGATGTGTTGTATTATTATCATAGGGAGTGTGATACAACGCGGTTATTAGTTCCATGTATGTTAACGTGGTTAATCATCTGTGTTCGGTTATACTATGGATAACATGGTCATCAACCCCGTATACTGGAGATGTGTTGTATTATTATCATAGGGAGTGTGATACAACGCGGTTATTAGTTCCATATATGTTAACGCGGTTAATCATCTGTGTTCGGTTATACTATGGATAACTTGGTCATCAACCCCGTATACTGGAGATGTGTTGTATTATTATCATAGGGAGTGTGATACAACGCGGTTATTAGTTCCATGTATGTTAACGCGGTTAATCATCTGTGTTCGGTTATACTATGGATAACTTGGTCATCAACCCCGTATACTGGCGATGCGTGTTGTATTATTATCATAGGGAAGTGTGATACAACGCGGTTATTAGTTCCATGTATGTTAACGCGGTTAATCATCTGTGTTCGGTTATACTATGGATAACTTGGTCATCAACCCCGTATACTGGAGATGTGTTGTATTATTATCATAGGGAGTGTGATACAACGCGGTTATTAGTTCCATGTATGTTAACGCGGTTAATCATCTGTGTTCGGTTATACTATGGATAACTTGGTCATCAACCCCGTATACTGGAGATGTGTTGTATTATTATCATAGGGAGTGTGATACAACGCGGTTATTAGTTCCATGTATATTAACGCGGTTAATCATCTGTGTTCGGTTATACTATGGATAACTTGGTCATCAACCCCGTATACTGGAGATGCGTGTTGTATTATTATCATAGGGAAGTGTGATACAACGCGGTTATTAGTTCCATGTATGTTAACGCGGTTAATCATCTGTGTTCGGTTATACTATGGATAACTTGGTCATCAACCCCGTATACTGGAGATGTGTGTTGTATAATCATCAATTACACGGCCGAACTCCTCCTGGGTTCTTTGACATGTCGACATTGAATGACATGCGTGTCGTAATTTTTTGCCTTTCAAAAATCACTTACCACGGCTAAGAGCTAACCTGCAAGCTTGGGGTTGATAGTCCGACACAATAACCACTCACGCACCGTGGCAAGCTATCAATCAATCAATAATTATCTCATAATAATAATAATAATAATAAATATTCCATTTAGCAACTATACGACCGAACTCCCCGCCTGTGACATCATCCACGGTCTCAGGACGTGGCGGTCATCTTGCACATTAGTCACTGCTCCAGCTCTGACTGTCCCTCCATAAGAATAACAGAGAGTAGTTGCGCGAGGCGGCCATCTTACACATTAGCTCCTGCGATAGCTTCGGTCTATTATACTTACCATCTAAACATCTAGTAAGGAAATAGCAATGTTTGATGATTATATAGGACTTGAAAATAAATAAAACAAAAGGACAATACATACTATTTCTTTATTTACAATATTTGACATACACATAGACATGTTTTGATTCACAGATAATAGCGAACACACATGAAGAACAAAACTGTATTGGTTTACTCATTAAGGGCGTAATGGCCCCATGGTAAGCTTGTGAGGTGATCATTTACCCATGAACGTTTATCATCAAACAAAAGCAACGAGCGTCGCATTTGCTCGACAAGAAACACTTTATGGGTACGGGACGTTAGACGTGCCTGTTTCGCATACTGTTCAGTGGGATTATATAATGCCTCACGATAACGAGCCATGCATAACGTTCGGATGACACTAGAGCGGACCCCCTTGGCTCGACTGACATGTCTTGAACTGTCGCAAGTATAGCAGTACATTTTTGATGCAAGACCTAAAAATTCTGTCATCACATCGACGCCACATTCATCTTTCATGAGCCCCATAACTTTATTGTTTTGAGGTAACAAGCCAAAGATGTTACCATCAGGAAAAGAGGACGTATCGAAATGCTCAGGATGGTCACGCATCACCTGATAAACGTCTGTTGCTTTAACCTGATATATGTAACTATCGGTATCAGTGTAAACAAGATGAACATCCTTAAAATAGCGACGAGCAAACCCATAATGAAAGTCATACATGGTTAATTTTGAAAACTCCAAAATAGTCATCCCTAAATAAATAGGTTTATTGTAAAGAATTTCAACCTTTCCTAATTCGACGGTAGCCAATGTATCAGTAATAATTTTCATGGTTTTAAAATGGGGCTTGGCAACATATTTCCGAGCTCCATACCTACCTTCCCACGAATTAACTAAATGGATGGACCGGTGTTTGCGTACATTTTCAAACGTTTTTCCGTATGCTGCATTATTCATCAATTTAAAAAAATTAATTTCAAAAGGTTGGGTAGCACGCTGCCGATGGTGAGTATTCAGGTCCATGTAAGGCTTCAACCACGCCTTTTGTGTAAACGATACAATACGATGGATCTTACTCAACACGAGTCCATACGTTAAGCATTGTAAAACCACTTGGATGTGAATCACATACCTTGTTTTAGGAAGAAGCGTTCCCAGTAACTTTGGATGTTTTGAGCTCGAATTTGGAGGAATCCTACGCTCGACACAGAACGGTAAATCAGCGTGATCGTCATGCACATGTGCAGGGTATTGTATATCCACTTCCAGGACAAAGCCAATTTCTTTTTGACGAGCAGCGGTGAACACGTCAAAGCGTTCGATTTCCTCGTTACTGAGCCAAACAAAATCTTTATACGGGAGGGGTTGACTCATAGCATAGCCGTATAAATTATTTATATCGTAGTGTGTTAAATAGGAAATGGGCTGCTGAGCATTATACGTTGACATGTAAGGATGATTGGCATGGACATGTCTCTGAACAAGGGAAACAAATCCTCCACGAATACCCTTTTCAAAAAATAATAACATGTCAATATCTACAAGTAAATCCAACTCGATACCTGTGTACAACAACATGGCATCCCATGATAAACCCGGTGCTGTATAATAGTGACACGGGTCCAGCTTGTAAATCTGTATACACATGCGACGGAATTTCTCAAAAATATCCGTTAATAGCAAGGTATCCACAGTGAGATACAGATCAGCATATTCACCTAGGGTGGTACAACCAAAGGTATCCCACACGTTGCAGGCGTGGATATAATCGGTATCAGTAATGGTAGTATTATGCAACGTGCTAAAAAATGCATCCTGTGGAGGTAAATGCGTTTCGTCCAAGGAAGACCAACTGTTGGTATATTCATAAGGATAAACGCCCTTCCGGATGCAAAGTTTGAATTTAGCATCATCCGAAAAATGGTTTCGTGTAAAGTGCAATTCATCGGGTGAAATGCCCTTGACCAAGGCTTCTAACGAAGAGGCTATAAATCGATAGGAATCGAGAAACCGAAGTGATATACCCTGGTAATGTATAGAAAAGGAAATAAACCGCTCATGATTTTGCGGAATAATGGAAAAATGTTCCTTGTCTAATGTGGCAAACTCACGAATAATAAAGTGGGAGTCAAAATTGGTGAGACCGTGAAAAAAGACGGGTATATACTTTGCTGCACGAAACGTTAAATTACACGTGTTGTGTGCAGCTCCTCGATAGACGCCCGTGTAATGACAATGGTCGCGCACTTTAATGTCGTCAGGTAAAATAGGCTTCTGACAAATATGACACGTTGTTGCCGTATCATGATGTATCATTTCGTCTAGCGTCATCTGTATGGGCTTGGGAATTTGAAGAAGCTGATGGACATGCTCAGCTAACTGTTTCAGTTCCTGTAACAACCACTGAATACAGGTAGGTCCTCGAAACAATTTGAAATAGGATTGACTTGGACCATAGGAACAAACAACTTGAAAGGCCACAGAAAACGGAGTATGTCTTTGAATAGCATCTGTGTATGAGGAAGACGGATTCGGTGGACACCGCTGAATGGGGGTAGTTAGAGTTTCAATGTCTGCATACACAGTATAGGCCACTGGATCCATGCGATGGAAGTTTTTGAATTTCATTTTTGCCTCTTTCGGTTTTGGAAATGTAATTTTAACTGCTGGCTGAGTAGAACAATCCACTGTGTGGCTATCCAGCTTGATCTGCGTTGAAAAGTACTGCAAACACCGTTCACAAATAAATGTTTTATGGTGTCTAGATGAAAGTTGACCTCCAACATGCTTGGAGAGGTTTTTAATTAAACAATAGTGACTTGTTTGCTCGTTAGAAATGTATAATAAATTTATATGGTGTACCTTCTGCTGCTGCGTACAATAAAGCGGTCCAATAACCGTATTCTTATCAAGACCATAAATCATAAAGGAAAAATGAGGATTAAGACTTTCAAATTTAGCCATAGAGGTAAGTTCCATAGGAAATGAAATAGTTGCAAAGTTGAGCGTGGAGAGTAACCTGTTAAACATGACCGTGTATGAGGATGTTAAACTAACATTACTTTGAACAGGGGCTAGAAATGCAGCCATGCACCACAAAAAGCAATAGTCGTCCTCATTTTGAATGTTGAGAACGGCTTTTCTACGTTGAACAGGAAGAGGAAGTGGAAAATATAGAGAACCTGAATTTAAGGGATCAAAGCAACATACATTGACTTGTAGAAACGGGATGACCTCGAGCGATTTTCCACTTTCACCTTCAAGAAAGGCGTCAAACTTAGACACCAAAGCGTTAACGACATGTTCGTTATACCAAGCTTCCCTGTCATCCGTCCGATAACATGGTCTCATTTTTGTTGTCAAATAAATGGTTTCCCGTTTTTCATCTCCACTGACTTTAAAAAATACAAAGGTACACGCTAATTCTGTGTTCACCTTTAATGCTGTGAAGCGCATAAAAAGAGTGATAAATTGTAATAAAAAAACGGGTAAACATGCTTGTAAAAACAATTTTGGATGTAAAATTTTGTTGACATTGTATATTCGTCCACTGCACAGTCGTGTTTGAAAGCAGTCACGAACATTTTCCCAAACAAGTGGCACCATGAGGTTATTTTCTAATAAACACTTACAATAATAGTCAACTGCTATTTCTCTGGTATTAAATGGTTTTGTTAGAGGTGGAACAGCGAGGCCATCTGCTCATACACGATGTGACAAAGAGTTAAATGTTATCCGCTTCAAAGAGGACTAGGCATGCATTATTGTGCATGCCTAAATACTTCAATACCAAGGGGCGTGAATTTAACGTTGCCAGCGTCTCGTTGGATATGCTGGCAAATCGACTTGGTAGAAACACCATAAACTCTTGGCAGTGACAAAGAAGTCTGGTGCCGAATCGTGTCTCAATTCTCTGCAGACTCTCTACAGGGAACGGCTGGTTAACTGGGAGATCCCTTAGTCTTCTTGTTTCCAACCCAGCCTGGGCCCCTATTTTGTTTAACTGTTGGAGAGCATCCATGTTAACTATAAAAAAAGATAGCCCCCATATAGTCTATAATCATCTACTAACTGTTGAATAATGATAAGAAAACACAAAACGTTAACTCACCTTGTACAGAGCAGAACGATGTTCACGCCAAAAGAGACTTGATGCAAGTGAGATTGGGTGCGACCCTTACACCTGTATATATAACAGATTCGTGGGTGTGCTCACCAGTGTGGAAGGGGGTATAATTATAACAAAGTTATTTACTGCAACCCGACCGCTACTATGTATGGGCACCGTGCTCTACAGTGTGGAAGGGGGATATCATTTTAACAAAGTTATTTACTGCAACCCGAACGCTACTATGTATGGGCACCGTGCTCTACAGTGCAGAAGGGGATATAATTATAACAAAGTTATTTACTACAACCCGACCGCTACTATGTATGGGGCACCGTGCTCTACGTGCAACATGGCGACCGAAGGTTACATTACCGTCTTTGGTGACTATGAGATATTGATAGCGCGGAAGTAATTCATCATCTTCACTTAGTAACTGGAGCTGTAAGCGTCCGAAGGACCGCTACTATGTATGGACACCGTGCTCTACGCGCAAGTCCCTATATAAATGGAGTGAAGCCGGTTTGAGCTGATTATTCGCTAGTGTGGTGTGCTAGGAAACAACCAAGAAAGATTTTGCTGCAAAATATATATATTTCTTGTGTGAGTGTTGTGGAATAACTAATTCGTTTTTATCTTTTACTGGTACGCATTCAAGCAACAACGTTTGGTGAGTACTATGGCTAACCAATCTGAAACTTTTAGACAACACTTTTCTGACCCAAGTCACTGGATATATGCAACAAAACATGGTCATCGCAGTCAAATATATAACAAAACATATAATGAATTTCGTACTACATCTACATACACTAACTACTTGAACAGTACCTTCAAAGAATGGCCATTAAACTATATTTTATCACATCACACAACTCGATTTGACTACCAACTTCATTATTCTATGGGGCAAGACACCATCATTTTCCCACGACAATTCAATGAGTTACAGTGTGTGACGTACATTAACGACTATCACATTCCTGACACAAATGACACGTACGAAAATAGTGACGGTGAAATTGACTACATTAATTGTCACAAGTTGTGTTTAAAATGTTTTGTTTTATGCTATGGATTAGACCTTGCTATGGAAGATGATGAAGATCCAGATAGTAACAACACTGACGACACGCTTCCCCTCCCTAATAATATTCACAGTCAAAGTTATTTTGTAAAACATAAAAATTGGAAGTATCTCTTAGATGACGTGAATGAGGAGGACATATATTGGTGTCATAAATGTACAAAACCAAAATTTGTTACAAGATGTGTATTCCCAGATGGAAGTAAAACGGATATAATATATCCAAACACCAATGATTACTTATATTCTTCATACATTTACTCAGTTGGTCAAGTTACTTTACATCCTACAAACCAACTAACATCTCTCAGAAGTAGATATCATCCCTACTAAAAGGTAAGTTATATTTATTGTATGCCAGATTTACCACAAACCTTCCAAACTCAAATTGCAATAGCTTTTTCTCTAGAATGGAATTTCGTTCCAGTGTAAACAACAACCTCGCGGGAGATGATATAGAAGAAGAGGCAGTAACAACGCCTACGCTTGCCACTAGTTTTACTTCAGTGAGGAGTTCTGCTCATCAAGTTACCATCCCCATCGCAACACCATACACATCACAACACCATTCACATCGCAACAACGTAAAATCTTATATATAGCTTTTTGATTACTATGAGTTTTTTTAATAAACAAAAAAAAGTTTGACTTTTGAGTTTTTGATTTAACTATTGGTTACATGCATGCTACCCCAAGTATGAGTTAGAAAAAACAAACATATATTTTAGTTCATTTCTTTATTAGCATCGTTTGCACATCAACATGTTACCACTTGTTTAACATAAGGTAAGAATAGTGTAGAGTTTATTTTTGCTTTGTTCTTGGTCCTTTCATATGTTTTGTTTGTAAACGTCCACCACTCAACACGAGCTTCCCCTTCATAGCACCTGCTACCACAAGGGCCGCCATTTTTTCTGCAACAGATGCAGAAGGTGACGTCACACGTTCCATAGCCTTTCTCAAAAGTATCTGGTCGGCGACACGTCTTAGTTCAGAGATGTTGTTCTCACGCTTTGATGTTCTGTACGCTAGATCATGCTGCTTGCAAGCTGCGTCTAAAGCATTAATTCCAGGATCACCACGTGCCAGTCGAACGTCTAACTTTGTACCAGGGCCACAGTATTGATAACCAGGTAAGTGCAGCTCAAAGGGTAAAAGATCTATGACTTTGTCAATGAGACCATGACCAGTAGAGATCCGGCATATTTTTTTCAGTCGGTGACGCACATGTTGATTCTTTTTCCGCTGCTGCGGAGGTTGCTTCTTTCTTACCATCACATCCGTGGAATGAAGACGCATAGTCGTTGCATGAGGTTTTATGTCCATGATACAGTTTAATTAACTGACACGTTCTACAATTTTGAACTGATGGCATTTTGGAAATGTACACTTGTTGATGATGTTCATAATCAGTGCACGGTTGAAGTTCACACAACACAGGATCCCGTGTCCAATCACTCGGCACACTATCCCAAATCTCCTTTACAGCATTTGACGCAACATAAAACAAAAACGCTTTAGGTAAAGCATTTAGTTCTTCTAGGGTAAAATTGTTCAGTTTTTTCTTACAAGCGAAATACTTAACAATAGCCCGTTCAATGGGGTTAGATTTTAAGCCTTCAATGGTAGCCATTATACACACAGACACGTCTGTATTAGACATACGTATCTGTCTCACTGTTCTGGTCTGCATTCATGCACAAGGTTTTACACTCATTTTCCAGGTACCGACATGCATTGCGACTTAGCCAATCAAAGAGTTTCGATACGTGTAGGAGTGTCTTTTTTTGTACACGTTCACCAGGCTCATATAAGGTGTGTAGTGCAGGACATCCCATTTCGTGTAGATCGATGAGTTTACAAGTTGGAGAAACATACTGACGTAACCATTCCTTTTTTTCACCTCCTTTTACAAAAATAGTGTTGGCACCGAACAAATAGGCTTTTAATACAAACAGTAGATAGTTATAAGGAATGTTTCCTTGATTCCAGTTCAATCCTAAATGACGTTGCAGCCACTCGGTTTGTCTTCTATCCTCGTCCGACTGCATGTATAAGGGAAACGGTGGTTCAAAAGTGAAAGCACTTACTGTGGGCGTCCACATGGTTGTGCAATCTATAATTGCAACGTCCTTGAAAACAAACTTATTTTCATTGACTTTGAAGCCTTGCATATCGACAATCAATGTTCTAGACATGGTTACTGCTCGCGGATACACACTCCTTTCTTCACCAGTGCTTTCTGTCAACTAATCCATCTCTACCTATAGTCCTACTAGTTAAGAGGTTGGAAAAGGAACTGGGTTTGCTAAAGGGATAAAAACAACATAAAATGGCTTATACTACTTTATTTGCAAAAAGATCAGAACATTGTTTTTCAATCTTTTATCATAGGATTTAGTCCTGGGCTCTGCAGCTAAACTTCTATTTATACTCTGGTCACCATATTGGACAGCGGCTGATAATACACTTGCGTCTCGTGAACAATCAGGCAATAGGCTGTTGTTTTTTCTGGAATAACTACAGACGTTTCAAATTCTAACCGGATATCGATAGTTGTTTCCTTCATCGACTCCTCCAAATACGAACAGTCCATCACCACCAGAGGTGCTTTGGTTTTAAAGTCTTGCGGGGATAATAGCGGACATGCTTCTTTCTGATAATAGGAGGACTGAAAGTATGTAAACATGTCGTAGAGCTTACCATATGTGTTCTTGGTAAAGTTTAAATCCATTCCTTCATAGGGGAAGGTAACTCCGTTCAGGAAGAGTCGTATATTTCGCAATTGGATGTGATCAAATTGTGATGCATCTTTATTCTGTTGATATTTGCGATCTGTTCGAAATCCAACCATGACGTAGAGAGGTCGCTCTGTGTACCGTGAGGTTTTTATAGACCAAGTATGTGTATCAGTGAGTGGTAATACCGGGTACTCATGCAGCTCCCAGCTTCTAAATTGTATGGGTAAAGCTGTATCCTTCTCCACAATCTTGAGCAGACTCA
This sequence comes from Meconema thalassinum, assembly GCA_946902985.2. NCBI lineage: Eukaryota > Metazoa > Arthropoda > Insecta > Orthoptera > Tettigoniidae > Meconema > Meconema thalassinum. Next base: position 231,550,186 of record OX336389.2, on the reverse strand, counting down.
ATTTTTTCTGGTCAGAGAGAGTCACGTGCGGTACTTTCCATAGATTTCGTTGCAATAAAATTTTTGAATCTATTGCAGCTCCATCAGCACCCTTCAGCGCATTATAATCGCTCCTATCTCGAACAAGAATCAGATCCTGTCTTGCGTTCACAACGACGCGCTTATGGTCCTCTGCAAAGCCTAATATTAATTTTAGGGGTAAATGACCGGTAAATGTACCATCATCATTAACCATCCAGTCGTTTGTCGAGTCAGGACACCAACCGGCCATACGAAACGCTTTACTCTCCTCACTTCCGTACGAGGGATAAAGTTTCATAGCGCTTGTTATACCAACATTTCGAGTCGTATCCACTTCGATTCCGTTGATGATGTAGCGAACCTCGGAAAACAAAAAGGCCAGCGCATGGTTAGCCAACTTTGACGTTGTCGGAATGGTACCATCTGATTTGGTGAGTTGACCTTCAATCTGGATGTAACTTTCATGGGGTAGGATGTAGATATCTTGTTGATTAATGGTAATACGAATTTCGTCATTGTTATTTAGACCCTGAGTGTACGGTTGATAGGAATGGTGTTCAATTCTTACAATACCCTCCTGTACTTCGACCGGATTGATCACGTCGAGGATCGAATTCATGACGTACGGTGTAACCCAGTTGTTGTAAGATCTGCTTGTTGACACGTGTTAACCTGTACACGCGTTGAGAACAACTAACACCCACCCTCAATGGTGTTGTTGCTTTATACACTTGTTTCATGCTGGCTTCAGATACAATTTGTAGGTCACAGGTGTATGAGGGTCTAATTCGATGAGACGTTGGTCTCTATTCACTAGTTTCAAGGTAATATTCCTGATGTGGGTCACACTCACAGGGTGATAGAGCACCACCGATGGGTTTTCGCGGATGATATAACCACCAGGTGAAGTAACAATAAAATCATAAAGCGAATGCGAGGGATCTTGATTGGTGTAGACGTCTGTAATAATATTACACGTGACAGATATATGATGATCTTCAATTATTTTCACCGGTTGGTCAGACTTGTGTATCACGTTTGGTACTAACACTTGTGGTGAATAGCCTAGCAATGGACCAATTGAGTCTGGTTGTGCTTTAAAATCAATCCTAAAGGAAGAAAGAATACTGCAGCGATGTGTCACGTTGTTGGCTATGAGTTCAAACTTGCGTGTCCCGTCCAGAAATGCTTTTAGACTAAATTCCTTGGTGAGAGTTGTGTAGATGTGATCGTGAATATCATCTACGTTGTAGCTGCCAGACGGTAGAGTTAACACATAGTCATCGTAGTAAAACTTATCATTGACGTCTTCAATTATGTTGCAGATTCTATTATAGCCTTCAAACGAAACAAGTCCCAGCACGTAGGGTCGTTGTCCCAATTCAATTGGAGGATAAAAGTCAACAGTTACTTCGGCTCCTTGTCCGTGCACTGTAAACGCTCTACTTTCTGCCATTATACTGCTCACGTTACCACCTGCGCTGAGTCTTATATAGAAAGGTCAGACATAGGCGACCACAGTGTTGAGTGTTAAAAGTTTGTACTCGTTTCACATTATAGTTTATTGTTGCACTGCTTCCGAAATAGCGAACAAGCTCTGTCGGCGGAGGAAGGTTTCCAAAACTGTCAAAGTACCACACGGTACAACCATGCTTGACGTAGGCCACGTAATGTGTTCCCGGTCCATGACTGTCATCCAAATTAATAACTGCACTCTCACGCTTCCAAGGTTGAGGAGGTAATTGGTTGCGCATAAATACACCTCTAAAGTGTGCAATTTTCAACTGTTTTGCATATTTTATGACTTCTCCGTGTGTCATGGCTCGCCGGGGCAGTGCATCGATTAAGCGTTTTTTGGCGACATGTAAATGCCAAGTCCTTTTTTATAGGGTGCTAGCTTCATGTTCACACCCTTGCCACGCAGTGCTATAGCTTCCATCGTTTTATTGTGCCTCTCACTTTCCTTCAACTGTTGCTTCGCTTCCTCGACAGCTTTCACCGTTCGCGCTACCGCACTTGCTCCACCAAGAAGTGAACCCAGGGCTGCCAGTCCAGCGAATAGTGCGGGTAAAAATCCGCCACGTTTTGGTACAGGAATAACTCGAGCACGTTTTTTAAAACTTAGTTTACTTTTGGAATTCGCATGCAATCGTGCTGCTCGGAGAGCTTTTTTAATGGCCAACTCGCTATTGGTTTCTCCACGCGAAGCCTGACGTGCCGCATGGAGAATAGCTTTAAAGCCTCCCTTTCTTGACAACGTCTTCCTCTTCTTCACCACATATCTCTGTTTCACCATCGCGACCAAGGAAGAAGACAACCTTACAGTATAAAGGATAGACAACAACTAACGCTCCTCAGGAAGAGAGCCTGCAATTATTTAATCGATGGTGGCGGTATATTCGAGTTCTATATACAGCGGAAAATCATTCATTGATTTTCCCGCCTCTTTTTCTTCAGACGACAGTTTCAGTTGAAAGGATAATTTGTCCTCGGCTTTCACCGCAAGTTCGATGAGTGATGATATAACACTACCGTTTAATAGTAGCTCTAAATGTTTGAAATCCGGTGTATACTCGATAACACGAATGGCACCATCATACGGTAAACGGTAATTGCTATGCCCCGAACGTAGTATATAGGTGAGGTTACTGGGATCTTCAACCGGTTGTCGGTTTACAATGTGAACCAAAAATAAGTTTGGCATTGTTTTAATGAAAAGCGATAATCGTTGTTCCAAAAATCGTTTAGTCGTCACGTCATGAGGATGTACAGGATCGGCAACATCGGCTATTCGTTTTCGCTTCATCTGTAGAGCGTTCTCTCTGATTTCCCACACCTTCTCTATTTCAGAGAACAAATACCGTTCTGTACAAGCATCTTGATCATCCTCCGGATCGGCCACGTGTACAAGGCGTGTATTATTCGCTGTATAACCATTTACTGTTAGGAATGGTACAAAACGGCGTAATTCTTTCACCTTGTTATCTACATAGTCCTTTCTAGCAGCGTCCGTGTCGTTGGTTGGAAGAGCTAGCTGAGTGATTCGACGTTGGTGTACATCATAGTCTTCCTCTTTTGTTAACACCACAGCATTGGTTAACATATAGGCTTTGGTGCACACATCTTGATTGTTTACGGGGTCTGCAACGCCCATGATACGTTTATTCTGTGCTTCATAGTCTCCCTTGATACGCCGCAAGCGATAATAATCTACATACTTTTTTGAACATGCGTCCGAAGCTAATTGTGGTTCTGTTATATTGGTTAATCGCTTTCCATTAAAGTCGTAATGACCATCCGTTGTGCGTGGCAGTGCATTGGCATCAACATATCGTTTATTAGCCGGATCTGTATCATGTTTTGGATCGTTTATCGAAGCAGATGGCTCATTTCCTTTCTTTGTTTTATGTGTTCTCCCAAAGGCATCCATGGTTACACTAGATCTGAAACAGCCACATGCTTCATGTATATAGAGACCACCTCTTCCCGTTTCACGTTCAGTCGATATGCAGATTATTAAGCAACAACATTCACTTCCGGTGGGGGATTTGGTTTCTCGCCTCTTCTCGACAACGTCCGAACGCCGCCACGGTTCACTCTTCCCGTCTTCCATTCGCTGTCTCATCGCCGGACCATCGGGATGTGGAAAAACCAATCTTCTGCTTACCTTAATCACCTCCTTAAACGGAGTACGATTTCAAAATATCTACATTTTTGCCAAGTCGCTCTATCAGCCTCTTTATGTGTTCTTGCAACAAGTCATGTCGGGTCTTCGCAATAACATGGGTTACTTCACATTCCCCGCGCACGAAGATGTCGTCTCACCGGATCATGTTCGCCCGAATTCGCTCATGATTTTTGATGATGTGTCCACAGAACGACAGGCTATCATTCAAACCTATTTTACCATGGGACGTCATAAATATATTGATTGTTTTTATCTCGCTCAAACCTATTCCCGAATACCCAAACAGCTCATTCACGACAATGCCAACGTGATTGTTCTCTTCCGGCAGGATGAACGCAACATGCGTCACGTCTACGATGATCACGTGAACCCAGACATGACCTTCCTAGCCTTTACACAGTTGTGTGCCACATGTTGGAATGCTCATCACCACGGTTGCCTCGGTATCGATAAGCAGAGTGATATCAACAACGGACGCTACCGCATGGGGTTTGATCATTTTATACGTATTTAAGGCACTGCATGACTTTTTCAAACGTCATTTATTCAGCTAGCATGGCAACAGCAGGAAGTCAATTAAAGAAACACATTATCCGTGCGCAAAATAATATTCGACGCAAGTTCCGTGAACTGAAACGCACGCATGCTGATAGTGAGCTGTTGATCGCGAAACATTTGAAATCACCTCTGGAAGCCGTGTTAAAGGGAACATCACAGACCAATAAGCCAAATACAGTATCAAAAGGAACACAAACAATCGAGGAGGAAGAACAAGAAGAAGGCGATGAAGAAGCTGAGGATGTTTTTACTTCTGGAACAGAATCACTGCTTCCAGAGTTTCTAAAAACAACAGTCATTGCTCAAACGCCCTCTAGCTCTAGAGAAAAAAAACCTACCCTGTCAGAAATCTTGGCTACACCTGAAAAGTATATGCAGCTGAAAGGTATTCTGGTAGAACATTTTGGACCGTTGGTAACGCCCTACCTTGAAGACCTTTTTACTAGAAAAACTGATACGACCTACGGTGTTCGCTATGAAAATAAACGTTTTCGAATTGGTGACTCAGAGATCAAAATAAAAGATAATGTCGTGATTGTTAAAACAGTTCGATATCAATTGACGCCAGGTCTTTTAGAACTTTTATTTGCACGTGTACCTTCCAAGAATGGCTATGACGAAGACGATCTTCAAAAGTATAAGGACATCTTGATGGCTACAAATGGTTTTAGACGTAATTATAAACGTTCTGAATCAATAAATGCAAATAAGGGTTTCAAATATAAGGCCATTATATCCAAATTGTTTCCCACCTATGCAAGTGTCCGCCATGAAAGCTCAGCGTCCGGCGTCCCGTTTAAAACGTTAAAACCTTTCGTTGATTTCGCCTATTGGAACGATCCTAATAAGTTGGTTAAACGTCTACAGCTCCTGCACGCTTCCCAACAGGCTGGCCATACAGGTCATGAAGGTGAAATTGTAGAAATAGAAGAGGAGCTTCGTCATGCTGGCATTATTGTATGATGGGTCCACGTGACAATACCCCTTCGCCTATTAAAACAGTGATTGCTCACGAGTTGCATAAACCAGCTCGCCGTATCTATCCACGTCGTCATGTTGTCTCGCGAGGAATTGATGAACTTTGGCAAGCTGATCTCGTGGAAATGATTCCCTATGCTACTAAAAACAATGGCATCAAGTATTTGCTGACTGTCATCGACGTCTATTCCAAAATGGCATTTGTAGAGCCTGTGCGAAATAAAACAGGTACTCTAGTTACTGCAGCCTTTAAACGCATTATTCAAAAAGCTAAACGGCAACCTCGCCTCCTCCAGACAGATCAAGGTAAGGAGTTTTTCAACAAGGAGTTTTCCACCTATCTGCAAAAACTCGGTGTTCATCACTATACCACTTACAGCAATTTGAAAGCGAGTGTGGTAGAACGTTTCAACCGAACGTTAAAAACACATATGTGGCGAGAATTTACAGCCAGAGGGTCCTATCGCTGGCTTCATCTACTGCAGACTCTAGTGTCACGTTACAACGATACCAAACATAGAACTATTGGGTTAAAACCACGTTTGGTCATAAAAAACAGTCCACGGTTGAATCGCCTTCATCATGGCATCAAAACAGCTGACCCACAACGCCATCGTTTTCAGGTGGGTGATTATGTACGCATCAGTAAACATAAATCCCTCTTCTCAAAAGGATACACGCCCAACTGGAGCACAGAAATATTCAGCATTCGCCAAGTAAAACGTACCCACCCCGTCACTTATCTACTCCAGGACCATAACCACCAGCCCATCGAAGGAGGATTCTACATCGAAGAACTTCAAAAATCGCAGTATCCCAAGCATTATCTTGTTGAAAAAGTGATTAAAAGACAGGGTAATAAACTCTATGTCAAATGGTTAGGTTTCAATTCCTCTTTTAATTCTTGGATTAATAAATCTGATCTTGTATAATGAGCCTTGTTTTATTTCATCCTCTTAACCTTTCCTTGTCGGGTTGGCCGAGCGGTCTAAGGCGTTCGACTTAAGTTCGAATTTCCTCAACAGGAAGCGAGGGTTCGAATCCCTCACACGACAGCTCGTCATGGGTTAACAACAGTCCATATACCTCTACATTTTTACCATACATAGATCTCTAGGGGACATTTAGTATTTCATATTATTCATATTCGTAACCATGCTTAATGGAATATTTATTATTATTAGGTCTTTATTAATTGATACCTACAGCCCCGGCCATCGCATTGTTCTACTACTCTAAGTTACACTCGGTCACATTCGGCTACCTTCGACAGTCGCCCGAACCAGTCCCCTCCCCCACTTCCATCCACAAGCTATATAGGCAATGCACACCAGCCAGCTCAGTCAGTTGGCTGGCCAACACAGGTCGGCTAACAACTGGGTCTGCTTCCAAGCCAGACCTTCCCCTCCCCTCCCCTCCCCCCCCTCCCCTCCCCCCTCCTCCCCCCCCCCTCCGCCAAGCCCCCCCAGGGAACGCCTGGGGGGGCACGTGACCACGAGAAACCATGGATGACCTTGAAATCTATCCAGGACCGGCTTAGCCCTACTACTTCTCTGTTCTCGTTGATTCCCTGCAAGCTGGAAGAAATTCACTTTCATAATCAACTAGAAGAATCATATTTTTGAATGAACTATCAGATATTAAATTAATTTTTTACGAGTTTAATGGAATAAGACAAGGTTACAATTTTAATGACATTTTATAGAGGAAATTTGACGAGCATCATATACGATGCTATGATTACATTTCAACACATCATTTTACAGTTCTTAACCCTTTTGCTTTCAAGCTCTCAGCTGATGGATGCGTCAAAACTGACAGCCATATTTACCACACTATGCACACACTTCTTTTAAAATTACATGGAAGGCACACCAATGAAGATATCAACAAGAAAGATGGTAAACGTATAGAGTATATATCACTTATTATTACTGTAAGTAAGTCATGTCTCTAAACCAAAAGGGTTTAATGTTAAAGAAATAAGAAATGTGAAATCAAAATTACAGGTTTCAGATTTTGAAAGTTTGGAAGTAATTCTAGAAAATAGTATTTACAGCTCAAGTTTGTTATTCATGTCAGTAGGAAGGCTTTAATATTGTTTACTAGCATAGTAAATATCAAGATTCTATGTGCGTTAGATCCAAGGATAAATTAAAACGTTAAAATGATGTAACACTGAAAAATGTCAGCCATTTTTGCATAAAACACAGATTTCTTATAAATAATATGTAGCACTCACCTATGAAGATATTACTAGGTCATCATTATCCTCTACACTTTCCGATTCGGACAGAGTAACATCATCATCACTTGAATAATTATCAAGATATTCAGTGATATCATCTTCAGCTAAATGAAGTCTTTCCGCAATGTCACACACGGCAAATAACTAGGCCTAATCTAACTGAACTATATCCAACACTTCACTATCACTATGCACCTAATTACCTAAGAAAACTATTTAAATAATGAACTAACACGTTAAATAAATATATTGCCTACGATATAACTTAATTTTACTATATAATCACGTACGAAAACACAAGAGAAATGAACGGATGTTTGCCGGCGACCATGTTGTAAATAAGATTCGGAACTCCAGTGAGCACATGTTTCAGACTCTAAGATTATCGATAAATACGGATAGCCGGAAGTTCCCGTGGAGTATAACGTGAGATACAACTATAGTCTCCTTATTCCGTGCAAAAATGCTGCTATCTGGCGCGTAAATAATGAACTAATAATAAAAAAAGGCGGGTAACGACGGATCGTTACCCTCTCAGTTTTCGCAGGACCCGTGGGTACCGATAGATCGTTACCTTGAAAGCCAAAGGGTTAAGGAAATTATTATTTATACAGAATTGACATTGTAACATATCTGATTTCTTCCCCTTTAACACTTCTAAACTATAAGAACATTTCAAATATACTAATTTACAGTAAATAAGTTTTATACTGTACTGTATATAAACATTATATGCCAGAAAACTGAATATTAAAGGGGCTCATTATATCTCAAGTTTCATTAAGATATAGGTTCCCCTTCAATAACAGCTCGAGATTTTCATTACAATACAGCTGTTTGACCAATTAGGTAAGGATGGCATCGCACCTGCGCTGACTTCCACGACCTCCTATTTTAAATGTAACTGCGCGGCTAGTGTCATAGTGGGATATTTGAGGAGGCCGTGGTCGAATACAAGGTATTCTCTGCATCCCCTGCGCTCTGTTCAGTAAACGAAACTGCCGGAATCTCGACAGATATTTACGAATATTTACGTTCGAACATAAAATAAAGTTATTGTAAAATTATCGTCGAACGAAAACAGTCGTATGCAATTCACTTCGCTCGTTACATACTCGTGTCTTAGTTTTGCCATTATAGGCTTGTTGCATAATGCACTATTATATTTAGTCCTATAAGAAAAATAACAATATCAGTACCTTACTCGCAATTATTAACCACTTGTCTCTCGTGCGTACTAAACAATAATTCTTGATCCAACTGCCTGATTAACACGAAATGTTATAAGGGTAGAGTACGTTATAAGAGACTTTGCTAGCATTTGTTATGAAACTATCACACTCCATAGAGCACGCAGCCGCGATCTTGAAAATATGAGACACTGATATTGATCATGCACTACTTATTACTAGGGCTCCAAGTTTTAGGTAAATAGACTACATACGTTTTATGTTAATACATATTTTAAACATGTTTTCTATAAATACACAAATTCCTGCTTTTCACTTATTAGCCCATAAAAAGACATAATATTTACGTTTTAAAAAATCAGTATGGGAGATCTTTCAGTTTATTGCATTTTCGTTCTGTATTTCTTCGACGGGGAAGAACCTGTGAGCTATCTAATCTTCATGCAGAGCGTATGTCAGCTTGCAGCTGTGTTATTCTTAACATGTCGCCCCGTGCCACTTACTGTGGAAGCCGGGGATGCCTAAAGTAAATTACAACACTTTATCGTCTACAGCAGTATGTTGTGGAATTTAAGGATACTTTTACTTCTGATGGGGGCGTTATGTTCTGCCAACCATGTGGGAAAGCAATCAAGGCTGAAGTGAAGAGCGATCTCAAGTTACACTACACCTCAAGGGCATGATACATATTGTTTCAGTTTCGTGTCTTCAGAAGTGTTTCGCGATAATCGTCGATCATCTGTGATGGTCAACCTGAAGATGTATCTCGTTGTATATTGCAATTCTTTAGCAGTCAGTGAGACATAGCATAAATTGGATTCGTGAATACTGGATATTGTTTATATTGTCATTAATAAACTAAATTATAATTAAATATTTTTACGTTTTTGTCTCATATTTCATAAATATTTAATAAATAAAAAATAAATAATCTCCCGATTTTTGGCACCTAAAAATCCGAGATCTACTTACTAAAGTCACAATTACGAAACGCAGCAAGTAGGTAGTCTCACATGACGGCGTGTTTCTGCAGAAGGCACCGCGACAAAGAAACTGATCTCATCTCATAATCGACCCTGTAAAATTGGTAGACGTACATGCACAACCTTCAGTTTTTCTTCATATCAATGCTACATGCTCTCCCTCGTACCTGCTGAATGAGTCTCTCCCTCCCTGCCTGTTGCGTTGGCAATCAATATCCGGGAAAGAGGACCTGCTCAGCAGCCAATCCCTACAAGATGAAGCATTAATCAATACAACTCGTTCCTCCTCCCCTGGGCGGTAGCACTGCCCATGGGTGCCCACAGGAGGAAGGGGGTGGAGCAAAGAGGGGTCGTGACCCCCTGGAATCCCGAGAATATTTCGATTGTTCATTGTCAAACCGCAGGAGTTTATTTATTAATTCGCTTCAATTCTGTTATGTAGTTACTGATAGGATTTAGATGTAGGGTTAATTCCACAGCTTTATTTTATCTAGGGCTAATTTGAAAAGAATCTCCAGTTATTTAGAAAATCGGCGAACTCGATTAATATTACAATTTTAATGAACTGCTTGATTTCTATTTTTGTTGATACGTGGTGATACAACTAATTTTTACCTGGTTTTAAGAAATGAACATTATCACGATGATTTACAAAGAAAAGCAAACTTCCATGGGCAAATACTCTGAACTAAAGAAACTATTCCTCCCATTCATGCCGTAAAGATAATGTACCCAACGGTTTCGGAGCAGCCAAGTAATAAATATCTCGAAGCAAATAAGAAATCAAACGAAATTGCGGGGGGCTACGTCTCATCACCATCTAACCACAAGTAAGTAATGAAATGAAAAATATTACTTGCCACCCCCCACCCTGTAAAAAATCCTGCGGGCACCCATGCCATTCCCGAGCATATCTTGCTCCGTTGCTAAGTTTTTGATGACAGAATGGCCATCAGCCCCGTGTTCTTGGGCTTGCGAAAAAATTGGTGGAATTATATTAAAATAATTTTCGTGATCCTAACTTTATGTATAAAATATTATATGTACTCACGAACATGTTTTGAACTTGTTATTATACCTAACGCCATACGATAGCTATTAATCACACCTTCACGCTGAACATATTTCATGTAAGGATATTGCTGAAGTGGGTGTAGTTCCTCTTACACAAAGAAATCCCCAATTGTTAGTAATTCAAGAGGACACAAATGCAAATACACTGGTAAAAATATAGTAAGTATTTCACCATTGAAACTTTGATCACGTACGAGAGCCAGAGAAACGTGGTACAAGTGTATTATCAGTGCATTGTCTCAGTAATCACGTGATATCAGCAAATATACCGTCAAATAGTGGAGTTTCTGAAACGGACGATTCAATTAATGTTTTGGCAGGGCAGCCAGGGCCAGTAATCGATCCCAGGTATCAGAGGGCAAGGTCAAAAATGCTAGCCACTACACCATGAGGTGATCTTTTCGGGAGATTGTATCAAATTTAACAATAACAATGGCTTGATAATTAGTAGTTGTTGTAACATTGAGGAGCTTGAAAATCGTGGTAATTTAGCCCTGTGTACTTGGTCGTGTGTTGAGTTTGTCTGATAACCTGTGTAATTATGGGGTCTGTATTAATGGGTGCATTTGTAATTCACGTGAGGATTGGGTAGAAAGATGCCTTACGTTAGGGACCATCCCTGCATTTGCTGGCGTAGAAGTAGAAAATGACGGAAAACCACTTCCAGGATGGCTGAGGTGGGTATCTAACCACCTCTTCGCATATTTTTATCACGAGGATGAGTGTACCACATTCCAACCCACAACTAGAATGATTTGAATATTTTTTGGCAGCGTCAAGAAGCGAACCCAGACCTCTGGGGCGACAAACATGAATACTATCCGCTACACCACGAGGTGGTCTTTCGCTAATTAATTACGATAGTACAGGCATGACTGTAGTCCTCGAATTCCTTGATATTGTTTACCGAATGTACGGTCCTAAATTGCCGTGTATCGATACAATTAGTTGGATTGCAAGAAACTCTTCTCCACTTTAAAGATATCAATTTACGACCACCTCGTAGTGAATTAACCTTCTTGTGGTCACCCCTATTCGTTTCTTGGATCTGCCGGAATATTTCAATTCTAATCTGTGGGCTGGAACGGGATGCATTCAGTCTCGTGAGGCAAACCTGAGATAGGGTGGGTTCCAATCCCACCTTATCCATCCTAGAAGTGCTTTTACGTGGTGTCCCACTCCTACTCCAGGCAAATTCTGAGATGGTTCCTAACTTAAAGCCACGGGCGTCTTCTTCCCAGCCTTAGCCTCAATTACAAACACACACTACTACAATTTGACAGTTACACTGGTTATCGGACCAATTCTACACTAACTCAAGTACACGGGACTGATGACCTAGACGTCCAACTCCTTAAATATACTGTAAACACAACAACATCCAAAGCCCTTAGATGGGCCGAAACATATGATTCTTTTGGAATAAGACCACTTAGCACAACCGACAGCTAGCATTCTTGCCTGTCACCCCGGGGGTCTGGATTCGATTCCTGGCTCTGCCAAGAAATTTAATTGTGATGTAAGGGCTAGAACGGGGTACACTCAGCCTAGTGAAGCAGTACTGAGTAGAGGTGGATTCAATTCCTATTTCAGCCATCCTGGAGGTGGTTTCTGACTGAGGTTTCCCACTTCTACTCCAGGTGAATGCCGGGATGGTTATTAATTTAAGGCCCCACCCGCCTTCTTCTCTATCCTCGTCTGAATTACAAATACACACACTACCACATATGCCACAATAATACAGGTTAACAGCCGAATTAAATTATAATATATTATATATGCACACACGCCCAAATATACGGGACTAAATGTTAAAGATGTCCAAGACCCTCAAATGAAACAACATCAAATAAAATGTAAAATATATGTGTTGTGTAAAAGTATAGGTCGCCTCCGTAGCGTAGCGGTCAGCATGGTTAGCTGCCGCCCCGGAGGTCCTGGATTCGATTCCCGGCTCTGCCACGAAATTTGAAAAGTTGTATGAGGACTGGAACGGGGTCTACTCAGCCTCGGGTGTTCCAAATGAGTAGAGGGGGTTCAATTCCCACCTCAGCCATCCTCGAAGTGGTTTTCCGTGGTTTCCCACTTCGTCTTCGGGCAAATGCCGGGATGATACCTTCTTCGAGGCCACGGCCGCCTCCTTCCCTCTTCCTTGCCTATCCATCCTGCCCTCCATTACCTTCCCTCATGAGGCCCCTGTTCGCTTTGAGTGAGGCCGCCTGGGCGAGGTGCCAATCACACCTCACCAGTTGTATCCACTCCGATTAGATGTTCCCAGCTCTAGGACACTGCCCGTAGAGGCGGTAGTGGTGAGTTCCCTCGCTGAGTCCGAGGGTTCCACCAACCTGGAGGGTAAACGACTAAGAGAGAAGAGAAGAGAGAGTAAAAGTAAAGAGTCAGTAAAGCTTTATCTATATATTTAAAACACTAAGGTGATTTTTGTTGCCGCGAGTTGAGAAAATGTCTGAAATTTTTGACTTGGTAATGCACTTTGACGGAAGCTCTTGGCGTGTAGATTTTCAGAGTGCCTTTAAAAAGGAAAATATATGTCACGGTATGTTTTTAAATGATTAAAGAAAAATGTAATATTTGTAGCACTCGCGCGTGCGACCAATAGCGTTCCTTCACGAGAGAAACGGCGAATAAAAGATCCATCGCATCATAGTGTGATCATTGTTTTTTAGAATTAAAAAGGGGGGAAATATTGTTTATGATGTTTCCACGATATATAGGTCTACCTGAATATAATCATAAACGAAGGGAAATATTGAAGAAATTCAACTGGCAGTTGAGTGCGAATGCTGTTTACCAAACTTAATAGTGCACTCACACTCATTTTCCTGGGTGGATCAGGGGCTAACGTTACGGATAATGAAATGTATAATGCTTCGTCGAAGGAGTTCGAATCCCACCTCGGACTTGTATTTTTATTTCCAAATTATTCTTTCTTCCTATTGGTATCACATTGTCTAAACGTATTTTACTTTAATTATTCCCGTAAAGTAACGAATTCTCCACGATTTACGTTGCCATTTACTTTTAAAATGTTAAAGAAAAATGACCACAATCCCTTTCGCCATGAGAGACAATTTTAGAACATAATTCATTTGATGGACTCGGACATCGTGGTCACTCATCCCCGTGTACTTTGGTGTGTGTGTGAGTGTGTGTAAAATTATCTCTAATACCCTATTTTATATTGATGGCTGTATTAATGTTTGCATATGTAATTAAGTTGGGGAATGGAAAGGAGACGGACGAGGATTTAAGTAAGGAACCTTCACGGTATTTGCCTCGAGTGGAAGTGAGAAACCATGAAAATCCACAAATAAGATTGTTGAGGTTGAAATCGATCCCACCTCCCCTCAGTTTTACCTCTTGAGACTTGGGGTGCCCCGTTCCAGCCCTCAGACCCGAATTACATTTCGCAGAGCAGGGAATCGAACCCGGACCTCTGGGACGATAGCCAAGAATGGAGCCTTAGGAGTGGGCTTCCCTGTGTTAATACGATTTTTGACATGCACGGGACATACAGTATAATTCTAAAACTGCCTCCATTCCGGTGGCTGGCAAAGTGAGTCTATGCTCATTCCAGTAGTTGGCGATGTGATTCTATGCTGCCCTGCATAATTTACTGTCATGGAAAGGCAAAGGATTGTACCTAAAACAGGTGATGGAAATTGCTTCTTTAGAGCAATTTCGCACCGTTTATATCAAAATACCGGGTGAGTTAGCCGTGGTCGTTACGGCATGACTGCTGGCAGTCGCTCACATCCGGGAGGCGAGGAGGTTCGAATCCCCCCGCCGGCAACCTTGAAGATGGTGTTCTGTGGTTTCCCATCTTCCTTCCAGGCAAATGCCGGGGTTGGTCCCTAACTATAGGCCACAGCCGCTACCTTCCAACTCCTTCCAACATTCCTCCCCAACGGTACTTGTAGCTCACCCATTGGGTGTCCGTCCCAAAGAAGCTACAAAACTGGCGAGCCGAACATGTCCTCGGACACTCCCGGCACTAAAAGCCATACGCTAAAAAAAAATGAAGAACGTCATCCTGAGCTGTGTTTGCAAGCTATTGCAAAAATTGTTGTTGGCAGGGATAATTATTAGGATATTATTATTGGCGACCAGTCTCATCGCAATCTCCTCAGCAACCACCTTGAGTATACAAGTCTCTGAACTTCATGGTATGAAAATCCACAGCCTGCTTCCAGTCTCCGACCGGGTCAGGAATGGAATGAATGAAGCCCCTATCTAGCGGCGAGGATATGAACTGTGCCGGCTGCCGAGGCCTGACGCACTCCTCTGGGGCAATGATTAAATGAATGACAGATGAAATGAATTGATAGTGGAGAGTGTTGCTGGAATGAATTTTTGACAGGGAAAACCGGAGTACCCGGAGAAAAACCTGTCTGCCTCCGTTCTGTCCAGCACAGATCTCACATGGAGTGACCGGGATTTGAACCACGGACTCAGCGGTGAGAGGCCGGCGTGCTGCCGCCTGAGCCACGGAGGCTAACTTCATGGTATAAACGAATGAATGAAATGAAAATCCACAACCTGCTTCCAGTCGTCGACCGGGTCAGGAATGGAATGAATGAAGCCCCCATCTAGCGGCGAGGATATGGACTGTGCCGGCTGCCGAGGCCTGACGCACTCCTCTGGGGCAATGATTCAATGAATGACAGATGAAATGAAATGATAGTGGAGAGTGTTGCTGGAATGAAATTTTGACAGGGAAAACCGGAGTACCCGGAGAAAAACCTGCCCGCCTCCGTTTTGTCCAGAACAGATCTCACGTGGAGTGACCGGGATTTGAACCATGGACTCAGCGGAGAGAGGCCGGTGTGCTGCCGCCTAAGCTACGGAGGCTTCGGTATAAACGAGTATTATTGTTTATTGATTATTTGATAACAATGAGTCTAACCACGCTGCCGATTTTGGCAATGGAAGAATTATTTTCCATTGAATATTAATTTGAAGGCTGCGTTGAAGTAGGCCACTATAGTGTTATCGAATACGACGTTAATTTGGGGAGAAATGCTACTATAAATAAACCCATTTGACCAAAAAGAACATTAGCCGAAAAAAAGTGGGCAATCGGAGAAAATACAAAGCAACTTTTAAAATCCAATATAAATATGCCATTTCAGAATCAATTCCAGATATTATCCCGTACAGTGTTGGTTACTTTGACTTTTGCTGTTGTAATGGTAAAATTGATCTGAAAAAAATATAAAATATTTGACAGGCTACAACAATTTTTCATTGGAAATGATATCTCAAGCAATTTCAGACAGAATAATCAGCAGTACAACAATGCTATATCCTTCGTTTCATTTGTTGCCAATGTTACCGTATTATATGCTTGCGGTCCATATTGTTTTAAATTATATGGAATTGCACATCATCGCATTTCCTCCTTCTATTCCAAAAATATAAGCGTCGGTTCTTGCGGCCAGTTGTTTATATCAGACTCCTCAGAAGCTAATCGAGTCAGTTCTGCAAATCAAGTGAATTCTTGCAAAACAATATATTTCAGGAGCATAACCCATATATTTAACATTCAAAATAGCCTACCTCTTAATTAAATTGAAATTCAGCTGACGATATTCGATTAGCATGGCTCATAATATGGGATTGAGCCCCAATGGCAAACATTAATTCATTAGTGTGTGTGAAAAGACTTCTAAAAGAAGCGTAACGACATTATTCCTTTTTGTGGGAAAGTTATTGTTCATGGAGGGGACTTCAGGTAGATATTGCCTGTTGTGCAACACGCTTCTCCCCAAAATGTTATTAAAAATGTATTAAATACTATTCTCTCTGGCCCGTCTCCAAAATACGCCACTTACATAGAAACACGCGATCGAAACCAGATGAAATGGAATTTTCTGATTTTTTGCTACATGTTAGCGGCGACTACCACTCTGTGGATGATGATGAATGAAATGTTACTGAATTACCAGCCAGACTTTCCACGCATGAGGATATCGTGACTGAGATTTACGGCGGGACATTCTCTTCTGCGAAGGATATAATACATTTCTCGAAAGTTTGCATTTTTACACCAAAAAATGAACAATGTAATGAAATTAATTTAAAAGTCGTTGAACTTCTATTGAGTAGTCTTTCTTCTTGTATGGCCTCCTTAGAAGCCGAGTGCAGGTCTTTCTAGTCGACGCCCGTGGGCAACGTGCACGCCAGGATGAGAGAAGAGGAAGATGAATGAAACTGGGCAAGGATGTGGGAGGATGTGGCCGTGGTCTGTCAGCAGGTACCGTCCCAGCATGTGCCTGGTGTTGAAAATGGAAAACCATTTCCAGGATGGCTGACGGTGGGGCTCGAACCCACGCCGTCTACTGAGTCAGCAGAGAGCTTGGCCCCATGACCTAACGCTGCACTTTAGCGAGGGTACCCACCGCTGTCAGGGGCGACTGCACCTTATGTGCTGAAGTGCTGCAGCTCATTGTTTTATTTTAAAATAAATTACTTTAATAATATTAACTACAATCAAATACAGCGCATTCACAAAGACGTCCGCCAAGAATAGGAAATATTCCAATTCCCCTCACTAGTCGTTCGCTCCACTCCGTCCAGCATGGGCTGTGAAGATGGCAGCTCAGTAAGAATTTATACGTTTATTGCCATCAAAGATGGATTCTTCCTTTTGCGCATGCGTGCCTAACTTTTCCGTTGTGCTGTTGGGACAACAGCCAAGACCAGAGCCAAGGTATCACAGCGATTCTTCGTTCGACCACAGAGCGGCAGCACTGGTCACACGAAATTAGAACGTGGCCGGTGGCACCTTCTAGACTATGCTGTAGCATTTTAGAGGGAATCGCTCAAAGCAAACGGGGGTGGGAAATAGAGGACGCTATCAGCTGTTCCCACCAGAAGGTATTTCAACACTGCCAACCTACTTTTGAGTGCTTCTTCGTGAATGTTTCTAATTGTTGTTATTGTTTAGAGGTGGGGGGGGGGGGGGGGGGGGTACAGCACACAACTGATTTTCTACATCAGCCGCCGCTGACCGCTGTCAGTTCCAATAGTTCAAAATCATACACCAGCGTTGACAGATTAAATACAGAAGATGAAAGCCAGCAACTTCAATTCTTGAATTCCTTGGAATTAGGGGATTTTCCTCCACATACTCCAAACGTTTGACCCATAGTTATGCTCCTTAGAAATCTGAACATTTCATAAGACCTCCGAAATGCAACCATATTAATTATAAGAAATATGGTATGAAAATTGCTTGAATTTGGAAATAATAAGTGCAGTTAAAATTAGGCATAGCGGTCTAATCCTTCGACTTGATTTTACACCATCCGAAAAACACTACCTTTTTCTTTTTAGAGGCAACAATTTCCCATTTGTTTGGCATACTTTTTCACAATCAATAAAGCTCAAGGGGAAACGCTGGAACGCATAAGTCTCAATTTACCTCATCAAGTTTTCAGTCATGACCAGCAGTTGTTACAATGTCGAGAGTGCAATCCTTTGGTGACCTATAAGTTTCAATAGAGCCAAAAAGTAATCGTACAAAGAATGTATATAAGAAAAATTGTCAGTAAATACTTTCCCATTGACCGTCATGTTTTGACGGGTTTCAACTAGTTCATTCTTATCTTGACCACTTCAGATGCCTGGTTGTTATGCTGCTGGTTGCAGTAACACGGATTGAAAGGGTTCCTTATGAAGAGGTTCCCACGGGATTGTGTGCGAAGGAAACTTTGGAAGAAAATATATATTTGGACATTTGTGCCCAATTATTTGTTAATTAATTGTGTGAGGTAAAATATCAGATTTTCTCTTCACCAAGTCGCCTTAGTAGGTAACTCCACGTCGTCTAACTGCTGAATCGATCAAGGTACAAAGGGCATATTGCTTCATCAAATACATCAGCTAGTGAATATGATATATGAAGCACAAATTATTTACAACAACAATAATCTGCTACTGAACCATTGTAACAATAATAACTAAAAGCACTCAATGTGCATTAGGGTAACAAACAGCTAATTATTTAATGCACGATACTTCCCTAACCTTCCATTGTGCCTCTGAAATTTACATTCCGAGCTGGGGTTGTGCACACTTTGTGGTGGAATCCGCGATAGTTTAAATTTTAAAATACTGTCAACATAAAAGGCGCACGGACGGCAGGTCCCAGACGCAATTCAGAAAAGCCGAGCTGAGCAGCGAAACTCCAAAGAAATAATATACTCTTCTCTAAAGTCTTAACTTGACAGGACTCGACAGTTTGATGCTGGCCGAAGCTGGGGTAATAGGCTCACTCGCTTGCTCGTAAATTCGCTCCGAAGCTAGTAATTTAAATTTCCACTGAATGGAGATTGTTGGAAGAAATGAAAACGTAAAAACACTTATAGTGGGCGATGCATTCAAGATAGAGATGTGCTGTGCTTGTATGTAGAACTTTTCATGATGAACAATTCTTACACTCATAGTATTGTACCCTTTAATGCAGGTCTTCCAGGGTGTAGACTCTCTACTCAGGCGTGCTCGGTTCGAGTGGCATAGCATTAAATACGAGTACACCCAAGGGATTTCAATATGAATCATGGGAACTTATCCTATAAATCATATGCAAGGGGAACAGTAAAAACAAAGAATTTATTCATGAAAGTCGAACAAAGAAATGAAAGTACGAAAAAAATCACAAACCCAAATAAAACACATCCCCTGAAATTCACTAAAATAACATAAGTCACACATACTTAGAATGCAAAGTGCACAAATAAATTGTGTCCAAACTTCTCTCACTCTGTCAAAATGTCCACAGAGACGGTACGCGGTATTGTACCTAAAATTTACACCTCTTGATGCTCGAGCCAAAACTCAGATTGCCCCTAATTCAATTCCAATGGAACTCATTTCAAGTGGAACACTATTTAACTTTAACTCAGTTCAGAAGGAACATATTCCCCGATTTTTAACTCATATCAAATTTGATATCATTTCAACGCTGGAATGTGGCGATAAGACCTAGTACAGTATTTTCAGATCGATTCCTTCTGCTACAAGCCTCCAGTCACGATCTGTGTCGGGTGCTGGCCGAATAGTAAGCGGTTAAACGATAAACATAAAATAAACAGAGAAATAAATCATCACAAAAACCCTATAACGTGCCTACCCTTATGAACTGTTGACACACACACGTGTTTCCCAATGAAACACACACAAGAAATGAACTGCCGCAAAAGGTTCCTGATGCAAATCTATGCTAGTTATACGAGTCATCCAAAAACAAAATACGACGAGTATCAACACATCAGCATACGCAAAATACACATCCCATAATTTTAAATTACAACACAAATCTTACGAAAAAAACAGAAACAACATTAAAATCCCCTGCCAGACACAACTGACAACTAAGTGAAAGTGATCAGGGGAACTCCTCCTTCCATCTTCCAGCTTGCCGCGCAAGCTAAGTGTGTCAACACAAAATGTGGCTCGTAAGGAAACTCACCTGAGTCCTTGATTCAAGCTCCGTCGCGACGAATTCAACAGTGGGCACTTCCCCCAACTTACCATAACATTGGGCAACATCCTCCACAACTTACCATAACAGTGGGCAAAATCATCCACAACTTACCATAACAGTAGGCAAAATCCTCCAAAACTTACCACAGCAGTGGGCAAATTCTTCCACTTATACACACAGACACACACAAGGCCAGCGCCCCTGGAACATCTCACACCGACACGCAAGACGCGAACTCACCGCCTTGCCTCTCATCTAAGCAAAGACTCTGGCTGAAAGCCTATTAAATGATTAACTTAATTTACCAGGCTCGACTAGCCGCCGTCTTACAAAAAATATGCTCCAACAGCATCAAACATCTGGTTTGCCTAAAAGAAAATCTCGACCTTCTCCCATCTGTTTTGACGTTAATTTCCCTAACTTCAAGTGCTGATGACAACCCCTTAGGATACTCTCCGCAAACAAAACCATGACAAAATGACACCCAATGATTCCGAATTACACATTTGCAAAGCACGTTAAATACATTACTTTTAAGATCAGTACAAACTAATACACAACAAACAAGTATAAAACCGCGTCCCTTACTACTTCGCGCTGAGCCCCGACTACAACTATACATGTATAGTATAGTACGATGTATCACCGCCATGTCGGCGGCCCTGCCGATAGCTCCTCACTCCATGACCAGCCCCATGATCATGATGGACGGCTGCATCATTTCCATTCCGTTGATTTTGCGGATGTTAGGTTCGTCTTCCTCGTTGCTTCCGTGATGTGGGTGGACAGACAAATCTAAATGTTAACACACTTCAAAATGCACAAAGGATCAAAACGTCCGCGGTGCGCGTACACGCTGTTTGGAACGCGACTTTATCTGGCTGTATAAGCTACTTTGCCGGGCTACTAAATTCACCCAACAGTCCTAAGTAGCCTCTATCTCGCAGTATACTTTTTCTAAAATTACAGCTCTGTGGCTATTCCTAACTATACTGAACTCGTTAACACACTCGGTTCGGACTCTATTTTCACGCACATAAAATAGGCACAGCATTGCCTCCGTGGCTTAGGCGGCAGCACGCCTGCCTCTCACCGCTGGGTCCGTGGTTCAAATCCCGGTCACTCCATGTGAGATCTGTGCTGGACAAAACGGAGGCAGACAGGTTTTTCTCCGGGTACTCCGGTTTTCCCTGTCGAACTTGCATTCCAGCAGCACTCTCCACTATCATTTCATTTCATCTGTCATTCATTTAATCATTGCCCCAGAGGAGTGCGTCAGGCCTCGGCAGCCGGCACCGTTCAAAACCTCGCCGCTAGATGGGGGCTTCATTCATTCCATTCCTGACCCGGTCGGAGACTGGAAGCAGGCTGTGGATTTTCATTTCATAAAATAGGCACAAATGTCCTCACGTTAATCGTGGCACAGTTTTTATCTCTCTGACTTGTAAATATTTGCGTTTTGCACGATACGGAGCGACGCATGCTTCCGCTGCCAAAACCACTCAAGAACTGACTGACACTCTGCAAGTTGGTGGCCCTATTTAAGTGTCTATGGCCCAAGTAGTCTCAGGAAGGGGAAATCCAAAATCAATTTCCATAATAATCCACTCAGGACAGAATAAGTAATATCCTTAGGCTCGTGACTTACCCAACGTCTCATAGGTCTAATTAATTTAAAAATCCGTTCGTAGATTTAAATTTTATAGCGCTCGGCAATTTTCCTTCATTGTTCTTATTTTCGCGCGTCCTTTTAGCGTGGGTGACTCCTTATCGCTGATTGGGTGGTTTAAACTCGCTACCCCCTCTCTCTTCCGAAGTAGATTAAATCATCCCCTTCATGTTTCTTATAATTTCCGAGGCAAAATTTCTGATGGTTCCGAAACTGTGACTTTCAAAGTGGTCCGTTTATTAATTCTCAAGTAGGTCACTTGTGGGCGTAGAAAATTATCCTCTGTCCTTTACTCAAATTTCGCGTCTTTCTCATGCTACTTGGGAAGCCAACGACCCTCTGCACATTCTTGCCAACTGTCGTTCTCACGTCCTTCCACCGCCCCTGCGAAATCGTATTCTCGGCCTAAGTACTTTTATGGCCCCTTTTCCGGTCGGCGACCCTTTATACACGTTCAACTCCTGCGCTGCTCACTTGAAAGGCGCCGCTAAAATATTTGGGTGGTCTGTCGCCGAAGTTAGAAATATACTGGAGACTGATCGCATGAGACTGTATGCAAATATGGATATGCATAAAGGTCTCAGTATATATATATATTTTTAATGGTTCGCCCAGTGTAAACTTAAAAGACGTGCGGACGGCAGGGTTTTCTTCGACTCGATTCACTGAAATCGTTACTGCTCGACTTCCTTTGGTCATAAATAAATGTTTTTCTACAGAAACCTTCCTCGAGAAGTCCTTTACAGAATGGTGGAAACCGTATCAAAATCCATCCAGTGGTTCTCGAGATTACCCGTTACATCCAAGAATCGGGGACTTTGTTTTATACTATGTAGAGATTTGACCACGTGGCATAGCCTTGTGTGTTTAATTACTCATCACGACCACGAGGGGAATCTGCAGCGGGTCTGGAGATCGGAGTGTTGAATCTATGCCTCTAAATCGAAGATCAGGTTTGCTGCGTGGCACAGCGGTATGCTTTCACCTGCTGATCCTAAGTTTGCAGGATTGAATCCTGGCCCAGTCAGTTGCCATTAGAGAATGATTCAGTGCCTGCGAACGGTGTCAGTAGATTTACTGACACGTTAATTATACACTCCAGGGAGACATCTGGCCCCTCGGTTTGTCTAAGTGTTAAGAGGGATGTAAATCCTATAAAATGATTACTTTTAATCCTAGAAATCCTACATTTAAGCTCTCTTATTCTACCATGCATGTAAACTATCAGTAAAAACTCTAGAAGAAATTGTAGGAAAAATAGTGTATGTAGGGGACGTTAATTTGAAGAAGGTCTTTTTTCAAACAAGTCAGTTAATTAATAAGCAAGGCATTGCTATTATGTAATTTGATAAAATCTACCAAAAAAGATAACCTCATGGGGTAGTGGCTAGCAATTTTGACCGTCGTCTCTAAGATTTGGGTTCGGTTCCTGGCGCTTGCCGGCTTTGGGGTGAAATTTAATTGAATCGTATGTTTCATAAACTCCACTTTCTGACGGGATATTTGTTGATATAACGTGATTACTGGGGCAGATGCTACTGTTTGAGGCTGAAAAGAAACTGTACCACGTGTCTCTGGCACACATACTCGATTCAAAGTTTCTGTTACGGAAAACTTTATGTATTTTATCAGTGTATTTGCTGTTGTTCCTCTTGAACTACTAAAAATTGTGGAATTATTTGTTTAGCAAGAACTAAAATCGCTTCAGCTATATTATGTTCAGCGTGAAGCTGTGATTAATAGCTAACGTATGGAGTTATGGTCTAGTAATAAGTTTAAACCATATTCATGAGTATATATTATACGAGTGCATTAAGTTAGGATCACGAATATTAATTTAATATGATACCATGCTCACCCAAATGCATGGGGCTGCTGAGCTTGATGTCATCAACAACTTTTGTTGATGGAGATACTGCGCAGTTGTATAACAATATGTTAATACCTAGTACGTTTCAGTCCTTTTTGCAAGTTAATATCAATTTTTTTTCAGCATTCACTATGTAAATATTGTAGGCCTAAGTTAATTTCATTTTAAAAAATGCCAATGAACCGTCCTTATCCAGAAAATTTGACGAGTTAACTCTTCTGTTTGGGCGTCTGAAAGATTTGAAGTTTCACATTGCTTACTTTCCCCTAAAAAAACTGTTTCCTTGTTCCTAATCTCATATATTTGCTTAGAAGTAAGCCCTACTCCTCTATGGAAGATTAGACCGTCGATACAGAGAATTGATGATTTTGTGAAATGCACACTAGAGTCAACTCTAAATACAAATTTAAATGATAGATCTTGGACAATAGCCTCACTCCCTGTTCGTTACGGTGGAATCGGAATAAGGAAAATTGAAGATTTAATGCTTCCAGCTTTCATGTCATCGGTGAATAGTGTTTTCTCTCTCATCCAGTCAATGTTTCCAGTTATTTCGGACATTGAGGAAATCACTTTTTACGCTGAGGTCTTGGAATTATGTAACTACCAATTTAACGATCCATCTATCCCTTCAGCTCCTGCGTTCCAACGTAATTGGGACGGTCTCGTTTGCAAAAAAATAATGGACAACCTGGAATTTCACTCAGATGAGGAAAAGGCTATTCATTTGGCTAGTTTGAAGAAAGAATCGAATTCATGGTTAAATTCCATCCCATCGAGAACAATAGGGACATTACTGGACAACAATAGTTTTAGGATTTCGATGTCTCTCCGTCTTGGATCAACGCTTTGTAAACCTCATACTTGTGTATGTGGTGAGGTCGTTTCCGCACCTGGTACACACGGTCTCTCTTGTAAAAGGAGTGCTGGTCGACATTCTCGTCATTTCTCTATAAATTAAACGCTTCGGAGGGCTTTCGCTACTGCAAAATTCCCGTCAATTCTTAAACCATCTGGAATTTGCAGAGATGACGGTCGCCGCCCTGATGGGATGACCATAATTCCGTGGTCGAATGGCAAATGCCTAGTCTGGGATGCAACGTGCTCAGATACGTTGGCTCCTTCCTATATTTCATCATCGTCAAAGGAAGCAGGATCTGTAGCTGAGATCACCGTCACTCGGAAGAAAAACAAATATAGGAAGATCATGGAGGACTATATTTTCGTGGCCTTTGCCGTAGAGACAATGGGTCCTTGGAGTGAGGACGCAATAAATCTAGTACACAAGCTAGGAAGAGTAATAGGTGGAGTCTCTGGTGATCCTCGTTCCAAGACCTATTTGATGCAGAGAATCGGCATAGCGATTCAAAAGGGAAACGCAGCCTGTGTAATGGGGACTATTCCACATAACACTAGTATGGACGAAATATTTTATTTGTTATAGGGTAGCTAATTTAATACAGATGTTTTACTTCAAGATTGTATTGAACTGGCAGATTTATGTAAAATGTGCCTGTTTGTGTAGCTGTAGAAATAAAATTTTGCATAAGGATTACATAATTCGATTAATTCTTGCGAATTATATCCACTTTCTAATACACCTCAAAATACATCGGTTACTAATTTAAATTAAATAAACAGCTGTTTACGACAATTTTAACTTTACTTGAGCCTTACTCAAAACTATAGGCTTCACTTTCCAACTTATGTGCTATAAAATCTTCACAATATACTTGTTACGACGCTTGCGTAACTACACCTCGCATTCTTGCGGAATTATCCATAAATTCACGTAGCTTCTATCATTGCACACTACCAACCTCTAATTGTGGAATAAATCTTCATCAATTATCAGACAACTTGTGCAAAAATATCATCAAATAAAAATATACGATATAAGATAACCATCATGTTCCACTGCTTCTTTCGTTCCAATAATAAGAATGTTAATAACCCCCGCAATTAAGTAGCATAAGAATATACAGATACATTTTATAGAATTATGCTTAATAAATATACAGTAAGTCTCTCCTCTCTCTGATCGTACTTATTTTTTAAAATCACAATAATAACAATACTTCAACACGACAAGTGTTCTCTAGAAAAAAAAATGTCAGGGATCAAATATAGCATGGTCATGTAAATGACTCTGTAGTTTGAAGTTCACTAGAATGACTGAAATCTATTCATCACATTTAACATCATTTAAAAGGATTTTATATTGACTCCATCGTCTCAAATTGCAACTGCAATTTAAATAAAATAACTGGATCAACATCCAAGCTAACTTCTGCTCATAACCATCGTTCACTCCATACAAATATCTTGGAAATAGGACTATCATGTTCCATCTGTATTATCAAATATTGTAATCTATAGATCATTCCTAGATCTCTTCTAAGATGAACAAATTCCAAATGATTAAGAATTGGAACTAGAGAAATTCAAATAAGCCAAACTTGACATAATCGTGCAATTCTTCAATATGATATCGCTGACGAAATAAATTTTCGCACAGAATCGAAAATATAAAATATCAACTCGTTCTAAGACGATAAGATTCTTACAAAAAACTCTTCCTAATATTCTACAAAAACCTACAAAAATCTCCTAACAGAATTAATAATCTCAAAAACGCAAAATAAGTTACGCCAAACATAGCAAAAATATAAATCCAACCTCTAAAACTGAAATAAGCCTAAATATGACTCAATAAATAAAATTACAAAATGTTAATAAAATTGGTCAGTGGTGACATTTCTACAAGTTCCAAATATCTACAAGAGTAACTGGATATTCTTCAATCTACCTTTGCACAAAGATGATAGGTGTTCCATATACCCGGTTGAGTATGATACTTAATGCATTCGATCCTGCATTGCTGACACCATTTCATCATTTGCCTGGATCTGGTCCTTGGTACAGCAAATGGGGTGAACGCCTCCCTCGTCCGCTATCATTCTGAGACTGCCTGGACTCGAACTGGTGTTCTGCTCGGTCGTGGATTGTCGACTCTATCTCTCAACTCTGCTACATTTATCAGGTCTCTCCATCGTAGATTCTAGAAGTTATCTCGTAGATGCGAAAATTTCGAATAATTTAGGTCACTTCTTTCATCCTTGCGAGTTCAATTATCCAGCTTCCCAATCCATGCGTTTAACAATGCATCACCATACTATCAAACTGTTGAGTAATCTTCCCTCCTCAACTCGTAATTTATGAACTCCACTGCAAGTTCTTCAAAATATTAACCAATTTTGAAAGGTATCCGTAGATTTTTGCAAAGTCTATAAAACAAAGATTTAGACTTTTGTACAATATTTGCGTAGATAATTATTTAATAGAGTTCCTTTCGTAGAACGTAGAATTTTATTGTTGCTTGGGGAAGTATAGCATAACTTCCCAATAATCGCTGTACTGAAATTCACTTTCTTCTTCGAAAAGTAGTGTTCAATTGTTGTTAATATTGTAGAATAATTGTTGTAACTATTATCATCGATAAATGCCTTGTATCAATTATAATGTAGTTCCTCGGCGTTCTAACAAAACACCGGAATACTTCTCGATTCTGCCGTCAACTCTCTTTAATTCGCGCACTTCAGATTTGCGTTATCGCCGAACATATCCATCACCTATGACATTGTCAAATCGAGTGTCCTTCCCCTGTCTTACCAGTGGCGTGGGTTACCATCTCTTGCCGCTCAAAATTCCCTCTCAATACCGCGAATGAGAACGTTTCTGATTTAAACGTCCTCTTCTAAGATTTTGAAAAAATAGAAAAGTACCGAATATTTTTCTGAGTCGAACCTGTACTTCATGATGCATATTACTTCTCCAGAGTAATTATAATTACAATTGTTCTCCTCGGAAATTCAATCACCTGTTCGTATCACATGGTATGCTCTTGACCAGCAAAATATTACAGGCGTGATGTCAGATAACGAGTTCGCCACGCATCAACTCCTTCCATTGTTCTCGCACGTGCGAATCAAGTAGCCAGCGCAAACAAAAGAAACTTGATGATTGGCAGGTCGTCTCCCAAGCCGCTTCATCTTCAAAGCCTCTGCCGAGGGTCGGAAAAGCCGCTTCGCTTGTTAATTTCTGATATAAGTAAAATCTACATCAGACAAAGCTTTTCTGGATCTCCAATTGTAACGCAATATTCCATATACACACTAGTTCGATAATCGACTTCATAACTTTGCCAAATACAGTCCAATTTCCTTCAAATTTTGGAATCATCTTTATTACAACCAGCAGATCACAAATTCGACTTCAGACAAAGCAACTATTGGGTCAGTATCATACGTTTTATTTGTGTACATAATTTGTATGGCTACGCGTGTCATTGTGGTGTCTGTAGTAGTAGTAGTAGCTGTGGTAATGTGAGTAAATTTCTAATTCATATTTAGAAGGAGGTGGCCGTGGTCTTAAGCTAGGAAGTATCCTGGCGTTCACCTGGAGTAGAAGTGGAAACCACAGAAATCCACTTTTAGGATGGCTGAGGTGGGAATCAAACCCACCTCTTCTCAGTTCTTCCTCACGAGGCTGAGTGTATCCCTTAGGCCAGAAATGCATTACTTGCAGAACCAAAAATCGAACCCGGACAACCGGGTTCACTGGGCAGTTTGCTAGATGCTACACCACACGGTGGTCCGGATGCCGGTTGTGATATGTCATTTTATTCTGAGCGACTCATATGTTTCGGCTCACCTTAGGGCTGTTGGTGTTGTTGTGTTAACGTTCAGAGGCTTGGATATCATGGCCATCAGCCTCGTGTACTCAAGTGTGTGTAGAGTTGGTCAAATAACTTGTGTTGTTGCCAATTTGCAGTGGTGTGTGTATGTAATTGAGGCTAAGCTGGAAAGATGATGACCGTGGCTTTATGTTAGGAACTACCCCCAGCATTTTCCTGGAGTAGGAGTGGGAATCTACAGGAAACCCCATTCTAGGATGAATGAGATGGGATTGGAACCCACCCTTTCTCAGGGTTGCCTCTCGCCGCGCCAGCCCTTAGACCTGCATTTATCCTTGGCCGAGCCGAGCCTGACCTCAGGGGTGACAGCAGAGAATGTTAATCACTTTGCTACCATGGGGTCGTAAATTGACATATTTCAAGTGGAGACGAGTTTTTTATCCAAATAATACATGGCATCAGTTTAAGACCAAACATTTGGTTATAAACTGCAAAGAATGCGAGGATTACACTCATTTCTTTACGATCCTACTACAGGTTGCTGTGGGGAACATTTGCAGTCTATGCCATTAAATCGAAGATCTGGTTGGCTGCGTGACTCAGCAGCAATGCTCTCACCGGCTGTGAGTAGGTTTCTGGGTTCAAATCCCAGCGCAGTCAGTTGACATTTGGGGATGATTAAATGCGAGCGAACCCTCCTGTATATTTACTGGCACGTTAATTAGCCCGGACCCTCCAGGGCAAAATTGTGCTACTGCGGCGTGTCTACAAGTTAATAGGGACGTAAAACCTATATCATTAATATTTTTCATCCAATATCTCTACATTTTTTTCTTTTCTTCTTTTCTTTTCTTAGTCTTTTACCCTCCAGGTTGGTGGAACCCACGGACTCAGCGAGGGAACTCACCACTACCGCCTCTACGGGCAGTGTCCTAGAGCTGGGAACATCTAATCGGAGTGGATACAACTGGTGTGATTGGCACCTCGCCCAGGCGGCCTCACCTGCAAAGCGAACAGGGGCCTCATGAGGGAAGGTAATGGATGGTCAGGATGGATAGGCAAGGAAGAGGGAAGGAGGCGGCCGTGGCCTTGAAGAAGGTACCATCCCGGCATTTACCCGAAGACGAAGTGGGAAACCACGGAAAACCACTTCGAGGATGGCTGAGGTGGGAATCGAACCCCCTCTACTCATTTGGAACACCCGATATACCCTTCCACGTTCTTCTAGGATGCCGACTCTCACTCGGGTGGTGCTCTGTTCGGGGTGGCTCTAATTTATACTAAACATCCTAGGAATATTGTCACAGGATCACAGGTGGCTTATCTTAAAATCAGTAGGTCAGAGAACTCCTAATATAAAATAATTTATTTCACAAAAACATCATCTCCCTTTTCTCCCAACCACAGACAAATAAAATAAAATCAACTCCCTTAAATTACTGAAAAACAACAATATCAAAAAAAATGCAAAATAATGTTTCACACTGGCTGAAACCAGGAATAGAAAATAGTCTATTTTACTGCAGTCCACTGCTTCAAGTCCAAGAGTTATTGTCAACAGACTTACAGTAATTCAAATAACTATGGCTTAAATAAACCAGCCATTCTATCACAATAATATTGCGCACTCATTTTTATAACTTGCAAAACTTGTTCTTTGGGAAATCGGACACGTCTATTCGTACAATCATCATCTTTCCTCACAAGAGTCAGATAATGAAGGCAATAGGTTTATTCTAGGTTACGGGCTATGTGTGTTTTTATACTTTTAAAACAATTACTTCACTCAGAGCTATAACTCCGTTAATTATGGTAAAATAAACAAGTCAACATACATGAAGCATCAAATAAATACTTCGGCTGCCGGTGCGCCGTGATTATTAATAAACAACAACATCATAATGAATGCACTCCAAAAATAATGACAAATATAACCCATCGCTTCCTGAAGCGGCACACTAAAGAAACCCCGGGGAGTGGGACTCTCCCTTCATATAATACAATGCCAAACTCGACCTTGTGACAGACGTGCTTTCACCATGCTAACCGGCAGGCCAGCACAACCTTCTTGGCTGCTTTGAGAATTCAGACGGCTAACCAATTCTTACCTGCATCTTAAGACTCCCTTTTACCTGCCTTGGGCTCGAGCAATTCAACCTCTTTCCGACGGAGCTAAAGTGGGCTCTCATCAGCTAATGAATTCAATCATTTTACTTACCATTTATATATCGTCGAAGAATGCGGGAATACCACCTCCGCTATTATTTCACTCACCATTATATCATCGAAGAACGCGGGAATACCACATCCACTTTATTTCTGCTCGACCCAAGATCGACTCTTAGCCTCATCTGAATAATCTCATACTACCCTGTAGCCATTCATGTCTTACCACTTGCACCTTCGCGTGATAATCACTTACCATTTTCATTATTCTCATAATTTCATTGTCACTTACCGGTCTTGTCACACTATCGAGTGGTCTTCCCCATTTAGCTTTTACAATTACATTGTGCATGAGCACTATCAAACAAATATTCCCTTGACTGTGCATTCACAAGATAATGACATCCCAAAACAAAACCATATTTAAAATAACACTTTGATGCTCATATACTTATTACATTATAAAACACACAAAATTCTCATTACTGATAAACACACAAATCTACACAACATGCCCGGTACGCCTAAAATATCTATTTTTATCATAACTGCTTATGATCGAGATAGACTTATCCGACCCCAATAATGGGAAACATTATGACCCTCATGCCCCATACAATATTTACTTATCTCTCATATTTCCTGGTGCGGTTCTGGTCCATGATATCAGTCTTCTTCAATAGTTGATTCATCTTGATGGGAGGAGAATTTACACACGGTTTTTCTCAAAATTTCACCAAAAACAAAGGTCCACTGTGAATTATTACCATTAACACAATGCACGGTTCTCGTACATGAAGCTCCTATCTCATATAGCTATCATTACAACTGCGTCATACTGTTATGATATGCACTGTTCTACATTGCACTCGCGAATACTTAGCGATGTTCAATTTCGGAGGTATGCTAGCTCCTACTTATAACTTGTAACAATGTTAATTAATCTTATGCCTCAACGCAGGCTCTCGCGTCCACAGCGTATATTAAGACTTATAAAACTTGTAAAATGTTAATTTCTGAACGCTCAGGGCACGGGCTTTCGCCTTTGACGATGCCCCAAAGTATACTTATAGAACTTGTAAAAATCTCCGTATTGTCCGAAGGTTCGCGGCACGGGCTACCGC
Organism: Meconema thalassinum; assembly: GCA_946902985.2. NCBI lineage: Eukaryota > Metazoa > Arthropoda > Insecta > Orthoptera > Tettigoniidae > Meconema > Meconema thalassinum. The sequence continues at coordinate 231,518,413 of OX336389.2, read as the reverse complement.
CGCTGTCGTGGCCCCAGAGTAGACTAACTTCGCTGTGTTTCAATCCATTATTTATACGATTTCTCTTAAAGGGACGTGGAGTAGGGGTTTCTCAGAATTTATTTCCAAAATAATACTCACATGAATATGTGAACTAGCTCCTCAGAACGTCCTCATTCCCAATGTCTCAATGACTCCTTCATATTCAAAATTCGATCGTGGGATCGTTAGATAATGAGCTCCGTAATTTGCTTCATTGTCCCTCAATTTCGGCGGGATTTGATCGCGTCTAGCGTCTCTCACTGCCATTGGTCGTTTCAAATCCACCCCCTGATTTCATTTTAGTTCTGGCAAAAATCACAGAATAATCCGATTTAAATTTTGATGATATTTCTGAGAGGCTGGGATCATCCCCTATACGATGGTATAACTCTTGTCTCTGTATCCTAATTACTGCTCTAATTCCTTTCAAATGGGCGGGGTTTATTTGGTAGGTAATCGTTGAGTTTTCTGCATTTGCCCGCGCAGTTGAACGACCTTCGCGCGTTGTCTGGCACATTTGGTGTCCAGATGTGGATTTTCTCTTTCCTGCCACCTTTGTTCGCGCTGGGAGAAAGCTCCTTCAAGTCACGTACGAACCGTCCTTTTGTCCTTCTAGTTTCACAAGCAACTTCCATTCTCACATCGGCTTTGAGACATGACTTAAATTCTGTTGGAATAATATGTGGACTTTATGCTATCAGATATGCATAAAGGTCACACCGAGGCTGAGTAGACCCCGTTCCAGTCCTCATACCACTTTTCAAATTTCGTGGCAGAGCCGGGGAATCGAACCCAGGACCTCCGGGGCGGCAGCTAGCCATGCTGACTGCTACGCTACGGAGGTCTACACATCTCTACATTTAAGTTCTCATATTCCAGCACACTTGTGAACTATAAGTAAAAGTTCTAAAGGAAACTATAGAAAAATTACATTATATACGGTACATACCTAGACCGACAGTAGTGGCTACGCTGGCTAAAGCGCAGTGTTAGATCATGGGACCAAGCTCTCTGCTGACTCGGTAGACGCGTGGGTTCGAGCCCCACCGTCGGCCGTCCTTGAAATGGTTTTCCGTGGTTTCCCATTTTCAACACCAGGCAAATGCTGGGACGGTACCTTCTGACAGGCCACGGCCGCTTCCGTCCACATCCTTGCCCAGTTTCATTCACCATCATTCATTTCATCTCTCATTAACTCCTCTCATAAGGTTGGCGTCAGGAAGGGCATCCGGCCGTAAAAACCATCGCCACAAAGACTTCCATCGCATCTCATCCCCGACCCCGTTGGAAAACGGGAATAATAAGGGGTAGACATACATACGGTACATACCTGGTGAATCAGCTGCCCCTAATAATATCGTTTTATGCAACCCAACTAGCACGTGTTGTCGGGAATTTCGATATTTCTCTGGTACTAATGCACTGCAAGCATAGCCCGCAACGATACTGAACACTATTATTTTTCTCTCGTACTGATCTGTAGTCACATCGAGGGTAAAATAATAATGTTCAGTATCGTTGCGGGCTGCAGCGCATTAGTACCATCGGGATGCAATCAGAGCCTTCCTGTTAACAAGGCTAGTTGGGCTGCATAAAACAATATTATTAGGGGCAACTGGTTCACCTAGTATAATTTTATTGGTGTTATAAGGAGGGGAACAGCGAGGTCATCTGCCCCATTGTATGTAGGTTTTCTTTTAGACTTGTCAATTAATGAGCAAACATTGCTCTGTCAAGAAATTCAATTGAATCCTTTGTTTGATACAGTCCACTTTTAGACGGTATATTTGTTGATATCACGTGATTACTGAGGCAAGGGACTGAAAAGACCCTGTACCACGTGTCTCTGGCTCTCGTACGTGATCTAAAGTTTCTGTACGAAATAAATTTTATCAGTGTATTTGCTCTTGTGTCCTCTTGAATTACTAACAATTGAGCAAATATTTGCGTGACATGAACTAAAGTCCCTTCAGGAATATCCTTCCTTGTAATTTGTTCAGTGTGAAACTGTCATTATTAGCTAACTTATAACGTTAGGTATAGTAATACTGTAAGTTCAAGAAATCCTATTTGTGAGTTTATGTAATAATTTATTCATAAATTTAGGATTACAAGGATTATTTTAATATAATTCCACAATAATATTACGCTGAATCAAGTTCATGGAACTGATGGCAATTATGTCAACAACTTAGATCGATGGAGATGCTACGCATTAGTATAACAGAGCAAGGGAGATGTTGCGTTGAGTAATGGTATCGTCCTGTAGGGGGGTGGGGGAGGGGGAGAACGAGCTGTATTGATTAATGCTGGTCCTTGCTGGGATTGGCTGCTGGTGCAGGTCCTCTATATCGGACATTGATTAGCATAGCAACAGGCAGGCAGGAAAAACTCATTCAACAGGTAATAAAGAGTGGGTAGCATGTAGCAATGATATGATATTAATCTGAAGCACTAACATATACATATTGTACCCGGCGATTCACAGAAGTCACGTGATATCCACCGTTGGTTCATTGGTCCACCCGTGGATTGATTTCGCTTGGCTTTATAAATTCATATCTTCGCTACTATGGCGATAATATTCCATAATTCACTCCTAGGAACATCTCCGTATTTTCCTCATAATCGTATCGTACACGGATTAGGAGATTGGTGCTGGTGACTTCACGAGAACGGTGTTCTTCGTCTTCTGTCTCTAGAATTCATCTTCATTCTCTTGTTTCGCATCGGCCATTGTACTTGAGAGGACTCGGTTCAAGGTCACGGTTAGTCATCCGGGAATTTACTTGACCTATTGTTTCGCAAGAATTGCGATTGACCCCGTCCCATTTGTGACTGAATCCACACCTCGATAACACGGCCATAAAGATTCCCAACGCTACACGTTCCCAGCTCGGATGTGGCCTCCTACTTGCTTTCATAGCCAAGTCGTCTTCCTTGAAATAATTCAACGCTTACAAACCTCATTTTATAAATAATGTTTCTCTCTCACGATGCAAATAATATTGTGGTCTGGATTAACCCTGGATCACTAGGGCACAATATATCCCTTATTTTTTTTCATTTATACTGGGTCGATGACAAGATCAGATCAGTTTCTATGTCACGGATGCCTTTCCTCGCCAGAGAAGTGAGATATTAATGAAAGCTACGAGGAAAAAAGATGTCCAATAAAGAACATGTAGCATACTTTCTCTTTAATGTATGGGTGTAGTTATAACTCTTTGTCCTTATCAAGCAATATAAGTAGACTCATTGTATGTTCCTCTGATGATCGTTACAAGTTGTACCATATTCAAGACCCCTTTTACAGAGGAATTCATTTTAACATTAGAAAGTTATGTTGAGCAACCATTTTGAATACATGGAATCGTTGAAATTGTGTCTTCTGCACAGGAAAGTTTCTATGAGAGACTACCTACTTGCTGCGTTTTGAAATTGCAACTAGTATTGTTGTTGTTTGAGTCTTCAGTCTTTTGACTGGTGTGATGCAGATCTCAATGCTTCCCTGTCATGAGCTAACAGTTTCATCTCTACATACGTAGCACACCTTACATCCGAGGCAATCTGTTTTATATTTTCTAACCTTGGTCTACCCTTACACTTCTTGTCCTCAACCCTTCCTTCCGTAAGTAAGTTTGCTGTTTGCTATTCCTGGGTGCCTTAGTATGTGGCCTAACAGTCTATCTCTTCCCTTCAATAGCAGTCGCAAGAAATATCTCTCCTCACCTCCTCGTCTTAATACTTGTTACTCTGATGAAGATGATTATAATTGTTGTTTTAAGGGGCCTAACATCTAGGTTATCGGCCCCTGATGGTTTGGGTGATCGTGAAGATGAAAATGAAATGCAAACTTAAAACTAAAACTAACTACTAACCTACATACTAGAAGAAGAAATGGAAAACGAAAGGAGAATAAGGCAAATAAAGGACAGGAGGAAAAGAAATGCCCTCAACCCTCGAAGATTGCGGATTGAGGGACTTGGAAGGAAGGAGAGCCATGAAAGACAGATAGGAAAGTGAAAGAGGAGAGGGTCCTCCCCACAGGTAAGGGACAAAAGGAGGAAACTGGACCCAGCTCAGGAATCCCTCGGGGTCGCCAACTCCTGAACTCACCAGCGTGAGCCCCTGAGGGTGTAGCATTATCTAGGGTGTACCAAAAGGGGTGGGGCTACATACACCCGGCCTCCTTGAGGGTCTCTTGTTATTCTATCCACTCATCTGACCTGTATCATTCTCCTGTAACACCACATTTCAAACGCTTCTATTCTCGTCTTTCCTGCTGCGCCAACAGTTTCTCTTCCATAGAGCACCACGCTCCAGACAAAGGCATTCAAAAATTCCCATGATTATTGAGTTGGTGACAATGAGGTCTAACGTGGAAACAAGGCGTTTCCGGACACATGTTCACATAGGATAATTTCTTCGTCTGCGTGTGAGAAATATGTCCTGCAATTAGTGCCGTACATTGTTGTGCACCCAGTGTATTCGAATGATTGCTGCGCGTAATTTTAAAGCGAAGACAAATCAATAACTCTGGATCTAGTTGACTGTTTAATACAATACTTTGTAAGGGAGGAGTACTTTATAACAGACTTCGGTAGCATTTGTCAAAAGACTATCACACTGTATGCCGTATATGACATTGGCAATCCTATATTTATTACAGTTACAATTGCGAACTGCAGCAAGTAGGTAGCCTCACACAAGAGTTCCTCTGCAGAAGGCACAATTTCAACGATTCCAGGTTAGGATGGTTAATGGACATACGTTTCTAATTATTTTTTCTGGATGTAAGAGCTCCATTTCAATGAAGATGTGTTGAATGTGGTACAACTTGTTGTAACGATCATCACAGGAACATACATTTAAATATACTATAAATATACCCATACATTAGAAAGACAATGGGCAGCAAGTCCCTTACTGAACATCTTGTTTTCCTTGTAGACATCATTAATCATTCACGTTTCTGGCGAGGTAGGGCATCCGGCCGTAAAAACTATCTGCTACATAGAAACTGGTCTTATCCCGTCATCGACCCTGTAAAAAACGGAAAATGAGGGTAGACGATAATTCTCATGCTCCAGATTCACGTCTTATCATTGCTACATGCTGCACCATCTTACCTGTTGATTGAGTCACGTCTTGTCTGCCAGTTGCTTTGACAATCAATATCCGGGACAGAGACCCGCCCCAGCAGCCAATCGCTGTAACAAATAGCAGTAATCAATACAGCTCGTTCTCCCTTGACCTGGACGATACCATTAGTAGTATCTCCATCAACCAAATGTTTAGCCTACTTTCGACTTTTGCAAAAAATGAAAATAGACTTATGAGATCAACACAGGGCCAAAAATTGTGTGTTTGTCTGTGAGTGTGCATGTGTGTGTGTGTGTGTGTGTGTGTGTGTGTGTGTGTGTGTGTGTGTGTGTGTGTGTGTGTACTCTGCATGTCTGTCCCCCCTATCAATTCAAACACGGTGAAATCAAATTGAACGAAATTTGGTACAGAGGTAGCACTAGCAAAGGGCACCTCAGTGTCATGTGTTATATCGCCACCATCTTGACGGAAACGTAATGGGGACCACCCAAATGTTCAAAGCTTAAATCAAATTACGACTAGCCTAATCATCTGATCTCTACCTAATCTTGCAACAACATACCTTCATGTGGGAGGCGCCTTTTGACCAAACTACGAAGTCATCAACCCAATAGTTTGAAGATGGCGGCCGTGTATGTGTGCTAATCGTCCCCACCATCAAGTCAAACACAACGAAACCAAATCAAACCACCTTTGGTACAGAGTTAGCACCAGCAAGGGACAACTCAGTGTCATGTTGTATATCGCCGCCATCATAACAAAAAAGAAATGGCGCCCACCCAAAATGTTCTCAGCTTAAACCAAATTACGACCAACCTAATCATCCGATCTCTACCAAATTTCGCAACAATATACTGTAACGGACGCTTATTTACTCTTATATACTGCCCCTTGTTGGACGACCATTTGTAACGGACGCTTCTCTGTTACTTAACACCTCGGTGAGCTGTCGCTCATCTTGACTAGCCTATTTGCCTCGTAAATTGAGATAACGAAGAACAACATTGGTCCGCTAATGGACGACATATACTTTGTATCCCAACGGGCCCCAACCTATAATTTAGTGGAAAAATAAATAATTTAGCCTCGGCCTGCTCCTTCCTATTTAGCAAAACTTTTTTCTCAGATGTGGGGTAATGAAACTTACACATGGCAACTCTTTGCAGTAATAATGCTGTAGTGGGAAATAAAACACAAGAAGATATTGGCTTGTTACCTGCAGGAATAAAACAAGATCGGTAATTAACTCATATAATATCCACATCGAGACTTTGACCTATTTACAATGTTATTTGCTGCTGTTCTTCCTAAAGACAAGGACTTGTTGACAATGGCAATACCTGGTTCGGAGACTGGCGTCGGTGTGAGCATAACTCCTGTTACGTCATTAAAGCTGGCTGGCTGGTTGCTGCATCCAGATCTTCTTCCATTTGCCGACAAGAACACTGATTATAATGTACTGTATGTACTGTGTATAGCAAGTACTGTAATAATCGAACCACATGTTCTCTATACAACTTATAACTGCTACCGTAGTGCTGGTAATTAAGTGAGCGAATGCGACTGAGAATACCAATGATAGTGGCTGTGACTTCGACTGTGGCTGAAAGAGAATGACCCCCTTGTTTTCAATTTTCAGTTCATATATCACTCTCTGTTGTTTACGGAATCACCCCTTTCTTAGCACAAACAGGCCTTAGTAGCTTCTTCATTGAGCCGTGACGAATTTGGCCCATCATTGGCTATTGATATGTCCATTATCTCACAATGGACATCGTAAGTCTTTTCTCTGCAGTTTCAAGTATGTCGTAAAACCCTTCGATGGCCTGGTTGGCTTTACAACCCCGAAGATTAATGGTGACATAGCCTCTCTTTCGCTATTGTCAGCTCCAACTCGGAATAACACCTTTGTTGGAACACGTGCAAGCATTATACCACCCACGCCTGTCATAGTCTGTCAAGTCCTGTCTTCCTAATGTATACATTTTAACTGTAGAATATGCCCAAAAGTCTCATAATTTACATTGTCCTTCTTAAAGCTATTTGTATAATATGACATTGATGATGTGGTTAAAATGTCCCTTCTGTAGATAAGAATAAATGAATAAAATACATCTAAAATTGATATAAACACAAAAATAAAAGAACAATTGTAATATAGATACAATAATTAATCATGGTTATATTGAAATGGATTAAATATCCATTACAATACCTTAATGTCGGAAGCCTCTTTTGCCCAAACTACAAGGTCATTAAGCTAAATAGTTTCAAGATGGTAGATGTATGAATCATGCAAGTATTATAGCCTAACCGTAACTTACGATTATGCAAGGTCTGGCCTTACCAAATACGCTAATCCTACATGGGGAGGTTTAAACTGTCCTCAAGGAGGTGACTGGTAGGATATTAGCCACTTAGCATTTTAAAATAGAATATGCAACCACAGTGGTGACTAACGCTTCACGTTGACCGTGCCGTATCGCGCTTATCCATGCCGTCCCGTTGAGTCAATGGCTCGTAAATCCATATTATCTTGGTAACTTCGTAAGTTTATATCCTTTTAGGAATATTTTTTATTTTTATTTAGTCAATTTACCCTCTAGGTTGGTAGTTCCCACGGACTCAGCGAGGGAACTCACCACTACCGCCTCTATGGGCAGTGTCCTGGAGCTTTGAACATCTTGACGGGATGGTTACAACTGGGGTGGTGTGATCAGCACTTCGCCCAGGCGGCCTCACCTGCAAAGCGAACAGGGGCCTCATGAGGGAGGGGAAGGGATGGAAGATTGGGATGGATAGGCTAGGAAGAGGGAAGGAGGCAGCCGTGGCCTGACAGTAGGTACTATCCCGGCATTTGCCCGAATACGAAGTGGGAAACCACGGAAAACCACTTCGAGGATGGCTGAGGTGGGAATCGAACCCCCTCTACTCATTTGGACCACCCGAGGCTGAGTAGACCCCGTTCCAGTCCTCATACAACTTTGCAAATTTCGTGGCAGAGCCGGGAATCGAACCCAGGACCTCAGGGGCAGCAGCTAACCATGCTGACCGCTACGCTACGGAGGCGACCCCTTTTAGGAATATGCTGAACAAAATAATACATATTTAGTTAGTATCAAATGGTTTATAGAAACGCCAGAAAACACTAATGAAATCGTTGATTTCAATACAAAACATGATCTAGTTATATTAAAGAACTTGTTTACCTTATTTTATCGTGCTGCTTCCGTGGCGCAGTGGTAGCGACCTAGGCTCATAGTCTGGGGTTGCATGCCTCGAATCCCTGCAGGTTCAATTTTTTACTTCGTTTTTTTTTTTTGTGGAATTTATTGATGTATAACTACTCACACATTATAATGTTAAGCATATATAGTGTGTATTTGCAGACAAAACTATTATATAGGCCTATACACCACATATTTCCAACACTCGACTACAGCGATTAATATTCGTTGACCTTGATTCGCGGTAGAGTCTATTGTTGTTGTTGTTTTTGTTGTTGATACTTAAGGGGTTTTGTGGCATCATGGTCTTGTAGCCCCATGTACTTGGGTGTGTGTAGAAGTTGTCTGATAACCTGTGTCACTGTGTTGTCTGTAGGCTTTCTAGTGTGTGTACGAGGAAGGATTTGGGCAGGAAGCTGTTGTTGTTGATTCATTTGCATGGACATCATGGTCATTTAGCCCCGTGTACTTGTTGAATTTTGTTTCATAACCCGTGTTATTGCGATCGCTGTATTAGTGTGTATATATACTCCAGGTGAGGATTCAATCAATCAACGTTTAATATCCGTATAGCACGTTGTATATAAACAAGCTACTACAACTAACATTTAATTATACTCCTTGAAAAGGACAACGAGTTATAATGATACCCATGCATTTAGGAGAGAGTAGGCTATATGTTCTTTACTGAACATCTTGTTTGATGGCATGGCCGTCAGCTCCATCCACTTGGGTGAGCGTAATATTAGTGCAATTCTGTTAAATTAAACTTCGTGATCCTAATTTTACGTATAGGCTAAATTAGTATATGTACTCATTAACATGTATTAAACTTAATACTAGACCTCACGTTATACGTTAGGTATTAATCACAGGTTCACGCTGAACATATTACATGTACGGATATTGCTGAAGTGAGTCTACTTCCTGTCACAAAAATAATTCCACAATTGATTCAAATACACTGAAAAATACATAAGGTGTCCCGTGACTGAAACTTTGATCATGTACGAGAGACAGAGAAAAGTAGTACAAGTGACTTGTCAGTCTTAACCATTGCCTCAGAAATCACGTGATATCAACAATTAGTGGAGTTAATGAACCAAACGATTCAATTAATTTTCTTGGCAGAACAGTGTTTGTCAATTAATTAACTGGCACGTCTGAATGGAAACCTGCTTAAAATACACGTTTCCCACATACACTCACTACTCCTCTAGTTTCCTTTAGAGCCTTTATTTGTAGTTTAGATGTGTGGTAGAACATGTGAACTTTAATGTAAGAGATCTTAGATTACATTTAATAATGATACAGGTTTTACGTCCTTTTAAATTTGTAAACACGCCGAGGTGAGGGAATTTATCTCTGGATGGTAAAATTAACTTGCCAGTAAATCTACTGACACGGTTCGCTCACATTTAGGCATCCTCAAATGCCAAATGAATGCGCTGGGATTCGAACCCGTAACGTTAACCAGAGTAGGGGAGAGCGTTATTGCTGCGCCACGCAGCCAACCAGATCTTCGATTTAGTGGCATAGACTACAAATTCCTCCCGCATTTTACCTTTCAAAGCAATTCTAGGTAGGATATCACAGTTCCTTGCAGTTGATAAGTTCCTGTGTCTAAGGGAGAGGATGATTTCATAACGTCCAAATATAATGTAAAAGTATCACCTCCTTTCTTCTTCTTCTTCTTCTTCTTCTTCTTCCCCTTCTTCCTTTTTTCTTCTTCACGTGAAATTTGAAGGTAAATCTTCCATAACAAATGTTTGAAATGTTCTATTAGGTTCATCGCACCCAGGTGTTCATGTTTCATTTTGTGGTTTGAAAAACCTTGGATGTGTGTAAAATGTGTCTGATAACATGTGTTATTGTGGTACCTGTAGTAATGTGCGTATTTACAATTAAGGCTAGGATTTGAAAGAATGTGGTCGTGGCCTTAAGTTAGAAACTAACGCGGCATTTGCCTGGAGTAGAAGTGGGAGGCCACGGAATACTAATTCCACGTTGGCTAAGTATTGCTTCACGAGAATGTACCCCGTTTTAATCCTTAGATTAGAATTGCATTACTTGAGATAGCCGGGAATCGACACCAGGCTCAGGGGTGAACTTTTAAGAATGTTAGGCTTAACACTGCGAATTGGTCCACACTTTCCCTCTGGGGATCTGCCCAAGCGTCCCCGTCAGATTTTACAGGCAACTAGCTGGCACGGTAATTACAATGCAGTAAATGTAGGCCTACTACTGCAATTGGAGATGGTGTACACATTGAGCACTTGGTTCGTTTCTGAATATTAAAATAATCAGAGTGTTAGAGATTGCTTCAGACTGGGTGATATAAGGTGACATGAGAGTCATGCAACATGATTTATATACTGTACTACGCTCGGAAAGATGGAATCAGAAAGTTTAGTTGGCATCCTGGGGTGTGCAGAGATGGATGATATGTTTATTCTTATTCAAAGTATTTTTGTAAGTTATAGTTTCATGAATTGAACCCAGATTTCTGTTAGTAACTGTAGCAAAGAGCCTCAGCTGAGATTCCTCGGCGTGCCTTTGAAGGTCACACTGGACAGATCGATCATGAAGCTCAAGATTATGGCATCACTTTTCTTAATTAAACAGAAGAGCATCATTATGACGGAATAATTATTTGCGGATATTAGAGTTTGTTTTTAGTTTCACGAAATTGTTATTCAGAAGGCGTTGTGCCGATTAAGGATATAGGAAATGGAGTTATTAAGTGCATAGAAAATAATTCTCATGGTACCACAGTTGCTTGGTAGCTAAGAAAATGTCATGCATATCCCGTGAAATGTTTCGTCTTTCAATGATAAAATTGAAGCGATGCGCCAAACAGGGGTCTAACCACCAAAATAGTACATTATGTAACGAGCCTATAATGGCTATAATTAAGACACGAGTATGTTTATAAAACGAGCTTTAGCGTGTTTTATAATTTCCATACGAGTGTCTTAATTACCATTATAGGCAAGTTGCATACGATTGTTTATGTTCGACGATAATTATAACTTTATTATATGTTTTAACATAAATATTCATAAATATCTGTTCAGTAACTAGAATTTTGTGATCGGGTGGTGCGCTAGGTAGCATATCTCCGTGTTCCAAGCTCTCTGACCGACCGACGCATGCGCTCTGTGTGCTTCAATGCCATATGTGCAGATCGTGAAACAGTATTCAGTAAAACTGTCACCGTAGTCGTTTGAAATCAACGCGCTGTGTAGAAATTGGATTGGGTATATTAAGGTACAGTGCTATTTCTTGTCTCATATTCACCAGTTTATTTACGCGAACATATGGACGGTGCAATTTCGGTAATTTATATAGACATGTTGGATTTTGAGCGCATGCGCGAAGGTATCCTTATCTAATTGGTCAAACAACTGATTCTTGCGCTGTGATTGGTGGGAGAAACTGTTTCATAATGAAAAATAGTGTTATAATGACCATCATTATAATGCAGTTTTCAGACACATAATAGTCAGGGTCGAACATAAATTGTATTATGACTTAATTGCAAAAAACGTAGTTAACCGAAATGTAGGTATAATTTGTGCCATTGTGTGCAGATTAATAACTCTATGATGATGACTGAGGCAATGCAACAGCCCACGAACTACGTACAAAAGAAATTATTTACAACCTTGTAAACCTTCAAAAGTGAAGTGACAAGCATGTCAGAAAGAAAAATATCCACTGTTGACGTCCTTCCACTCATGCACATTACGTTTGTGTTTTCTAGTTGCATTTTCATGCTTTAATGCACCCGTTGTCACAAGCAAAGAACTATGCTCCACCATCTTGTACTGGCTGGAGTTAAATCCCTCTTCCGCGAGAGACGGAATTTCCCCACCCCCTAGCACCGCAACAAGTTCCGAATTCTTTCACGTGACTACGCCACATTTCAGGAACATTCATATAGATCCTTACTTCAATGTAACATCATTTTCTGGGAAATGGCGGTCAGATCCCTTTTCGGCGCATCGTTTCAATTATCTCCACCTGTATCAGATAATTTGCTTATACATTGCAGATATTTTTGACACTTACCTAGAAGTCAGGTGTGTGCCGTAATCTACTGGTGCAATCAAAATTCACTAACCAGTCATTCTGGCAATCAATCAATCAACCAATTAATCGACGTATTTGAAATTCAGGTCGTTGCCCTTGTGGCAAATATGAAGGACAATTTAAGATCAAATCGTAAAAAGTCTATGATATGCGAATGGATTGATTTTGAATAGCAAATATTAAACTATTCAAGGCTGACTTCTGTAGTTTCAAGGGCTTGAATCGTAGACGTCAGATTCTTGGACATAGGCCAATGGCATTTCAATAATTGCGTACACGAACGTCACCTCCCGTTCATTTACGTCCAACTGCGAAATCTTACGTGTTAAAAAATAGGTCTACGCACACCGGCGCGGGATGCGGGATGCGGGAACGGGAACGGGAGCGGGATTGACACGATACCCGCAGTCGCTGCGAAATCGTCTTTGTATTCTGACCAGCGCGGGAAACAGTTCCGAAATGAATTCGTCTGATGAAGTGCAACATAAGGAAAATATATACCAATTATCGGGAAGCTATCTCGCCTTGCTATTGCTATTAGATTTTTGGCTACTGGGGATTCTTTCTCGACAATTGGCCACAGTTTTCGTGTTGGATTCACAACTGTTGGAGCTATCGTGAGAGAGGTTTGCCAAGCTATCTGCGATACGATGCGATAGTGCAGTTTATATTTAGTTTTAGGGTGGTTCAGTTCGGTTTTCTTTAAGTTAATCACCACGTGACAAATGAACACAGAAACAAAGAGTGATATTATTTAAATTGATGCTAACCAGGTACTTGCAGTTCCTTTCCTATTTCGTCCCTGAGCTTATCTTTTATTCCTTATATTTCTTAATCTTCATTACTCATGTCATTGATATAAGGCAGGATATTTCCTGACACACTCTAATAACAGTTCCGTCGCCATTGCTAAATGGATGCGGGACGCGGGAAAACGCAGCAAGCTGCGTACTCCTGCAGTAACGCAGCAATCCCGCCATCTGTGCGGGATTGTGACGCAGCTGTCTGAGTGGATGCATATCCCGCCAAGTGCACAAAAGTTCGCGACATTCCCGCTCCCGCTCCCGTTCCCGCATCCCGCGCCGGTGTGCGCAGACCTTTTATACTTTGAATTACGCAGCATAGCCGTGCGCTTTAAATCGCGCACCTCTGCCGCAACGGAATGATGCAGTAGACTAAGTGTGAGGACTGGATGTTCGGATCCTGGCGCTGACAGCTGCTATCTTGAATGTGGTTTACCCGCTTTTTCTTCACATTTCGTTCAGGAAAATGCTGGGATAGTCTACCTTATTTGAAGTCCTGAGGGACACACTACTACAATCATTACAGAAACACAGTCTATCAGACAAGTTCAACATACACCCAACAACACGTGGATGATGACTAAGATGTCCCATGTCCCAAAAAAATTAATAACAACAACAGCAACGTTATTATTTGACAAAGAGGACACAACAATTATAAGATGCTGTTGTTTTTTTGTTCTTAATTCGTTTTGGAGGCTTGGGACACATTCATCATCAGCCTCGTATACTTGGGAGTATGTTCCATTTGTCTGATAACCTGTGTTTCTCTATTGACTGTAGTAGTACGTGTAATTGTAATTACTGTATAAGGGTTAGGAATGGGATAGGTGCCCCAGAAATTGAAATAAGGTACTATCCCAGCATTTGTTTGAAGGGAGTGTGTTATTAACACACTCAGGATAGCCGCTTTCAGTAGAGGGATTCAAACCTACGGTCACCCGACCCGCTGCAGATACCCGTCGTGGTCGGGGTGAGTAATTAAAGACAGTTAAGCCACGGGGTTAATTATGAGATAAATAACACTATTTTAGAGTTTAAATTATCGCGGTTACCGCCATGAAGTGTGCACAACCTCAGCTCGGATTGTAAATATCAGAGTTAAAATGGATGGTTAGGGAGGAACCATGCAGTAACCAATTAGCTGTCTGTTAATTACCGTAATGTACATTGTTATTTTAAATAATTTGTGCTTCAAATATCATATTTACTAGCTGATGTATTTGATGAAGCAATATGCCCTTTGTACCATGAACGGATCAGTTTTTGGACGATGTGGAGTTACCTTCTAAGGTGACTTGTTAAAGAGAACAACTGATATTTTAGGTCAAACAATACATCAATTATTTGGGCATAAATGTCTAAATATCTCTTTTCAGTTTAATTCGCCTAAGCTTTATTCGCACAGGATCCCGTGGGAAACTCTTCATGTAAAACCCTTTCGAATCACTGTTACTGCAACATCGGGAAAATAAATGGTTAAAATAAGAAGAAATAAAGCTCTACTCACTCTTCAATGTATTTTCTGGTACACAATATTTTCATTTTCTTGTTGTTGTTGTTGTTGTTTTATTTGAAAGGCTCGAACATTCAGACCACTTATCACCGTCTACTTGGATGTGAGATCAGAATTTGTCTGATTACCTGTGTTATTGTCGTATCTTTTGCAGTAGTAGCCGTAGTAATGTGTGTGTATTTGAATTTCAGATTAACTTCCTTGAAAGTAAGGCTAGCAATCTGTTAACTTGATCTCTCTAAACCTGCTAAAATTGTCATGAGCATGCCTCGGACCCATGGGAGTGATGGAATACCACTTCCATCTGTCAGATCAGGGACTCATTACAAAAGTTTATTGTAGATAGATTTGGAAATGTTAGAAAATCGTGTAAGGATTGTTTTAGTGTACGCTTCATGTGAATAGGCGGGTCAGGACGAAGAGGACAGATTTTATGAGCCATTGAGTGATGTGGTAGTGAGAGTTAACAATAAGGAAAGTGTGGTACTGATGTCGGATTTCAATGCTTGGTTAGGAAATAGAACTGAAGGGTATGAGAAGGTAATGGGTAAGTGGGGTGAGGATAGGGAAGCAATAGCCAATGGGAACTGTTTATTGGACTCCTGTGCTAGCATGGGGATATCTGTTGCGAACTCATTCTCGAAGCATAAGGAGATTCACACTTACACAAGGGAGGGTAGAGGAACCAGGTCAATAATAGACTATGTCATAACTGATTTAAATTTAGGAAATTGATAAGGCACTGCAGGGTATTCAGAGATTTTTGCATGAATCGAACCACAAACACATCTGCTGTGAATTAAGCATATTCAGACCTAAATTGCAGAAAGTGAGGGCCATTTTCAGACGGATTAAGGTTGAAAAATCTCCAGGATAGGTAGTGGAAAGGAACAGAACCAAACAAATAATAGTAGAAACAAAAAGGAAATCATGGAAGGAATTTGTAGATAAATTGGGAAGTTAGGTCAAGCGGCAGAGAAGCTTTTCTGGAATGTTTTGAATAATCTTAGAATTGTAGGAAGAAGAGATATGAGCAGTGTTCTGCATAATTCAGGGAAACTCATTGTAGATACCAAGTAAGCCTTGGGAAGCTGGCAAGAATAATTCAAAAACTTGTTAAATGTAAATGAAATCCTATCTGGCAATGTGGCAGATTTCGAGATTATGCAGGAGGAGAATGCGGACGGGAACAGGTTCACGGTTGATGAATTAGACAGGGTGGTAAATAAACTGCAATGTCACAAAGCTGCAGGGGTAGTCATAATTAGGCCTGAAATGGAAATGTATAGTGGGAAAGTAGGGTTGAAATGATTTCATATATACTCGAATTGGCATGGGATTTAGGAAAGTTAACCTCTGACTGGGCTGGCATTAGTCCACAACGAGGATGTCAGCATCAAATTTTTAGTATGTGCCAAGCTATTGAGAAATGCTACGAGAGGACTAGACTGTTGTGTTGTGTTTTGTAGATCTAGAGGAGGCGTATGATAGAGTAACAGAGATGAGATGCTCTGAATCGTGAGGGATTACGGCATCAAGAGAAACATGCTACAGTCAATCACAAGCATTAGGCTAATGTTGATAATCAGTCTGCAATGAGAGTTGATGGAAGATGAGTTCTTGGTTCAATGTTGTTACCGGAAAGAGGCACGGCTGTAATCTTTCACCACTACTGTTATATTTTATAAATGGACCATTTGCTGAAGGGCATAAACTGGCTTAATGGGATTCAATTAGGTGATAATCAGGTAAGTAATCTGGCCTATGCTGATGACCTTGTGGTAATGACAGACTCCGTCAAAAGCTTAAAAGCCAGCATGTTAAAACTTGAACAGAAATATAGGGAATATAATATGTAAAACAGCATTTCAAAGACGAAGGATATGTCAGTAGGGAGGAAACACTAGAAATAGAATGCCAGATAGGAGGAACTACATTGGAACAGGTGGAACATTTTAAGTACTTAGGCTGTGTATTCTCTCAGGATGGTGGTCTGGGGAACGAAATAGAGTCGAGGTGTAGAAAAGCGATTGCAATGAGTTCCCAGTTACGATTTTCAGTAGATTATTCTTCAAGAAAAAAGTTAGTCTAGTGATGAAACTCTCTCTACATCGCTCAGTATTTAGACCGACCTTGCTGTACGGAAGCGAGAGTTTGATAGTTTCAAGATATCTGATACAGAAGCTAGAGGTAACTGATATGAGGGTAGCACAAATGATTACTGGGACAAATAGATGGGAGCAATGGCAGGAAGGTACTCGCAATGAAGAGATAAAGGCTAAGTTGGAAATGAACTCACGCTAGATGAAGTTGTTCGTATAAGCCTACTTAGATGGTGCGGTAACACCATGAGAATGGGTGAGGAGACATTAGCTAAGAGGTTAATGAGTTTGGCTGTAGAGGGTCAAAGAAGCAGAGGTATACCTAGAAGGCGATGGTTAGATTCAGTATTGAACGATTGCAAAGTGAGAGATGATGAGGCAGATGAGGCCGCGGTGATAACTGCTAATAAGGGATCATGAAGGCGTCTTGTTCGCAAACGGAGATTAGACTGGACACTTAAAGGCCAAACCATCTGAAGTGAAAATGTATGTACTAGAAAGGGGGCGACCATGGCCTTAAGCTAGAAACTAACCTAGCATTCACCCAGAAGACTTTACCCCATAGACCACAATTCAATGAGAGCCAGGAATCGAACCCGGTCCTCTGGAGTGACTGGCAACAATGCTAGCTGCTACACCACTCGGTGGTCAGGATGTCCAACGTCCAATGATATATGTCGTTTTATTCTGAGCGACTCATATGTTTCGGCTCTTCTAAGGGCTCTTGATGTTGTTGTGTTTACATTTAGAGGTTTGGAGATCATGGTCTTCAGCCCCGTGTACTTGAGTGTGTATAGAGTTGGTACAATAACCTGTGTTATTATTAATTCGTAGTAGTGTGTGTATTTAATTGAGGCCTGGCTTGAAAAAAGACGACCGTAGCTTTTATTTAAGAACTATCCCTGCATAGAAGTGGGGTAAACCACGGAAAAGGATGTCTGGATGGATAAGGCGGGATTGGAACCCACCCTTTCTCAGATTTGTCACCCCTTCCAGCACTCAGACCTGAATTAAATAGACCTACTGTATATTGGCAGCGTCGAGAAGCGAAGCCTGACCTCAAGGGTGACAAGACAACAAAGAATGTTAATCACTCCCCACGATGTGGTCACATATTGACATATTTCAAGCAGAGAAGAATTTCTTTTAATCAAAATAATGTTATCGATGCACGGCGTCAGTTTAGGATCGTGCATTTGGTAATCAACTGGAAGGAATGCGAGGATTACAGTCATGCCTGTACGATCCTACTTCATGTTGCTAAGAAAGGTAAACCTTGATAGACCTAGAAGGCGATGGTTAGATTCAGTATTGAACGATTGCAAAGTGGGAGGTAATGAGGCAGATGAGCCCGCGGTGCTAACTGCTAATAAGGGATAATGGAGGCGTCTTGTTTACAAACGGCGACTAAACAGGACACTTAAAGGCAAAACAATCCGAAGTAGGGAAATTTTGTAGTCTTCAGTTTGGGACTGAAAAGGCATTTGCACCATTAAATCGAAGATCTCGTTAGCTGCGTGACTCGGCGGTAATGCTCTCATGTACTGTTTTCAACTTCGAGACATCAAATCCCGGTGCAGTCAGTTGAATTTACTGGCAAGTTCGTTTTAAGTTAAAAGGGATGTTAAACCCACATCGTTATTGTGTTCTACCACACATGTTAACTATAAGTGTAAGCTCTAAAGAATTTTTTTGAAAAACTGAGTGTATGTGGGAAACGTGTATTTGAAGAAGATTTTCATGCAGACTTCTCAGTTAATTAATTAGAAAAAAACATCGCTCTCCCATGAAATTCAATTGAATTCCTTGTTTTATAAACTCCGCTATTTGACAGTATATTTGTTGATATTCCGTGATTACTGAAGCAAGGGCTTCAGTTTGGGACTGAAAAGGCATTTTTACCACGTACAAGGCTTTCGTATATGGTTTAAAATGTCTTCTTAATAACTGTTTTACCAGTGTATTTGCTATTGCTCCTCTTGCATTACTAACAATTGTGGAATTATTTGTGTATCAGGCACAGTACTCACATCAAATATATACATACATGTAATATATTCAGCGCGAAGCTGTGAATAATAGACAAATAATAACGTTAGGTCTAGTAATAAGTTTAAAACATATTCGTGAGTAGGCTACATATTTATACATGAAGTTAGGACCACAAAGATTATTTAAAAATCATTTCACATATATTACCCTCACCCAAGTACATTGGGCTGATAGCCATGATGTCATCAACACTTTAGGTCGTTGGAGATAGAACACATTAGAGCAGAGGTTCTCAACCGGAGGGTCGCGACCCTCTGGGGCGTCGCAAGATGTGTCTTGGGGTCGCGAGATACGGAGAAAAAGTTTAAAAAATGAGTTATTGCAGTAGTTTTGTATTAAAAGGAGAATACACTCACATTGTATTAAACTTTTACGTTTCTTTATTCTATTAATGAGAATCTTGACCTTGTTTGGAATTACCCAGTTATTGAATTAATGTTTATTAATATTAGTTACAAGTGTTTCTTTTTGAATAAAACTTAACAATTATTGTAACGTTTTAATTATTGTTTTAATGTAAAAACTTGGCGGTGGGTCGCCAAAATACTCAGCCTAAAAAGGGGGTCGCAGTGTCTAAAAGGTTGAGAACCCCTGCATTAGAGCAACGTATAATTGTATCCTCCAGTGGGAAGAAGAACGAGCTGTATTGATTGATGCTATTTTCTGCTAGGATTGGCTGCTGGGCTGGACCCTTGTCCCGGATATTGATTTTCAAAGCAACAAGCAGGGAGTGACTCATTCCACAGGTAAGAGGGGGCAGCCTGTAGCAATGATATGATGTGAATCTGAAGTTTGGGAATATTCGTCTACCCCTAATTATTCCCATTTCTAGAGGTTCGATGACAAGATGAGATCAGTTTGTATGTTTCATTTAGTTTTTACGACCTTGAATGAGTAATGAAGGCTACAAGGAAAAGAAGATGTTTAGTTAAGTACAAGCAGCCTACTTTCTCTTTGCTGTAAGGGTATAAGGATAACTCTTTGTCCGTATCAAGCAATATACAGTAATTAAATGTATGTTCCTGTGGTGAACGTTAGCCTACAAGTTGTACGATATTCATGATCCCTTTTACTAAAATTAGTTGCAACGGTGATTTGCACCAAGAGAAATCGATTCTTACATCAGAAACGTATGTCCAACACCCATCTTGAATATATGGAATCGTTAAAATTGTGCCTTCTGCAGAGGAAACTTCTCATGTGAGACTACCTACTTGCTGCGTATCGCGTTTTCACTGTAATAGTGGATTAACAATATTGCCTCATAATATTACAAGATGGTGGCTTCGTGCTATTTGATGTTTGATAGTGTTATGATGACATATGCTATCAAAGTCTCTTATAAGGAACTCATCCCTTACAAAAGTTTGTGTAAATCAGGCAATTGGATTCTGAGTTATTGATTTGTTTATACATTTAAAGAGCGCACAGACACCATTTGAATACATAGCGAGGCTGTTCATATGCCTTAGGCACACAAAGCCCTCATATGGTTCTACTTCAATTGAAGTTATTGAATCTTAAAATATTCTGAATTATTTCTTTACATATTTATTAATTTTAAGATATTCACTGCGCGCTATATAGTCTACAGTCTGATACTCTTAAGAGTAATGCTAGCAAGGTATTTAATATGGTACTCCTTTCTCATATTTCGCGTTAATTGTGCTATTATAATGTCATGAGTTAATGGTATTAAGCTTTTATGAATACGTCCAGCCGCCATCGTGATTGAATGGAGTGGCTGCACTTTTGACTTGGTCATAGGAAGCCACTTAAAAGGTTCTACTTTACTACAAAATTTCGCTAGTGTAGTTTCAAAATACTTTGAGTTATACCTTATCACATTCTAGACGGCCGCTGCTCATAGCCTTCAAACGTTTATACTTATGGTTTATTTCAGCAAGGTGCTTTGTATGGTATTTCTTTGTCAATAAGTTTCCCTTAATTGCGCAATAGCATTCTGAATATTACATTATTACGTTTCAACAGTACGCACAACCACCATTTTGAAAACTTGGAGTCCCTGTTATTTTACTTTGGGCACATGAAACTACAAATTAATTTCTACCCTGTTACAAATTGTCGTTATCCTAGTTCTAAATCATAGAGAGTTATATATTGGCCTACTGTCAATTTTGTAAAAAAAAATGCAAGTAGGAGATCTATACGGGTGCAAATGTCCGTGTGTGTGTATCTATGTATGTATGGGAGGAGAAAGGGCGAATAATGTATGTAATATTATTGCTGATTCGCCCTGTGTCCTCCCAGCTGAAAGGGCGAATATTGCATGTAATCTTATTGAAGATTCGTTCATTCTCCTCGCAGCTGAAAGGGCGAATATTGTATGTAATCTTATTGCAGATTCGTTCATTCTCCTCCCAGCTGAAAGGGCGACTATTGTATGTAATCTTATTGAAGATTCGTTCATTCTCCTCCCAGCTGAAAGGGCGACTATTGAATGTAATCTTATTGCAGATTCGTTCATTCTCCTCCCAGCTGAAAGGGCGACTATTGTATGTAATCTTATTGAAGATTCGTTCATTCTCCTCCCAGCTGAAAGGGCGACTATTGAATGTAATCTTATTGCAGATTCGCCCTGTCTCCTCCCAGCTGAAAGGGCGATTATTGTATGTTCTCTTATTGAAGATTCGTTCATTCTCCTCCCAGCTGAAAGGGCGACTATTGTATGTAATCTTATTGAAGATTCGTTCATTCTCCTCCCAGCTGAAAGGGCGACTATTGTATGTAATCTTATTGAAGATTCGTTCATTCTCCTCGCAGCTGAAAGGGTGACTATTGCATGTAATCTTATTGCAGATTCGCCCTGTCTCCTCCCAGCTGAAAGGGCGATTATTGTATGTTCTCTTATTGGAATTTCGCCCTGTGTCCTCCCAGCTGAAAGGGCGAATATTGCATGTAATCTTATTGAAGATTCGTTCATTCTCCTCCCAGGTGAAAGGGCGAATATTGTATGTTATCTTATTGCAGATTCGATTTTCTCCTCCCAGCTGAAAGGGCGACTATTGAATGTAATCTTATTGAAGATTCGTTCATTCTCCTCCCAGCTGAAAGGGCGACTATTGAATGTAATCTTATTGCAGTTTCGCACTGTCTCATCCCAGCAGAAAGGGCGACTATTGTATGTAATCTTATTGCAGATTCGCCCTTTCTCCTCCCAGCTCCTGATATGTATGAATGTATGTATGTGTGTCCCCCCACTCAAACAGGATGAAACCGAGTTGAACCAAATTTGGTACAGAGGTAGCACTAGCAAAGGAGGCCTCGGTGCCATGTTTTATATCGCCATCAACCTAATAAAAACAAAATGGCTGCCACCTAATTGTTCAAAGCTTAAATCAAATTACGACGAATCTTATCTTCTCCCAAATTATAGAAGAACCTACTTTCGTGTGCGAAGCGTTTTGTGCCAAAGTACAAGGCAATCTCCCAAATAATTTTAAGATGGCAGCCGTGCATATCATGCAAGCATTATAATCCATAACCTATGTTCCAATGAATCAATGTTCACAGTACTCTGCATTCAGATAGTTTTACAGGAAGACTATCAGTTACCAACGTGATGATTTTATGAGAGTGCATATTGCGCGTGGCCACCATCTTGAAATTATAAAGAAAACACTCAAGTGATACAGTAACGAAAATTAATGACAAGATATGACCATGTATGTGGCCTTATATAGTCAAGATATAAGAACAGACACTTCATGTATTCAAGATGGTGGTTGTTCGAACTATCGACAACACAGAATGAAATTGTTCAATTAAAAAGAATCTTGCCAAGAGGTGATTATGATATAAGAATTCTTAATTGCGTAAGTCAAATGATTATCACACTACATATCACGCACAGCGGCCATATTTAAATTTCAAAATAAATTAAAAACTATCGGTATCCTAGAGCTATAATAAGAAAATAAAGTAACTTTATACAATAGAGCCGTTTAAGTCACTTTTGCCATAAGAAAAAAAAGAACAGTGCCTCCATAGATTCAAGATTGCGGATTGTTGCTAGGTGCACTATGAATGTATATAAATTAGTAACACAGGTTGTTATTGCACAACTATGGTGAAAGGTAGTAGAAGAGGTGGATTATCGGATGCGCGTCAGTAGCGTTAGTGATAAATATATCACTCTGAATATAGCGCGCAACGGCCAGCCTGAAATGTCATTATTTAAAAGTAAATAACTTCCTTTGAATTAGAACTACAATAACGAATATTAATGATAAGATAGAAACCCATATGTAGTATCGTATGCTCAAATCAAACTAACAGTGACATTATTTTTACAAATGGTGTCAAGACGTAATATTAAAAGTAATTGTGATCCTTCAGACTGTACTTGCGCAACTAAAACGAAAATTAATAAGAAAGAAGCACCAAAACTTAAATGGGACGTTGTTGTAATAAGTCATAAGTATAACACACTGGATAAAAAGCGCGACGGTCGTCTTGAAAATATAGAATATGATAATGAATAACTCAATGTATTCTTACAATGCAATAACGAAATTCAACAGTAATGTAGAATATTGTCAGTGGCTAAATATGACCAAGTCTAAAGAACAACGACTCAATACGTTCACCACAATGGTGGCTGGGCGTATTCTTAAGGCCTGAGTATATTCAACTCACGATATAATAGCAAAATTACCGCGAAATGTAGTGAGAGAGGAGTACCATACAAAAGACCTCGCTTACCATTATTCATATATATCTGAATTTAGGGCCATCATCATATTATAAAATATACAGACAAATAATTCTATTTATTTTATAGATACAATATCCCAAATTAGCATAAATATAAAAACGTATATGGTTTTGTATGCCAAAGGCGAAAGAAAATTCCCGCCATATATTCCAGATGGTGGTCAAACATACTATTGAGACTGCAAAATCAATAACTCAAGATCCAATTGCGTAATTAACGCGAAACTTCGTAAGAAGGGAGAAACAGATAAGATTTCTTGCTTGTATCAGTGATATGATTATCACTTTGTATATTGTGCGCAGACGCCATCTTGAATATATCAGATATTAATATCATCAATGCATTAATAGCCTCACATAGAAGGCTTTCTCCACAGAA
The DNA here is from genome assembly GCA_946902985.2 of Meconema thalassinum. Classification (NCBI taxonomy): domain Eukaryota; kingdom Metazoa; phylum Arthropoda; class Insecta; order Orthoptera; family Tettigoniidae; genus Meconema; species Meconema thalassinum. Next base: position 231,494,375 of record OX336389.2, on the reverse strand, counting down.
GGTGATAGATTTCATACATCCAAGATGGTGGCTCAGTGTACTTTTCTAATGTTTCAAACAATTTATTTGGGTGCAAGAGAGGATTTACAACGAAACTTAGTAAACGGGGAGTCTTATATAAGATACAACTCTCATCGTTTGTCACAAGAAAAATCAATTATTCTCCTTGATAAGGGCAAAGGGTTATAACTCTATCCATACATTTACGGAAAAGTAGGCTATATGTTCTTTATTAAACATATTTCTTTTAAATGGCCACTGTGCGGTATATTCAGTGTGATAAACATATCACTAACGCTACTGATACCTCTCACTCACTACTCGTCGGCTACCTTGTTTTGTCTTAGTTGTGCATTTGTTTCCTGGTTACTAATTTGTAAGTTTAATACTAACTTGCTCTTAGCCACCATATTTCATGAATGGAGACATTTTGCTTAACCTTCGGGCATGGGAGGCGACTTATATGGTTCTACCTTATTACTAAATTCGTCATTATGTCTCTAGGATACCGAAAGTTATTTTTAAATCTCAAGATGGCCGAAGTGCGCTATTATCAGTGTGGTAATCTTTTACTAACGGAAGTGAGAGCTCTTGTATGACACTCAACTTTTGGTAAGATTCGTCGACATTTTTTATATAAAAATAAAAAATAGGCTAAAACATTCAAGGTCACATAAAGTAAGTTTTACAGGAGATAGAATTGAAAGTTCAAAGCCTCACATCGAACATGTTTCAGAACTATAGAATGTACGTCTTGATAATATCAATTAACCAACATGCACATTACGTTTACTCCTGTTACAGTAAATTTGTTACAAATAAATTAAAATTATTAAATCACGCTATGGACATTGATCATTTTTTACAGGAATTAAATTGTAAAAGTTGTATTATAATCGGACTAATGTACAACAGTTTGTAATGCAAGTATGTTGTGTATATAATACATCGCTAGAAAATTCTTGGTTAACAATACAAATTGAACCCTATTTAATATAACGTCATTAGAGACACGATTTTATGGTGTATCGCGAAACTGCGAAATGCGTTTATATGTGCATCAAAGGTGTTTTAAATGTGTATTTAATATTGTTTGATCATAAAGCACTGAATTTGTCCTCACGACTAAACGCGAAATTCCACCTTATTTGCGATGTACGTCCGTATTTGCGACATATCACGAAATCGGCTTGTTTATTACGTCTCTACACGATTTGGTGCGATATCGCGAGCCTTCAATGGTTTTCAGCTTGTTAGCATTGCTGGTAGAACCCAATTCAAATGTATTTTTAAGTGTTTAAAACCTAAGCATATCCTAACATCACGTAGCAGGAAATTACTAAGTTTCAATATTGGCTTTCCTGTCGTACTAGGAGACAAGTGAGACTTGGGCCGCGTATTGCTGACCACGTGGGTGTGCTGTGATTTGTAGTTGAAATTTCTATTTCTAATGTGAATTCGCAATGCCGAAAATAACGACGTGTTTTCATAGGGCTGACGAGTTTAAAGACGAAGGCTATCATGTTTTCGATGCGCGGCAGATGATAGTTATGTGCAAATTCTGCAACATTAGACTAGATTGGAAGCGTCGCGATTCATGTGTGAAACACAACTTAAGGGAAACTCACAAAAATAAGAAAAGGATTTTGTCTGAAGGAGGTACCAAAAGACAGATATCAGTTCAAGAGGCGGTCGGGAATGCCAAAAAAGTGAGAAATGACTCCGACGAATTTGTAATGTCAACAGTGGAGGCCTTTTTGAGTGCCAACATTCCTTTAGAAAAGCTAGATCATCCAACAATGAAGGATTGGATGAACAAACATATACCAGGCGAGTAATTTTTTTTTCGGATGCCGCTACACTTACCAGTATCCCGCAGCCCCAATTTTCGTAGCGATAAAAATAATAATAGGTGGAAAGACGTAGTTTTATGTAACGAATTTCATCAGGGAGGGAAGGTAATTCTTTTACGATTGCCGAGAATCCACCAACCCGCCGTGACATTTACAGCTGAACGTTTTGCAGCCACCATGGAAACGTGATGTGGGATACTATAAAGTGTAGTAATGACTTAGTTTTTCTTTTAAATACTTTTAAGTTCATATCATAAACAACAAATAAGTCTGATTTATTAATATTTTAAATTAAAATGATTTGCTTGCTAATAGATTTTTTTCATTACACTGTTTTAGGAAGTGAAAATTTTCCCACAGCTGACTGGTTACGAAAGAAATATTTGCCCCTATTGCATCAAGAAAAAGAAGAATCAAGTAGTGAGAAATTAAAGAATCAGCATGTTATTCTACACTGTGATGAAACCACAGATAGGATGGGTCGAGCCGTGTTCATTGTGCTATTTAGAACTCTTCTCAAGGGTAGTAGCGAGACTCCTAAAGTGCTAGTAGGTGGTGTCCTAATGCTTCAGAATGTTAACTCGCAGGAATGTTCTCAAGCCATAGTGGAGGTAATTAAGAGACATAAACTTGAATACAAAAATATCATAGGTATTTCAACAGATGGTGTACGATATATGAAAAAGTGTGTGCAAACTTTACAAGGTTTGATATCGGACAACCTTCTTCACATTGAGTGTTGGGCACACAAGCTTGATTTAGTAGCAGGAATCTGGCCGAAGAAACTTCATCGTGTGAATGAGTGTGTTACCAAAACAAAGCAAGCTTTTCTTAATACAAGAAAACGGAAGCATAGGTATATTAGGTTCTTGCAGCAGAAGTATGGTGCAGGAGAAAAGGATACAAAGCTCTTTCCCTCACCAGTTATCACAAGGTGGAATACGTGGTTCGCACCAGTTTCCTACTTGGCAGACTATGTCATGGACTTGGTTCAGTATTTTAAAACAGTAGAGAGTGATGCTGAAAGTTTTAAATACTTTCAAAAATTAAGTGAAAGTGAAGTAAAATCAATTTTGTGTGAGGCAATTTTTTTGAAAGAACACTGTGCCTCAACTTCTGAAAATATAACTTGCTTCGAGGGTTCTAATTATGCTTTGGCACATAAAGTTGTTCCAATGGTAAATGAACTCATTTCTGAGTACACGGTTATCGAAAAACTAGTGATGAAACCAGACACATTGAAGGCATTGAATGAACTATCAAGCGATAGAAAGAAAAGTGCTGAAAGAAGGTTCGTAGCCCTTGCCAATGCATGTCACACAAAACTCTCAGATATGCTGGCAAAAGACTCTGCTCATGAGATTTTTAATTCACTCTCCTCTCTGTTTCATCTGCCCCTGCTAAGAACTGTGAACATAGTCATCTCTCTTCAACAAGATAGAGAAAATCCCCCTTTTTGCTGGAGTGAATTCTCATGACTTTTTGAAGTTCTACATTCAACTGCAAATCACCTGTAAATCTTTTCCGTGTAGTGACGGTAATGTAGTTGAAGATTTTGTACAGTACCCCAGGGGTATGCACCCCTTGGAGACCAACCCCCGTCATCTATCTAAATCTCCTAACTGACAACCATTGTTAAGTCAGACCAACATCCATCAACGCCGCAAGGACAGCTTGCCATTCTAGAAAGCAGCTCAATCCTTGCACAATTATTACACACAGCGACACATTATTAACTAGGACAGCTATGCCGTCACAATGCTGACAGCATAGCGCCGAAGAATATATAAAGGGGTCCTAAGGAGGTCAGAGGATCTCTCAATTGTCAGTGTTTCAACGGGACGGCCGGAGGCTACGCTGGTATCATCAGGTGAGTGAGTCAGCGAGTGTTCAGATCTCCTACATTTGTAACCTTTATCCACAAACTGTACTTTTACATTGTAACATCACTACATCCCTTAAAAGGGACTCACATATACATTATTACTGACCAATAAACACTTGGTCAGTTTCTTACATCTGCATTACTGTTTACACGCTTCTTTACGCCCTAATTCCCTTCCTGAACTCTCCGTCACTATTAGACGTGACTTGTGGTAGCCCGATACTTGCTAGTGTAAGCATCCTTGTATTCCGTATCGGCCTGCTTGCTAGAGGCGGCCCGCGCCATATAGCTGACACATACAATTCGATTATCTAACCAGACAGCTGGGCGACCAGCACAGTGACCCTTGCATTGAGTTCCATCCCCTAAAATACTCCTACATCATTTGTAGGAGCACCCTAACACTAAACAACACTCTACACTGGTCAGCTTGCCCGACGACGGGAAGCTACCCCCTTTTAGACACCTTCTTCTAAATCAACACAATAACTCTTCCGTTTTAGATCCTACCACCCCCAAATAAGGGATCTAAAACAATTTGTTGAAGGGAATGTTAGAGGAATATCCTATAGCTGTGAAATGTCTTCAATGTCTGTACATTTCCATTTCAAATCTTGACAGTGAAAGGGCCCTTTCTGCCTACAATGATATTTTGTCTGACAAGCGTACCAACCTGTCAAATGATAACTTAGAAACATTACTGAGTTACTACTTCAACAGCAAATGAATACTGTGAACCAAGCCATACTTAGTGTGTTTGTTGTTTCCTTCATTGCAACATAAGGCAAAAGTATGTATATAGTCTAGTAAACCGTTTTTCTACACCGTAAGCAATGGCATTTATTCACCGCTTTTATCCCGCTTTGCCTTTAGTTTTACACCGCTATTGTGTTTTTTTTATTCACCATAAAATCGTGTCTCTAAACGTCATGATTGTTTTAAATTTCACTAATAATAATGTTTATTTCCTTCTTGTAATTCGAAATTGAATACAATTTAAAGGACATCGGTACTGAGATTTCAAACTTCCATCTTTCTGAACCAATTATTTTGAAACTTTGACAGCTTATCTTAAACGTAGAAATTAGCATGCATACAAAATGTCATTGAAATTGTTTAATTAATTTGGAATATAGGCCTATATGTATTGTTCTTAAAATATTTTTGAAAACTATGTAATAATCAAAATATTCCACACGTATTGGCATTACATTTATAAATCTAGTATTTTGATATTATACATACCTCAAACAAGCTTTACAACTTTACAAAAATATATATCTGGTAACTTTTGAGATTAACCTGCAATAATATTTTTAACATTACACATGATATGTTTTCAAATTTAATAGCTTTTTCCTGCAAAAAATGTTTTCCTTGGCTTAGAATGATAAAATCTAAATTTTTACTCTGTTACTTTGTTTATGACCTTGGCGTGAACAAAAATTGAACATTTCATTCAATTCAAACAAAATGTGATGCGTGCGGAACATTTTGAAGATACAAAAAGGAGCTTTGAGAAAACTTGATTTTTATATATTGAAATGGTACAGTAAACCTCCATGGCCTAACTGAAGGTTCAGAATGTTCCTAATTTGAAAATTTCCACTTCATATGTTTTCCTATCAACTTCCTGCTTCAATGTATTTGAAGGATGTTTGTAGTTATACGTGACCGTTAATCTCGCAATCATGAACCATGGGACCTCCTTTTTACATGGAATCTGAACCACAGGACATGGCAATTCACTTTCAAAATCTCACATGCATTGACCGGAAATCGAATCCGGTCCACTGTGGTGAGGGACCAACAGCTTGATCACTGTGCCACTACGCCCCGTCAATTTGTTTGACGTTATGCCATGTGGTGCCCTTTTCCTTTGTATAACCCGTGATCTTCTTTGGTTTACTCTGGTAACACCTCTAGAGTATTTAAAAATGGCTGCCCAGCCCATAGAGACGGGGGGGGGAGAGGGGGAGGGGGGGAGAGGGGAGGGGGGTGGGGGGAGAGGGGAAGGGGGAGGGGGAGGGGGGGGGGGAGGGAACGGTTTAAGTTTTTAGTACCTGCCTCGTAAAGGTTCAGGGAATGTTTGTCCGCAAAAATGATTTAGGGCATTTGACCGATTTTTGACAAAAAGTCAGTACCAATGTCCCTTAAGCTATACGTTCCGTGAATACTGCTAAATATAATTTAACAACATGAACACTCTTCTGGTGCTGGTGATTGTTGGTTTAAGGCAGGCCACGCCATCATGAGCACTTAGTGCTTGTGCGCCCCAGTGCCGCACCGAGCAGCACCGGTGCTTTTCCCCTCCCTTCCCTCTTTCCTTCCCGTGTACTATTTGTGACCGTATTGAAAGTTTCAAATTACAGCTTGTGCTTTTTAAAAGTCAGCTTCAAGAAGGAAATTAGGACAATTCTCCCTCTCTAAAATCCTTGAATGTAAGTACTTATGAACACATCAGTGAGTACACAAAAGCGTCAGTCATAGCATAAAGAATTTGAAGATAAATTTGGAGAAATAAAACAAGTAAAACCAGCACTTAACGTTTTAATGACGCCTTTTTCGGTGTGCCCAGAGGATGCCTCATCAAGTCTCCAAGTCGAGCTGATAAAACTACAGTGCGATTCAATTTTGACAGACCGCTATTACCATTACAATGGTGATTTGATTTCATTTTATAACGGCGTTGAAGAGCAAGAATTCTTGAGGATTCATGCCCTTGCCCTGAAATTTGTTGCTATGTTCGGAACAACATTCGTTTGTGAACAAATGTTATGAATATTAACAAAACAAGGTCAAGTTTGTCTGATGATTCCTTGGAAGGTATACTTTGGATTGCAACTGCCAAAACGAGTGTTCCAAATATCGGAAAATTAGTGACTTTAAAGTGATGCCAAAGAATATGTTGAAAATTAGTGCAAAATCACGAGCGCAATAAAACTATTATTTCTGTCTGTACACAAAATTGACACTATTAGACTATTATTATTATTATTATTATTATTATTATTATTATTATTATTATTATTATTCGTTTTCATACCGGTACGCCGTCTGACGCACGCTGCCACTACACGTTCCTCTCCTACAGCAGAGCACCGGTGCTTTTCCAGGTGCCGGCTGGTGCTTGCGAAGCACCTGAGTTGGCGCTGCGTCCAAAGTGGGCGTAACCTTAACTGTATTCTGTGTTCCATGGCTTGCATATGGTTGTACGAATCGAGTGTGTTCTGATTATTAATTTTAAAGTTCGTATTCTTGAATATCAAAATGTATACGAACAATGAGTGAAAGTGGCTGTGCTCGAAATTAGGCATAAAACTGGCGAATGCCTCAACACCAATAAGAACTTATAAATCAATTTGGTGTAAATACCTTGATTAGTTCGGCATCATTATGATAGTCCCCAAGATGTTCCTTCTTTGGTATAGCTCGCACCTTCAGACACCTGTAGGCTATTCAATTTAATCAGTGTTTCAGCGTATTATTACGTTTTGCCGCGTCTTTCTTACAAAACTAGCCTTGCATTGGTGCTCTCATATTTCTATTTAAATTGGCTTTCAAAACAACAACGCAGATTATTTGTGCCAAGTACCGTGATGTACAGAGTGTATTCTGCCCATCCAAGAAAAATTCTTGACTTGTCATTGCAGTTTTATGTCACTAAAATCCAAGACTACTATCGGATTGTTTATTATAAATACTCGAGTTTGGGCCTTAATTACAATCAAAACAATAGACCTATTGAAAAACTAGTTATACCAATATTTTCCTTGTTTAATTCTGCGTTAGACTATATAAGCCAATTATTTTCAAGTTTATTAATTATTTATTTCTTTGTGGTTGTATGAAGAATTGTCCGTGTTTTTGACGTCTTTTCTAGGAACCGCTCACTTAAAACTATATACGTGGAAAACTACTTGGCTGAGGGAAATGAAATTTTTATATGTGATAGGCACAAGTATTGGTAGTGCAAATCTCAAGTTTCAATTTTTTCAACTTCCCAATAAAAAGTTATTATACATTTTCTGCCGTAACGTTTTCTCAGCCCAGGATAAACGTACAGCAGGAAACTTGGTCTCATTTTGAAGCTCTCATTCGTGATTATCGGAAACTACGACCACTGTAAACGTACAGTGTGATGACGAATTTCTGACCAGTAATATTAATGTGGGTAGTTGGAGTGGTTTACGGCTTTAAGCATAGGAACAGCCATTTTCTTGCTACCCAAAGTGGGCGTGCCGTTTGGCTTCAGCAGCTTGCACTAGGCAGCGCTTGGCTTCACTCAAACGAGCTCAGGGCATCTCCACTTATTATTTCCTTCATGGTACAGTACATACATTAGGTTATTTTTGGACATAGTCTCCATATCGGTTTAGGCACTTGTTGCTTCGAGGGATGAGTAGGAATATTCCCTTATGGTAAACATTCTGTCCTTGCGTGTTCAGCCACGTTGTCGTGAAGTGTTTCACCGCCTCGTCTGAGGAGGGTCGCCGACCTCCTAGGTGCTCCCTCAAGTAAGGAGACAGGTGAAAATCGTTCGGAGCGAGGTCTGGAATGTAGGGAGGGTGCTCAATGATGTCCCAGCGAAACCGCTTCAACAGCGTGGTGGTCTTCTGGGCTGTATGAAGTCACGCGTTGGTATGAAAGAAGATGACGCCCTCTGTGAGAAGTCCCGGCCGTGGATACATGCTTCACCCACAGAAATCAAATAACTGAGTGGATCTCTTCGCGAGACCAGTTTTCCAAGCCAGCCGCCATTAAGTGTTTACCTACAATTAGCGCTGTAGGTGGCGGGTGGCTGAAACTCTGCACAGTTGCACACCGCATGTATCCAAATTACCCCACACTGCTAATTTCTCTGTAAAAGACGAAACTCCATAACTATCGGTCTTGTAACCTTGGTTTATGATCATCCCTCGTATGATGAGATATTGCCACTGAAATTATTAATTGGTTGAAGTTTGACTGCAAAGATTAATTTTGATATTAGAGGGATTTTATGAGGATAAGTAGAAATATGTCTATGTCATGAATTCAGTATCTTTTTTTATGTGTAACATCTTTCCACTCGGTTGCTGGATATTTTTGTGGGAGTGATTTTGAAAAATGGGACGGAAGTGGATCGGACGGAAGTGTGTAAGACGCGCTGCCAGCTGGATCACATCCCTTCTGGCTGCTAAAGCAGACATGTGGAATGTTTATCACATACGGATTACTTTGTTAAGATGCCTGTACACTGGAGAGCTTTTGCCCTAGCTAGAGCGTAGAGTAGCTCTAGCTAGGGTACTCTAAGCTCCTCTCCAGTGTACACAGGTGGTAGAGAACCCTAGCGGAGACCGCTCTAAGCTCTAGTTAGGGCAGACTCTACGGTGTAAACAGTATTTGGGTGCCCTAGATAGACCAGTCTAGCTCTATTCGTTCGGTTGAATATTGGAAAGTGCTCTATGTAGAGTCAGTGGTGGATTGTTGGGGTCATTTGTTTGTTGTTAATTATAGTGTTTGAATATGGCTGAATTTGTGTGGAGTCGCGAAAAAACAATAACATTAATGGAAAATATTGAAGCCCATCCAGAAACTTGGAATTGTATTCGGAAAGAATACAGAGACAGAAATTTGAAGGCACAATCGTTTCGGGTGATACCTTTTGCTGATCCTGGGGGTAATTTTGGCCAAAATATAATCATAGTCATTGTTGTTCATTCTTAAAATGTTCTTGTACGCTTCAGAATCTTCTGAACTTAACTCTTGCAATAATTTAGCGTGGATTCCCTCGTATTCTCTTTTTGATATCCAATTCCTCACCCACAAACTTCTTTTCCTCTTCATAGTTTTCTTTTTTAACAAGGCACACACAACCACCACTGATGCTAAAAGCTCTCTTGAAGACATTTTAACTTCACAACACATGCAAAAAAACAAGACTCACACTGCTCTCAGAATGTTTTAGCGCTGCTCTACCTAGTGCATTTACGTTTGACAGTGTACAGAGGTTCAGAGAGTGCTCTAGGTAGATTTGTCTATCTCCGCTCTACGAATGCTCTACCTAGGGAAAATTACTCTACAGTGTACACGCACTCAGTTTAGCTAGAGCGGTCTAGCTAGACTTGCTCTATGAAAATCACTCTCCAGTGTACAGGCACCTTTACAGCAGAGTATCAAGAAGGCAGTGCGAGAGTAGAAATATCAAGTAGGCAGTGAAGAAAAAAAGCCAGTCTCTTTTCACGTAACTTAGTTACTGGCAGGAGAGTGATGTAACAGCAGAGTATCAAGAATGCAGTGCGAGAGTAGGCTGTGAAGAAAAAAAAAAAGTCTTGGAATTGTTATGTATTATGAGAGTGTAAGAATAAAAAAAATTTTTGTGTGTTGATGAATGTCAAGGATAATAAAAACGGTAACAACTTCAAGGTAGGATAACATGTCAGATGTTACACATCATATGCGACTACTGTAAGGCTCGTATTTTTATTTTACAAAATGTTGCTCAAATATTCAACAAGTATGCACATACTGTAGTCCATCAACACTTTGTGTCAGTCCTCCTATTCAGGGAAATGACATCGAAATAAGAACTAAACTAAAGAAATAAACTCTTCAGCTTATTAAGTTTCTGCTTTGAGGAACGAATGCAACATAAGGGGCACGGGTGGTTTCCTAATGTCCAAATATTGAGTAAAAGTATCACTTTCTCCGTTTTAGCCTATTTGCATTTATGAGATAGGCCTATAGACTTATGAGATCAGCTGGTCTGAGGGCTGGAATGGGGTACATTCAGCCAAGTGAATCAAAACTGAGAAGAGGTGGGTTCGATTTCTACCTCAGTCAATGGAAGTGGTTTTCCATGGTTTCTCACATCTACTCTAGGCAAATGCCGGGATGGTACCTAACTTAAGGCCATGGCCGCCTCCTTCCCAAACCTCATCTGAATCACAAATACACACGCTAGTACAGACATCACAGTGAGACGGGTTATCAAGCAAATTTCTACACACACCCAAGTACACGAGGATATATGACCACGATTTCGCAAAGCCCCTATATAATCAACAACAATAACTCTAAAGGAAATTATAGAAAAACTGAGTGTATGTAGGAAACGTGTATTTGAAGATTTTTTTTTTTCATTCCGACTTGTCAGTTAATTTATTAGGAAGAAATTGCTATTGTTTAATTTGGTAAAAACTGCCAAAAAGATCACCTCATGGTGTAGTGGCTAGCAATTTCGACCGTCATCTCTGAGACCCGGGTTCGATTCCTGACTCTTCCCAGCTGGGTCTAAAAATTTAATTGAAGCGTTTGTTTCATAAGCTCCACTACTTGACGGTATATGAGCGACTACTGAGACTATAGGACTACACTTTGGGGCTGAATAGGCACTTGTACCTCATGTCTCTGGCTCTCGTACGTGATTCAAAGTTTCTGCTAGGAAAATCTTTATTTATGTATTTCATCACTGTACTTGCTGTTGTGTTTTCTTGAATTACTAACATGGTCAGTGTCATTAATATCCAACTTATAATGTTAGGTCCAGCAATAAGTTCATGATATTTTCGTGAGTACATTAAGTTAGGATCACGAAGATTATTTTAATATAATTCCGCTAACTATACGCTCACCCAAGTGCAGTGGGGTGAAAAAAATCAGGCCCGACGAGAGGGAGGGGCAAACGGGGCTGTAGCCCTGGGACCCAGGCTGTCTAAGGGGCCCGGGGCGTTAGAAGATCCCAATGAAAAACATTTAACTGAACGTAATTTCTAAACATTTTTGAATTCTTCTGACAATGCGATATTATTTATTGCAACAGCAACTAGTGAAGAGTGTGCAAAACATCATAAAGAGAGCATTTTTTTTAATGGTAACCATGATGTGTTTAGCTCCTCTTCCAAGGAAATGCCAAAGTTTCCAGAGTTATTACTTAATGTATGATATATTTAAATTAAAGAGTTGCTATAGGGCGGAAAGTTTCTAAATCGATATTTGGAAAAAGTCGATTTACTAAATATGGTTCTGAAAAACGTCTTCCTTGTCCTTATGGTGAATACAGACGGTCACATACAATAACATGTAGTTCCTCAATAACTAAACAGCCTATTTTCATATATAGGCTACTACTTATGTTAATTGCCTCTATCAACATACAAAATTTCAGTTTGTTTGCTGTAATAGATTCGTAGATATTGAGAAACGTCTAAATATTTAGGATGGTTCCAATGTTGGATTTTAATATATGTAGGCCATAGAGTAATGTAATATTACATGAAGATTATTGCGTAGGTGTATTATTCAAACTTCAATCGCATGATTAGGACACAAGAAATAATAAAAAAGATATTTATAAAATTTCGCTCAGCCGCCATCATGAGGTTATGAAAACAATTGAAATAAATTAGATGCCAGTGGATTAAAATTTGAATAAGCATTTACCTTACCAAGTTTAACTGCGCTCGGTTGGTTAAAACGCGAGGAACGTTCACTTAAACATTTAAATTTCGCGTCGCCGCCATTTTGGAATTGTGCTCACCAAGTTATTTAAAGTCCCATAAGTGAATTTATGCTAATAACCTTTATCAACATACAAAAATTCAGTTTGATTGCTATCATAGATTAGTAGATATTGAGAACCGTCTAAATATTTCGGACGGTCGCCATGTTGGATTTTTATATATGTAGGCTATATAGTTATGTACTATTAGATGGCAATTATTGCGTAGGTTCATTATTCAAATGTTGACTTTGATCGCATGATTAGGACACAAGAAATAAAAACCTACATTTAAAATTTCACTCTGCCACCATCTTAAGGTTATGTAAACAATTTAAATAAATTATATGTTAGTGCATTAAAATATGTATAAACATTTGCTGTACCATGTTTCACAGCGCTCGGATTGTTACATCGCGAGAAAAGTCTATTTAAAGATTTCAACTTCGCTTGGCCACCATGTACGTTTTGTACTTAACAGCTTTTTGAAAGTTACATAGGTGAACTTCTAGTAGCGTTCTTTATCACCGTACAAAATTTCAGGGTGATGTCATTAATAGTTTCAGAGATATAGAATGCCGGTAAAATATCTCGCACAGCCGCCATGTTGGATTGGTGTGACGTAATAACATTTGAAGAGCACGGTCGGGGTCGGACAAAATAATAGGCCTACTAGGTCCTTACCGAGTTTCATTGAAATCGATCCAGCCGTTTAGATTTAATTGGGGGAGGGGCACACAGACACACACACACACACACACACACACACATACACACAAGCCTTTTTTTTATTTTCAAAAATGAAAATAGGCTAAAATGACTGAAACCTGCATTGATCAAAATCAAAAGTAAAATAAAAATTCATTCGGAGACAATAATAGAGCTCTGAATAAAGGAAGAATAAGAAAACTCATGTTTAATTAGATAATCTAAATTACAGGGAGGATTTTCTTCTTCCGGGGGGGGGGGGGGAAGATCACGGGCGGAATAAAGAATACGGGGCCCGGAAGTTCTAGTCCTGGCGCCCACGGTCGCTCTATACGGCCCCGGGGCTGATGACCACGGTGTCATCAACAACTAAGGTCGATGGATATACTATGCAGTTGTATAACAGAGCAAGGGAGACGATATGCTCGGGGAATTGTACCGTCCTGGGGAGGAAGAACGAACTGTATTGATTAATGCTATTTTAGCTGGGAATGACTGATGGGGGCGGAATCTTTTGTCCCGGATGTTGGCTGTCAGGGCAACAGGCGGACAGGGAGTGACTCATTCAACAAGTGCTAGGGGGCAGCATGTAGCAATGATATGAAGTGGAACAGATGCTTGACAATGTAGGCCTACACGTCTACCCCTTATTATTTCCGTTTTTACGGCCGGATTCCCTTTCTCATCACAGAAGTGAATGAGTCATCTAACAGGTGGGATCATAAGAGCAATACATCTAGGTTTGTATTCACTGTTGTCAGTCATGTCTCAAAGTCCCTATGTTTGCAGGCGCAATGTTACTTGAAAGTTGGCAGCCTGAGCTGGACGTGAAGCTTCACACTGTTAACCAAATGACAATGCATACCATAACCTATATACCCTAAGTACCGTAACACCTATTGAAGGACATTGACACATTTTCATGTAGGGGCAGATGCCCTCGCTGTTCCGCCCCTTGAATCAACAATAACTAACTAAGTAACTTACTAACTACGTAGGCCTATTAGTGTAGGGGCAGATGACCTGACTGTTCCGCCCCTTGAATCAACAATCAATAAATAAATAACTACGTATTAGTGTTGGGGTAGATGACCTCGCAGTTCAGCCCCTTGAATCAACAATAACTAACTAAGTAAATTACTAACTACGTAGGCCTATTAGTGTAGGGGCAGATGACCTGACTGTTCCGCCCCTTGAATCAACAATAAATAAATAAATAAATAAATAAATAAATAAATAAATAACTACGTATTAGTGTTGGGGTAGATGACCTCGCTGTTCAGCCCCTCAAAACAACAATAACTATGTAACTATGTAGGTCTATTAGTGCATGACTGATGACCTGACTGGCCCGTCCCTTAAAACAATAACTAACTACATATTAGGGGACAGATGACTTGACTGTTCCGCCCCTTAAAACAACAACTACAAACTAACTACGTATTAGTGTGATATGTTTAGCATAAGTCAATTCCTCTCATAATTGACCTACGGTTTTGTTGTTGCAGTGGGCTTTTATATTATTAATAATAATAATAATAATAATAATAATAATACCTAGGTATTATTAATGTTATTTGCTCTATGACCCGTTTAACTACTGAGGCTTTTAAGGACGCCGGGGTGCCAAAATTTTGCCCCGAAGGAGATCTATAACGTGCCAGTAAAACTACTGACACGGCTCCCTCGCATTTGCGCTCCCTCAAATGTTTCGATCCTGCAACCTTGGGGACAGCAGGCGAGAAAGTTACCGCTGAGCCACACAGCCAGTCAGTGGGAATTTACATCTCTTAAGAAAGTAAAAAATAATGTAGACAGCTTACAAACAGCTGACATGTTTTTTGCAAAGAATAAACAACTTGCTATTCAGTGGTTAAAGAAAAATGACTCCGACTATAGTAATAGGTACCGTCCCAGCATGGGAAAATGAGAACGTACGGAATTCAAAGACAGCCGACAGTATGGTTCGAACTCTCTCCTCCATAGAGTCTTGAATAGCTGCCTCCATAAGCTTGCACATTAGCTTGTTGTTGATTATTTTTATGGGCTTTGCGACATCGTGGTCATGTAGCCCCATGTACTTGGGTGTGAGTAGTGGAGTGATGGCGCTTCTAACGAGTGTCATGGCCGCCGCGTGAGTCTAAGCCGATAACTCCCGAACCAGTGGTCGGATATTCACGAATAAAGTGTTGTTGGACTCGGGCTGACGGGGGGCTTTGCTATGGACCACTCGTTATATTTTTGAATTTTTTTTGATTTTTTTTTGTTTTCGAAAATAGGCGATAGTTTGAAAACCAAACATGGTAGAACGTTGTGCCATGGCCCAAACGAATGGTCTTTATGACATTTTTTTTTAATAAAACTTTTTTATTTTTTTATGTTTTTTGAAAACACTCGAATTTTGAAAATTCTATATTTTGGAAACTAGAAAGTTTACAAAAAAGTTTGTTTGACGTCAATCAATGACCTCTACCCCCTCTACCCCCCAAAATAAATTTCAAGTCTCTAGAATGAAAACCTGTAGTAGTGGGATGAGGGGGGAGCTGCTCCACTTAGGAAGTGGTGAGCCCCTGCGACCTTGGAATGGAAGGAGTGATGCTAGGAGGGCGTGCTTGGATTCGTTTTTTTCGTCTCGTTGTGCTCTTTACGGGAATGTAGGTGTCGAAAAGATGAAAATTTGGAAACACGGTTTTTTTGGGGGGGAAACCATGATTTTGAACTTTTTGCTATATCTCGCGAACCAATCATGCTAGAGGTGTGTTCGACAGGTCCAAGTACTCGGGGTGATGTCCTCTTTGCTATGGACCACTCATTGTAATTTTAAAAAATTTGGGAAACTCGATTTTGGGGTAAACACGTGTTTTTTGTGATTTTTGCCGATATCTCACGAACCAATAACGCTAGAGACGTGTACGAGGTGTCCTAGGACTCGGGCTAACGCCCCCTTTCAAATGTGGTAGATATTTTTTTCCAAAAAGATAATTCACAAAGGGCCTAACGGCATACATGTTGAAATAACGTTTTCTTTTTCTTTGCCTGTTTATAATGTTCATGAAGCGTGGTGGTTGAGAGAGACGATACGGCTGGGTGTGTGTGTGTTTCAACGAACCTGTCGCTAACCACAAGGACCATGCTTAATAGAACAATCGCTATTTCGACGGGTCGGTTTATGACAGAGCGAGGGTGCGTTTTTCTGATATTTTACCTTTGACGTGTAAACGGTGATGAGAACTTGATTCTATGTTGGTCGAA
This sequence comes from Meconema thalassinum, assembly GCA_946902985.2. Lineage (NCBI taxonomy): Eukaryota > Metazoa > Arthropoda > Insecta > Orthoptera > Tettigoniidae > Meconema > Meconema thalassinum. The sequence goes on along the minus strand of OX336389.2, from coordinate 231,478,195 downwards.
GCGAGTACAGAAAACAAACTTGCCGAGGAGCAGGAGGTGAATGTCAATTGAGCTTATTGGAAGGCATTGATCTGACTTGACAACAAGTGCAATGGAAAATGACCATGACGCTTGAAGGTGAAATAATCTGACCATCGTGGTGGCAGGGGAGTGTGAAAGGCATGCACACACATTTGTGAAACCACATGTAGGCTAAACCAGTGACATCCTGTTTTGCTTCGTACGTGACAAAATGCAAGTTCATGTGAAATTTGATATTCCACAGGTGTTCGCTTGGGTGTTATCTGTCCACGTGCGCGATAACTGTTAACAAGTTACATCCTGTTTTGCTTCGTACGTGACAAAATGCAAGTTCATGTGAAATTTGATCTGTCACAGGTGTTCAGGTTGGACGTTAGCTGACCACGTGCCTGATAACAGAATGTTCAAAGCGTGGGAATCGCTGAATCAGTAAAAAGTATGATGCAACTTGTCGGAATGATGTCACAACCAATAGATAGGCAAGAGCTGCAAACAGCAGTGGTGGGAGGTGAAGGGAGGGAGAGGGGAGGGGTAATGTATGAGAGAACACAGGAGGAAAGGGAAAGACAAACATGTATGAACATGCATGAAGCGCGGAGCGCTGTACACATAGAGCTATAGGTGGTGTACAACATGTGTGAATAAATAAAAAGTACACAGGTTCACACAACATGTAATTTATTGATCCAAGAATTAAACGTAGAGTTAAACCCTAACCATTTGACGTAGAGTTTATTTCCTTTTTGTTTCAACACTTTTTCCACAAGATAATGCTGAGGAAATGCTGTTTTCTGAAGTTCATGGAGATAAAATCTACCTTTTATGGGTTGATGGTTGAGGTCCTCGAGTAAATAGGTGACTGGAGTGTCCAAGTTGACTCGACGAATTCGAAATAGTTCAGTCCCCCACTGAGGCGTGTAGCCCTTATTGAAGGCAGACTTAAATTTGCTCACACGAACAAAATCCCCAATGTTTAGTCGGTGACGTTTAGGATCGGCTGTTTTTATGGGGTTAAACAGTTTATCCAATCGCTGAATATTTTTAGTCACGAGGCGTGGCTTGGTCCCAATCGTTCTATGTTTGGTGTCATTGTAACGTGACACTAGCTCAGGTAACATGTCCAACTAGCGATACGTGCCCTGAGCGGTAAACGCTTTCCACATATGGGTTTTCAATGTTCGGTTGAACCGCTCGACCACACTGGCTTTGAGGTTGCTGTACGTGGTGTAATGGTGAATATCCTTAGATTTGAGAAAACTGGAGAAGTCCTTGTTGAAAAATTCTTTCCCCTGGTCGGTTTGTAGCAGCTGAGGTTGACGTTTGGAGTGTTGAATAATATGTTGAAAGGCCTTGGTAACTAGTGGACCAGACTTGCGACGCACTGGTTCAACAAAGGCCATTTTGGAATAGACATCAATGACGGTCAACATATAGCGTACACCGTCGTTAACGCTAGCATAGGGTATCATTTCAACCAAGTCAGCCTGCCAAAGTTCATCCACACCTCGTGAAATCACCTTCAGTCGCGGATAGTGACGCCTAGCTGGGCGATGCTACTCGTGAGCAATACCCATTTTAATGGGTGAGGGCTTAAACAATAATTTTGGCATTTCGAAGTTCTTGTTCAATTTCTTGAATTTCCCAATCGTGACCGGTGTGGCCAGCTTGACGTGAAGCATGCAACAACTGTAGCCGCTGGACGAGCTTATTGGGATTGTGCCAGTAGGTAACATCCACAAGGGGTTTTAATGGTTTAAATGTCACTCCCGAAGCGGATGCTTTCCGACGAGTACTTTGACTGGTGGGAAACATTTTTGCAATGATGGTTTTATATTTTTGAGATATATTGGCATTCACTTGTTGCGTGGGATCATACTGTCTCTTATGGGCATGGGTATCCAATAAAATGGATTTATATTTGTCAAGGTCCTCTGACGTATAATCATGGAAAGAGGGGGTCCGAGAAAAGAGCAGCTTTAACAGTCCTGGCGTTAATTTATAGTTGATGTTTTTAATGACAGCTTTAGTACGAGCAAATTTAATGGATGAATCGCCAATTTTAAAACTATCATTCTCATAGCGAACACCATACGTGGTATCTGTGTTTCCAATAAATAGATCGGTGAAATAGGGTTCCAATGTTGATCCATAATATTTTATTAAAATGGTTTTCAGTTGAGCTTTATGTTGAGGGGTGGCCAAGAGTTGTGAAAACGGAGACGCTCTGGAAGGGCAAGGTGTTTCGACCATGGCCAAGGATTTCTTTTTTCTCAAAAACTCTGCAAGGGGTGCGGCCTTTTTTTGAGGCGTAAACACTTGTTCCTCCTCATCCTCAACTTCACTAACACTAGTCAAATCTTCCTGTTCCTGTTCCTCTTCCTCAGGGTCCTCGTGCAGCGTCTGCGTGGCTTGTGAAACGGTGGGTAGCGTTTCAGATGGCTTGAAAGAGGGTTTCAACATGGCTTTTAGTGGAGGTGCTAAATGTTGCTGAATAAACAAAGCATGATTGGCACGTGATTGTTTCAATTGACGAAACTTTTGGCGAATAGTATTTTTTGCTCTAATAATATGCTTTTTCAATTGACTCTCTGAGTAGTGGGATGATGGGAAAGCTGCTTCCAAAAGCAAGTTGTGAGCCCCTGCGACCTTGGAATGGAAGGAGCCATGCTAGGAGGGCGTGCTTGGATTCGTTTTTTTTCGTCTCGTTGTGCTCTTTACGGGAATGTAGGTGTCGAAAAGGTGAAGTTAGGGTTTTGGGTCTAAAAATGCGTTTTTCACATTTTTGCTGATTTTTTGAAAACGGGCCATGCTAGGAGGGCGTGCTTGGATTCGTTTTTTTCGTCTCGTTGTGCTCTTTACGGGAATGTAGGTGTCGAAAAGGTGAAGTTAGGGTTTTGGGTCAAAACATGCGTTTTTCACATTTTTGCCGATTTTTGGAAAACGGGTCATGCTAGGAGGGCGTGCTTGGATTCGTTTATTTCGTTTCGTTGTGCTCTTTACGGGAATGTAGGTGTCGAAAAGGTGAAGTTAGGGTTTTGGGTCAAAACATGCGTTTTTCACATTTTTGCCGATTTTTGGAAAACGGGTCATGCTAGGAGGGCGTGCTTGGATTCGTTTTTTTCGTCTCGTTGTGCTCTTTACGGGAATGTAGGTGTCGAAAAGGTGAAGTTAGGGTTTTGGGTCAAAACATGCGTTTTTCACATTTTTGCCGATTTTTGGAAAACGGGTCATGCTAGGAGGGCGTGCTTGGATTCGTTTATTTCGTTTCGTTGTGCTCTTTACGGGAATGTAGGTGTCGAAAAGGTGAAGTTAGGGTTTTGGGTCAAAACATGCGTTTTTCTCATTTTTGCCGATTTTTGGAAAACGGGTCATGCTAGGAGGGCGTGCTTGGATTCGTTTATTTCGTTTCGTTGTGCTCTTTACGGGAATGTAGGTGTCGAAAAGGTGAAGTTAGGGTTTTGGGTCAAAACATGCGTTTTTCACATTTTTGCCGATTTTTGGAAAACGGGTCATGCTAGGAGGGCGTGCTTGGATTCGTTTTTTTCGTCTCGTTGTGCTCTTTACGGGAATGTAGGTGTCGAAAAGGTGAAGTTAGGGTTTTGGGTCAAAACATGCGTTTTTCACATTTTTGCCGATTTTTGGAAAACGGGCCATGCTAGGAGGGCGTGCTTGGATTCGTTTTTTTCGTCTCGTCGTGCTCTTTACGGGAATGTCGGTGTCGGAAAGGTGAATTTAGGGTTTTGGGTCAAAACATGCGTTTTTCACATTTTTGTCGATTTTTGGAAAACCGAAAACGTGAGAATGACGTGTGTGATAGTATTTATTTCGTCTCTTTATTCTCTTTACGTGGATATAGACATGAAAAAGGTAAAAAGCTGGAAACATGGTTTTCTTATGGAAAAGGTGTTTTTTTTTTGTTCATTTTCGCGTTATTTGGAAAACGAATGAGGCGATTTTTATGATGGGCATGTCGATGTATTTGTGTCGTTGTTCAGTTTACGGGAATGTAGGTATGGAAAACCTGAAATCATGGTTTCCGTCATTTTTTTTTTCGAGATCGTTGAGGAAAACGGGGAAAAAGTAAGAAACCAGATTTGAAGTCACGTTAGGTTATGCGCTTTGATGTTAATAAAACACTTATGCATTATTACTATTATTATTTGTCTTGACTGGTCAGGGCTCACACGCAGAGAGAGAACTTGCTTAATGCAATGAGAATTGAAAGCATTGAGACTGACCCACGGCGATCCAGACAGACACAGGTCTTATCATCGTACGTGCCTCGCAGCAGAGAGAGATAAGAGGCTGGTGTCATTATACAGTGTGCGGATTTATACTGTGTATGTCATAGCCTAGGTTCATTATGGACTCATCATGCAACGCAAAGTTTGAAACAATGAGTGAGTGTATAACATCATGATAACAGATTGGCATGGGCTCGAACAAAGCGGTTATTGGACATGTAATAAACAAAAGGGTGGGAATAATGAAAGGTCATATGATACATTTTTTTTAATTTTTTTTTTCAAAATAATTAAATAGGGTTTTATTACAAAAAATTATGTTTATTGACCCATGAATTATACGTGGAAGGAAAACCTAACCACTTTACAAAATATTTTGCACCTTTGACTTTAATTACTCGTTCAATGAGATAATCGTTGGGATATAATGTTTTTTGCACTTCTTCATAATAGAATCGTCCCTGAATGGGTTGACCGCTCTGATCTTGTAAGAGATACGTCACTGGTTGACCTAGCTTGACTTGGCGAATTTTAAAAATTTCTGTCGACCATTGTGGAGTATACGATTTTGAAAACACACTTCTATGTTTACTAATGCGAACAAAATCTCCAATTTTAAGGCGATGTTGCCTTGGGTCTACCCTTTTTATAGGGTTAAACAGTCTATTGAGTCTGGGTAGGTTCTTGGTGACGAGGCGAGGTTTCATGCCGATGGTGGAATGAATGGTGTTGTTGTAGCGAGACACAAGTTGAGGTAACCAGTCTATCCATCGATAGGAACCATGTATTGTAAACTCTTTCCACATATAACTTTTTAATGTTCGATTGAACCGCTCGACCACACTGGCTTTGAGATTGCTATAGGTGGTATAATGGTGAATATCCTTAGATTTGAGAAAACTGGAGAAATCCTTGTTGAAAAATTCTTTCCCCTGGTCGGTTTGTAACAAGTGAGGTTGACGTTTTGATTGTTCAATAATATGTTGAAAGGCCTTTGTGACTAAGATACCAGTTTTATTTTTTACTGCTTGAACAAAAGCCATTTTGGAATAGACATCAATGACAGTCAACATATAGCGTACACCGTCGTTAACGTTAGAATAAGGTATCATTTCAACCAGGTCTGCCTGCCAAAGTTCATCGATTCCTTTGGAAATGACACGACGACGTTCATAAATGCGTCGGGCTGGTTTATGCAATTCATGAGCAATGCCCACTTTGATGGGGGATGGCTTATATGATAATTTTAGCATCTCGGAGTTGTTGTTCAATGTGGGCGATTTCCGCCTCATGTCCAGTGTGACCAGCTTGTTTTGATGCATGAAGCAAGTATAAGCGCTCTACTAACTGATTGGGATTATTCCAAAAGGTTATATCTAGGTAGGGTTTTAATTTCTTAAACCTTACACCAGAGGCAGAGTGATGTTTTTGCTTGCCAAAGATGTTTGCAATGATGGTCTTATATTTTTGGGATATATTGGCATTGACCTGCTGAGAGGATTTATAGTTTCTTTTGTGAGCGTTGGTGTCTAATAAAATGGATTTATATTTAGCAAGGTCCTCGGACGTAAAATCTTGTGTCGAGGGGGTGCGAGAAAATAGCAGCTTTAACAGACCTGGTGTTAATTTATAGTTGATCTTTTTAATGACAGCTTTCGTACGAGCAAATTTAATGGATGAATCCCCAATTTTAAAACTGTCATTCTCATAGCGAACACCATACGTGGTATCTGTCTTTCCAATAAATAGAAGGGTCAAATACGGTTCCAGGGTTGCCCCATAATGTTTGATTAAAATGTTTTTGAGTTGAGCTTTATTTTGAGGGGTTGCCAAGACTTGTGAAAACGGAGACGATGTGGAGGAAGACGGTGTTGCCGCTATGACGGAAGATTTTTGTTTTGTTTTTAGAAACTGTTGAAGGGGTGACGATTTCTTTTTTCTTTCAGGACTAAATACGCTTTCGCTGTCACTTTCACTTTGTTCATGCTCTTCTTCTTCTTTCTTTTCATGTTCTTGATGTTCTTGTTCACTAACATTAGAGGAGGAGGAAGAGGAGGATTTTACCTGTCGTGTGGATTCTGTTTGAGTAAATTTTGAACTTGTTATGGGTTTGGTTTGAGAGGTAGCAGCAGCAGCAGCAGTAGCAGCAGAAGCATTAGGTTTAAATCTCATGGGATCAACCGATGATGGAGCATGTTTTATCATGGGTAAAGGATTGACGTTTTTTAAACGTTGCAATTCACGAAATTTATGTCGAATCGTATTTTGTGCCTCAATAATACGCTGCATGATTTGAACATGTTTCTTGTACCCTATGGCGTTCGCCATGGTAAAGGTAAAGACACACTAACAGGAAATGTCCAACCCTGGGTCTTTTTAAACAGAAATAAAATGATCAAAACCCAAGCGATAACGTCCCTCACATCGTTCACTCTGTTTATTTATGACCAAACAGGCATGGGGATGATGGTTCCAACACGAAGCACACAATTGCGTGAAAGCTGTAAAGGACATATCTGGATTCACATGATCTTGAAAAATATGATAGAGATTTCTAGAGTCTTGGCGAAAGAGAACGATGAGATTGGCATTGTCACGAATCAACTGTTTGGGGATTTTGGAATAGGTCTGAGCCAGATAAAAACAATCCACTTGTTTATGGCGTCCCATACTAAAATACTCTTGAATAATGGCCTGTCGTTGAGTGGCAATATCATCAAAAATTATAATGGAATCTGGTTGAATGCGGTCTGGTTGAATGACATCTTGAGGTGAGGTGAATGTAAAATAGCCCATGGCTTCTTTATTTAACGAAGACATAATTTGTTCCAGATACACGTACAGAGGCTGGTACAAGGATTTGGCAAAAATATAAATATTTTGAAATCGTAGGCCATGAGGTGCGGTAATAATGTTCAGCAAAACATTGGTCTTTCCACAACCCGAAGGCCCTACCATAATACATCGAACGGTAGATGGGAATAGGGTGCCATGACGTTTAGGTTCGCACACGGACAGTGATAGCTCTGAAACCAAATCAGAGACGGGCAAAGCATGGGGTTGTTTCATTAATTCCATTGTGTCGATGACTGAGTTTTTTTCATGTGTGTATAAGGTTTATATATATAGGCAAACGGTGAGTAAGAAAGGTTAGTTAACGTCTATCACTATGGACGTGTTTGGGAGAGCTCGTGTAACCATGGCCACGGCCGCCTCTTTGTCAAAACAGTCACGAGAGGTGGCAACAAAAAGCTATGTCGATCGCAAAGTGCAAAGTGTCTATCACATGGCCCCGAGACTAACCGCTGAGGGCTATTCAGCCAATCATCATCGTATTATTGATGTGCAAGAGCCTCGAGACGAAAATGATGTCTGCACGAAACGTTATGTGACCTATCAAATGAAAAGGCTTTATAAATTTGTCCCATCTGTATTTTTAGTGTACCTGTCAAATCAAAAACTGGACAATGACAGAAACCATTCCCCACCACCACCACCACTGGTGAATGATGATCTTACCTATATGCTTGCTTCCGGTTTAAGTCGTTATCGACTGCATTATGATGGTGTCATTCATATTAAATATGTCATGCCTGATGAGAAACATTTAAAAATACAACTAAACGGTGATAGAGTGTTGGCCCACAACCATCAAAGAGTAAATGTGGGAGATGAATTATCCTTTCATCTTATGCTTACGTTTGAGGAAAAGGAAGCTGGGAAAACGGTGAATGATTTCCCGCTTTATATAGAATTGGAATATACTGCTATGAAATAAGGTTCTCTACGTTAGTTGTTATCGAATGTTTGCTGTGAAAGGTTCACCAAGTAGCAGCATGGTGAAAAAAAGATATGCTATGAACATGAAAAAATCAAATCTCAAAAAGAGAAAAAAGCCAGGTCGGGAACCAAGTCGATCTGCCTCACACCCAGTGTTAAAACGTAAAAAAACAAAAAAAAACTAAAAAGAGTGGCTATCGAAAAAGATTTACAAGCGGTGCGATTGTCTACATCTCCGAAATCGCAGCATCATGTATCGATAAAAAGAAAAGAAAGAAAGCAAAAACGTGGGCGAGTCATTCCTGTTGCTAAGCGTGGGGGTTTTTTGCCGGCTTTATTTGCAGGGTTGGCAGCTTTGGGGTCCCTTTTGGGTGGTGCCAGCGCTGTAGCGAAAACCATAAAAGCCGTCGAGCAAGGCAAGCAACAACTCAAAGAAAGCGAGCGACACAATAAAACGTTAGAAGCCATTGCGATGGGAGCTAGAAATGGCAATCCTTTAAAGCCAGTCTTTTATCCACAAGGTAGTGGCCTACCGTCTAAGAAAAAAAAAATGTCCATCATCGATAAGCGCTTAAGGCAACTGCCTCGTCATGCCATGACCCATGAAGAAGTGGAACGCTATGCCAAACAACTAAAGATTTCTCATTTTCGAGGTGTATTTATGCGAAATGAATTACCCAAAGCACCGTGGAAAGAAGAACGAGCCATGATGAATTTAGATGATGATGCAGGCCCAGGAACCCATTTTGTAGCCTATGTGAAACAAGGTTCCACAGTATGGTACTTTGACAGTTATGGAAATTTACCACCTCCGATCGAGTTGCTACGTTATTTGGGAAACCGGGTAAAGATATTCTATAATGTGAATCGCCAACAAACCTTTGACAGTCAAGAGTGTGGCCGTTTGAGTTTACATTTTTTATATAAGAGGTCGCGTTAAGCCAACAGTTTCATTATTATGAATGTCAACGCCAAGACCTTTACCGTGCACAGTCGCGGGCCTGAAGTGTCCCTGGATTTTTTTCCCCCCATTGAATTGCATTCCGAACAATCCTATGTGCTAGGATTAATTTCTTTGGAAAGTTACAACAGAATTTACAATATTCAAGTGGATATTAATGACAAATTTTATTATGATGATTATATGTTGACACTACCCCCTGGAGGTTATACCATAGACGACGTGCATGAGGCCATTAGCGTGTCGATGATAAAACAATTTGGTGTCAAACCATTTGCGGATGGGACACACAAATTTGAACTTACAGCCAATACAATAACTCATCGCTGTCGTATTTTCTCTACGTTTAACATTGACTTTGAAACACGAGTTCATTCTATTGGTCCTTTATTAGGATTTAAACCAAGAGTGTTGGCAGCTCAGCAACCCCATGAATCAGATTATCCAGTGAAATTCATCGAGGACCATCACATTTCTGTAACTTGCAATATTATTAGAGACGTATTTACGAATCAAGAACAAAGCCATTCCCTGTATGATTTTATTGTCACCTCTCCTTGCGGCTATATTATTCGTGAAAACCCTTCAGTGGTTCTCTATCATCCTGTGTGTGTCAGTGATATTAGTAATATTACCTTACGCTTAGTGAATAGAAACCAACAACTGATTGCTTTGGACGCCAACACCCCTGTGACCTACAAGTTGGTTTTAAAGACGCTATGAAATTTATCTATAAAGCAACAACAACGTCTACGAGCTCGGTTAGTTGCCCGCCGTGTATGAAACGGTTGACACGGGTAAACCGACAACGCTTACAACGCCTTGGTTATACGCTACACCCCAATCATGAACAAAGAGCTGTTGCAAGTGTTAAATCCCATACAAGTGGAAGATGGCGTCGTGCGCATTGATATGCATTCCTATCAACCTCAAGCAACAGGACTGAATAACAATGACGAGATTCATTTCATCATTAACAATCAAGATATTTTTACTCTACCTCATGAAAGTGTCCTTCAAATTGAGGGTAAATTGATGAAAGCAGATGGCAGTACGCCCACAACGTCTGCGTTGGCGAATCATGGTTTGGCTTTTCTGTTTTCTGAAGTACGTTATGTGATAAATGATATTGTCATAGATATGACTCGAAATGTGGGCATGACTAGTCTTATGAAATTATATCCATCCTATAGCGAGGAGGAAAGTAAAACGCTTTCTATGGCAGGATGGTGTCCCAACAGTAGCAATAACTGGCTAGTTCATACCGATGGCACTTTTACAGGCTTCCTACCCTTAAAATTACTCCTTGGCTTTGCCGAAGATCACAAGCGTATTATTTTAAACGCAAGACAAAGTTTGTATCTAGTGAGAGACCGCAGTGATTATAATGCGCTGAAAGGAGCCTCTGACCAAGTGATAGACTCAAAAATTCAACTGCTTCGATTACTATGGAAAGTGCCCCATGTGACGCTATCGGATCGTAAAAAGCTAAGCATGTTAAATTTAGTGCAAAAAGATAAAGCCTTGCCTATCGCCTTTCGAAGTTGGTGTCTGCATGAATACCCCTTGCTACCTACCACTGACACTCATAGTTGGAGTGTCAAATCGGCTCGCTCTACCGAGAGACCCCTCTATGTTATTATTGGTTTTCAAACCAATAGAAAATACCAACAAAGCAAAGATGTCACCTTGTTTGATCACATTCACTTGAGAAATATACGACTATTTTTAAATAATGTTTGCTTTCCCTATGAGGGGTTGGAACTCAATTTTTCAAAAAATAAGTTCGGTCCCCTTTATGACATGTTCGCTAAATTTCAATCGTCTTATTATGAAAAACCGGATTGTCCTATGTTGTCGCCACAAGGGTTTAAAGCAAAAGCACCACTGATTGTTTTCGACTGTTCGTATCTAGAAGAATCTATGAAAATCACCACCATTGATTTAAGGGTAGATTTTGAAACACAAGAAAATGCCCCAGACCATACCAGTGCCTACTGTTTGATTATTCATGCTAGACAAGTGAAATATCATCCTTTGTCCAATTATGTCACCAGCATGTAAGCCATCTGTGGTCGAATGAAAACAAAAAAAAGATCATCATTCATAGGATTAATGATAAGCGTCTGCATGCACAGTATCTGTTGCGCTCTGGCACTGTGCGCACATACGACAACAAAAAACATCATGTGTCCCTCAATAAGCAACAGCAATAACAACGTGACAGACAAACCATGGAATTTAAAATGTGAATTTAATCGTTTGAAAACTTTTGAAGCATGGACAGTTCCCTTTATGGATTGTGGAGAATTGGCTGCGAGCGGATTTTATTACTTAAAACGTGGAGATGTGGTCAAGTGTATTTTTTGCAACATTGAAATTGGAAACTGGAAAATAGGGGATCGACCCTTTAGCGATCATCAGCGATGGAGTCCATCCTGCCCTTACCTCAATCGCTATAATGTGGGCAATATTCCATGGAGTTTGAATTATCCGGTTATTGTACCAGACCCTACAAAACTAGGAGATACCTGTGGACCGTATGTGCAAACTATTCATTTGAATGCTGTTCCAAATTAAGCCAACACACTTGTTTGTAATAAAAGTGTAAGTTTTTTTTGTTATGAATAAAACCTCAAAAAAATATTTCGCTGTTGTTCAATTCATTTGTTCCTTTTTTTTCCCCTAAAGTCCTTTGACTTTGCCATGTTAAACCATGGCATGGGTTAGTTGTTGATTAGACGTCAATGAGGTAACAAGTAAAAATAAAAAAAAGCGTGATGCGTACACTCATCGTGGATTGTCAGGGGTTTAAAATTGCAGACAACAAATTTATATTTAAGGAAGTTGCTTTTATCGATTGTAGTACGTTTTGGGTGTCTAACCCTATTCATTTGGTGTTTAAACCTCCCTATGCTTTCGAGTTGCTTAGTGAAAAAGATAAAAAACAGAGCCAATGGATTGAAAATCATTTGCAGTTAGCATGGAACAAGGGTGATATTTCTTACAAGTATCTTGACATTGTCATGAAAGCCCATTTGTCCTCGGCCAATGTCTTATTTGTTAAAGGGAGTGAAAAACGCCAGTGGCTTCAACCATTTCTACCCTCTCACTGTCAATGTATTGACCTTTTAGATCTGGGTTGTCCATCCCTGCAAACGCTCATGGACACTTGTCCTTGCGACAATATTCAGAATAAAGCCTTAGCGCATGCATGGCAATTGTTTCATTGGCTCACCACGAGTGCATGTTGGGAGTTGTTCAATAAAATGAAAACTGAAAGTGTATCGTCCAATGATAGCAGTGAGACGTGTACACGTGAGGTGATAACATCAACGTTATAGACATGGACGCCACTACAATCGACAAGGCTATTGGAAAGTTCTTTGTGTGCAAGAAAAAACTGATTAGCTTTACACAACATGAATTATTAGCACTACCTAAATCATTTCTTTTTTATGTTGCTGCCAACGCTGTCAAAGAAATTTGGGAAAAGGCGCCTGCCGAGTGGACTAACGACTCTGTATTGAGTGAACTACAACCATGCAGTCATTTTTCCCATCACAAGCAATTAACCATGGCAAAAATACCTTCCATTCGACAGTGTGCCACATGCCAATTAATGAAATTATATCATGGTCATAAAACTCAGTGTAAAGACATTGTTTCATCATTCCATGGCTGTCATGCGGAAAACAACCACCACCTACCATGCTCGTCAGGAGCTGCCGACAAACAACAACAGCAAGAACAAGAACAAGAACAAGAAGAAAAAGAACAACAAAAAAAGTGTTTTTCACCGATTGAAACCTCTATGTCCCAGGTGTACTGGCCGTGGAATTATTGATAACATTATTAAAAACTTACCATTCGAAGCTCACTTACCTGCTTACAGCTTCTGCGGCCCTGGTACTCGTCTTCAAGATCGTTTGAGGAGAGGGGATATGGGAATCAATGCTTTGGATCATGCATGCCTTAATCACGATAAAGCCTATGAAAACAGTGATCCCACACTAAGACGCATTGCCGACAAAGTCTTGTTAAGCATTGCCAAGCAACGATTAACAGCTTCAGATGCCAGTCTAGCAGAACGAATGGCAGCATTTATAGTGATTGGTGCTATGAAGAGCAAATTACTTTTATCTAGATATGGACTTTAACGTAATGAATTTATTTTAAAAAATGTATAGTATCACTGTTATCATGACAAAAAAATAAATAAAAAGACAAGAGTCCATGTTGTGTTTTTTTCCATTATTATTATTCACTCATAGTTTCATTATTATAATTATAAATGACAAACAATAAAAAGGGACAGCAGTGCATCGTTAAAAAATATTACTAATTGTAGTAAATCTATTTTTTCAATCACAAACAATAAAAAAGGACAAAAGTCCATTATTTTAACTAATAGTTTCATAATCATTATTATAAAAAATTATATATATACATGGTAATTGTACTAAACCTATTTTTTTAAATCACAAACAATCAAAAAAAGGACAAAAGTCCATCATTATTCATCAGCTTCAAATGGCAGTCTAGCAGAACGAATGACAGCATGAAATCTTTTATCTACTCTAGAACCAGTTTTTTTTGTTAAACGCTTATTATTATTGAATAAAATAACATGTTACTAGAATTTGATCATTATAAATTATAATAAAAATTGCTTAAAAATTGCTATAAATGCTATTTTAAATCACAAACAATAAAAAAGGACAAAAGTCCATTATTTTAACTAATAGTTTCATCATTATTATTATAAAAAATTATATATACATGGTAATTGTACTAAACCTATAAACAAACAAAAAAAATTCCACCATTAAGCATAAGTTTTGAAAATTTATTTTTATTATTATTTATCATGGTAAACGTTGAGCAACAATTAATAAACGTCAAACTGTTGAACCCAAAAAATAATTTTATTTTATTATAGTTATTAAAGAGTAGGGCATGAATAAACAAAAAAGTTACGGCTAGCGTACAATGATTATTCGTTTTCAATTTTTACAAAACGAACCATGCATCGATTATTTTTTTCACCCTCATAAATTAAATAGACAGGGTGAATACTGGAATTGACATCTTCCATAACATTATCAGGTAGGTTATTAAATCGTGTGGGAAGAAATGTCTCAAAGTCTTGACAAATGCAAAGAGCTCGTTCACCAAATTTGGTTATCAGTTTTTGAATTTTATGTATGCGAAAGGGTGTTTGCGTAGGCAATTCACTCATTTTCTTGCGTGCAAAGCCACAATCTTGACCAATGGCGTTCAAGGCGTCCATGGTTGTCTATAACCAAAGAAAAGAGTGTTACTTTCTAACACTCTCGTTCTTATATTACAACAACAATAACTTTGTACATCAAAGTGTGTTGTTTTTTTTAAATCCTGAGTGTTTATGACCTGAAGTTGTAGATAGATAGTATTGGATAAAAATATAATAATAATGTTTGTATCATTTTTTCAGTCAAAACATACATTTGGAAATTATTTAATAGGAAATGTTTTATCAAAATTAAGTGTGTGAATCATTTTCAAGATCTCTCTCTCTTGGAGGTAAATGCATGTCTCTGTTGTGAATGGGAATTAGCCTATCATTCCCTAGTCGAATGACTTGTATTCGTTTGCTCTGTTGTTGTGCAAATTCACACAACATTCTGTTAAATAAATAGTATCAACAAATACTAAGAGCAAACATGGAATGCTTTTGGTAACCTATAAAAAGGCAAAGTTAACACGCTATGCATTTAATAACCATGTCTACATCCAACAAAACAAAATTCAAAACTACAAATTTAAACCAGTGTGTATGTGTTTATCAACGTGAATACACGATAAACTAAAACAAACAAACAAAATAGCCAAATGTATTCTAAACGTCAAGTATGCACCTGAAAGCCGAATGTAAACAAAAAAAAGCGATAATCATGACATCATGTGGTTAGTTTCTAACAAATCTCATTCTATGAGGCGAATATTGATTGATAGGTAAGCCAAGACAAAGTTGGCGAAATGCTTGTTGTCGATACGAAGTGATTGATTCCTCAGCAGGAAATTTATAAAAATGAAAACAAAACATTTGAGAAGTTATTGGAAAATAAACATTAAACAGGGGTTTTGTACATATTGTACACCAGAAATCTGGAAAATGATCCTCGTTAGCTAATTTAACAATCACTTGATTCATGGTTAAACCGTACCATGCTTTATGAATCACTTGCGTGGATACATTATTTTCAAAGCCAAAATTTAGCATACAGGATTTACAAAAGTGATGCCCTGGGTCATAAACTATGTCATCATTCATAATGATGTCATAAAACATGGTGTCAATGCGTACTTTCGTGTTTCTATATTCTAAAGGATAGGCCACACGTTGAGGATTATGAGACATTATCATGGCATATTCATTGAACGTGGTGTGTTTTGTGACGATAAAACGATCTTCACCGTGGATCATGATTGAATCTGAAAAGTAGTCGTTGCCGTTTACTAAGTGAATAAATAAAAATAATATGTACTATATACACTGTCTGTCCCCTAAGTCAATGGCAAAAATAAAATAAAAAATAAGCAAAACACAAATAAATAACCATCTGTCTGTTGACTTCTTTAGGTTAGGTTAGGAAAAAAACATGTAACAGGTTAAAGAAACAATTTCTGTTCAGATATTTCAAATATATCACCACTCATAACTCTAGCCATAAAGTGAGAGTTTTGTCCTCCGTAAAAGCAGCAGATTATTATTCTTTTGTTCTTGCATGAGACCTACTAAGCCACACCCTAGTGTGGCCTATTAAGCCGCATGCCTACTGAGGGTGAATGGTCACCTTGCCGAAACATGAGGCCTACTAAGCGACAACAATAGTGAGGGTGGCTACTTGTTTGTTTTTTTCCTAACCTAACCTAAAGAAGTCAACATGTTTTTAATCTAGCCTGTGCACAGTGAACCATGGAAACGTTGATGCATGGCTCTCTTTATGCGTTGACAGGCAAATAGCACAAGACATACAGTTTATGTACAACTATTTACAGGCATTCACACATCCATGCATACACCCATGCACGCAGGTTAAAAAACAAAAATTATATGATACACTACAATTTTTTATTTTTATTCCGAGGCTCAAGATGGCATCTCGCATTTGATAGCAACCAAACCAAACACTTGCCGTGTTGTACAACAACAATAGCTACAACCACTACTGGTTGTAACCAAATGGGACGCTTGTCATCATATCCTGACACCACTGTCTCTTGTCGTCCAACAAAGCGAGTGTTTGTTTTCGCTGCTTCATTAAAAATAAATCATGATTTTTTGAGAGAATCCTAAACTGACTATGTGCCATGGCTGTGTGGGTCTGAAGGACATGTAAATAATCATCCACACAGAGTCGTTTAACCACATGCTGGCTAATCCCTTTGGCTCGCATAGATTCGCATCGATCCACTTGTCGAAAACTATACATTTTCGGAGCGAGACCTACAAACTCAGTCATCCTGGTGTCTGAACACTCATCTTTCATTAAACCAATTTCTTTTTTGTTCAGACGGGGGATATCGAACACGTTCTTCTCACTAAACGAGAACGTGTCAAACCATTTTGGGTTTTGTTTCATAACGACATACGGATCACAGTCACGGATATGGTAAATAAAACTATCCGTGTCTGTATATAACAAGGAAATGGTACCAAATCGCTGTATTGCAAAACCATAATGGAATTTATACATGTGCAATTTTGAAAAATCTAAAATGACTTGGCCTAAATAGATAGGCTTATTCATGACCACTCTAGTTTTGGCAAGTTCAATAGTCAGTAGATCGTGATCAATAATGTTTAAAGATTTGAAATTTGGTTTTGCAATATATTTTTGAGCCCCCCATCTGCCATGCCATGTATTGATCAACTTAATGTCCCTATACTGCCGTACATTTTCCAAACTCTTGCCATAGATACAATTATTCATCAGTTTAAAAAAATTGATTTGAAATGGTTGAGTGGCACTTTGTCTGTGACTGGTATTTAAATCCATGTATGGTTTCAACCACGGTTTCTGACAAAAAGAAATACCTCTATGGATTTTTTTCAGGGTTAAGCCCTGGGCTAAACATTCTACCAGCATGTCAATATGCAACACATAGTGATTTTTATCATACAAGGTACCCATCAATTTCTTATGATTGCCCTTACTCTCGGGCGGCACCATTTTCTCTATGCAAAAGGGGAAATCACCATGTCGCTGTCTGAGATGGGGGGGATAAGCTAAGTCGACGTCAAGAACATACCCTACGTCCTGTTGCTTGCTGGCGCTATGCACATTAAAATCTTTAATTTCATCCTCAGACAGCCAGACAAAGTTTCTGTACGGCAGTGGTCGACTCATAGCGTGACCGTATAAATTGTTTACGTCGAAATACATTAGATAGGATTCTGGTTCTTCGGGACAATAATCAGGCATGTAATGATTATTTGCCTTGGCATGTCGCTGATTGAGCGATACGAATCCCCCACGAATCCCTTTTTCCATCATGAGTACCATATCGGGATCCGTCAGTAAATCAAGCTCAATGTGGGTAAATTTGAGGGCGGCGTCCCAACTTAACCCTGGACTGGTATAGTAGTGAGCGGGGTCAAGGCCATAAATCGTGTGACATAGCTGACGAAACGTTTCAAAAACGTCGGTCAACAACAACACGTCTAATTTTAAGTAGTGCATAGCATACTGGCCCATGGTTTCTATGCCAAACACTCGCCAAACATGCTGTGCGTGGGCATAGTCTTCTTCACTGATGGTGCTTTGAGTCAATTGAGAAAAGAATTTTTCTCTTGGCGGCAAAGTCGTTTCTTCAAGCACCTCGTAACTTTCCACATAATCGTATGGAAAATGGCCTTTACGAACACACAATTTAAATTGATTTGTATCCGTAAAGTGGGAATGGGTATGTTTCAACTCATCTTCGCTTAAGCCTTTCACAAGACTATCCAGCGAACTAGACATAAACTTGAATGAGTCGAGAAAGCGAATGCTCATGCTTCCTTTTCTCCATGAAAGTGAGGTAAAGCTCTCATGGTTCTTAGCCAAAATGCTGAATTTGCTCTTATCTACATGAGCAAATTGTTTTACAATGAAGTGAAGGTCATACCGAGAGAAATTGTGTAAGAAGACAGGGAGGAAGCGAGGTGTAGAGTACTTCAAATTGCATTCGTTATGGGCAGCACCTCTAAAATGCCCTGTCCTGTGGCAGTGGTCTCTTACTTTTTTTTCTCCGCCTAAGATTGGCTTTTCACATATGTGGCAGGTGGTGGCTTGATCATATTCTCTTTGCTGTACGTCATTCATCTGAATTGGTACAGGGTTGTTCAAAATAGTTTCTACTTTGCCTGCTAAAGCCGCCATTTGATCAACAAACCACCGCGCACAATCCTGACCTTTATGACTTACATACTCACATTGTGAATTATCATAGTGACAGACAACATAATAGGCTACAGCAAAAGGCTCATGTTTCTGCACTGGATAGGTTGAGCTTGTATGGGGGCTTGGTTCACATCCCTGAATGGGAACAGTAAGGGCCTCAAAATCAGCGTAAACAGTAAATGGTACCATCTCTTGTTTATTAGTGGCCTTAAATTTTAAGACTGCGTCATTCCCTTCGGGCAAGACTAGCTTTACTGCCGTCTGCCCTTCACAGTCTTTCGTATGACGTTTCAAAAGTTCATCAGTTGTAAAATATTGAAGGCAGCGCTCGCAAATATGCTTTTTAGGATGATGATTTGACATTTAGCTGCTCACCAATTTACTTAAATTCTTTATCCAACAATAATGGCTTTTATCCCCATCAGACAGGAAAAGCAGGTGAATGTGATGTTGCTTTACCTGTTTGGTGGCATACAAGGGGCCCACAATATTGGATCCTTCGATGCCATACACCATGAAAGAGAAATTTGGATTATCTTTCTCAAATAAATGAATTTTATCTAGAGGCATGGGAAATGAAACACGCTCGAGATTGAGAGTTTGTTTCATGTGGTTAAACAATTCTTTGTACTGCCCTGGTTTATGACCATTTCTGTCTTGACAGGGTTGCAGACAGCTCACTATACTCCACAAAAAGCAGTAATCGTCTTTGTTGCGTATGTTGATCACTGCCTTTCTGGAAGCGATAAAGCTCGGTGTGGCAATATAGCTACTTCCTGCATTCAATGGATTGTATTTACAAATATTGATTTGCAAATAGGCAATGCTATTGAGGGCCAAGCCACTGGGACCCTGTTGCAACTTATCAAATTTAGTGATAAGCGCTTGAATAGCTTTCTCCTGATACCACGTTTCCAAATTATCGGCTATCAGTACTTTCTCCATTTTTGTACAAAGGTTGAAGGTGTGTTTCTCTTCAACATTATTTTTATCAATGTAAATTCACATAGTAGTTCGAAGTTTATTTTTAAAGCCTAATGCAATCTTAAGCCTTGTTCACATTCACTCAAAAAATGGGAAAACATAATTCCACAAAATCTTTAGGCGACAGACAGTGATTCGCATTGTAAATTCGGCCTGAACATACTCGCGTTTTGAAACATTTGGCCAAAGGCTGCCACACTAACACTTCACTCTCTGATATAGACATGATTATAAAATGGACTAATAAACGTGCAACCCTTACCTTAAAATAGGTTAATCCAAAATCTGCAATTCCAAACGACCACACTTATCGATTTTTACTGACTGGCACACACAATCTCGTTCACAGGTAGACAATGGTTGTAGTAATTTGGGCCCCCAGCAGGAAATGATCACCAACAAAGTTGATATAGTTTTAATATCAACGACAAGTTTTATCTTGTTTTTTGTTTCCAATGATTTATCTGAAAAACAAACCAATACAATCCGTTATTAGTCATGGTTATATACATTAAACATGTGCATTCATTCATTCATTCATTCATTCATAAGACTTGCTAAAAACAAAAGGTTTCAAGTGTGCACACATAAATAAGACACTCACTCGAAAATAACAAAGTCATTTACAAAGACTCACCTCTTTTTTTTTAATATCGAAAGCGTCAAGGTAGTTAAAACCTATTCACTCCATATATATCTTCATTCTGAAACAATAATAAATACACGCCATAAGTATATAAATTTCCGTGAAATAAATGACATGCATTTAACAACAACAACAACAATAAAAGTAATGGAACAACATGTACTCACCATATAATGAATTATAATACTTTCAGCAAATGTGCTCTTTGCCGCCACTGTCACTGTCACTGTCACTGTCTCTCTCTGTCTGCTTTCCCAGACTTAATGATGTTGTTTTTAAAAATCTGCAACAAACGAAATCCCCCAAAAATACCATCAGTCACTAACTTACTTTTCATGCATACACAAAATAACAATAAAACCAATCATGCCATAATTAACAATAATGAACCTACCTTAGTACAAGTATGGCCGCAGTTCACGTAATATTTCACAAAGAGCATAAGGCACTTGCATCCGTCACCTTCAAAGATGAACACGAGAATGATGAGTCTCTCTTACCCTCAGAACATATATGTCTCCTCAACAAGATGCAAAGTTAACACTTTACTTTTTTTTTTGTTCCTACGAGTAGGATGTCATGGAGCGCACAAGTCAGACCGATTCTCACAAGCTTTTGCAATCTCTGCATGAGTATGTGTGGGAATGCAATGATCAGCTTTTCGACAGAGCTGTATGTCCTTATTGAGATATCGGGTAACACGTCTGGGTCAGATAACAGCCACCTGCATGTGAACAACAGGCTGTTATCTCTCTCTGCTGCGAGGCACGTACGATGATAAGACCTGTGTCTGTCTGGATCGCCGTGGGTCAGTCTCAATGCTTTCAATTCTCATTGCATTAAGCAAGTTCTCTCTCTGCGTGTGAGCCCTGACCAGTCAAGACAAATAATAATAGTAATAATGCATAAGTGTTTTATTAACATCAAAGCGCATAACCTAACGTGACTTCAAATCTGGTTTCTTACTTTTTCCCCGTTTTCCTCAACGATCTCGAAAAAAAAAAAAAATGACGGAAACCATGATTTCAGGTTTTCCATACCTACATTCCCGTAAACTGAACAACGACACAAATACATCGACATGCCCATCATAAAAATCGCCTCATTCGTTTTCCAAATAACGCGAAAATGAACAAAAAAACACATTTTCCATAAGAAAACCATGTTTCCAGCTTTTTACCTTTTTCATGTCTATATCCACGTAAAGAGAATAAAGAGACGAAATAAATACTATCACACACGTCATTCTCACGTTTTCGGTTTTCCAAAAATCGACAAAAATGTGAAAAACGCATGTTTTGACCCAAAACCCTAAATTCACCTTTCCGACACCGACATTCCCGTAAAGAGCACGACGAGACGAAAAAAACGAATCCAAGCACGCCCTCCTAGCATGGCCCGTTTTCCAAAAATCGGCAAAAATGTGAAAAACGCATGTTTTGACCCAAAACCCTAACTTCACCTTTTCGACACCTACATTCCCGTAAAGAGCACAACGAGACGAAAAAAACGAATCCAAGCACGCCCTCCTAGCATGACCCGTTTTCCAAAAATCGGCAAAAATGTGAAAAACGCATGTTTTGACCCAAAACCCTAACTTCACCTTTTCGACACCTACATTCCCGTAAAGAGCACAACGAAACGAAATAAACGAATCCAAGCACGCCCTCCTAGCATGACCCGTTTTCCAAAAATCGGCAAAAATGTGAAAAACGAATGTTTTGACCCAAAACCCTAACTTCACCTTTTCGACACCTACATTCCCGTAAAGAGCACAACGAAACGAAATAAACGAATCCAAGCACGCCCTCCTAGCATGACCCGTTTTCCAAAAATCGGCAAAAATGTGAAAAACGCATGTTTTGACCCAAAACCCTAACTTCACCTTTTCGACACCTACATTCCCGTAAAGAGCACAACGAGACGAAAAAAACGAATCCAAGCACGCCCTCCTAGCATGGCCCGTTTTCCAAAAATCAGCAAAAATGTGAAAAACGCATTTTTAGACCCAAAACCCTAACTTCACCTTTTCGACACCTACATTCCCGTAAAGAGCACAACGAGACGAAAAAAAAACGAATCCAAGCACGCCCTCCTAGCATGGCTCCTTCCATTCCAAGGTCGCAGGGGCTCACAACTTGCTTTTGGAAGCAGCTTTCCCATCATCCCACTACTTCTCTGCTAACGCCATGGTGTCTTGACAAATGACTTGATGGGGAATGAGACAGGGCCTTAAATAGCAATAAAATGATCAAACCCTAAGCGATACCGTCCTTGGTTGAGTTCACTTTGTTTGTCAATCACTAAACAGGCATGACGTTGAGTGTTCCAGCACTTGGCACACAATTCTGTAAACATTTGAAAGGTCATATCCGGATTCACATGTTCATTATAAATGTGACGACTGTTCCTCTCGTCCTGGCGAAATAAAACAATGACATTGGCATTGTCACGAATCAACTGTTTGGACATTTTTGAATACGTTTGTCCGAGATAGAAGCAATCGATATGTTTGTGACGACCCATGCTGAAATAGCTTTGAATGATACCTTGACGTTCAGTGGATACATCATCGAAAATCATGAGTGAATCAGGCTTTACCTCATCCGGTGAAATCACATTTTCTTGCATGGAAAATGTAAAATAACCCATATTCTCTTTTTGTAATCCAGACATGAATTGATCCAGAAAAACGTAGAGGGGTTGGTAGAGAGATTTTGCAAAAATATAAATATTTTGAAAACGCAGACCATTGGGCGCTGTGATGAGCGTTAGCAAAAGATTTGTCTTTCCACAGCCGGAAGGCCCCACAATGATGCAGCGAATGGAAGATGGAAACAGTGAACCATGGCGTTGTTCACGTGATGTGGGACAGAGATGGGAAACCATGTCCCCCACGGGGAATGACTCTTGCTGCTTAATAATCTTCATTTCAACTAAGGCTTAGACAGGCTAGCAGGCTGTCTATATACAGGACACCGAGCCTTGTCATAGAAACAGTAGACTGGTACTACAGGTTGACGATGGATGTCTTTGGACGTGCGTTGATGGCCAAAGCTAGGTCTGTCCCCATACATGATCCTAAACAGGAAACAGATCCTGCTAATAAACACTATGTGGATAGGTCAGTAGTGCCACGCACAAAACAGGGAGATTATGACTTTAAGGGAAAGCGGTTAACCCATGTAAAACATCCTCAAGTGTCTACAGACGTTACTACGAAAAAGTATGTGGATAACAAAGTGTAAGAGTTTTATGACAAAGTGCCCCAGCTTATGGTGAATGGCTATAGCGCTAATCACCATCGGATTATTCACGTGGAAGACCCACAAGACGAAGACGATGTTTGTACCAAGCGTTACGTGACCCATGAAATGAAAAGGCTTTATAAATTTATCCCATCTGTGTTTTTGTTGTATCTGACAAATGAAAAACCTGTGAATGAGAGAAACCATTTACCGCTAGTCCATGATCAGCACTTGACCTATGTGCTTGCTTCGGGTTTAAGCCACTATCGATTACACTATGATGGAACCATTCACATCAAATATGCCATACCTGATGAGAACCATTTACAAATAAAGGTAAATGGTCATAGGATGTTGGTCCATGACCATGAAATGGTCAATGCAGGTGACGAATTATCCTTTCACCTCATGTTGACATGGGATGAAAAGCAAGCGGGAAAAACCATAAACGATTTCCCACTTTATGTGGAATTGGAATATACAGCCATGAAATAACCATCTGACGTTAGTTGTGATTTAAACTTTCTTGTGAAAGGTTGTTGGTCATTATCATCATGGTGAAACAAAGGTATGCAGTGAGAAAGACTAAAAAAAGGACTTTGTCCTTGGCAAAGCCAGAGTTTTCAACATTCGTGGCCAAGCCCTTGCGAAAGAAAAAAAGAAAAAATAATGTATTGACCATAAGGAAAGCCCTTCGAGCAGCACAGAGACATGTTATTCCAAAACGTCGGCGACAGGTTTCAAACCAAGGGCGAGTGATTCCCGTCCCCAAACGAGCGGGATTTTTACCTGCATTATTTGCTGGTTTGGCTGCTCTGGGCTCACTTTTGGGCGGTGCCAGTGCAGTGGCGAAAACCATTAAAGCCGCGCAGCAGGGTAAGCAACAACTCAAAGAAAGTCAGCGACACAATGAAACGATGGAAGCGATTGCCATGGGGGCTAGAAATGCCAATTTAAAGCCAGCCTTTTATCAACAAGGATTTGGGATTTCACCATTTCGAAATATTAAAAAAAAAAAAATTAACCTCAGCCATAGCGAGACATGCCCTGACGCATCAACAAGTGGAAAGCTATGCTAAACAACTAAAGCTTTCTCATTTTCGAGGTGTGTTTATGCGAAACCAATTACCCCCACGACCCTGGAAACAGGAATGTGCTGTTGTCAATTTGGATGATCACCGAGGACCAGGAACGCATTATGTAGCTTATGTCAAAGAGGGATCCACGGTATGGTACTTTGACAGTTTTGGGAATTTGCCCCCACCCATGGAACTAGTGACCTATTTTGGAAACAGGATCAAGATATATTATAATGTGAAACGTGAGCAAACGTTTAACAGCCAACAGTGTGGACGTTTGTGTTTAATTTTTTTATATAAGACGCAGCATAAGCTAAAACGCCACCAGTATGTCGGCAGAAAGTAAAACGTTTACAGTGCATGGACGTGTGGGTAGATTATAGGCTAGTGAATAACCCACCCACCAAGGGAAGATGATTAAGAGAAGGAAGTAGATTTGGGATTGGAAAAGAAGGATAGAAGAATAGGAGGAGAGTCCCACAAAAGTAATAAGTTTAGGGTTAAACACACTTAAAGGTGGTTGCCACCGCAAATATTTGCTCGGATACCTAAAATAGCTACGAGCTTGGTCGAGGCTAACGGGAGCCGCAGATAAGGCTTGGGCAGTTTGCCAGAGAGAACCTGTAGTGTATTTCCTCCCAAGCACGAATGAAAGTACTATAGGGAAGGGGGATGATCTGGCCAGACAGATAGTAAAAGCTTTATTAAGCATTAACGAGGGCATAAACCTAGGAGGAGCTAGGAAAGCCAGGATCCTGCCTAACTTTAGTGTCAGAAAATGATGAATCCAAAAATAAATATTTAATTTATTTAACAATGCAGGAAGTTTGAGGAAATTAACAATTATGCAATATGATTTTAATAGACATAGTTCGTTTGAACTTTTTAACAAATAGGGTCGCAGACCTCTCCACATTAAACAGTTGCTCCAGGCAATTGACAATTTTTAAGGTTTTTTAACCGTGTATTAAAATCTTGGTAAGATTTCATAAATAGGCAAAATGGAATAATTAAAGTTTTAACATTTACAGGAGTACAAGCAGTGTACTATACGAAACCTTCGAAAGAACATTCTAACGAAAATAACAACTTCGAAGATAACAAAATGGAAAACATAAAGAATAAAAAGGAAGTTCCTACAACTTCTTATATTTATACAGAATTACTTTGTGAAATTTATACAAGGAGAGCAGGTCACTTACTGTGAACCTGAAAAGTTGATCAGAAGGAAGGTTCTAGACCTCTTATACTTTGAATAAGACTCGCCAGTCAAATGAGGCAGTTATCATTTAGCGAGACCAAAAAATAACTCACTCAAGAGTTGAGAGAATTGTTTTCCTTGCTTTTGAAGGGAGGAACAATGTAAATTTAAAACTTGTATCACACAAGAAATTATGCAGAATTTAATTAATGTTAAACTAGCAAAGTTGGAAGGGTACCTCGTGAGTAACACCTTATAGACAGTTACAATTTTATAAATAATGGTTGTTAGTAGAAGGTTAAGGAAAGATCATGGGGATATAGGATCAATGTTCATGGCCGTATTTAATATAACCGGACGATCGCGACGCGGTAGAAACGTGGAGAAAGCACTGATTATCACTATTGTCTGTAAAGATGGATGCAAAGTTCACCAGAGAAACACTGAAGCTCATGAGAAAAAAAGTTATTGCAATTATGGAGATAACTGATTGCACTATGTAGGTGAAAGTCTATTTCTCGAAAAAGTCGTGATTTACAATTAAATGCGCCAGAGAATGTTCTAGAAGTTCCAACGGTGGAGGAAGTTAGCTATTGCAAAAATTTATAAGGAAGATTCCTCATTTTAACTAGTAGTTTCGCAAGTGCGTGTCAATACTTGACGGCAAGACTCGCAGATAGAGAACAAGATCTCGAAGGTTCCAGAACGACCTTAGCAGAAAATGGGGTTGAGAAAATCCAACGGAGGAAATAACTTTGTAATTATAGACAGCGGGTATTAGATAATCTCCCACGTAGCGAGAGGGTTTCTCGTTTAAATAGCTTAAGAAAAGCTCCTTTTAGTAAGGTTGGCTCACAAGAAAAAGCTCAACATTGCAAATCCCACGAAGGATGATTTTGCCCCAAGTAAATATTTTCACACTGCCTATAATTAAAATTAAAATCACTTGGAAGTTAAAACCATGAAGATGAGGTTAAAACTTTTTAAAAATGGTACTTATCTCGATTTCATGTTGAAGTCGGAGTTCCTTAGGAAGACTATCTAGCCAACATGGCGTAGAAGAGGTTGTGCCTCTTGGTTTGAGGAGGCTAAGCTCGAGCGGAGCTTTGACTGTACGAGTCAACTGCAGACGAAGAAGTGAGAGCAGCTCAACGGAGCACTGAGAGACCACGGAAGGGGGAGAGAGTGGGGGTAGGAAACAAAAGGAGAACATATAAGCATGGCCAACTTAGCAAAACATAATTGATTTCTTGGTGAGCTGGTCTTCAAGGAGTTGATAGATGATACTAGCGCAGCATGGTGAGTAAAGAAGTAGACGTAGTCCTCTTGCTCAAGGAGAAAATAGCTGACGATGGTAACGAAAGCTGGTAGCCAAATAGATAAGTAAGTCATCTTGCACGATGAGGAATTGAGTAGCTTCAGAGGCTCGCTACTAGATGACGCTAGGTGGATCACAGAAGTTATATATCTGAAACATACTTATGAAGACATAAGAAACATGCTCAACAAGGAGAAAACAGATGATCACTGTTGGTGTTTGGCAAAGAGGAAGGAAGAAATGAACATGCAAAGAGCAATAGACATTATATCTCTCGTACCGTGTATTCAAAGAATACACCATACTGGGGGGACAAACACCAACAGCGAGCAAGAAAGCAGTTACACATTTATTGGAAGCGGAGCGATCAAAGACAGTGGTCTTGTGATCGGTCCATTTGTAGTCAAGATTCTGGCCACCCTGACTCTCCCATCTCTTCCAGGGTAACATTGGGTCACCCTACCAGAAATCCATACTAGGGGGGGTGAAATATCTCTAACCAAGACCAAGTCCCCTACTTTAATGTCGGGACTGGAAAGAAACCACTTCTGCCTCCGTTGCAAGGAAGTTAAATATTCCAAGTTCCACCTTTTCCAAAAAGAATTACGGAGGGCTTCAAGTTTACGCCAAACAATAGGTAAATCAGAATCCCTGAAAGAATTGGGAAAGGGAGGATGGGCAGAGAGAGAAGTGCGTGTAAAGAAGCGACCAGGTGAAAGTGGAAGGAGGTCATCAGGGTCATTGGAAAGCGGAGTTGAAAGGCGAGAATTATCAACACTTTCAATCACAAAATAACTAGAAGCTGAGGGAAATAAAGCACTAGTAAAGATTGCGATACGATGAGAAAGAAGAATTGGCAAGTTTAAACAAAGCGTATAGGAACAAGTACATCTATTCAGGACAAGAATATACCAAATAAACAAAGGAACTATGCGAGTAGAGAGCAAGAACGCCATAGGTAACAAACGAGTAGCCATAAACAATGACCTCAAGTTATAATGAGTATCAAAGGGTTTACTCAGAAAAATACTTAAGTCAGCGAAAAACGGGGCATGACAAGCATGAATACAAAAACACATCGAAGGTGACGACGAGAAAAAACAAGTTTGTTCATCAATGAACATTAAGATCGCAAAATATGCAAGCAAATTGCAATACATACGCAAAGTGGAATGCATGAACGCGTGAGAAATACGCAACGAAGTTTTGAAACAGGGATCGAAACAATTGTAAGATACGTAAACAAGTACAGCCTTGACACACATAGTACAACGAGATAAGGCATATAAATAGCTGACAGAGTCCTTAAGCGGAACGAGTTTATTTTGGGAACTAGGAGAACGGCTTCCGAGCGTGCGGTAGCGACTCGCAAGACGATCGTTGGCAGTCGGCCAGAGTTGAGATAAGAGAAACTTGTTTTGAACTGTGTCAATCATACAGGAAATAAACAACGACTGGGCATTCCTCAGACTGGTATACACACGAGTCTCAAAAGCAAGCAGTTCAAAGTGCACACACACTAATTGAGTCAGCTGTAACTTAAAGTAGAACAAGTAACACGACATGCAGTCAATCGTAACTTGGACGTGAACAAACAATTTAAAGCTATATGAAATAAAGTAGGACATCAGTTTCGCATAATTGAGAGGATCACGAAATCGAACAATTTTCAACAAAAAGAAGCTTAATTCTTCCGAGCAAAGAAGACAAGCTGGGACATTGAGACGAAGGTTATGCATAAGAATAGTTATTCTAGATGCAATGGAATTCAGAGTTTCAAGCGGTTTCATGAGCGACTTCCAATTGCGAGGAAGGGGGGAGGAGCCGGCCGTGGCCATCCCTCTACATAACGAAAGAAGTGAAACATAGCGTACAGCAAAGTGCTGGTGACTGATAGCCATGGTTTTACACAAGGGGAAGATAGTTTTCGAGGAATAGTTTAAGCAATTAACTGCTATAAAAAATGACATAAGAAGATATACGAAATAACACAAAGCAAGGCGAACTTGAATGGCCATCTTGTGCGGGAAGAAGGAAAAACCATTTAAACAACTTACAGGGTTAGCGCAGTTGTTCATGATGAGACATCGTTTCGACAAGTGGTTTTCAAAAATATTGAGATTTGAAACATGAGCGTTCTCTTTTTCAGAAATGGGATTTATGTCAGCTGTGACGAAATGACATTGTGCTTTGGTTTGAACACTGGTATGTTTGATTTTCCCAGTAATAACCCAACCAAAATCAGTGTCTCTAGCGACCACGGTTGAAGATAACTTGCGTGTTTGTTTGCGAATGCAATTCCAAAAAACATTGGCACTGAAAAGCACATCAATGGGACCTTGGGCATTAAACTGAGGATCGGCTAACCTTAAGTGCGAAGGAATGTTTAAACCGGAAGTATTAATGGAGTGACTTGGAGTGTCTTTACCAATACTGGTAAGAATGAGACAATTTAAATTAAGATTGGTGTTTCTTTGACAAACGTCTCTGATTTTCAATTTTGAAGACTGCAAAACTTGAGTTTTCAAATTGTTAATGCCGGTCACATTGATAGAAGTAGGCGATGACGAAAGACCTAGTTTTTTAATCAACGATTGCGAAACAAAGTTGTGCGTTGAAGCGGAATCGAGAAGACCACGGGTTTTGAACCAATTTCCAAATCTATCTTGGATTTCAAATTGCACAGTGGTCAACAGGGTTTGCGCACTATGAAAAGTGTCGGCGTTGGAAATGCAGGAAGAAGCATTAGTTTGTTCGGAGCGGCTCTGCAAGGAGCTTAAAGAGGCAGGTGCTGATGACCTCGATTTATCGTGAACGTGCAATAACGAATGATGCGGTTTTTTACAATGAAAACAAAGATTTAATGACGTACAGTTCGAAGAAGAATGCTTAGGTGATAAGCAATTGAAACAATGCTTGCTGTTTAAGACAAACTTTCTTCGATCTTCGACAGACAATTCTTTAAAGGATTTGCACAAATACAATGTGTGAAGCTTTTTACAGAGCGTGCATTTTAACGATTTGTTAAGCGGCCTGATATCTTCTCTTGGATTATTAAAAGAAGAACGGGTTTGTTTGTTTTCGACAAATGGGGGCTGATGTCCCTTTGAAGAAGCAAGTTTTTTTTCAAAAGTTTGACACTGAGGATTCGTTTCGACTTTTTCGCACTGAAATGCGAGTGCTGTAAGGAATTGACATCGACTGTTAAGAAACGAGATGAGGTGTTCGAAGGAAAATTCTTTGTTGTAGGCGAGTTCGACCTCCCAGGCCTTCAGTGTCGAAAAATCGAATCTTGATGTAGCTAGGTGAATAAGTATGGTGTCCCATGTTTGGACAGGCTGTTTTAGCTGGTATAACGCTCTGACATTTAACTGCATAGAATCTAAGAGGTCTCTTAAAGATGTGACGTCATTAGGTTTGACGGCAGGTAAGTTGAAGAGACAGCGGATATGACGAGCGACACTCAACCTTAAATTGCCATATCTCTCTTTAAGGAGATTAAAGGCGATGTGGTAGTTGTCTGCGCTTAAAGGCAGTGACTCTACCAAGGTCAAGGCCTCTGATTCCAAAGACGTGCGGAGATAGTAAAATTTATGTATGTCTGGGATCTCGATATTTTCATGAATTAAAGAACAGTAAAGTTCGTAAAAAGAATACCATTCACCTTCCTTGCCTGAGAAGTGGGGTAGGCTTATCTTGGGAAGTAACGGTTTCGGTTTGTTCTTGTGAACTGAAGCAGGTGCGAACTGGGCCGGATTGATGACCCTAGTGTCCGGTTCTGAGATATTGCGAATCAATTGGTGGGCCTTTGCAATTCCTTCAAAGTACAAGGGTTCGACCTCATCCCGGTCCAATTGCAGTTCTGGACAAGCGGATTCAATCTCCGTTTGAATTTGGTCATAATAATCATAAGACCGTTCGTACAACTTAAGACGATGTGTTAAGATATCTAAATCACACTCGGCGGGATTTAATTTGCTGATGAAATTTCGGAATCTAGTGAGTTGCCCTTTATAAGAAGAACGTCTAGCAATAAGAGTTTCATCTTTTTCGGCAGGAGCCATGACAAAAATAATAAATTGAAATACAACTCACGAAACCGTAGAACCTTGGAGATGCTGTCAAGTTGGCAACAGCGAGAGAGTAGAAAGAACAGGACACCCCAAAGGAGACAGGAGCGGCCTCTTTCCCGTTCACAGGCTTTGCATGATGTAGATATAGCTGAAAGATCCAAAGGAGATGTTTGAAATATGCAAAGTATTGTCAAATGACACTTGACAAACAATGGACATAAAAAATGGACTCTCCCGGGTTTCGGCACCAAATTTTGGGTAGATTATAGGCTAGGGAATAACCCACCCACCAAGGGAAGATGATTAAAAGAAGGAAGTAGATTTTGGAATTGGAAGAGAAGGATAGAAGAATAGGAGGAGAGTCCCACAAAATTAATAAGTTGACTTTTAATTCATTTAGAAGCGGTTGCCACCGCAAATATGTGCTCGGATACCTAAAATGGCTACGAGCTTGGTCGAGGCTAACGGGAGCCGCAGATAAGGCTTGGGCAGTTTGCCAGAGAGAACCTGTAGTGTATTTCCTCCCAAGCACGAATGAAAGTACTATAGGGAAGGGTGATGATCTGGCCAGACAGATAGTAAAAGCTTTATTATATATGAACGAGGGCATAAACCTAGGAAGAGCTAGGAAAGCCAGGATCCTGCCTAACTGTATTATCAAAGAAATGATGAATCCAAAAACAAATATTTAGTTTATTTAACAATGCAGGAAGTTTGAGGCAATTAACAATTATGAAATATAATTTTGATAAACATGGTTCATTTGAACCTTTTAACAAATAGGGTCGCAGACCTCTCCACATTAAACGGTTGCTCCAGGCAATTGACAATTTAAAAGGTTTCAAACCTTACATGTTTCTGAAATCTTTATAAGATTTGAACAAATGAACAATAAAATAATTAAAGCTTGAACGTGAATTGAGGTACAAAAAGTGCACCTTAAGAAATTCTGGAGAGAATGTTCTAGAGAAAGTGACAACTTTGAAAATAACAATAATAACAACGTGAAAAATAAAATAGAAGTTCCTATAACTTCTTATATTTATACAGAGTTAATATGAGAATTATGCAAAGAGGGCAGGTCACTTACTGTGAACCTGAAGAGTTGATCAGAAGGAAGGTTCTAGACCTCTGATGCTTTGAATAAGCCTCGCCAGTCAAATGAGGCAGTTTTCATTTAGCGAGACCAAAAAATAACTCACTCAAGAGTTGAGAGAATTGTTTTCCCTGCCTTTGAAGGGAGGAACAATTTAAGTTTGAAACGTGTGCTAGACACGCAATTATGCAGCATTACTTAATGATAAACCAACAAAATGGAAGGGCACTTCTTGGAATGACACCTTATAGAAAGTTACGATTTCATAAATAATGGTTGTTAGTAGAAGGTTAAGGAAAGATCATTGGGATATAGGGACAATGTTCATGGCCGTATTTAAATATAACCGGACGATCGCGACGCGGTAGAAAAGTGGAGCAAGCACTGATTATCACTATAGTCTGTAAAGATGGATGCAAAGTTCACTGGAGAAACACTGAAGTTTATGAGAAATAAAAGTTATTGCAATTATGGAGATAACTGATTGCACTATGTAGGTGAAAGTCTATTTCTTGAAAAAGTTGTAATTTACAATGAAATGCGCCATAGAATTTTCCAGAGGTTCCAGCGGAGGACGAAATTTCACTATTGTAGTAATTTAGTTTTAAACAAATTTCTCCCAAGTACGTGAGAAATACATGATGGCAGGACTCGCAGATAGAGAACAAGTTCTAGAAGGTTCCAGAACGACCTTAGCAGAAAATGGGGTTGAGAAAATCCAACGGAGGAGATAGTTTTATAATTATAGGCAGTGGGTATTAGATAATATCCCACGTAGCGAGAGGGTTTCTCGTTTGAATCGCTTAAGAAAAGCTCTTTTTAGTAAGGTTGGCTTATACAAGAAAAAAGCTCAACATGGCAAGTCCCACGAAGAGTGATTATTGCCCCAAAGTAAATAGTTTCACACTGCCTATAAAAGATAGTTAAAACACGAGGAAGTTAAAACCATGAAGATGAGGTTAAAACTTGAATCAGGTACTTATCTTTGTTGCATGGCGAAGGTGAAGTTCTTCACTAATACTTAAAGTTCCAACATGGCGTGGAATTTAAAAACTGCCTCGTTAGGTCAGGAGGCTGGCTCTGGTTGAGCCTTAACTGATTACTGCGACTGCCGACTAAGAAGTGAGAGCAGCAAAACGAAGCACGGAAGGTCCTAGGAAGGGGAGAGAGTGGGGGTAGGAAACAAAAGGTATACATATCAGCATAACCAACTTATTAACAATAAATTCTCTTCTCTTGCTGAGCTGGTCTTCAAGGAGTTGATAGATGATACTAGCGCAGCATGGTGAATAAAGAAGTAGACGTAGTCCTCTTGCTCAAGGAGAAAATAGCTGACGCTGGTAACGAGATCTGGTAGCCAAATGGATAAGTAAGTCCTCTTGCACGATGAGGAATTGAGTAGCTTCAGAGGTTCGCTACTAGATAGCGCTAGGTGGATCACAGAAGTTATATATCTGAAACATACTTATGAAGACATAAGAGACATGCTCAACAGGGAGAAAACAGATGATCACTGTTGGTGTTTGGCAAGGAGGAAGGAAAAAATGAACATGCAAAGAGCAATAGACATTATATCTCTCGTACCGTGTATTCAAAGAATACACCAACGTGGACCTGAAGTCAGCCTAGACTTTTACCCGCCTATCGAATTGAGTGAAAAACCCTATGGTTTAGGACTTGTTTCTCTTGAAACGTACAATCGAATATACAACATACGTGAAAATGTGAACAACAAGTTTTACTATGATGATTCTGTGCTCACCTTGAACTCTGTTGGATACACGATCGATGATATTTATGAACACATTTATGTGGTGTTGATCAATCAATATGGTTTAAAGTCATTTCTCGACGGAACACACAAGTTTGAACTTGTAGGCAATACCAACACTCATCGCTGCAGTATTTTCTCTACCTTCAACATTGACTTTAAAACACACCCCGATTCCATTGGTCCATTACTAGGATTTAAACCACGTGTGTTGGAGCCCAACAAAAAACATGATTCGGACCATGAAGTGAAATTCATTGAGGACCATCATGTGTCGGTGACGTGTAATATTATTAGCCAAGTGTACACCAATCAGGAACCATCGCATTCGCTTTATGACTTTATTGTGACATCGCCCAATGGCTATATTATTCGTGAAAACCCTCCAGTGGTGCTTTTTCATGCTGTGGCTGTTGATAGTATTAGTAATATAACATTAAGACTGATCAATAGAGATCAACAACTCATTGATCTAGATTCTACCACACCAGTGACTTACAAGTTGGTGCTAAAGCCACTATGAAGTTTGTGTATAAAGCAACAACACCGTCTAGGAATGGTGTTAGTTGTTTGCCACGTGAATACACGTTAACATCTCAAGGCAAGCAGATTTTACAGCATTTGGGTTACCACGTCAACCCTCATAATGAATTCTATCCTAGAGATAGCGAACCACATCGAGGAGCAACCAGGAGTGGTAAGAATTGATCTCCATTCCTATCAAGCTCAAACACCTGGACTCAATAACAATGATGAAATTCAATTTGTTATCAACAACCAAGATATTTACACCCTACCGCATGAAAGTGTTATTAAGATTGAAGGTCGGCTCACCAAAGCCGATGGCTCTACACCCACCACATCCAAGTTGGCCAACCATGGTTTGGCCTTTCTGTTTTCTGAAGTGCGATATGTCATTAACGATATCGTGGTGGATAGCACTCGAAATGTGGGCATTTCCAGTGTCATGAAACTATACCCCTCTTATAGTGAGGAAGAAGGTAAAACACTTTGCATGGCAGGTTGGTGTCCTGACTCGACCAATGACTGGATGGTACACACCGATGGAACCTTTACTGGATATTTACCTCTTAAACTGATTCTAGGCTTTGCTGAAGATCACCAACGCATTGTGGTCAACGCAAGGCAAGTGCTTTACCTAGTGAGAGACAGGAGTGATAATAATGCACTCAAGGGAGCTGACAATGCCCCCATCGATTCAAAAGTTCAACTACAACGCTTGCTATGGAAAGTGCCTCATGTGACCCTTGAAGATAGCAAAAAACTGGACGTACTCAAAATGGTAAAGAGAGATATGCCTCTACCCATGGAATTTAGAAGCTGGGCACTCCATGAGTATCCGCTATTGCCCACTACCAACACACACAGTTGGTCTGTAAAAACAGCTCGCTATACAGATAGACCTCTCTACCTGATCGTGGGTTTTCAAACGAATCGCAAGTATCAACAAACCAAAGATGCCTCGCAATTTGATCACCTGCAATTGAGAAATGCACGTCTTTTCCTCAACGGAGCTGTGTTTCCCTATGAAGGACTGGATTTGGATTTTTCAAAAAATAAGTTTGGGCCCCTGTACGACTTGTTTTCTAAATTTCGATGGTCGTATTATCAAAAAGAGAACGGCCCCATGCTACTACCCCAAGCGTTTAAGGCAAGAGCACCACTGATTGTTTTTGACTGTTCATACCTGGAAGAGTCTGTCAAGCCATCCAATATCGACATTCGACTAGATTTTGAAACGCATGACAATGTACCAGCCAATACAACGGCCTACTGTTTGATTATTCACCACAAACAAGTCAACTATTATCCACTGTCCAACCAAGTGACGAGTGTATAAATAACAGGTCATCCCACGTCAAGCCGCTCAGTCATGTCTTGCTTTAAAGCCTCAAGAGACGTTACATCCATGAATT
Organism: Meconema thalassinum; assembly: GCA_946902985.2. Taxonomy (NCBI): domain Eukaryota; kingdom Metazoa; phylum Arthropoda; class Insecta; order Orthoptera; family Tettigoniidae; genus Meconema; species Meconema thalassinum. Next base: position 231,442,405 of record OX336389.2, on the reverse strand, counting down.
TAAACTCTGAGGAACAACGTTTCAAGACTTTTGCCACATGGCCAGTGCCTTTCATAAACCCTCACGCCTTGGCGGCCGCTGGATTCTACTATTTAAAAACAAGAGATGAAGTGAAATGTGCCTTTTGTCCCATCATCATAGACCAATGGCAGGAGGGCGATGAACCCATGCAGGAACATCAGCGCTGGTCACCCACTTGCCCCTACCTATGCAGAATGAAAGTGGGAAATATACCCTGTCATTCAAACTATCCCTCGCTTGTGTCTTTGGGTGATGAAAAAAATACAAGTTACGATACATGTGGGCCGTATGGTATCCATGGTGCTTCGGTGAGCAGATCACCATCAAAAACGCCTAGTTTAGAGACATTGGGACATCATCGGTGTTATGGACGTTACAAACACAAGAGACTATATTGTTGTATTAGTTGCTATCGTCCTTATCCCAAAATGACAAAGGCCTGTAAGACGTGTAATGATAATAAAATGATGTAATTCTTAAATTCTTATTTTTTTGCTTTTGCCTCTGTCCTACCCTAACCTTATTTTTTGGAACTAGCATGGCAGGTAAGTCCATGCCATGATCACACCTGATCGTCAGTCAGTCGTCAGTTGAACTTGGTCCAGACAAGCGTCAACATGTTGCGCACACTCATTGTGGATTGCCAAGGGTTTAAAATTGGTGACAACAAATTTATATTTAAACAAGTGGCCGTGATCGATTGTACCACGTTTTGGATATCACAAGCTACGCATTTGCTATTTAAACCACCCCATGCTTTTGATTTGTTGTGTGAAAAAGACCGTAAACAAACCCAGTGGATTGAAAATCATAGGCAACTAGACTGGAATCAGGGAACCATTTCCTATAAATATTTGGACGTGGTCATGAAAGCACACTTGTCCTCGGCCAATGTGGTATTTGTGAAAGGTAGTGAAAAACGTCAATGGTTGCAACCATTTTTGGCGTCTTACTGCCAATGTATCGACCTCATGGAGTTGGGCTGCCCCTCCCTGCAAACGCTCATGGATACTTGTTCCTGTGGCAACATTACCCATACAGCCCTATCGCATGCGTGGCATCTCTTTCATTGGTTAACCACCCATGCCTGCTGGGAGTTGTTGAACAAAATTATAACTCAAGATTTACCTGTGAATGACGCCAGTGAGATTTCTACAAGCGACGTGTAAACATCTACAGCACGTGATACCATGGAGAAAGGCAATGCTACGGACAAAGCCATCGGCAAGTTCTTTGTGTGCAAAAAGAAACTAGACAGTTTTACCAAAGAGGAACTCTTGGCGCTGCCCAAGTCGTTCATTTATTATGTGGCCGCCAACGCAGTGAAAGAAATCTGGCAACATGTACCAAAATCATGGACTCAAGACCCTGTGTTGAGTGAATTGCAACCCTGTACGGATTACGATCACCATAACCAAGTGGCCATGGCAAAAATACCGTCTATGCGTCAGTGTGCGACTTGCCAGCTAGTGAAACTGTATCACGGTCATAAAAGTCCATGTAAAGACTTTGTTGAATCATTCCACGAGTGTCATGGCGAGAAAAAGCAACAACAACAAACACAAACATCGTCCACAGAGGAGGAGGAAGACCAAACCTTTTTACCATCGATGGAAAAGGATATGCCAGACCTGTACTGGCAATGGCGTCATTGACAAAGTGATTCAATACTTACCTTTCGAAATCCATCTTCCAGGTTATCGTTTTTGTGGCCCTGGAACTCGTCTCGAAAAACGTTTACAACGTGGTGATGTACCCATTAATCTTTTGGATCAAGCATGCAAGGAACATGACCTTTCTTATCGCCATAGTCATCCTGGTTTAAGACATGTGGCAGATAAATTGTTATTGAAGAAAGCTAAACAACGTTTCACATCCAATGATGCCTCAGTGGGTGAAAGAATGGCAGCCCTGATTGTCATGAGTGCTATGAAAGGAAAGTTGATGATGCATGGACATAAACATTGAGGAGTGAGGAATTGGGATTTGTTTGTATTCTATTTTTCTTTTGTCAATTCACTATGACTATGAAATAAAAACAAAAGTTTTCCAGAGCACGATGTTTTGTTATTTTTAATTTTAAGAAATCGTGATGTTGATGGCTGATTTTTTTCATTTTACACATTTCACACATGATGAATTCCACACACTGTCATTTATCATTTTGCAATTTACAGTTTTTGAAAACGTTCGTTTCAAGTTTAACGTTTTTGATGATATGGATTTTTCCATTTTGCTGATGACACATTTTAAACAATGTCCGTTTGAAGTTTTTGAATTTTCAAATTTCACACATGGCCATTTCCAGTTTTTAAAAATGTCCGTTTTAAGTTTTGCTGTTTTGGTGATATGGAAACATGGAATTTCCATTTTGCTGTTTTCATATTTTTTCCATTTGGTGTATGTCGAAAGTTGAGATTTGACAATGATGTTGATGCGAGTGCTTGACCTTGATAATACTGCAATGTGTTGATGTGTGTTTGGAGAAACGTCGAGGTCTACAACTACTGCAGGTAAGACTGTTTTTACAAAAATAATGTCTTTTGACTGCCACATTTCAATGAAAAAACGAAACTATTTAAAACAAAATGAGTATATAAGTGACCATTTACCCCCTCCCCACCCACCCACCCTACCTCACCGTGTTTGCTCTGGTCAACCATATACATCAGCTTTCTCTCTCCACTCATACATTCACACCTGTCTTTGGGAACAAACACAACCACTTTATTTTTTCCCAAAAGCACATTCTCGACATGCTCACTCATCTCAAAAGAACTTTTTAGTTTATCATTTACATTACGAAAAATAATTAAATACTAGTTATTAAAGTTACTAAAAATCTTACTTATTTCATATTTACAAAAAATCAATTTTGTACAGCATTACAAGAATCACACTAATTACCAATCAAAAAATTTAAAAAAAATAAGGTTGCATAGAACGTTTTAAGAGCAAAAGGTCCAAGTGGGTTGCCACTATTTACATAATCTACTATTTACAATGACAAGAAAACAATATTTACAAAATACTAAATCTACAAGTTACATAAAGCTATGTCCCATAAACGATTATACAGTGAAATCACACCTCCTCCTCCTTGCGATTATAACCCCAGGGCTGGCTGGTGAACAGGTCATCAGCCCACACACGCTTGTTATCCATGGAGGCGAGGGTGCGTTTTCTCTGTTCCACAAGATACAAATGATGGTTGCTGGATTGTATCCTGCACTGTGTATGAGACATAGCTTTGCCAGTGCGTAAAACCGCTAGATAGTCATCAACACGTAGCGATTTTACCACTGCCCTACCTACACCTTTTGCTCTCTTGGCTTCCTTACAGTCGAGTGTGCGGTAAGCATACATTTTTGAAGCCAAACCTATGAATTCCGTCATAATGGAATCACCGCATTCATCTTTTAAAACGCCCATTTCCTTTTTGTTTTTTAGGGGCAGCTGAAACACGTTGTCAGCGCTATAGCAAGAGGTGTCGAACCAGTCACTATGTTGCCTCATGACGTCATAGGGGTTGCAGTGGCGAATGTGGTAAATGAATGAGTCCGTGTCCATATACAAAAGAGAGACGTCCTCAAAATGGCGTTTGGCAAACTCATAGTGGAATCGATACATGACCGATTTAGAAAAGTCTAAAATGACTTGACCCAAGTAAATGGGTTTATCCATGGTCACGCTGGCCTTACTCATTTCAATAGTAGCCAAATCCTCATCGATAATTTTGATCGATTTGAAATTTGGCTTGGCAATGTACCGCCGGGCACCCCACTGCCCCTCCCAGACATTCACCAATTTAATGTCACGGTATTTGCGAACATTCTCCATAGACTTGCCATAGATGCAGTTGTTCATTAATTTAAAAAAATTAATTTCAAACTGCTGTGTTGCCATTTGTCGGTGCTCTGTGTTGAGTCGCATGTATGGCTCAAGCCATGCTTTTTGAGCAAAAGAAATACCCCTGTGGACTTTCTTCAACACCAAGCCTTGGGCGAGGCATTGCACCAACATTTGGATATGTAGCACATACCGATTTTTGTTGTAAAGTGTGCCCATGAGTTTTTCAGTTTTCACTTTACTGTCAGGGGGAACCATTTGCTCAAGACAGAATGGGAAATCGGCATGTTCATCATACAAGGATGAGGGATATTCAATATCCACTTCTAGCACATATCCACGGCCTGTTTCTTGGCTAGCCTTGATCACATCAAATTCTGACACTTGTTTGTCTGTCAGCCAAGCAAACTTCCCATAGGGCAAAGGCTGACTCATGGCGTAACCGTACAAATTATTCACGTCATAGTACATTAAGTACGATTCTGGTTTGTCTGGTGAATAATCAGGCATGTAGACATTGTTCGCTTCAGCATGGCGTTGGTTAAGCGATACAAAGCCGCCACGAATGCCCTTTTCAAAAAATAGAACCATGTCTACATCAGTGAGTAAATCCAATTCCACTTGAGTGTATTTCAAAGCGGCATCGAACGAGAGTCCAGGACTCGTATTATAGTGAGCCGGGTCAAGACCGTAAATGTGTTGACACAAGTTACGGAATTTTTCAAACACATCTGTGAGCAGCAATACATCCAGTTTTAGGTAATGCATAGCATATTCACTTAGCGTGTTCATGCCAAACACTCGCCAAACTTGACATGCATGTGCATAGTCTTCATCGGAAACGGTACTGCGTGTTAGTTTGGAGTAAAATTTCTCTTGTGGTGGGAGTTTTCTTAGCTTTAACACGTCCCAGCTGTTGCAGAAATCATACGGGAATATACCTTTCCGAATGCACAATTGAAATTGCTCAGGATCATTAAAATGCATTCTAGTATTTTTTAATTCCTCCTCATTCAAGCCATTCACAAGGCTGTCTAGCGAGGATGCCATAAACTTAAAGGAATCCAAAAATCGAATGCTAAAGTTGCTCAACCTCCATGTCAGGGCTGTAAAACGCTCATGGTTTTGGGGGATAATGGTAAACGAGCCCTTGTTGACATGGCCCAATTCACGAATCAAAAACTGAATGTCATAATTCGCCAGATTGTGGAAAAAGACACTGATGAAACGAGGAGCTGGAAAGTTCAAGTTGCATTTACTATGCGCAGCTCCACGAAACTCCCCTGTAAAATGCGAGTGGTCTCTGACTTTTTCCTCTCCACTTAAAATAGGCTTTTCGCAAATATGGCATGTCATGGCATGCTCATACTGCTGCTGTTGTTCTGGAGATAGGCTCATGGGTACTGGGTGGTCTAGTAATTCCTGTACATGGTCGGCCAACTTGACAAGTTCATCCAAGAACCATTTGGCACAATCTGGCCCCTCACGGTATTTGTAAACGGATTGCGTGGGGTCATAGGCACACACCACATTAAATCCTATGGCAAAGGGTTCATGTTTTTGAATGGCTGTGGTTGAGCTCATGGAGGGATCTGGTTCACATCCCGCCATGGGTGTAGTGAGAGCTTCAAAATCTGCATATACCACATAGGGAACAGTGTCACGCTTATGAATGTCCTTATACTTTAACACAGCCTTATCCCCTTGTGGCAATATCAGTCTCACCGCTTCCTGAGAAACACAATCTACCCTATGACGTTCTAAGAGCGTAGGGGTTGTAAAATATTGCAAGCAACGATCACAAATATGTTTTACACCAGTGTGCTTAGACACTTGTCTGCTTAGCAATCTACTCAAGCTTTTAATCAGGCAATAGTGATTCACCTCTCCTACAGATAAATATAAAAGATGAATGTGGTGTCGTTTCGGTTCTTTTGTGGCATAAAGAGGACCCACAATCTCATCACCATTAAGGCCATACACCATGAACGAAAAGTCCTGGTTGTCTTGTTCAAACCTATGGATCTCGGTTAAGTCCATAGGGAACGATACTCGAGTTAAATTTAAAGTTTGTTTCAATTCTTCAAACTTGGCCTTGTACTTCCCCGGTCGACAACCATGATGTTGTACCGGCTGCAAAAACGCAGCCACAGACCACAGAAAGCAATCATTGTCACGATTCTTTATATTGACCACAGCATTTTTCGAAGCTATTGCTGGTGGTGTTTTAATATAGCTAGACCCAGCATTCAACGGGTTGAATTGACACATGTTGATTTGCAAATGATGAATTTTGTCTAAGGCTAGACCACTCGGTCCTTGTTGCAGTTTATCAAATTTTGATAGCAAGGCATTCACCACGTGGGTTTCATACCACTGTTCCAAATTATGGGCTATGAATAGCTCTTGCATTTTACTGCAAATATAAAATGTCTCTTTATGCTCTACGTCCTTCTTTTTATATATGAAATCGCACACCAGTTCTGTATTCACCTTTAAAGCCGTATGCAACCTTTGCGCTGTGCAAATTTCAATTTTGAAAATTTCAAAACAAGATTGTAAAAATTCTTTGGGAATCAAACTTTTTCTAACATTGACCACACGACCAGAGCACACACGTGATTTGAAACAACTGTTTAGGGGTTCCCAAGTTAACGTATCCGCAGCAGTAAAAGACATTATTTTGAAAGAACACACTCACCTGAGTTTAGAAATGTAGACTGTCTGACAATGATCCCAAACACACACGTTCCTGGTTATTCACAGAGGTCAAGCGTTTTCCAACACTCTAAAAAGAAATAAAATAAACCACCATAAGTATATCCATTCCATAATTTATGCCTTTCATAAACAAAACAAAATCAAACAGGTTATATATATATAAACAAATCTCACCTTGACGTATAATGCTTTGCTATATTCCCGTCTCACGGACTAGTGTGGAAATGGTTTCCTTCTCTAGCTGTCTGTCTTTCTCTCTTTCTTTAATATCGTTCACACACACGACAAGTAGGCTATACCGGTTATCTGCAAACAAATAAATAAATAAATAAAATCATTAATTACCTAATCAATAAATAATTGCATGTATTTATATATAAATCAATAAATATATAAATGAATAAATATATACCTACCCCACAACAAGGTTAAGTATTTTCCACCAACACCAAAACTAATAAACAAGACCAAGTGTTTCATGCAACGCAGTGTGTTCAAAGGTAGTCACCTAAGTGAGTGTGGAAATGATAACGACATGTCTTTATATATGCTACGTTGCATGTATAATCTTTTTTTTCCCCACGCTTTGAACATTCTCTTATCGTGCACGTGGACAGCTAACGTCCCAGGCGAACACCTGTGCCGGATCAAATTTTACATGAACTTGCATTTTGTCACGTACGAAGCAAAACAGGATGTAACTTGTTAACAGTTATCGCGCACGTGGACAGATAACGTCCAAGGTGAACACCTGTGGTAGATCAAATTTCACATGGACTTGCATTTTGTCACGTACGAAGCAAGACAGGATGTCACTGGTTTAGCGTACATGTGGTTTCACACATGTGTGCACGCCTTTCGCACTTCCCTGCCACCACAATGGTCAGATTATTTCACCTTGAAGCGTCATGGTCATTTTCCATTGCACTTGTTGTCAAGTCAGATCAACGCCTTCCAATAAGCTCAAATGACATTCACCTCCTGCTCCTCGGCAAGTTTGTTTTCTGTACTCGCTTCGACCAACATAGAACCAAGTTCTCATCACCGTTTACACGTCAAAGGTAAAATATCAGAAAAACGCACCCTCGCTCTGTCATACACCGACCAGCCGAAATAGCGATTGTTCTATTACGCATGGTCCTTGTGGTTAGCGACAGGTTCGTTGAAACACACACACACACACCCAGCCGTATCGTCTCTCTCAACCACCACGCTTCATGGACATTATAAACAGGTAAAGAAAAAGAAAACGTTATTTCAACATGTACGGCGTTAGGCCCTTTGTGAATTATTTTTTTTGGAAAAAATATCTACCACATTTGAAAGGGGGCGTTAGCCCGAGTCCTAGGACACCTCGTACATGTCTCTAGCGTTATTGGTTCGTGACATATCGGCAAAAATCACATAAAACACATGTTTACCCCCAAAATCGCGTTTCCCAATTTTTTTAAAATTACAACGAGTGGTCCATAGCAAAGAGGACGTCACCCCGAGTCCTTGGACCCGTCGTACATGCCTCTAACGTTATTGGTTCGTGAGATATCGGCAAAATCACAAAAAGCATGTGTTTACCCCAAAATCGAGTTTCCAATTTTTTTAAAAATTGCAACGAGTGATATATAGCAAAGAGGACGTCACCCCGAGTCCTTGGACCCGTCGTACACGCCTCTAGCATGATTAGTTCGCGAGATATAGCAAAAAGTTCAAAATCACGGTTTTACCCCAAAAAGACCGTGTTTCCAGATTTTCACCTTTTCGACACCTACATTCCCGTAAAGAGCACAATGAGACGAAAAAAACGAATCCAAGCACGCCCTCCTAGCATGGCTCCTTCCATTCCAAGGTCGCAGGGGCTCACAACTTCCTAAGTGGAGCAGCTCCCCCCTCATCCCACTACTACAGGTTTTCATCCTAGAGACTTGAAATTTATTTTGGGGGGTAGAGGGGGTAGAGATCATTGATTGACGTCAAACAAACTTTTTTGTAAACTTTCTAGTTTCCAAAATATAGAATTTTCAAAATTCGAGTGTTTTCAAAAAACATAAAAAAATAAAAAAGTTTTATTAAAAAAAATAAAGGTCATAAAGACCATTCGTTTGAGCCATGGCACAACGTTCTATCCTGTTTGGTTTTCAAACTATTACCTATTTCCGAAAACGAAAATTTTCAAAAAAAAATTCAAAAATATAACGAGTGGTCCATAGCAAAGCCCCCGTCAGCCCGAGTCCAACAACACTTTATTCGTGAATATCCGACCACTGGTTCGGGAGTTATCGGCTTAGACTCACGCGGCGGCCATGACACTCGTTAGAAGCGCCATCACTCCACTACTGGTGTGTGTTGAATTTGTCTGTTAACCTGTGTCACGGTGATGTCTGTACTAGTGTGTGTATTTGTAATTGAGGTAGGATTTGGGTAGGAATTGACCGTGGCCTTAAGATAGGAATCATTCCAGCATTTGCCTGGAGTAGAAGTGGGGAAACCACGGAAAAACCCTTCCAAGATGGCTGAAGTTGGAATTGAACCCACCTTTTCTCAGTTTTGCCACACGAGGCTGAGTGTACCCCGTTCCAACCCTCGGATCGGAATCAAAAGAATTCTTGGCAGAACCGGGAATCGAACCTGTGCCTCTGCGTAGAGTCATGGCTGCACTTAGAGAAGGCTATTGGCGACTGTTTTCTCCACTGAGATTTTTGCTGGTTGTCGATTGATTGGCATGCTGCTACCACTACCACTACCAGTTACCTTCTCCCTATGTGTTCCAAACAGTTAGTTATGACTAGGGCCCGGATGTTGACGCCGTAAAAAAGTTTAAAAAATGCACTTAAAATTTTCAAAAATGACTGTAATAAATAGGGCTCGGATTTTTAGGTAAATAAATATTTTGTTATGCAAATACATATTTTGAGCATTTTTTCTATAAATACATAAATTCCTGCTTTTCACTTATTAGCACATAAAAAGACATAATATTTACATTTTTTAAAATCAGTATACTAGATCTTTGAGTTAATGGATTTTTGTTCTGTTTTACTTCAACGGGGAAGAGCCTGTGAGTTATCTAATCTTCATGCAGAGCGTATGTCAGCTTGCATCTGTGTTCTTCTTAACTTTTCGCCCCGTGCCACTCACTGTGGAAGCCGGGGATTTCCTTATACATAGCCATATTGCACCACGTGCTAGACACCCTCCCCCAGCTACCTGGAACCTGTGTCACTCACATGCAGATAATTTCTGGTACTGTGAAGTGTAAGGCAGTTCTACGATGCCTAAAGTAAAAACAACTACAAGTTATCGTCTGTTGCAGAATTTAAAGAAAATTTTATTTCTGATGGGGTCGTTCTGTTCTGCCGACGATGTGGGAAAGCAATCATGGCTGAACAGCGATCTCAAGTTGCACAACACCTCAAGGGCGCCTTCAGAATAAGTGTTTCGCGATAATCGTCGGTCATTTGTGAAGGACAACCTGAAGATCTATCTCGTTGTGTATTGTAATGCTTCAGCCGTCAGTGATACATAGAATAAATTGCATTCATGAGTACTGCATATTGTTTATATTCACATTAATAAACTAAATTATAATTAAATATTTTTACTTTTCGTCACATATTTCAGGTATTTTTAATACATAAAAAATAAATATTTTCCCGATTTTTAGCACCTAAGAATCCGAGCCCTAGTAATAAATGACCTAAAAATTCGAAAAATGCACTGTAAAATGGAGAAAATGCTCTTATAATAATAAACTCACCAATATTTCAAAGATTTGAAAAATGCACTATAAAATGGAGAATATTATCTTATAATAATAAACTCACCAATAATTCAAAAATTACATCTTATGCTCAAACTGAAAAGTCAATCAAAATAGATTTCTAGCACTTAACTAAAGGTTTCTGTTCACTTTAGTCTCAGTTGCACTGCACTACGAATGTCATTCTGATGTCGTCAAATATAAATGATCTGCGGTTATCAGCCAACAAGTTTTTATACTCGAAAAGCTGCGTTCAACATCAACTGATGTGATTGGAGCGTAGGCCTACTTGAAGTGAGGAAGGTCGTTTGCTGCTAACTCTGAGAGACGTAACTCCTCATATAAAGCTGTGACATGACTAAATTGAAAAAAAAAGACCTTAAAAGGCCGATTTCTCTAAAATATGACCCAAAAATCTATCAAACTTAAAAATATGCTCTTAAAATGGAAAAATAGCAAAAAATGCAAAAAGATGCAAAATAAAAATGACATATTTGAAGTCGGGGTGGCCCGTCCGGAGTATCTATGTACTTCAGCATTGTTTTAGACAATTCAGTAAAAAAGATGACATGTTATCAACATCCGGGCCCTAGTTATGACGGTACTTTGCCACATGGCTGGTAAATCTACGTATTTTATTAGGGACACTCACATACGCACACACACACACGGACAAAAGGCGATCTCATAAGTCTACTTTTTCATAAATGAAAATAGGCTAAAAATGTACAGGGTGAAGAATTCTATTCGGTAATTCTCTGACACTTACGGAGTTAGTGTAATGAGTGATCTTGAATTTCTGATAAAATTACATCTGTCTTGGTTGGATGGTTGAAACAGCAACCCGCATTATTATCCATTGGTAATGGTGTTACTTGTATCGGTTTATTGTAAATCGGGCTAACCACTTCCACTGAACACGCACTAAAATTCACCTGTCCACTCGCTGACTGCAAAGGCCTGGGTAAATTCGAGTTGACCATGGAAGAAATAGAAAAATCTATTCTTGTAAGAAATTGGCGGATACATTGTCAAGAGGCTTATTGTCATTAGTGGTTGTTAAGTTTTTGATAAGGAGAGATCGCTGCGGGAGGTGGGTGAAAGGGTGCTGTGTGGTGCTGGTCAGTTCTTGTGGAATAAGACAGCGAAAGTACGAGTTTATTTGTCTTGAATGGTCGTGGGAGCTTCCTGCCTATGATAGTAGGATAGCGATATTTATTACAGGAATATAGATATTTCAATCAGAGCCCCTCCCATTCATCACTCTTTGCGCTCCCTCCCCACTTTGAGGATCTCTGCTTTAGAGGATAGTGGACTCCTCGCACAATCTATATTATCAAATGTTTCAGCCTAGTTTCTACCAATTTTCTTGTGCCAGAGTTAATGTCTCTGAAAACCAAATTCAATATTAGTACTGTGTCCTCTTGACCTGCGATACTGGATACAGTTTATTGACCAAAATAATTACAATTTAAAAGGAAAACATTTCATACAAATTCAGTGTAAAACTTATAGAAAGATATATAAAAATAAAAGATTCATGGTTCGTCACCTATTAGCTCGTGAACCATGGGCAACAGCTGAGTGGCGTAGCAAGTGGTCCTGAGAGTCGGGATATCAGTTACTACGGAATAGGAGAGGGCATCATGGACATATTCAGAGTCGTGGCCCTTCTTGTGCTGAAATAATATTCTTATGTTTCTTACTAAGTTTCCATTTTACGACCCAGCTGCCATTTTAAAAATAATATCTCTGTTACTTTTATAGTAAACGATATTTAGCATATGGCAGCTACAATCAATAAGATTTTAAATAAGCCCTCTGCACAAGTATATTTGTTTCATGAATACGGGCACACCCACTGGCTTTTAATGGAATCGCCCACTATAAAGCAGCAGTATATTGATGTATTTTCACCTTGTCGGGGTCAAACAGCGAGGGAATATCGAGTGCGCATCCCCTAGCTGACGTCTGGTATCCAAGCAACAGTGACTCTCCTCCCCTCACTCCCCAGGTCCTTTGTTGAGATGCTGAGAGAGCCAAACACTAATCGATTCTCCTCTGTCTGTCTGATCAGATAGGAAGGAATCTACCACGTCTAAATTATAGTAGAGAGGTTACCAACTACCCCTATCACCCCTGCTGCCATAATTTGCTCTTTTTAGGAAAAAAAAAGGGTATAGCCTAAGTCAAAATAATACCAAAACAAAGTCATGACAATTCCCATCCAAACAATTGCACAATCTCAGTTTTGGTATTATTTTTACTTATACACTTTTTGTCCTAACATGAGCAATTTATTTCCCGCCTTCCTCAATCTAGGCGTATGCTCGGATAGTACCCTCTTTCAGTCAATGTTCATGTTTGACAGGAATACCTGATGGTTCATGATTCAAATTGAAATACTGTAAATAATCTCTAAGTGTCTATCAGATATTAATTACTAATTAGTCCTTTTCAGCTTGAGACAAATACCAGGACGGTATCTCTTAACCATTCTTTGCCCAGTTCCATTCATTTTGTTTTATTTCATCTTTGCCTAAGTCCTCTCGTGCGTGTTACCGCCAGCCGGTCGGAAACATCATCCACCATGTAGATATTCATTGAATCTCGTTACTGACCCCTTAGAAACGGGAATAATAAGTGGGTAAGCCGATACTGATACTGCAATGACAGGATTTATTTATTTATTTTGGACATTTTATTAAATAAGAAATCTGTGTCTCAAAGAATTTTCAACACACTCATTAGGTTGAAGAACATGCTTTGGAGATGCGGTTCATTACAGATTAGTCGATGACCGAACTTTAAACCCATTATGTCGGGAAGCTTCGTACATTTCTAAACTCGAGTTGAACGACCAGACTCTACTTACAACAATGTTGAACAACAACTCACAAATCGGGAGATTACATATTTTTATTCGAGGGATAAACTGAATGGCTCCGATATCACCCAGCTCGCTCTGGGATACCTTGGGTCAACGATATATTTAAATGAGTCACGGACACCAGGAGACCTAATAGAAAACATAATATATTGGGGTGTGTACTGATACTGCAATGACAGGATTTATTTATTTTGGACTTTTTATTAAATAAGAAATCTGGATTTGTACTGCAACTAGCCCACTAGGTCCTCGCAATTAAGTGCCCTACGCCACCTAACTAACAAGAGCGCTACAGCAACCTGGTGACGAGTGGAGGAAGTGCATGAGGTTGGTGTAGAACTGTTAAGACAGTATTTGGCCGTCACCGTCAATGAGAATGTTGTACTTGATAACCATTTAAAGTATTATGGCATCATGATTTCTTTCAAAGACATGCTGATCATCTACAAACCAAAAAAATTAATTTGAGTCCATTCCGAGCACCGTTCTTTCAAATGGATTGCTACAAAAGCAGTTTTAAAATAATGTAGGCCTACCCATTGAAACTTTGCGCCATGAATATTAGTGACTTCATGACGCTCGACAAACTGACGCATACTTGGAGAACGCAAATCAACTTGATTTATTGTTGTATTATCACGATTTTTCTAAATTCTAACCACAAATATCTTTCGAATGATTATAATACAATTTAGGCCTAGGACTTGTATAAACTTTCTGGAATATTCCGATCTCATACGCACGCTGATTGCTTGAAGAGAGCGGAAGGAGGAGACACCTGGAATTCTAGAGTCACAAGATGTCTTCGTAGTCTGAATTGAGCCAGTCATACTATCCAGTTTTTTTTTTTTTTTTTTTTTTTTTTTTTTTTTTTTAATTACGTGAAAATTTTCATAGTGGATATTTGTTAAAAAGTGAGGAAGAAAAATATGTATTCCCACTGTGCGCGACTCGTAACGCATGAAAGTTACGGGAAAGATATCGCAATACGGTCGATGTTCGTAGATATTCAAGTCACTGAATTCGTGAGCTTAGTATGTTGTCACGAAGCGTTGAGAATGAAGGTGAAGATAGTGACCACGAGGTTAGTGAAAGTGACCTGGGCCAGTGAGAAATTGAGAATCTAAAAGTCAATTGAAGCAGTGAAAGTGTACTTAAATTTAAGCTGCCAATCCTAGTGAAAATAGTGAATTTCAATCGTGCAATAAAGAAATGTGTACCCTTGAGAATCTGCCGTTTGGATTTGTACACCACGCTGACCTAATGGGGAAATAAACGCATGGATGGCGGATCAAAGATGACAAACCACGCCTTTTGACACCGATGGAGATGTGAGAGTATTTCGAAGGAGCACTTCCAAAGCCGAAAGATAGAGCTGTAATCCCACAGATTTATATATGTAAAATTTTGGTGGTCATTCGGCATTAGTTAATTAATTAATAAAATAAATAATTTAGATAGGAAAAATATTTTGTTGACTGTGAAACGACGATTACTGTACAAAATCGCCTTCTTTAGATCAGAGTTTATTGAGTGGAATTACGAAGAAACATTTTAGTGTGGAATATTCTGTTTGGGAGAGTTAGGAAGATGAATGATAGATATCACTTCCCAGAGTGCTATGGATTAACTCTTATAGTGCCCGATAACCGATATACTGTATCTGTCAAGGGAATTTTTGCTAAAAATGCCATGGGGCCTGTTGTTTTAGAGTACACTAGCAGTAGGGCCAGGCTTCGCCCGGTGGATTTATTTGTTTTATGGAGGATAATGAATACTGCTACAGAACTGACACATGATACTTAAACTACCAGAATTGTTTTAAAATATAACTTTTTGTGGTGGTGGGTGTGGTGGCGGTGGTGGTTGTAGTGATGGTGACAAGCAGTACAGTATAATGGACGTAACATATAGGCCATTTTCCCCTAATGATATATAATGATAATAATGAATAGGGAAACTGCTATTTACTAACTACAGCACTGACACATGTAATTTACAAACAAATTTCTAAAAATGATTAGAAAGAGGAGTAAGTGAAATAAAGGACACTGCCTAGGGCCTAGCCTATATCTCATTGTCTGTTAGAAATGTAGAGACCAATAGTGTCGTCTTTTGTCGCATAACGCCGTAGGAAAATAATCAGAACACTTTGGGAAATTTCGGCTGTCCTGAGCTCCTGAGGTAGCAATAGTATCATTTATGGCCACATAGCGATCAAAGATAAGTTTCGGAATAAATTAAGGTAAATTTGAAAGCACCAACGCTTATTGCAGCTGTTAACCTCAATGTGTTGCACCAACACCATTGCACTTATACTGATGAATAATATGTTCATGATGATAACTGTTTTAAGGGGCAAAATAAATCTTTTTGCAATAATTACTCCCCGCGACTGCAATTTATAAGCAGCGCAAGATTTAACTATTTTCGCAATTCTGCACCAGAACACTGGTAGGGGCGACGTGATGCAGCCCGCATTGCCAGTCAACAATAGACTTATTAAAATACTCTTACAGTTACACTACTATGGACATGAATGATTCTACGGCCTTAATACATGGTTTTCAAGTTCAATTTGTTTGTTATTCTAAATGTAGGGAATGGAGAGCATTGTCCAAAATATCAAGTGGACAGTGTTACCAACAGGGTTTCAAAGTGTATGTATAATTTGGTGCCATTAGGAGGAACGGTGTAGATTTGTTATAAAGGGCCTAAATGCAGGGAATGAAGTGGTCTGTCCGAAATTTAAAGTGGACAGTGTCACCCGCAGGGGTCCAAAGGGTAAGTGTACAAAATGTGGTTTAGATCGGTGAAACGGTGTAGATTTGTGCCAAAGGGCCTAAATGCAAGGAATGGAGTGGTCTGTCCAAAATTTCATGCTGACAGTGTTACTCGCAGGGTTCCAAAGGGTATGTAGGCTATACAAATTTTGGTCCAGATTGGTGAAACGGTGTAGATTTGTAACTAAGGGCCTAAATGCAGGGAATGGAGTGGTCTGTCTGAAATTTCATGCAGACAGTGTTCCTCGTAGGGTTCCAAAGGGTAAGTATACACATTTTGGTTCAGATCGGTGAAACGGTGTAAATTTGTGTCAAAGGGCCTAATTGCAGGGAATGGAGTGGTCTGTCCGAAATTTCATGCAGACTGTGTTACTCGCAGGGTTCCAAAGGGTAAGTATACAAATTTTAGTTCAGATCGGTGATACGGTGTAGATTTGTGCCAAAGGGCATAAATGCAGGGAATGGAGTGGTTTGTCCGAAATTTCATGTAAACAGTGTTACTCGCAGGGTTCCAAAGGCTACGTAGGCGTATACACATTTTGGTTCAGATCGGTGACAAGGTGTAGATTTGTACCAAAGGGCCTAAATGCAGGAAATGGACTGGTCTGTCATAAATTTCATGCAGACAAAAACACACCAACAAACACACAAACTCTTCAGCTTTATTATATTAGTATAGATTATGCAATGTGCCTATAATTTCAATAATTAAGACACGAGCGTAGCGAGTTTTTTTAATTTCCATACGAGTGTCTTAATTACCATTATAGGCGAGTTGCATACGACTGTTTATGTTCGACGATAATTATAACTATTTTATGTTCGAACAAAAATATTCATAAATATCTGTCGAGATTTCACCAGTTTTATGTACTGAACAGAGCGCATGGGACGCAGAGAATACCTTGTCTTTGACCATGGCCTCCTGGAATACCTCACTATGACACTCAACACGCAGTGAAAATTAAAATAGGGGGCCATGGAAGTGAGCGCAGGTGCGATGCTATCTTCACCTAATTGGTCACACAACTGTTTCTTGAGCTCTGATTGGTGGGAGAAACTGTATCATAATGAAAACTTGTTCTATAATGAGCCTCATTATAGTACAGTTTTCTGACATATAATATTTACATTTCGCCAGAGTCGAACATAAAATATTTATTATTATTATTATTATTTTCAGACACGTAGTGCTTGCTATCACTGTTGTAACCAAAACAGCGTGGGAATCATTCTCTCTCTGGACATACCGATGTGTGAATAACATAATTCATGATAAGTAGGCTAATCCTTGAACTAGCTGCAGTGAGCTGACTTCCCGAGCATGTTACCTTTTGAAGTCATGTGTCTTCACGCTCTCGCTTGGAGCTAAATAAGATACGTGGTCATGAACGAAGATGAAATAAGGATTTCAAAAAGTATACTATTTTGATTGTGTAGGCTGTCAATAAAATTCACAATTTAGGTTTTAAAAGAAAAAAATTAAAGTCTTTTTAATGAACCAAATGAAACAACGTATTAATGAGTTATCATGTAACTAGCAACCCGCCCCGGCTTCGTCCGGAAACAGTTATGAATGCATTACGAGATAAGCGGTATTTTTCGATGTCAATAACTACGACCTATAACCGTTTTACGTATCGGCATGATGGGTTAAAATCACTGACTGGACTATGGAGATGCATGTGCAACAAATTCTTGTCGGACGTAATTTAAGAATGGCGAGGTGCATGAAACACAAAACCCCATCCGTCTATTCTTAACTTGACTGTGTATTTTGCGGAACGAAATGTTCACAGGCGAAATGAAGAATAGCCGAGTTGCACTTCCTGGGAAATTCCAAACACAACCACTCTTCTCTGAAGTCTTAACTCAACACGACTCGATAGTTTGCTGCTGGCTGTATCTGAAGTAATAGGCTCGCCCGCTAGCTAGGCTGCAACTGGGGTGTTAGGCACACTCCTAGCTAGCTCGTAAACTGTCGCCTCAGTACTTGAATGGAGATTGTTGGAAGAAATGAAAACGTAAAATCACTTATAGTGGGCGATGTATTAAAGATAGAGATATCCTCTCGCGGACGTTCTTGTAGAACAGTTCATGGTGAAAAATTCGTACACTCAAAGTATATTGATATTTTTAACGGTTTGCCAACCATGAGCTTAAAAAGCGCACGGACGCCAGGTTTCTTTATCAACTTTTTCACTTAAATCGTTTCTGCATGGCTTCCTTTGATCATAAATAAATTATTTTCTACCGAAACCTCCCTCGAGGTATCCTTTACAGAATGGTGAAAACCGCATAAAAATCCATCCTGTGGTTCTCGAAATTACCCGTGACATCCAAGAATCGGGGACTTTGTTTTATACTAGGTAGAGATAAGTTTAAAATATATTTACTTGCTACGGAAAATATCAATAATTTTTCTTAAAATGTAGGTAGGAGAAAATCTTCATACCAAACAGCTTGGCACCAACATGTTTAATTGCGAATGAATGTGTCTTACTTTTGTATTCGTTGGAGAGAGAAAGGTGTTTCTGAGCACGGAAGCAGGCAGCGAACCAACTACATACGCAAAAACTTATCTGACGAGGTAACAAGTGCAAAGCGTCCATACTGACAGCCGCGTTGCATGTCAGCGCAGCGGTGAGCCTTGATATTTGCAAAGTTAGCCCAGGTCATTATATAAGGCGAAGAATATTGGAGAATATTAGAAAGGAAATATTTTCTGATACAAAGTTTTCATGACAAGAGAGGCTACTTCACCATGTTAAGAATAAAAATGGAATGTTTGTACATCTTATTTGCGGAATTGTTTATGTGATAAAAGAAGCACTAATCTATACTAATATAATAAAGCTGAAGAGTTTGTGTGTTTGTGTGTTTTTGTGATTAAACGCGCTAATCTCTAAGACTACCAGTCGGATTCGAAAAATTCTTTTTTTATATGATAGCCAGATTCAAGAGGAATAGTTTAGGCTATGTTAAATTTCGGACAGACCACTCCATTCCCTGCATTTAGGCCCTTTGACACAAATCTACACCGTTTCAACGATCTGAACCAAAATTCGTATACTTACCCTTTGGAACCCTGCGGGTAACACTGTCTGCATGAAATTTATGACAGACCAGTCCATTCCCTGCATCTAGGCCCTTTGGCACAAATCTACACCTTGTCACCGATCTGAACCAAAATGTGTATACTTAGCCTTTGGAACCCTGCGAGTAACACTGTTTACATGAAATTTTGGACAGACCACTCCATTCCCTGCATTTATGCCCTTTGACACAAATCTACACCGTTTCACCGATCTGAACCAAAATGTGTATACTTACCCTTTGGAGCCCTACGAGGAACACTGTCTGCATGAAATTTCAGACAGACCACTCCATTCCCCGCATTTAGGCTCTTTGGCACAAATCTACACTGTTTCACTGATCTGAACCAAATTTCACATACTTACACTTTGGAACCCGACGAGTAACACTGTCTGCTTGAAATTTCGGACAGACCACTCCATTCCCTGCATTTAGGTCCTTTGGCACAAATCTTCACCGTTTCACCGATCTGAACCACATTTTGTACACTTACCGTTTGGAACCCTGCGGGTGACACTGTCTACTTTAAATTTGGGACAAACCACTCCATTCCCTGCATTTAGGCCCTTTTTTAACAAATCTACACCGTTCCTCCTAATTGCACCAAATTTTACATACACTTTGAAACCCTGCTGATAACTCTGTCCACTTGATATTTTGGACAACGCTCTCCATTCCTTACATTTAGAATAACAAACAAATTGAACTTGAAAACCATGTATTAAGGCCCTAGAATCATTCATGTCCGTAGTAGTGTAACTGTAAGAGTTTATTAATAAGTCTATTGTTGACTAGCAATGCGGGCTGCATCACGCCGCCCCTACCAGTGTTCTGGTGCAGAATTGCGAAAATAGTTAAATCTTGCGCTGCTTATAAATTGCAGTCACGGGGAGTAATTAGTGCAAAAAGATTATTTTGCCCCTTAAAACAGTTATCATCATGAGCATATTATTCATCAGTATAAGTGCAATGGTGTTTGTGCAACACATTGAGGTTATCAGCTGCAATGAGCGTTGGTGCTTTTAAATTTACCTTAATTTATTCCGAAACTTATCTCTGATCGCTATGTGGCCATAAATGATACTATTGCTACCTCAGGAGCTCGGGACAGCCGAAGTTTTCCAAAGAGTTCTGATTATTTTCTACGGCGTTATGCGACAAAAGACGACACTATTGGTCTCTACATTTCTAACAGACAATGAGATATAGGCCCTAGGCAGTGTCTTTTATTTCACTTACTCCTATTTCTAATCATTTTTAGTTGATTTTTTTTTTGTAAATTACATGTGTCAGTGCTGTAGTTAGTACTGTAAATAGCCGTTTCCCTATTCATTATTATCATTAGGGGAAAATGACCTAAATGTTACGTCCCTTCTACTGTACTACTTATCACCATCACTACAACCACCACCACCACCACCACCACCACCACCACAAAAAGTTATATTTAAAAAAATTCTGGTAGTTTAAGTATCATGTGTCAGTTCTGTAGCAGTATTCATTATCTTCCATAAAACAAATAAATCCACAGGGCGAAGCCGGGCACTACTGCTGGTGAGCTATAAGGGTGCACTTCTTGAATATTAAAGGTGACGTAATGAAGATGTTAACCAAGATGAGATAGAAATAGGTATTGACGGGGTTAGCGTGGTAGTCTGAAATTATTGAAATAATTATGAAATTGAAGTTATGAAGACATAACCAGAGTTGGTACGATTTAATGAAACATTATTGATTATGATGAATGAATGAATGAATGATCGTGTGGCCTCCGGAGAGGCCAAGTGCAGGCACTTTTGAGATGACGCCCGTGGGCGACCTGCGCATCGTAATGAGGATGAAGAGATGATCAAGACTGCACATATACCCAGACCCCGAGCCACGGGAATCAACCCCAGGGGATTAAAATCCCTAATGGCTCGGCCGGGAATCGAACCCGGGTCACTTTGGGCCAAAGCCTAGCGCGCTAACCATTCAGCCACGGAGCCGGACATTGATTGTGATGAAAAACGACAAGGACTCGGATAAGGTCACTTTATGTAAATACAGTACTTTGTTCAGTGAGTGATGTTTAGATTAGCGTTAGATTCGATATTTTTCTGGTAGTATTTGAATAGGTTAGGGCGTGATATTACAGATGAATATTGGGGATGACACCTCTGTAACTTAGCAATATTTGTATTGCGTGTAATTTTGTTTGATGGGATATTGTTCTATTGTACAATTCGACGGATTGAGCCATAAGCTACCGATCATTAGGATGAACGTTATTAAAGAGTAGCCTATTTTTCATTTAAGATTTTTTTAAAATTTTGATTAGGGGATTTTATACGTGTCATCTAACTAGGCTGTTGTTATATTCTGTATGATGAAAATCCACAGCCTGCTTCCAGTCTCCGACCGGGTCAGGAATGGAATGAATGAAGCCCCTATCTAGTGGCGAGGATATGAACTGTGCCGGCTGCCGAGGCCTGACGCACTCCTCTGGGGCAAGGATTAAATGAATGACAGATGAAATGAAATGATAGTGGAGAGTGTTGCTGGAATGAAATTTTGACAGGGAAAACCGGAGTACCCGGAGAAAAACCTGTCTGCCTCCGTTTTGTCCAGCACAGATCTCACATGGAGTGACCGGGATTTGAACCACGGACCCAGTGGTGAGAGGCCGGCGTGCTGCCGCCTAAGCCACGGAGGCTGCATATTCTGTATGATATTATATTATATTTTATATATTTCCCTGTCCGGGAGACACGCTAAATTCTTCCTTTCCGGAACTCTGCAGCTCTTATCCCTCGGTCTGTGGCCAACATAAGGTCTCCCTGGCTGCAGGTGACATTAAGATGTTGGCATGTGAGCAGGTGTTGTGGAGTCTGGATCTCTCCACAGTTACATCTTGTATCTTCTGCATAACCCCACTTCACAAGTTTGCTACAACACTTAGGCACTCCTGTTCTCATCCGGTTTAAGGACCTCCTAGTGGAATAAGGCAAATGACTACCACTGCTCAGTTCTCCTTTAGGGGTAAACCCCTCTGGTACTATTTGTTTCCAGAATGACACACGTCGGACGTCTGGTTTGGTAGGGAGGGGTATTGTTCTCTTAATAAAACTCTTCCTGGATCTTAGCAGAGGAGTGGTCACCTTGTGGTTGAACATAGAATGTCTGGGATCTGTCTCAAGCTTTTATCTCTCTTTCTCTGCTGCCACATCGCGTCGAATAGCTGGGTGTGCAATGCCAGCGAGAGGGTACATATTCAGCACTGGAGTAGGTCTCATACATCCAGTGACAATACGAGTGGACTCGTTAAGAGCTATGTCCACTTGCATGGTATGGGCAGATGCTCCCCACACTGATGATCCGTACTCTCCTGCTGCGAAGCAAAGTCCCAAAGCTGTTGAACGTAGAACCTTAGGGTTCGCTCCCCATGTTCAGCTCTTGAATGAATGTGTATGACTTCCTTGTTGGATGTTTATTTTCATGAAGGACGGTTTTAACTAGATAAGCTTAGCACATTAGGTATAGCCTATATTATGAAAGGAGAACGCTGACAGCTGTCAGAGCCAGCACGTGGGGGAATGCGGCTATTTCCCAACAAAGAGTAGGCTAGAAATCTTTGACACCAGAAAAACCGCTAAGGACGTATTTTACCTAATCACATGAAATATCTGTTCAGTGGGTTCACCCCTCCCCTTTAGATGTGTATTTTGGGCTAGTTCTAAACTCCATCCTTCCAACCCGCTGCAGCTCGAGTATAACAATCTCTTGCTCAAACTAGACCCAAATGCATGTCAGGTACGTGTGTGTATTTGTTCGTGATGGGTCATTAGGCTACTAACATCAAGCCGGTAAAATAAGATCGAGATATTACGTGCTTAAGCTTTTATACACACATCAAAAAAAGTTTTGCATCACCTCGGTTCCAAGAGTTCCGGAACCTTTAAATACAAAGGGAATAGAGATCAACACAAACAACATTTCAGCTCGTTTTATTGCTCATGAGACCCACACATTGCATGTTGTACCATCATACAGCTAGACTTTCAGCATTTGTGGTCCAGATTGCAGTACACACCACTACCTCTAATACCCAGTAGCACGTCCTCTTGCATTGATGCATGCCTGTATTCGTCGTGGCATACTATCCACAAGTTCATCAAGACACTGTTGGTCCAAATTGTCCCACTCCTCAACGACAATTCGGCGTAAATCTCTCAGAGTGGTTGGTGGGTCAAGACGTCCATAAACAGCCCTTTTCAACATATCCCAGGCATGTTCGATAGGGTTCATGTCTGGCGAACATGCTGGCCACTGTAGTCGAGTGATGTCGTTATCTTGAAGGAACGCATTCACAAGATGTGCACGATGAGGTCGAGAATTGTCGTCCATGAAGACAAATGCCTCTCCAATATTCTGCCGATATGGGTGCACTATGGGTCGGAGGATGTCATTCAGGTATCGTAAAGCCGTTTCGGAGCCTTCCATGACCACCAGTGGCGTACGTCGGCCCCACATAATGCCACCCCAAAACATCAGGGAACCACCACCTTGCTGCACTCGCTGGACAGTGTGTCTAAGACGTTCAGCCTGACCAGGGTGCCTCCAAACACGTCTCCGACGATTGTCTGGTTGAAGGCATATGCGACACTCATCGGTGAAGAGAACGTGATGCCAATTCTGTGGGGTCCATTCAGCATGTTGTTGGGCCCATCTGTACCGCGCTGCATGGTGTCGGGGTTGCAAAGCTGGACCTCGCCATGGACGTCGGGAGTGAAGTTGCGCATCATGCAGCCTATTGCGCACAGTTTGAGTTGAAACACGACGTCCTGTGGCTGAACGAAACGCATTATTCAACATGGTGGCATTGCTGTCAGGGTTCCTCCGAGCGGCAATCCGTAAGTAGCGGTCATCCACTACAGTAGTAGCCCTTGGGCGGCCTGAGCGAGGCCTGTCATCGACAGTTCCTGTATCTCTGTACCTCCTCCATGTCCGAACAACATCGCTTTGGTTCACTCTGAGACGCCTGGAAACTTCCCTTGTTGAGAGCCCTTCTTGACACAAAGTAACAATGCGGACGCGATCGAACTGCGGTATTGACCTTCTAGGCATGGTAGAACTACAGACAACATGAGCAGCGTACCTTCGTCCTGGTGGAATGACTGGAACTGATCGGCTGTCGTACCCCCTCCGTCTAATAGGCCCTGCTCATGCATGGTTGTTTACATCTTTGAGCAGTTTTAGTGACATCTATGAACAGTCAAAGGGACTGTATCTTTGATACAATATACACAGTCAACGTCTATATGCCGGAGATCTGGGAACCGAGGTGATGCAAAACTTTTTTTGATGTGTGTATCTCCTGTAGTAGGCTAGGCCGTGATTTTCTCTGTTATTTATTTAATCATCCTTGAAATTAGGTATCGTGGAAAGGGGAACTTTTCTTATGACTTTGCTCCAGAATAGGCCACGAGGTAACACATAATAATAATAATAATAATAAATTATACGTGCCTTACAGTAGTCGCATATGATGTGTAACATATGACATGTTATCCTACTATGTGTGTGCCGGGAGCGTAAGTCCCTTGTTAACAGTGAACTCTGTTGGTCATTGAAATAACTACTTGTAAAAATCCAGTGACAAATCCTGACCGTAATAAATCATAGTTGTTATTTGCTAAGACGTTGTAGACGTTGTGAAATGTGTAAGCCTATATATGTATACTGCATTATGGCTATTTGGCAGCATTAAATATTATTATTATTAATTAAAACAAAGTTTTAAAAACCTGCGGAAATCCCCTTTCAACATCAAGCGATTCATAAACAAAGTTCTCCAATGGATCTGCAGTAGTGACATCTGCCATCAACTAGTTGAACTACTGCCTACTTGATGCGCTGTATACCGGCCAGTTAGTGAATCCATGCCAGCGATGTTATTGAAAATGGCCTCCTTTTGCCGATATAGCGCACTGCCAAGTATAGGCGCGATAAAAATTAGGTGTGCAATAGGTATATTAAATGTGTTTCTCCCAGTGATACGTTTGGACTAACGAAGTTTCAATTATTGTTAGTAGTCGGTGTTAATATACTAAATTCCTACGTTGTTTGGAGTGTTGGTTGATGCGATATAGCACTCGAGGTATCGAGTACTTACATTAAATAAGAATACAGTAAAAGTATGAAGACATAATAAATCGTAATTGTTTTCAGCAAGTATGATATAATGAATATTTTCACACCAAAGAACGACAACTTGATGATGATTTATAGTAGGAATTTCTTTAATGGGGCCTCCAAAACTTGAGGTAAACCGTATGCGATTTACATTCCACATAGTCACATGGCTTACAGTACGTCGTTGTACCGATCTCCGCCACCGCGCACGCTCATTGTTTCCGTCCCATGCACTCCCGTCCCATCCACTTCCGTCCCTTTTCCAAAATCACTCCCACAAAAATGTCCAGCTACCGAGTGCCACAAACATATCCAGATACCGAGTGGAAAGATGTTACACATCAATAATAATAATAATAATAATAATAATGTTATTGGTTTTACGTCCCTTTAAACTCCTGTGGCTTTTAGAGACGCCGGGTTGCCGGAATATTGCCCATAAGGGGATCTTTAACGTGCCAGTAATGGCTCCCTCGCATTTGCGCACCCTCAGATGCCAACCGTGCCAGGATTCGATCCTACAACCATGGGCACGACAGATGAGAACGGTACCGCTGCGGCACGCTGCCAGTTATGTATGACAACAAGTAGTTGCTTCCGCAATTTACTAGGCTGAGCAATACGAGAGATAAGAGCCCTTCGTCTTATGACTAATGACCTTTCCAAGGCGGTAAAGGCCATAATCATATCCTCTAAAGATGTTCTGATAATTTTCGCACCTTGGTTAGCAATTTTCGCATCTAGGCCATGACCCTCTTCATGTAATATCAATTAGCATGCTACGGTATATAAAACATCATCGCAGTGAAAGAAACTTCAGTAAAATGTGTAAATTCCTCCTGGAGATGTAATACACATGACTGTGTATATAGGAGCTTTACCCGTGTTTACCCCGCGGCGTAGTCGTGCGCGTTCAATCGCTCACCGCAATCGTGGGGCAGCTGCAGCAAATCCGTAGATCGGAGGTTCGAATCCCTGACAGTGGCTATCGTGTGTTTTTCCCAGTCTTTACACACTCCCTCCAGGAAAATTCTGGGATAGTACCTTATTTCAAGTGCTGGTGTACCTACCCTATTCCCGAACCTTAGCCCATTTTTAAAGTTACGCACAGTACTTACTACAGACACCATAATGACACAGGTTGTCAGACAAATTGAACACACCCAAGTACACGGGACTGATGGACAATATGCCCCAAGCGCCTTAAACGCATTAATAAAACAACTTATTCTGTGTTGCCGCAGTTCATGGAGGAAGCTGGCAACTCTCCTAATCCCAGCAATACGTACCATGGTTCATATAACTACTGTAATTGGATGAACAAGACTTGTGCATAGTCGTAACAGCCAACGGATACCCACTTAGAAGACTTCCATCCCCAAAATCCTGCCTCTCAGTCCCACCCAACTAATTATGAGGATTCAGTTTTGGCTTCCTATATCTCAACACCTGATGTCCCTCGTGGTTTGAAGGTACTGTGGCTGTTGCCAAAGGAATAGTCGTTACTTATAGAGTCGACTTTTTAAACATCTTAGCATTCATTTTCATAACGAAACATCAAAGGAAATTAAGTATCACAACATAAACTAAGCATAGTGTTGTACCTTCTTTTCGTGCATTACTCGTGTGGTGGCTGAGTGAAGTGTTTTATTAAGTGTATAAATAATTCCTGTATATTATTTGAGGTGCTGGGAAATTAATTGTTACTCCCCGCCAAATCTAGTTGGGTACACTCGTGTTGAGCGACTGAAAAGGCTCTACCTATATCTAGACGACACTGAAAAATGCTTCTAATATTTCAACAAATACTCATTAATCAAACTCAAACAAGAAATATAATTCTGTTTAGGGGATGGAACGGGATTCACTCAGCCTCGTGAGGCAGAATTGACAAGTAGTGGATTAGCTTCCCACCTAGGCTATCCTAGAAGTGGTTTTCCATGTTTTCTCATTTCTCTTCCAGGCAAATGCCGGGATTGTACCTAAATTAAGGCCACAGTCACCCTCTCCTAGTCCTAATAACAAATTCAAGTCACCCTCTATCCAAATTCTAGTCCTAATGAAAAATTCACACACCAGTACAGCCTTTACAATGATAAAGGTTATCCACACAGGCCCAAGTACACGGGGCTACATGACTATGACGTCTCATAACCCCTAGCTGAATCAACAACATCTTTAATTTTGCAGAAGTAGGCCTACTATGATTTTCGTTCGAGAGCATAAAATTGCCACATTCTTTGGTTATAATCGGGCTACGGGGTCTTAGTACGTGAACAGTGCTATCAGATTAGTATCGCACGGAGTAGAGTTTTTTTTTTTTTTTTTTGTTTGTCGTTTGGCCGCCTGAGAGGCCGAGTGCAGGTCTTTCTAGTCGACGCCCGTGGGCGACCTGCGTGTCGGGATGAGAGATGGAATGAAGATGAATGAAACTGGGCAAGGATGTGGATGGAAGCGGCCGTGGCCTGTCAGAAGGTACCGGCCCAGCATTTGCCTGGTGTTGAAAATGGGGAGACCACGGAAAACCATTTCAAGGACGACCGACGGTGGGGCTCGAACCCACGCGTCTATCGAGTCAGCAGAGAGCTTGGCCCCATGGCCTAACGCTGCGCTTTAGCCAGCGTAGCCACTACTGTCGGTGGAGTTGAGATGACGCACAGCCTATGAACGAACGACGAACCATCCGATCAGTCCATTTATTCGCTGTACATTACATGTGTTCATAGGTATATCCGAAGGTCACAGGAGGAGCTTCCACGTGCCCTATAGAACGGTGCGTTCCAACTCCATTGCACACGTACTGTGACCCCGCAGCCTGGTTATAATACTTTCATAAACTCATTCTTTTTCCCTACTGCTTCCGCTCTACAATCCCATCCCAAACTTTTGCTGTACTATAAATATGCATGCTCAATGACGATAGGGTTGAATCAGAACATCATTGAATTTGTTACAATAATTTATTTTCAAGCCGGTTATTGTATGTAATATGCTAATTGCAGTATTCAGGTACATTTTGTGTGAAACAAATGGGTGCACAAAAGCAAAGAACATAGGCCTACTGATTCTAATAATACCATTGAGAGGTCACCTGGATGCTCGATGTGACAACCCTGTACGTCATTGCACACAGTGTATCTGCGAATGATATTCTGATACACACGCTCAAAATCATCTGCTGTGCGCTATTACGTTTGTAGCATCAAAATGGTACGTTCTAATTCGGCCTGATTTGACATCGAAGTGGTGCGTTTCCGGGAAGAGTTCCCCCATTTAAATGTTAGCGGCTGGGTTCTCGCTACAACCCCTAGAAGTGTGTAATAAGAATTCCGGAACACGCTGTATATTCGAGAAAGTGGTTGAGTTGGCATCACACCCAGTGGCATGATTACTGTAGTTTTACGTCCAAATGCTATGGTGGGAGATCGAGTGACGCGTTTATCACAAACGACGGTGGGTTGTTGACATTATTTGAACCAGGTGATGAAATCATTGCTGTCCGCTCTACAATCCCATCTCCCCTGACAATTGTATCCCTCGACCCGATGTCAAGCTCCAGGACACTGTACGTAGAGGCGGTAAAGGTGGAATCCCTCGCTGAGTTCGTGGGAAAAGCCTACCTGGGGGGTAAACTGACTACGAAAAACGAACTATTATTATTAGCTAATATCAGTCAGTTTTATGAAACAGGCTCGCTCAGGTAGCAAGAATTTAAAAAATCGGTGATGAACTTACTTCTTGCGATTTACCGCTCGTATCCTGAGCTTTCTTTGTTCCTCTTCATGTTTGCGCACTGGAAATTTGTAAAATGTTACATCGGATGTGATATTTCCGTAGCCTACTTGTTGAAACACCCAACAACACAACAATTATTATTTCCTGTTCTCTTTCTCTGATTCTGCATGTTTTTACAATATTTCATCTGTGTTTATGCACTGCTATATGCCGTACTGTGCCTCACCTCGCCAATTCAGTACCGCTCGAGTGCCACGCACGGTGCCTTCAGCCCACTGTATATCTGTGTTTCTCTACCTATAGAATTGACTTACTCAGCAGTTTATGACTTTAAAGCGCACTTCTCCGACGGTGAACTATCACTTAAGTTCATTGTGTGTATGACTTTCAATAAGATAGGCCTATCATTTTGGCATTTTTCTTTTGCAACTCTGTTCGATAAAACTCCATAGTGTTAACCTTCGGTGAACCAATTTCAATGTGTATTTGCATTGATTGCGTGGCAGGGGGGGGATTGTTTTATTTATACGTTGTGAGGGAAGGAGATTAAGTCGGTGGGCGGGAAAAGGAGGAATTTAACTTTCCTTAGACCCCCCCCTAAATGAAATCATGGCTAAGTAAATGCAATAGAGCACAGCCAAGTGAAGCGGGGTAGTGATGGAGGCTGCCATGGCCTTAAGTAAGGACTTATCCCGGCGTTTGCCTGGAGTAAAAATTGGAAACCACGGAAAACCACTTCTAGGATCGCTGAGGTTCTAATCGAACCCTTTCCTTCTCAGTTTTGCCTCATGAGGCGGTGTGTACCCCGTTCCAGCCGTCATGCCGGAAATTAGGTTCTTGACAGAACCGGAAATCCAACCCGGACCTCTGGGGTGACTGCCAAGAATGCTAGCCGCTACACCATAAGGACGTTTCCCACGAAATCATTTAGCTCTCTTATTTGTATGTATGACACCAATCCTATTTACCCGTCATTATTCCCGTTTCAATGGGGTCGGGGATGCAATACGGGTGGTTTTTACAGCTGGATGCTTTTTCTGACGCCAACCTCATGAGAGGAGTTATTGAGAGATGAAATGAATGAAGTTGATTGAAATTGGTCTAGAAGTTGGAAGGAACTGGCCGTGGCCTGTTGGAAGGTGGTGTTCGAACCTGCTCATCCACCGTGTCTACAGGTAACATGCTCTAGTGCTGCGCCTGAGCGAGTCTAGCTACCGCTTGCTTTGTTAGTGGACTTCGGAAATCATCTAATCAGCAACACTGAGGGGAGGTTCTGGGAATCAGCTCCTGTTTGGAGAGGCGGAGCTTGTTTCCATGGCAACACCTATCAGTATATTCCGTTAGTCGAGATGGTCTCCAACCGTAGAATACCTGGCAGATGTGGGGGAGGCATCCCACCCAATAATCAATAGAACCACTCACAATGTCTCAAGTCCAGTGAAGGCTATAAATATATGAATCGCTTGATGATGAACGGGGACTTCTGGCACTTTATAGATTTTACAGGAGAAGAAAAGAACTGTGTAGGTGATGGAAAATGTCGATCTATGTTCTACTCTTCTGCCAGTGCATGACGCCTATACTAATGCACATTTCAGTGCAAGCAAATACAAAATCCAATTCATAGATTATGAAAAAATGACAGATGTTAGTATTGCAGAAGTCCCCTTGATACATCAAATGGAGTGAACTTTGGAACTTTGAATGCCAACTTCCACATAAAACCCACGAATAATTACAAAAAGGAATTGTTATTGCTTTTGAAATGTATAAATACAATTCTCAGTATGAACACTGAACCAATACTTAACTTAATAGTAATATGAAAATGAAGTACAATATCAATGCAAGAATCATTGACACACAGAAAGCAATAATTCCAATAACAGCAATGAAAAAATGCAAAAACAACACTGATATTATGCACCAAGAGTACAGATTGCTGTTGGCCAGAATCACTCAAACACAGAACACAGTCGTGGTGTGGACTGCATAATTCTTATCTCAACACTAAACGGTGGCCCTACCTATCATCTGTACTATCACATCAAAAACTAATATTTCGTAAAACCTGCGGAAATCCCCTTTCAACATCAAGCGATTCATATAATCTTCCTTCGCATGGAGAGATGGGTGGAGCATCTAGATCATCTGTCACAGGAGAGAGGCTTCTGCCAATTCTTTATCTGAAAAATGCTTTACATTGCAATGTAGCCTACAACAATAGTGGCAACAATCTGCAATCTGTAGTACAGGCGGTGCAATGCAGATACTTTTGGAATTGGTCTGCTTCACCTATAAGTTAAAAAATAAGTGAACTGAAAAGGTGACAAATACCTGAAGAAAAAATTGTCGGTCTGTAAATTACAGCATAATGTCATTATGTCGTCAGTGACGTCATGATGTTTGCAGTACTTCACACCTGATCCTATTATGTATGCGTTAAACCTTACCTATATAACATTGGTTACTATTCACTGTAATAGGTATAGCCTAACTTGTGTGTCCGCCTCGTTGCGTAGTGACTAGCATGCTTAGCATTCTTCGGGTTCGATTCCCGGCTCTGCCAAGAAATTTAATTCTGGTCTGAGGGCTGGAGCGGGACACACTAAGCCTCGTGCGGCAAAACTGAGAAGATGCGGGTTCAATTCCTAGCTCAGCCGTCCTGGAAGTGGTTTTCGGGGGTTTACCCACTTCTATTCCAGGCAAATGCTGGGATGGTACTTAACGTAAAGCAGCGGCAGCTTCCTACCCACATCCTACCTCAATTACACACACTAGTACAGACCTCACAGTTACACAGGTTATCAGACAAGTTCCACACACACCCAAGTACACGGGGCTACACGACCATGGTGTCGCAAAGCCCCTATCGAAGTATGAAAATAGTAAATACAGATTCAAAATGAAGTACTATTTGATCAAGATGATAATTAGGAATGCCTTATGAAGGCGACCTGACTGATTAGAGAGAAACGTTCAACATTTCCTTCAAGTTATTACAAACAATGGAAGCCGAAAGTGATGGACAGCACTGAAAAGCGAATCATGCCTTTAGGTCACTGTCTTGAATGAGCCTAATCTTCTTCATCGGCCTCTGGTAGAGGGTCTTTAACATTGGATTCTCTGGGAATCTTCATGAATTCAATGTGTTATGATGATCTTGGAGCACAATCTTGCCTAGTCTCCGAACTTCTGTTCAGATTTATGAAGGCGTTCAGGGTATACTCTTGATCTGTTACAATCTCCTTGCAAAACAGTCACTGAAGAACGTTTGGTTCTACGGTTTCCAATTCTGACTGAGGTAGACCTGAGCCTTTTATAATCCAAATGAATGACTATTTCATTGGAATTCTTTTGAAACACCACTGATATTACGTCTGATATTTTGAATGCTGCTCCATCAACTGTAGTGGAACGGATGATTGATCAGTCAATTTTCTAGTCTTCGAAGTCAGTATGATGAGAAAAAGTGACATTGTAAAGTCTAGTTTCGATTCTTGCCCGACTGAAAACAGTTCGCCAATGTGATAAGAGCCCAGATGATCTTCTTTTGAAAGAATGTGTCAATTGTCGAATGGATTGAATCTGCCGGCATGTATGTGTGACCTGGCAAAAGGAATGTTAGTTCTAATTGTCTTGAGTCCCTTCAAGGAACTTATGAATCATGGCTAACATTAGCTTGCTCCTATTTTGACCGGGACAGATATCACAGTAGGCCTATACTGGTTTTACTTGGAATTCGACTATCCACAGTGGTTAAATACTTAAATATGGCTGTGTTTCATCCCATGTAGGCTATAGCAGAATGCATCCTGAGTGATACTTTCATACACAATACAACTTTAAACAATTGTACGAGAGTAGTATAAAAAATACTTTCACCGCAAGGTGTGTTGAGCACCTTTGTAAGTCACACGAAGCATACGGGAAATTATCTTGCTGTTTTATTATTTCGATAATTTAAGAATTTTGTTTAGCAATTTAATTTAAGTTCCAAGTGAGTTTCATATTCTGATTTGTCGCTTTCGTCAAGTTTGACTTCACCTAAATGGTTGACTTTCTTACATGTGTCGCACTTGTACTTCTTGGGAACGTGGAAACCAAGATTCAACTCCTTGAAAATACGGGGAATAACTTTGAACGAAACTGGTTCTACATTATTTACACAACAGTCCTTTATAAAGAGTCGATACAAGTTTGTGCGATTTCTGATCTCAGCTGGAAAGTACAATCTACTAGCTTTTTGGCGGCAGTATTGGAAAGGCAGCGTGGAAATTTATTTTAAAATATCCTTACTTGATTTTCTTGGGTCAAATCAGTCTTGTTATACGGTTCATGACGTCATCCTTTCTAGCAGTACCAGTAGAAGATGCATTTTGTGAAGTACAGTATATCTAATACTCATCTGAGGGATGTCCAATGTTTAGAGGAGAAACTCCACCAACTATAAGACTATATTCAACAGTATTCAGCCGCCTACTTGTCGGATTTTTGTACGTTTCCCTTTAACT
This sequence comes from Meconema thalassinum, assembly GCA_946902985.2. NCBI lineage: Eukaryota > Metazoa > Arthropoda > Insecta > Orthoptera > Tettigoniidae > Meconema > Meconema thalassinum. Next base: position 231,408,868 of record OX336389.2, on the reverse strand, counting down.
GGGATTTGATGAGCACATAAGAGCACCCAATCCTTCTGCCGTTGAGTAGTCTACTGTTCATTCCATAGCAATTTTCAAACAATGTTTTTCTCTCCTCTTCAGAAATAGTAGCGCACTCATTTTGGCATTTCTTCCCCAGACAAGGATTAGGCTTAATAGCCTTGCTATATCCTAAGCTCACTTTAAGTTTCCTGGAAGTTCTATTGTTCACATTTGGCTTTTCTTTCAGTATTTGTGGACCATTTTCATTAACTACAACAAAGTTGTCACTCTGAGAAACGCAATCATCGCTCTCGTGGTTTAGCTGTTCACGTTCACCGGATTTTAAAGTTTAATTAGCATCGTCTGAGTTTGTAAGTTGGATCACCGCATCTTTATTACCATCACATGGATTCACCTTCACAAAGCACACCATTATCTTCAACATAATAATTATTCACTTCACAAACTGGCCAAATAACATCTCCAATCAACTAACATTCTTCTTTCTCACTTTCGATGTGGGTTTGAGTTTTCTTGGGATCAACATTTTCAAGACTACTACTTTTGATAGCACTGCTTACAGTTGTATGTTCCAGCCAGCTAAACAACTAGCGGAGAAACCGTACCTTCAACAATGGGCTCTACACGACTAATAATGCTTTCTTATGAACACTCCTGTAGGGCGGCATGCTGCTTACGTCAGACAATTCATTTGCCATTATTAAAGTGGTACATACGCTACATGCATATTTCGCGTACGACAACTGGATCTGTCTACCACTTAATACAATTGTGCCACCCACTTACGATATTTTGCTGGTTTATTAAAAGAGAGTGGTGTTTACAATGACATTCATTTTACATTAATTTTAGATGTTTGCAGGCATGTTACGCTTACGGTACTTAGCCAGTATGTGCCAACAGCCCTACCGAGTACATCTGTCTCAACCTCATTTTTCAACAAAGCGGCGGCTTTGTATTTCATACTATGACATGATATAATTTATGACAACAATGATGATTTGTTTATCATTCCACAATACATCAAGACCTTCTGCAGTTGGTTGTATTCGCAGTTATGGCCAGGCAAATAGAAAATACATGAATAACAAATTTGACTTTTTCCCTGTCCTGTGTCCAGTCAGTTTACGATTCATGCGAAGACAGTTGAAACCAATGTTCAAGGAAGGATTTATTGGTATGTCTTAAGAATCTCATATGGCGGGCTAGGTGGGGGTGGTGGTATGGTGGAGAACTTTCCACACAACCGTGTCGTAAATGTTTCTCATTCAAAGTCGAGTCTAGAAAAACAACTTTTCATCATTCAGTCTCTTCTGTAACGTACTAGGAGGTAAGGGGGCAGAAACACAACTTTGTGTTATATACATTTTAATGGTATCTGAGATATTTTCGTTCCCTTTGAAGGTTACGAAGGCAAGACTACTGTATATTCTACACCCCAAATTATTTAATGGTTATTGACTACACAAATAACTTTTTTTTTCAGGAACAATGTGAATGATCATGGCTGGTTGGTGGGAGAAATAATGATGATTTTGTTCGCCATGTGAATATACCCAATGTGAAGTAACTAGCAATGCTACTTTCTCTTACATTTTAAGGTACCTCCGAGAGCAACCGGGGAGAAAATATATTGTACATAGGCCAACTCCCAAATCATATTTTTGCGCATAGTTATAATATTTTGTGGTTGTGTATAGCTTATAATGTGGGAGCAGAGGCAATACTTGTGTAATGGGTATCTTGTGCACAAATTCTGCTTCAACTCACAATGCTAGTGTTGATATGTTTGAAATAAATTTAATTGTTATGATGTGAAAATTAGTAATAATAATAATAATAATAAATATAATAATGCACAATGGAAATGTATTTTATAATATGTTATAACTTATCTGGAGAAATAATTTTACATTTTCGTAGTTCCTAATGGGGCAGAATCGGTTAAGTAGTAGTAAAATATTTCAAATGATATTAAACAAATATAAAATATGAAAAGAAACGAATCTTATTCAAGAATGATATTAGAATACGTAATGTGGTATTTGTGTAACAAATTGCAACGTCTCAATTTATAAATATCATAACTTAGCCTATATTCTTCAACTTTCCATCATAAAAGGAAAATTGCTACAGTCTAAGTCTTTAACTGAGTATTCAAGACGTCTCCTGAAAGAAACATGAATATATACAGTCAGTTCCCTGCAGAAAACTGTAAACAACTGTTGAGTACCGTTAAACCAAGACCGACTACAATATCTCAGACCGTAACATCAAAACAAATATGGCACCAATCGTAGGGGAACAGTTCTAGACGTCGGCAGGCATAGCACAATCGTGATAGTGGTAAATCCAAAGGCAGACTTTCGAATAATTTATTAAATTCCACCATAATTGATAAGTTTTACGTAATAAAGCACAATTTTCCTTTGTAATACCAACGAACTCCGTAACGAACAACGCTAATAGAGGTGTTGTTACGTTTGAGGGATTGGACATGGTGGACATTTAGCCCCTTGTACTTGTGTGAGTCTGAATTTTTGTCTGATAACCTGTGTATGTATTTGTAATTCAGGTGAGGTTTGGGAACAAGTTAGGTATCATCCCAACATTCACCTGGAATAGAAGTGGGGAAAACGGAAAACCACTTCCAGGATGGCTGAGGTGGAAATCGAACCCGTCTCTTGTCAGTTTTGTCTCACGAGGCCGAGTGTAGCCCGTTCCAGCCCTCAGACCACAATTGAATATCTTGAAAGAGCCGGGACCTCCGGGAATACTGCCAAGAATGTTAGCCACTACATCACGAGGTGGACAACGCGAATAGATAAGTGGCTATAAATGCAGACATAAAATAAAGATAAGGCAAATAGGTCTAGCTTACATACAAAAAATAGAATACTTTTAAACGGAGTTACAAGAATGCAAAATAGGATTACTAAAGTATAAATAAACCTTACTTTACCTGACTTGCTTGCTGCTGAATAATGATGACTGAATATTTAAAGGTCAAACTATTGTACACAGCAGAAAGAATCAAAGAAATGGCTGAAAAAGAATCAAGAGGCTTTTACCCTCTCATCTTTATACTCAAAACGTAAGGTTATAGGCCTCTCTCCAGTGAAAAATTTAAATGCTGAAACACTAATGAAGCAAATGTTCTTAAACGCATGAGTGGACTCCACTTGGACGTAGTTTGTTTGCCAACAGATAACTACCGATCAAAGGAAACATGTTTGAGCTGTTAAGTGGTGATGTCCTAAAAACTTCTGTCCCTAAGCCAGCTGATCATTCTAAGCCCCTCTTAATTCCTTCCTTCCTTCTCTTCAATAATGAGCATTTGTTGAATTGTAAAATAAATAATTTATTCAACAGTTCTGATAAAGTCCTTGTCAAATTCGATTCTAAAGACATGTTATTGAGAACATTTTAAACATTTCTGAAGGTCAAATGACATGCTAATTCACTATCGCTGGGGTTAAATTAACAGACGGGAGAGCTATTTCTTTCTGAAAAGATGTTACAACCAGCTCCTATTTTGTTCAGGAAAGACATGTATCCCACAAACAGAGTGCTGTTCTAGCTATAAGAACATAGTGGCTTTAAAGACATTGTTTTAAGAGGGTATGGCTCTCTCCCGGAATGGAAATTTCATTATACCTAACATAGAGCTAATTTATAAAGATATCGAAAGCAGAAACTCCATCCCGTTCACTTCTTCCTCATATCCTAATAAAACACATGTTGTAAACGTACTCCAGGTTTTTTCTGTCTTTGGGAAGTGTAATTCTATGGTAAGACAGTTGATAAGGGAAACTTGTGAGATTAACACAATATGTTAATTTGAGAATTTTCCTGGGAAAACTGTCAAAAGCTCCTACGACTATTGGCGCTTAAATTTCAAATTTATCCCTGTGTATATTTCTTATCCATTTCTCCTTTACTGTTTGGTCTTTATGATGTTTAAATGTTGAAATAACTTGCAACAGTATATTTTGATCTACAGCTCGTTACACAGCATGTGCAACCCGTTTCATGATATATCAAACACTTCTTACATTATTGTGGTACCGGAATGTATTATTATTCACAGTATACTACACTACCTACGGTACACCTTTAACCCGATAAACAGTACGTGATCACTCGAGATATAGACTATGTATACGAATTCTTGGCAGTAGAAGCCACTCTCTTATGTCGGATCAACAAACGTAAACAAACCACCGTTACTCTAAAGCTCCCCCTACGATTACCACCATTTTTGATCGATCGATTGTCGCATTACGGTCTGATGTATTGTAGTAGGTCTTGGCTAAACATTGTGATCAAACCACATAATTACTCGCGAGAAAATGTCATGATGATCCTACTATACATAAATGAACGACTAATAGCATAGATTTGGAAGTGACAGGAAATCGCGTCAGAATTATTTCAGAGTACGCTCCATGTAAAGGGGGCTTCAGGATGAAGTAGGCAGATTTTTACTTATGTGGCAGTGAGAATAAATAAAGGATAGGATATGAAATAGGACTGAGGAGTATGAGAAAGTAATGGGTGAGTGGGGTGAGGATAGGGAAGCGATCACCAATGGGAAATGTTAAGTCGACAGCTGTGCTAGCATGAGGTTTTCCGTTGCGAACTCATTATTGAAGCGTAAGGAGATTCACAGTTACACATTGGAGGGAAGAGGAACCAGATCGATTTAGAAAATTGACAAAAATTGAAGGGTATTCAGGGACGTTTTTGACGAAACTGACTACAAACTGATCTGCTGTGAATTAAGCATAGTTAGACCTAATGTGCAGACATTGAGATATGTTTGCAGATTGCTTAGGGTTGAAAAAATCCAGGATAAGGGTCTTAGACAGAAATATATGGAAATGACCGATGATAAATTCCAAAGAGTAGATAGTAAACAATTGCAGGGCGTTGGAAAGGAGTGGTCAGGATACAGGGATGCAGTACTAGAAGTAGCAAAGGCATGTCTTGGGACAATAGTGTGCAAAGACAGGAAAATGCGCACATCCTGGTGGAATGACAGAGTGAAGTCTTATGAAAGTAAAAAGAAAAGCTTACAAAATATGGCTCCAAACAAGGAATCCGCCAAAGAGAGCTATATGTAGTGGAAAGGAACAGGGCCAAAGAAATAATAATAGAGTCCACAAGGAAATCATGGGAGAAATTTGGAGATAAATTACAATGGTAAGGTTACGCGGCAGGAAAGCTATTTTGGTGTGTTATAAAGAATCTTCGAAATGGAGAAGTGAGTAGTGTTCTGGATAATTCAAGGAAACTCATTGTAGATGCCAAGGAAGCACTGGGTAGAGTGCAAGAATACTTCGAAAACTTCCTAAGTGGAGGCATCTCTTTGAAAGTACCGGGCTTTGTAGAAAGGAAAGTTCGATCATTGGCCGAGAGTAGGATGGATGAAAATCATTGTAGCTTTAGACCATAACGAGGATGTCAGGATCTATTTTTTAGAATGTGGCAAATTATTGAGAAATATTCCTAGGAATAGACTCCTTGTTTGTGTTTTGTAGATTTAGAGAAGGCGTACGTCAGAGTACCTAAGGAAAAGATGCTGAGCATCTTGAGGTATTATGGTATCGAGGGAAGACTGATACAGACAGTCAAAATAATTTATGTTGATAGACAGGTTGCAGTGAGAGTTGATGGTGGGATGAGTTCTTGTTTAAAAGTGTTTACAGGAATGAGGCAAGGCTGTAATATTACACCACTACTGTTTAGTTTATATGTGGACCTTTTGCTGAGGGGAATAAAGTGGATATGAGGACTCAATTAGGTGGAAACCAGGTTAGCAGTCTCGCTTATGCTGATGACATGGTTGTAATGACTAATTCCGTCGAATGCTTACAAGCCAACTTGTTAGACCTTGAATAGAAATATAGGGAATATGGTATGCAAATCAGCATTTCAAAAACGAAGGTTATGTCGGTAGGTAAGTAACACAAGAAAATAGAATGCAAGGTATGAGGAACTAAATTACAGCAGGTGGACCATTTTAAATTCTTAGGCTGTGTATTCTCTGAGGAAGGTAGTATGGGCAAACAAATAGAGTCTAGGTGCATGAAAGCCTAAGCAGTGAGTTTTCAGTTGTGATATGCAATATATTTTGCACGAAAAAATATACTGCAGCGAAGAAACTCTCCATACATTGCTCAGTGTTTCGACCGACCTTGCTGTATGGAAGTGAGAGCTGGGTTGATTCAGGATATCTCACACAAAAGCTACAAGTAGCCTAACTGATATGAGGGTAGCACGAATGATTGCTGGCAAAAATAGATAAGAGTAATGGCAGGGAGTAATCGTAATGAAGAAGTAAAGGCCGAGTTAGAATTGTAGTAGTCGTAGTAATGGTTAGTATTTTTACGGGACCATTATCTCGCGATCATGAGCCACGGGACCTCCTTTTAAAGTGGAATCCGAACCACAGGAACTACTTTGAAAATCTCACATGCAGTGACCGGGTATCGAACCCGGTCCGCCGTGGTGAGAGACCAACCGCTTGGCCGCTGCGCCACCACGCCCCCAGTTAGAAATGGACACACTACTGTAGATGAAGCTGTTCGCATGAGCCAAATCATCTGGTGTTATGTGCTGAAGAGACTGGGAGAGGATAAATTACCTAAGAGATTAATGAGTTCTGCTGCAGAGGATTAGAGAAACAGAGGTAGACCTAATGGTTAGAATCAGTGTTAAACGGTTACAAAGTGAGAGGTGTAGAAGCAGAGGTGGCCACAGTGCTAACTGCTAATAGGGGAACATGGAAGCGACCTGTTTGCAAACAGAGGCTTGCAGACTAAACTGGACGCTGTAATGCAAAACAGCCTCAAATGAAAATGTATGTATGCATGTATGTATGTATGTATGTATGTATGTATGTATGTATGTATGTATGTATGTATGTATGCCACAGAGAACACATAGACCTCGCTAAGCAAAATTTGGGTGTTGTCAAACAGGCAATGTATAGCAGCCATTTAGATAACCTACATGTTTGAACGGATCTGGCCCTTTTTGACATAATCTGAAAGTGCACCTGTACGGGCTGCAGAGCATGTGAGTTCGAGTCCCGAGAAGACTTGTTGATTCCATATTAGGGTAATGATTTCCTTCACACAAATTCTCTGTCTAGTTACAACGAAATAGTTAAGCGCTGAAATGATCTGCATCAACAGGAATCTTACTTTACACTGTATTAATAATCAGTACAAGATATAGTCTGTGTTAAAAATCACCACATTTCAAGCCTCAGTGTCAAGTGGTGACAAGGAGATGTTTAGAAGATCAATAATTACATTGACTCATTTCATTTGGCAACACTGTCATGGACTCATCCATTTAAATCCCCGCGCATGCGCTGTGCATTTTTAAAAATTGCAAAATTGCAACGATACGACACTGCGCAAACCCGCTTGGTTCGCTATGAACACCAACGTGAGCAGGTCTTCGGAACTTTGATCGGATTGGCTGAACGTTCGTTTTCCTGAGTTATTTAATATATATCATGCTCCGGTTATGCAACTTTGGAAAGGTTACGCTATCATAGCACTAACTGATCGTCAGTGTTGGTAGTCCTAGCTCTCTGTTTTTTTAGTCTTAAATATGATTGGCATACACTGACACTAACAGTATTACAACTGTAATATGGTTTAGGCGTACATTACATTCTTTGAAAAAGAAATCTATTGTTATGAATTTAAGAAGTTGATCGTATATCATCATAAACATCATTACATTGTTTGTTATAATTGCAATAATTCAGACCAAACGTCCTCCTTCCATCTTCCATGAGTCTATAAGGACGCCTGAATGCCATCCTTTGGGAATGTTTGTCCTTCCTTCTTCCACGATTCTGTCAGGACGCCTGAATTATCATCCTTTGCAAATATTTGTCCTTCCTTCTTCCATGACTTCGCAAGGACGCCTGAATGTCATCATCCTTTGAGAATATTTATCTTTCCTTCATCCTTGAGTCTGTAAGGACGCCTGAACGTCATTATTTGGGAATATTTGTCTTTCCTTCTTCCATGAGTTTGTAAGGACGCCTGAATGTCACCTTTTGGGAATATTTGTCCTTTCCTTCTTCCTTGAGTCTGTAAGGACGCCGGAATGCCATATTTTGGGAATATTTGTCCTTTCCTTCTTCCTTGAGATGGTAAGGACGCCTGAATGGCATCCTTTGGGAATATTTGTCCTTTCTTCTTTCAGGGTTCTGTAAGGACGCCTGAATGTCATCCTTTGGGAATATTTGTCCTTTCTTCTTCTTTGAGTCAGTAAGAATGCCTGAACGTCATCCATTGGGAAAATTTCTCTTTCCTTCTTCCTTGAGTCAGTAAGGACGCCTGAACGCCATTACTCGGGAATATTTGTCTTTCCTTCTTCCACGAGTTTTTAAGGACGCCTGAATGTCATCCTTTGAGAATCTTTGTCCTTTCTTCTTCTTTGAGTCAGTAAGAATGCCTGAATGTCATCCTTGGGAATATTTATCTTTCCTTCTTACTTGTGTCTGTAAGGACGCCTGAACGCCATTACTCGGGAATATTTGTCTTTCCTTCTTCCACGAGTTTTTAAGGACGCCTGAATGTCATCCTTTGAGAATCTTTATCTTTCCTTCTTCCATGAGTTTGTAAGGAGGCCTGAATATCATCCTTTAAGAATATTTGTCCATCCTTTTTCCATGAGTCTGTAAGGACGCCTGAATGTTATCCTTGGGGAATATTTGTCATTCCTTCTTCCATGTGTTTGTAAGGACGCCTGTTGATATTTATACTATGATGGCAACCCTTGCCGATTATCATTTTCTCATTTTGCAAGATGGCAGGATATTTGTTTTCAATTAAGTTTCTGTTACGGTGTGGAAGTTATAATGCTGTTGAATCATGAGCAAAAGAGACAAAGGAGGGAAATATGAGTACTTCTGTCATTTGTAATCTATATATATAAAAATCAATGTTACTTGGTAGCATGTATGTGGGTGTGTTGGTGTGTATGTCTCCTATGCGTTCATACACCATCCATCCGATTGCGCTGAAACTAGGGTGAGATGTTAATTACTCTCCAAGGAAGGTTTCTGGCTTAGTAAATCCATTTTACAACAGGCAGCGCACGAGTAGATTCAACAAATAAGCGACGACGCGCGAAGCATTTCGAAACAGTCCCGTATTTGTTCGTAAACCTTTCATCCGATTGCGATGAAACTTGTGTGAGAAGTTGTTTCCAATCCAGAGAAGGTTTCTAACTTAGTAAATACATTTCACAGTAGATAGCGCACGAGTAGATTCAACAAATGAGTGACGATGCGCAAAGCGTTTCAACAAAGTCCCGTATGCATCCATGTACCATTCGTCTGATAGCTATGAAACTTGGGTCAGATGTTGTGTACACTTCAGGGAAGGTTTCTGGCTTAGTAAATCCACTTTACAACAGGCAGCGCGCGAGTAGATTCAACAAATGAGCTACGACGCACGAAGCGTTTCAACAAAGTCACGTATGCGTTCATACCCTACCATTAGTCCGATAGCGATGAAACATGGGTGAGATGTTGTGTACACTCCAGGAAAGGTGTCTGGCTTAGCAAATCTACTTTACAATAGGCAGCGCACGATTAGATTCAACAAATGAGCTACGACGCGCGAAACATTTCAACAAAGTCCCGTATGCGTTCATATACCATTCGTCCGATTGCGATTAAACTTGGGTGAGATGTTGTGTACACTCGAGGAAAGGTGTCTGGCTTAGTAAATCTACTTTACAATAGGCAGCGCACAATAATTAGATTCAACAAATGAGCTACGACGCGCGAAGCGTTTCAACAAAGTCCCGTATGCGTTCATATACCATTCGTCCGATAGCGATGAAACTTTGGTGAGATGTTGTGTACACTCCAGGGAAGGTTTCTGGCTTAGTAAATCCATTTAACAATTGATAGCGCACGAGTAGATGCAACTAATGAGCGACGACGCGCGAAGCGTTTCAACAAAGTCCCGTATGTGTTCATATACCATTCGTACGATAGCAATGAAACTTGGGTGAGATATTGTGTATACGTGAAGGTTTCTAACTTAGTAAATACATTTCACAGTAGATAGCGCACGAGTAGCTTCAACTAATGAGTGACGACACGCAAAGCGTTTCAAGAAAGTCCCGTATGCATTCATATACCATTCGTCCGATAGCTATGAAACTTGGGTTAGATGTTGTGTACACTTCAGGGAAGGTTTCTGGCTTAGTAAATCCACTTTACAATAGGCAGCGCGCGAGTAGATTCAACAAATGAGCTACGACGCACGAAGCGTTTCAACAAAGCCACGTATGCGTTCATATACCATTCGTCCGATAGCGATGAAACTAGGGTGAGATGTTGTGTACACTCCAGAGAGGATGTCTGGCTTAGTAAATCTACTTTACAATAGGCAGCGCACGAGTAGATTACACAAGTGAGTGACGGCACGCGAATCGTTTCAACAAAGTCCCGTATAAGGTCATATACAATTCGTCCGATAGCATTGAAACTCGGGTGAGACATTGAGTACACTCTAAGGAAGGATTCTGGCTTTGTATATCCACTTTACAATAGGTAGCGCACGAGTAGATTCAACAAATGAGCGACGACGCACACACCGTTTCAACAAAGTCCCGTATGTGTTCATACACCATTCGTCCAATAGCAATGAAACTTGGGTGAGTAAATACATTTCACAGTAGATAGCGCACGAGTAGATTCAACAAATGAGTGACGACACGCAAAACGTTTCAAGAAAGTCCCGTATACATTCATATACCATTCGTCCGATAGCTATGAAACTTGGGTTAGATGTTGTGTACACTTTTGGGAAGGTTTCTGGCTGAGTAAATACCCTTTACAATAGGCAGCGCACGTGTAGATTCAACAAATGAGCTGTGACGCGCGAAGCGTTTCAACAAAGTCACGTATGCGTTCATATACCATACGTCCGATAGCGATGAAGCTTGGGTGAGATATTGAGTACTCTCTAAGGAAGGATTCTGGCTTAGCAAACATACTTTACAATAGGTAGCGCACGAGTAGTTTCAACAAATGAGCGACGACGCGCGAAGCGTTTCAACAAAGTACCGTACGCGTTCATATAGGCCTACCATTCGTCCGATAGCGATGAAACTTGGCTGAGATGTGGTGCACAGTCCAGGGAAGGTTTTTGACTTAGAAAATCCATTGCACAATAGGTAGCGCACAAGTAGATTCAACTAATGAGCGAAGGCACGCGAATCGCTTCAACAAAGTCCCGTATGCGTTCATATAGGCCTACTATTCATCCAATTGGGATGAAACTTGGGTGAGTTTTTGTTCACACTGCAGGGAACGTTTCTAATTTAGTAAGTCCATTGTATAATGGGTTGCGCACGAGTAGTTTCAACAAATGAGTGACGGCCCGCAAACCATTTCAACAAAGTTCCATCTGCGTTCATATTCATCCGATTGTGATGAAACTAGGGTGAGTTGTTGTGCACACTGCAGGGAAGGTTTCTGACTTAGTAAATCCATTGTACAATTGGTAGCGCGCGAGTTGATTCAACAAATGAGTGACGGCGCGCGAATCGTTTAAACAAAATCCCGTAAGCATTCATATGCCATTCATCCGATTGCGATGAAACTTTGATGATTTGTTGTGTATACGCCAGGGAAGGTTTTTCGACTTAGTAAATCCATTTTACAATAGGTAGCGCACGAGTAGATGCAACAAATGAATGACGACGCGTGAAGTGTTTCAGCAAAGTTCCATCTGCGTTCATATACCATTCATCCGATTGCGATGAAACTTTGGTGAGTTGTTGCGCACTCTCCCACAAATGTTTCAAAATTAGTAAATCCATTTTACGATAGCTTAGAGGCAGTTAACGGAAATTGAAGGAAAAAATGTTTATCCAAAAGCACTTCAAGAAACCAAATTACAATGCCAACACTTTCTTTGATTGGCATTGCAACGCATGCCGGGTACGGCTTGTCTATATATATGTTACAGGGAAAGTCGATTCTCCAGTAAGAGTTGACTCTCCCTAGGTAAAGTCGACTCTTACTGATCTTTTCAGTAAAAGTTGATTAAAAGCGGGAAGTGTTCATTTAAGATCAACATTTACTAGTCAGAGTTGACTATACCTAGGGAGAGTATACTCTCACTGTCTTGAGGTAGTAACAGTTGACTATTTGCAAGGAAACGTTACTAGCTAATAAAGAGCAAATATGAAGGCAAAACCAATACATTAAGAGAGAGAAATGTTTAAGGGAAACTAATAAAAATGAAAAACCTTTAAAATACATAAAGAGATAAAAATAGTTATCACTTATTACAGCAAGGCAAAGATTTGTGACACTTTGAGTTGCAAAGTACACTTCTTCTTGCACATGCACTTCATGGATTCGCATTTAGTGTTGCAAGAACATTTGAAAAAACCTTGTCCACTTCCAAGTGATCGTGAAGCTGCAACAGTCCTCACAGCTATTGTTTTATCCAAAGGAACTTCATTTTCTTGGATAATGTTCGTAGGGCATTTACAGAATTGAGATCTGAAAAAATGTAATCATTGAAATCTGAACAATTTAATTTAATACTAAGGGCAGCGAGAGAGAGGAGAAAGAGATATATCTTTTATTTTAGCTTTGAAAACTTACCTTGAGAAAAGCTGCTTTAGAATTCCATTTCTCGTTCCAATTCGATAAAATCCATCATCGACAACCTCCACTACCACACCAAGGATAGATCGAGCATCTCCTCTACCGCGGTCAACATCGGGGACAGGAATTCGAACTGATGCTCCTTTTTCTACTGGTGGATGAATGTGATTTGAGGTTTTTTCATGCGTTCAGCTTGTTCTAGACAGTAGAAAGCTTCATTTCTCTGTCTCTTGATGCCCTCAGTAGACTTGTCCAGGTCAGTGAGGAGATAATCACTATCATCTACGAGCTTTTCACCACTTGATAAATTTTGGTTTGTTTTGTTTTCATCAGGATTTCCATTCCCGTTACTTCCAATTTCGTTTTCTTGTTGTTGCTGAATTTGATCAATTGCGCATTGAAATCCTCTTCTGTTTCTAAATTTGCCAGCACCTCAGTTGGTAGTTTTGAACTAGATAAGCCGTGTATCGGGGGGCAACCGAACATTGCCTCATACGGGGATCGTTTTATCACACTATGCAATGCACTGATTTTCATAAGTTGAATAAACTTTAAGCCTTCACTCCACTTTGATGTTTTGTGGTCTTGCATCCAGGTGGTTATCATATTCTCTATGTCCTGGTTGGCTCTTTCGACGCTACCTTGACTCTATGTCGTGGTTTCCCGTGCACCATTTTGAAGTTCAGCCATGTATTAACCAGACTATCAATAATTTTACTAACAAATCCTCTCCCATTGTCTGATAGTAAAATACAAGGAGCACCTAACAAAGTAAAAATATCAACGATATTATTGCACACTTCGTCTGCAGTCTTTGATTTCAGTGGTCTTAGCACAACCAACTTTGTTAAATGGTCATGGTACACAATTATAAATTTGAAGTCTTCATCAGGTTGCGACTGAAAGTCCACTTGACATCGTGAATTCATTTCCTTGAATAACAAAGGCTTTACAACCATTCCTTTCCTTTTATGTTTCAATTTTTGATCTCAAGGTTCGCACAAGCTTAAAAATAGTAAAATGTCCTTTAAAATAACATTTTGAAATTTTCCTTTGAATTGCTGAGTCATACGATCTCTTCCTCCGTGTCCAGTGGATAGGCTATGTTCGCTTCATTAAGAACTCCAAACAACTCTTCATAAAAAACATAATACCTTATGCTGTCTTAGTCTGTGACGGGGTGTATTAGTTTTGTAATACCATTTACTTCAATAATCTCGTATCGTCTTAAAAACCAGATATCGTTACTTTACTTTTTAATTGCAGTTTTTAGATTTTTCACTCTTTGAATGCAGCAATCATATTTCAATTTGGTCAATGTCAGTGAATTTACCTCGGAAGTCGAGCGTTCCTGCTGCAGTTTTTCAAGAAAATATTCTGCCGTGGTGTCTGACATAATTATTACACACTTAAACTATTTATTTAAACGTAAATGAATCTTTTGTCACTATTGCACAACAATAAAGAGCCGAGTAATGACGAATGGCAACTGGCAGTTTTGTGGTGGGGTAATAAAACAAAGAATTGTTCAGATCTATAACGGTCGGTCCAATAATGGAAGTACGAGTCCATACAATGGCAATATTTTAATAATCATAACAAAGGTTTGGCGCGCGCGGTTACATTTTCTGAGCAGCATCTGTGAATCAACTTTTACTAAACCACAGCAGGCATAGTTAACTCTCCCTAGTAAAAGTTGATCTGCTTATTTTCAATCAACTATTACTGATACATTTAGTAAGAGTTGACTCTGCCTAGGGAGAGTCAACTCTTACTAAGAATCGACTTTCCCTGTAACATATAGCCTATATAAATCAATATTACGAGATAGCATAACGAATAGAATAAGAAGTGATATCACTGGCCTAGTACGCCTGGTCCGCCGCAGCGCAGCGCTGGCTCCGATCTGTGATGTAAGTTAGCATTGGCGCTTACGAGACTTAAAACATTGCGACCTGTTTTACATGTTAAAACACCGCAAGATATCCTCATAGGCGCTAATAAGTTCGACATCTACACTTACTTTACTGTGCCCAATTATAATTTAATAAGTCGTATCCTGTAATAGTCCAGTTTCGACAATAAGCGAAGACAGAGAGCAAGTTCAAAATTCAATTAGTTTTGCCAGCTATCGGTAAATTAAAAAAAAAAAAGAACGGAAAAATGAACCTCGCTATCAGAAAGGATTTGTTCACATTGTTACACATTTTACATTCCCTTAACAGACTTGCAACACAGCCAAAAATAAAAAATAAAAATAAAAAACTGTACGAACGCAACTCGCGTAGGGCATTGACATTCAAAAGGAATATTACCTGAAATAAACAGGAACAATAAGAGAGAATATAATTCGCAGCGGAAAGTGAAACAGATAATTCAAATTTTTAATAATAATAATAATAATAATAATAATAATAATAATAATAATAATAATAATAATAATAATAACAAAACTGAGGAGTCATATTATTTCTTTTAATTCTTATCTTCAGTTCGATACCTTAGAAAATTTCCAGGTAGATTTTGACATTTTCCCTGATCTCAGTTCCTTCCGGAGTTCCTTCATCTTGAAGTAGAAACGACACTTCATGTAGTGAAAGATCAGTTTTGGTACAGTCTCAATTGCATGTTGCTTATTACACCCCAAGCCTCAAGGTTGAATTGTAATGTTCTCCATGTTCTCCAAGCAATCATAAAACAAGTCACCCCAGAAACCAGCGGGAGATGAGAGGTGGGCACTTATTGTCTCTTCTGCCTGAAGCAAGACATTAAATAATGCCTCTGAAGGGTGGCATAAATAGTTTTGTCCCACTTGAGAGCCATAGTCCCGTAAGTTTGTAAAGAGGGCAAAAGAATTAGTTGTTACTGCTAATGTCTTGATATCATCAACACAGGAAACACACTTCAGAATTCTGGGGGCCTGATGTACAATATAACCAGCTAAATTGTAAACCAAACATCTTTTAACACTACCAAGGGCACTGACGGATGGATTTTCTCCCTGCACTGAAAGACTTTCACAACCACTTTCAAAAACAATCTTTTCCTCTAAACTGCCCAACACTGATGCTTTTATGTCCCTATTTTCCTTCTCAGTCTTCTTTGCTAGAATTCTGATCTGGTTGACATATGATGTTAAGGAGCATTCTGTCTTTAGTTCAAAATTCCCTCCTTTTGATAAAACATTTTTTACTGGAACATAAATAGAACCGACAGTAGTGGCTACGCTGGCTAAAGCGCAGCATTAGGTCATGGGGCCAAGCTCTCTGCTGACTCGGTAGACGCGTGGATTCGAGCCCCACCGTCGGCCGTCCTTGAAATGGTTTTCCGTGGTTTTCCATTTTCAACACCAGGCAAATGCTGGGACGGTACCTTCTGACAGGCCACGGCCGCTACCTTCCACATCCTTGCCCAGTTTCATTCACCATCATTCATTTCATCTCTCATTAACTCCTCTCATGAGATTGGCGTCAGGAAGGGCATCCGGTCGTAAAAACCATCGCCACAAAGACTTCCATCGCATCTCATCCCCGACCCCGTAGGAAAACGGGAATAATAAGGGGTAGACATACATACTGGAACATAAATAGATTGCAACATGTGTAAGTGCAAGAAATCAACTGTTGAACGCTGGTCATCACAGGTCAATGATCGCATGATGCCAAAATGTCTCTCTAGTGGATCCTGATTAAATTTGCCTGTCAATACATAGTTTAAACCTTGACTCCACAAATAAACAGCAATTTCCAGTGTGCTCTGAATAGTAACTCTCAATGATTCTAATGTTCTGTTGGAAGCAAAAGTGCTATCTGAATTATCTAGAATTACAGACATGTCTAGTAAAATTTTATGATGTTTAGAATCTTTTCTCAATGCAAATGATGGTGTGGTGGCATTTACAGCATCGGTCATATCATTCAACACCTGCATGAATCTTTTAGTCGCTTCACTCTCTTCAAAACCTGGAATGCCAGTTTCTCTAAAAAAAAATAAGGCCTTTGCCATGCTAGTGCTAAATAACTGAAAGGCAAGTCGGGCATTCATCCGCTGGAAGGAGGTTGGAGTATATGTGACTGCATGCCTTTACACCAGCGAGTTCTGATGAATTGTCAGTATTATACACAAGTTCATAAAAGCGATAGTCCACTGTGTCTGTATCAAACACGACAGCACGCTTGTCATGGAAGTGGTTGCGTATACATTTTAAAATATGTAATGAGTCTGAAAAAGCCCATACTTTCCTACTTCCATCAACAGGGTTAGAGAAACAACACTTAACATATCCTTTCTTTCCTGATATTTGTAAATGCCTCCAGGGCTGTTTGTTTGATTGTCTGCCATCACATGTGAACCCTACCACTTTACACCCTGCCTGTTCAAGTTGGATTATAATTTGTACTAATATTTTAGCCAAAAGCTCTCCAGGAGTAGCATTTTTACTAGCACAGCAACTGGTTGCACCCAACTGTGTAAGAGAGGTACAAACATAAACACAAGGGCATGGTCAGCCAACACAATACACTGGTCTTCAGGTGTTACATTACCGAAGTCCACAAATCCATCTATGAACAAAGAGGACCCATTAAATTGTACATCTTCTCTTAGTTTCACCTCATCAAAAATGACAATCCCTGTCTTTTTATTCTCATCCCTTTCTTCACTGAAGTAGTCTTTAATGGCATCAAGAGCATTTTTATTTACACCATATGAGCATTTTAAACCCTTTAACAACCTCCTTAAATGCACCTCAGATGGAAGGGGCAGCAAACCATGTTTCAGGCAATGTCTATAATCCTTGGGTGATTTTATGTGTAGCAAAAAAATATCTAAAAGAAACTCACTGTCATACCTCACGTCATACCTTTGGGGTTGTTTTTCTGACACTTTTGCAACATAGTGTCCACAAAAACTTTTTGTTTCCTAGATAGCCCTTCTTTACACTGACAGGCACCTTGTCCTGAAAGTCTGTGTTTATTCCTACCAAGTTCACTTTGCAGAACAGAAACTTTAGCCCTCTCTAACTTAATTGTTCTGTTTGCCCTAGCCAACTTCCGTTTTAAGTTCCTTAATTGTTGTTTTAATTCTAACACTTCAGATTGAGAATCGTCGGATTTAGGCATGTTGGAAAACTGGATATTGCTGTTTTCACAAGCGGATTCAGAATCAAATTTCGAACATTTGGGGGGTGTCTTTGCCAGAAGATTATCTGACGATTTTCTTTTTTGGGGAGATTTCCTTCGAGTTACAGTACTGGAAAAATACTTAGGCAAATTAGGAAATATATGTGGAACAGAATAGTCTTTCAATCGTCAGTTGGTTCTTGGAAGAAGTACTTCCTTCCCTTCTATCACAAATTTGTCAAATTTAACAATTAAATCTTCTGAAAAGTGAGCATCACAGATGTAGGACTTTTCAGTAAGTTCCCTATCCTTCCTTGGTATGGCCCCTTTCCACTTGATAAAACGTTCCTTATCTTTAGGGGGTTTGAAAAACCGTCTTCCCTCTTTACAGTCCCCATAGCCAGATCTGCATCCTGGTACAAAACAACAAGGCATCTTCACTACTCACATTAAGCACTCATGAAAATGTAAGGGCTAAACTGCTGTTTACTTGCATTAAATAACAATAAAATTAACACACGAAGATAACCTCAACACACGACAAGAAATTAAATTCCCTTTCAGTTAATGCTTCCTACAAAAGCATTTCAGGTATTAATACTATGAGATAATAGTGTAAGCACTTGTATATCAATAAAAGTTTGTACAGAACACCACCAAAACACTCCGACGGATTAAATACTTAATATATCGCACATAAACACATAAACATACGTGTAAATCAACAATCTCAAATCGACTGAAGCGCTGCGTAGCGGCGAGTGCCAACCCGATCCGTATTCATTACGTGCTATTGAGGGAGAAGAGATCACACTTCTTATTCTATTCGTTATGGAGATAGTATGTGGGTGTGTGGGTGTGTATGTCTCCTATGCATTCATATACCACTCATCCGATTGCGATGCAACTTGGGTTAGCTATTCAGTACACTTCAAGGAAGGTTTCTGGTTGAGTAAATCCATTTTACAATAGGTAGCACACGAGTAGATTCAACAAATGAGCGACGACGCACGAAGCGTTTCAACAAAGTCCGTTATGCGTTATATACCATTCATTCGATTGCGATGAAACTTGGGTGAGATGTTGAGTACACTCCAGGAAAGGTTTCTGTCTCAGTAAAACCATTTTACAATAGGTAGCGCACGAGTAGATTCAACAAATGGGGGACGATGCGCGAATCGCTTCAAAATGGTCCCGTATGCGTTCATACACCATTCATCCGATTGCGATGAAACTTGGTTGAGATGTTGAGTACACTCCAGGGAAGCTTTCTGGCTTCGTAAATCAATTTTACTTAGGTAGCGCACGAGTAGATTCAACAAATGAGCGACGACGCGCGAAGCGTTTCAAAAAAGTCCCGTACGCGTTCACATACGTTACAATTAGTCCGATATTGATGAAACTTGGGTGTGATGTTGAGTACACTCCAGAGAAGGTTTCTGGCTTAGTAAATCCATTTTACAATAGGTAGCGCACCAGTGGATTCAACAAATGAGCGACGATGCGCGAAGCGTTTCAACGAAGTCCTGTATGCGTCCACATACCGTTCGTCCAAAAGCTATGAAACTTGGGTGAGATATTGAGTACACTCTAAGGAAAGTTTCTGGCTTAGTAAATTCACTTTACAATAGGTAGCGCACGAGTAGATTCAACAAATGAGCGACGACACGCGAAGCGTTTCAACAAAGTCCCGTATACATTCATATACCGTTCGTCCAAAAGCGATGAAACTTGGGTGAGATATTGAGTACACTCTAAGGAAGGTTTCTAGCTGAGTAAATCCACTTTACAATAGGTAGCGCACGAGTAGATTCAACAAAACAGCGAGGACGCACGAAGTGTTTCAACAAAGTCCCGTATACATTCATATACCATTCGTCCGATAGCGATGAAAATTGAGTGAGATGTTGAGTACACTCCAAAGAAGGTATCTGGCTTAGTAAATCTATTTTACAATAGGCAGCGCACGAGTAGATTCAACAAGTGAGCGACGGCACGCGAATCGTTTCAACAAAGTACGCGTTCATATAACTTGGGTGAGTTTTTGTGCACACTGCAGGGAAGGTATTTGACTGAGTAAATCCATTGTACAATATGTAGCGCACGGGTAGATTCAACAAATGAATGACGGCGCGTGAATCGTATAAATAAAATCCCGTATGCGTTCATATACCATTCATCCGATTTCGATGAAACTTGAGTGAGTTATTGTGTACACTGCAGGGAACGTTTCTAATTTAGTAGTTCAATTGTATAATAGGTAGCGCACGAGTAGTTTCAACAAATGAGTGACGAGGCGTGAATCGTTTCACCAAAGTTTCATCTGCGTTCGTATGCCATTCACCCGATTGTAATGAAACTAGGGTGAATTGTTGTGCACACTGCAGGGAAGGTTTCTGACTTACTAAATCCATTGTATAATAGGTAGCGCACGAGTTGATTCAACAAATGAGTGACGGCGCGCGAAGCGTCTGAACAAAGTTCCATCTGCGTTCATATACCATTCATCCAATTGCGATGAAACATTGGTGAGTTGTCGTGTACGCTCCCACAAATGCTTATAAGTTAGTAAATCCATTTTACGATAGCTTAGAGGCAGTTAAAGGAAATTGAAGAAAATATTGTGTATCCAAAAGCACTTCAAGAAACAGAATTACAATGCCAACACTTTTTTTTGATTGGCATTGCAACGCATGCCGGATACAGCTTGTGGAATATAAATGTTGTATGGTGATGAACTGTGGCGTGTCAGTCATCTGGAAGACTACTCGCCAATATAACCTTCTCATATCTAGAACGCCGTCAGCAGTTGGTCTAAAATGCTTTTGATCCCATTTACTGGAGAATTTTATATGAATAAAATATCTTATCCAGTCTCATTGTACCGTATAATGTACAGTAGTATGTAATAGTGCTTGTGTGTGCATTACTACATGACTGGTATTTAATTGTGTGTGGCAAAGGTTAATGTTATAAAGGAGTGAACAAGGACCTGTAAATCATGTATCTGTTCTCGTTGCTTCCGAAGGAATTAGCCTGCGTGATTCTTACTAATAATGTTAGTAAACTCCCATCTGTATGCCAACTGTCTTTGATTTTCTCCCGTTTAGTCTAAAGGGGAAAATATTTCACTTTGATCCCTCTTCTTCTTCTTCTAGGTCCAATGGAATGCTACAAAGCACTTGAGGCATTGTGGTATTCCTAGGCAGCAGTGAGGCATATGGATCACTTCTTTGAAGTGAAGAATCTTTCAGGTTCTTTAACAGTATGTTCTCCTATGGCTGGCTGCGTGCCTCAGCTGTAACGTTCTCGCCTGCTGTGCTCGAATTTGCAGGATCGAATCCTGGCGCAGTCAGCTGGCATTTGAGAGTGCGTAAATGTGTGGCAGCCGTGTCAGTAGATTTACTGGCACGATAAAGATCCCCTTTGGGGCAAAATTCCGGCATCCCGGCGTCTCTGAAAGCCCCAGGGGACGTCAAACCAATAACATTATAATTGTTTCCCTGGGGCTTTCAACTCTTATTATAAAGCTTATTACAGACCTACTCTTAGAGCAGATGCTAGTCTTGAGAAGCGTTCTCATTTACAAAAACCTTTTTATTCAAGTTAAGATATGATTCTGTTGCTATGGCATCCTACGGGGTGGCGTAGCCATGCCCGTTATATAACGCACCATGGACAGCTGCAGCAAGCCCGGAGATCGACGGTTTGAATCCTGGCGTTGACTGAGGATACCCTGAGTGTGGTATTTCAACACTCCCTTGATGAAAATACTGGCATACTACCTCTTTTCAAATCCCGGGGCACCTACTGAATCCTTAAAAGCTAAGGAAGCTTTTAGTTTTACGTGACCGTTAATCATGCGATCATGAGCCACGGGACCTTCTTTTTACGTGGAATCCGAACCCCAGGACACGGCATTTCACTTCGAAAATCTCACATGCATTGACAGCAAATCGAACCCGGTCCTCCTTGGTGAGAGGCCAACAGCTTGACCACTGCGCCACCACGCCTCCCCTACTGCGCCTCTCCTACTGAATCCTTAACCTTAATACACTTACACATACTACTACAGATATCACAGAAAATACAGGTTATCAGACAAGTCCAACACACACCCAAGTACAAGGGGATGATGAACCAGATATACCATGCCACTAACATGAGAATAACCTGTTGGTATGATCAAATACACAGGGCTAGCAGAAATGATGCTTACATATTAAGGCCTACTGTTTGCAATGCCTACTTGGATACTCATTTATTACCAAAATATTTATTTTCAGCCGTTACATATTCATGTTGATATGTTACGTAGTACAATAGTTGTACTGTGGATCTACATTAATTCTCATTTATGTTCCAGATTCCTCGGCTTGTAACTCCTCCACAACCAATCTGCAGCCCGGACGAGGAACTACGACGGCTCGCATATTCCTGACAATGTTCATGCCAAGGTTAGTTAAGAATAACATAAATACCTAATATTGAGAGCATTGAAACAACTGTTTCAGAACAAGTCATCAGTGTGACCTGTTATAACATGAAGGGACATTGGTGTCTTGCAAGTTACAGATGCCAAAGTTTAGTTCCAATGAAATCATGATCAGTAGCCTAGCAAGTTTGAGGAAATGAATATTCATAAAACAATCGAACTGATAAAGTGAAGACACCACCTGGAATGGAACACAAGTTTCGTGGTATCTAGTCAGGAATATTAACCAGTTGGCCCACAGTAATTAATGGTAACCAAGAGCAGTAGCACATTTACAGCTCTCAGTATTTGGTTGTAGCTGGAATATTTCGTTGTTGTTTGAGTCTTCAGTCTTTTGACTGGTTTGATGCAGCTCTCCCTGCCTCCCTGTCCTGAGATAATCGTTTCATCTCTACACAGCTACCACACCCTAAGTCCGAGGCAATCTGTTTAACATATTCTAACCTTGGTCTACCCCTACAGTTCTTGTCCTCGACCCTTCCTTCCATAACTAAGCTTGCTATTCCTGGGTGTCATAGTATGTGTCCTACCAACCAATCTCTTCTCTTCATTAGCAGTCGCCAGAAACATCTCTCCTCTCCCACTAGTCTTAATACCTCTTCGTTTGTAACCCTATCTACCCATCTGATCTTCATCATTCTCCTGTAACACCACATTTCAAACGATTCAATTCTCCTCTTTTCTGCTGCACCAATAGTCCAAGTTTCACTTCCATAAAGTGCCACGCTCCAGACAGAGGCCTTAAAAAATGACTTCCTAACACCTAAATCTATATTCGATGTCAACAGATTCCTTTTCTGTAGAAATGCTTTCCTTGCCTGAGCTAATCTACTTTTTATATCCTCTTTGCTTCGTCCATCACTTGTTATTTTGCATCCTAAGTAACAGAAGTCTCCTACATCCTTTAGTTTTCACCTACCAACTTCAGTTAATCAAAATTCTGACAATTGATTGTAATTAATTCTGACAGGGTACAGAGGTTTCATCGTATAAGTCCATTGAAAGATCGCAGTAACCCAGTCAATACTACATCTTGTTTTAACATCAATATGAATGGCTGGAAACCGATGTTATCAAGGATTGTTGTTGTTGTTGGAACGTTGTGGCCATTAGCCATACCAACTTATGTACACGTTGCCTGTAGTGGTATATGCATTTGTAGGTGAGACTAAGATTGAGAAGGAGTCAGCCGTGGCCTTAATTTAAGAACCATCATTTGACTGGATCACTGTGGTGGGAAATGAGCCAAACTCTTCTCCAGTTTGCATGTTCCAATCAGACTAGAATGACATTTTTTCGCAATCAAGCCCAGAACAATTAGGACTGAACAGGAGTCTCCATACAGTACGTAGGCTACTCATGAGACCACAGAAGGTGACTCGTGTTTCAAGGATGTCGAACAATGATGGCTCGTCAGGTAAATCTATGCACCAGGGACAAATCAATTTCCATTCAATATACCATACTCTGCCATTCTGTACCATACCAGTAATGTTTTAAGGTGTAGCATGTTTTGTGTTCCTTAGCACATGGAGTTATTTCTTGATTGTTTACTCTTGCGCTGTGGGTTCGAGTCGAGTTTTGCGAATCAGAATTTTTTGTTGTTATGTTTTATTCTCTGATTTTATACGATAAAGGCCCAACTACTATCATATCAGGAATTTCGTGAAGGTCGACCCCATTGATGATCAAGGACATTTCAACTACTAGGTTGTATGTTGTACAAAGAGTGGGCCACATCGATGGAAGATAATAGTTAAAACGTACAAAAAATGTGGAACACAAACCTGTGACATTCAACTCTGACTGCCGTTGCCCTGCCACTGAGACAATACGTTAGACATGCTAATGTTTGGACCAGCAGCGTCTAGAGTACTTCACACTGTGCTAAGTCGCACAGCTGCCACACGTGTGAATATACCGTGACCTAAGTTATACGTTTACAATACCGCACGCTACAATACACCATTACTCACAAACACAACTATAACACTACCGGTACTAATTACACATAAGTTACTATACAAAAATATTCTGTGAATTATATCTAAGGTGTTTACCCCATATGCATGCCACATTTACACTATTTCACTGGAATAAAACTTGCTTTTCACTACGTCTTGCTCATGCAGAGACCACTTAGCACCCATCTCAATATCAATCAAACAGCAGTTTACTGCCCTTAACGAAAGTGCATCTATAATACGACACACTTCACCAGTCAATTTTAAACACCTAAGCTTTCACACTCATTAAGACACCTTATTTACCGCCAAATACAGAGATACAAATCACATTGTACGTAATGCAAACGGTGCGATTAAGGGCTCCAGACAGCGAACCAAGCGGCGAAATGCGGAACGAGTTTGAACCATCGCTCGCAATGTTGTCTGGCGCCTCATTTCCAGGCCTTGTCTTATAACGTAGGCCACGGAATATACAGTGCAATGTCGTGGTAGGCGTGGCACCTGGTCGGTAGACAACAGTGCGTGCGCATTATGGGAGGGACGTATCCTGTAATGCTACTCGTTGAGAAAGCGCTAAGTTTGAATATTATGTATGTGTTCTCAAAGACGTGAAAGAGCAATTTGTAAACAGGTTTCAAAAACTTTCAGCTTTGTTTCCTGTGTTTGATTTTTTTACATGGCTATTGACTATCTCAGTGAATAGCGCACCAACTAACTTACAATT
Source organism: Meconema thalassinum (assembly GCA_946902985.2). NCBI lineage: Eukaryota > Metazoa > Arthropoda > Insecta > Orthoptera > Tettigoniidae > Meconema > Meconema thalassinum. The sequence continues at coordinate 231,383,883 of OX336389.2, read as the reverse complement.
GGAATTAATTGATTTACAGTGCAATGCGTGGTTGAGGGACAAGTTCTTTGCTGCAAGACACTTGACCGAATTCTACGAAAACTTTCCCCATAATGAATTTTCTCGCCTTCATCACGAGACCGCCAAACTTATGAGTACGTTCCGTTCTACCTATGTATGTGAAAGATTCTTTTCCATATTAAAACCCAACAAACCGAGGTTCCGAGCGGGCATTTCAGATAATAATTTGAGAAGTTGTTTTCGCTTGTCTGTAACACCATCATTTGCGCCTAAATGTAACAAGACTGATTACGCATACAAACAAGACGTATAATAGTAAATGAGAACAGCATTTACATTATCTGTATCAGCCAACATGTACGGTAGTAGTTTTTAATTGGTGTGTAAAATTAGTTGTATGTTTGCCATTGTAGAAACATTAGGTATTTTGTCTTTCAGTAAAGCTGTTATTGTGTGATATTTGGCACAGAGGAAATATGTTGTATTTTTCCCATTTGCATAGGAAGGGAGACATGTACACAAATGACTATACATTTTGTGCGTGGAACAGTCCAGGGTTAACGTGAACATAGTTTGGAAGGAAACGTTCTGCCGCTCTTTCCTAGCCCCTCCCTTTATATGACAAGCAATTTGATTAATGGGAAATAATATTTCATGAACAATACTTTCGGTGTTCTCGTCACGTTGCCTGAAAAATACATTCGTCACCTACGATTTTACCTCTACACGTTTCTTGAACGATGATACTCCCCCACCGTGCGAAGTGGAGAGGAAGTGAGGGCGTACGGTAAGGGGAGGATGCACACCTGTTATTCTGAGACACACACTGTCTGCACCGTGCGGCTCGACCTTGGACGGTGCTGGTATAGACCAATGGAACAGATGTACCCTTGACGAGACAGTTCAGTCAACAGTATCTCCACATAAGCTCAGAGGTACAGTAATGGAAGCCGAAGCTGGAGGTCGCGAGTTGCTGTCTTGCATGCGTCTGACATTTTAATTTTTTACCCTCCATCTACATGGTTTGTACACTTTGTAAAATCCAAGACCTTGTAGCCAAAATACTCTATGGCCATTTACAGGATATTTTCTGGAGAAGCATAGCCTGCATTCTAACATGTTTAGTGTCTTATAAGTTACATTAGATATTTTATTATATCTATGGCTCTATATTGTGTACTTACAGATCTGTCCACTGGATCGAGTTGAACAGCAAGTTGCATCAAACAGACCTGGACGAGAATGCAGTTTCAGTTGTGTGGTCCTCTTTGTGGCATACATTACAGTAATTGAATTTCTTGTACTACATTCGGCAACTTAATGCAAAATAAAAATAAACGCTACTTTTTCAATCACCTGTGGTTTTAATTTGGTTATTTCTCCTTCCTTCTCATTACACATTTACAAGAGGTTCAGGGGATTCAAACAAGAATTTGGAATCAACATCTATTGATTTTCAGTTAGTCAACAAGACCCAATTGTAATGGGTAGTTCCCTAATCTTGAAAATAAAATTTACATGATATTAATAAATACTCTTTGATGACCAGTTTCGGTTGTTAAGCGATCATCATCAGATCCTTTACACTTAGGCTATCAAATCTATGTCTACAGGTATGGGTTATGATATTTACAATATACACACTTAAGTTATTTAGTTATAGTAGTAATTAAACTAGCACAACTAGTGAATATATGTAATTTTGTTGTTGAGATACTGATAGTGGTGATTGACCTTCAAGTTTGCTTGCTTAGTGTTATTATGTGATTGTTATTAAATGGTCAGGTAATTGTGGATTGTGCACTTAGCTGTTTGTGCGATGTGTGGTCCATTTCCACGCTGATGCCACCTCCCGCTGCCTGCACTGAACTAGGAGGTATTTCCTGTCTTGTTACGTTATCTCTTAACTTCTTTGGCCCTTGCCCGTGCATTCCTAACTGCCTGTGTTTGTCGAGCAATGTAACATACTATATGTTTGTTGCCAATCCTAATGTAGTGTATGTTGCTGCATTCTGGACGTAATGTAAAAAGTCCTATATGCACTATCCGGTCTAATGAGAATAACCCAGAACTTTTAATACTGCCATTAATGTCGGCCTTGGTTTATTGAAGATATGGTCCAGTAACATGTTTCCCTAAGTTGCTCCCTTATCTAGTTTGGCTGCAACTTTTATGTTTATATAGGTTGTAATTAATAGTTGCCACTAATAAAAGAACAGCCCCTTGGTATTTAGATTGATTTTATGTAAACAAATGTAGTCGTTGATCAACTATTGATTTATAATTAGATCTTTAGGCATGGTTGTAACACAGACCTAATATAATGTCGATAATTTTGCACATTATACCTAGGTTTATACTGTACTAGTGCCACATGCCATACTCTGAGCTTCACTTTCCATCCATTACCCATGCAGGATTATAGTGCACATCAGATACAGTTTTGGCATCATTAACGTTCAGTAGGCTAACTATGAAATAATCATCCATATGTTCGCCATCAGTTGCGCCAGGCCTGTACTCCGACATGACAGCGCCTCTATCACTTGTCCTTGCGGAGTCATACACGGTGTTATATCCATCCACTAGTACAGCCATCACAATAACACAGGTTATCACACAAATTCCATGTACCGCGATGTTGTAGCCCTTAAAATAATTTCCATTTTGCCCTTTGAGTTTCCTCAGTCCATTTTCCATTACTCGCTATTATCGTTCTTAGGTACTAAAAGTTTTCACAATCTCTAATCACGGTTATCACATAGCAACTGGCATCATGCTGACTGTCCCTATCTGATAGGTACGATGACAGCTTTATAAGGGTAGCAGGGAACTGAGTTGCTAGTTGCACTACCAAGTCGAGAAACATAGGTGCGCACGATTAGCCGCTGCGCACAATTACCCAACTTTCCCCATGATATTCAACAAGTTCGGAATGTATTCTAAAAACTATCCGCAAATTTACTCCAAACATTATCCGCAGCTTATCCGCTATCCGCAAAGCCATGAAAAGTATATCCGCATGGCGAAAACTGTTGCGGATATCCGCGGGTTTATTCGCGGATATCCGCATCCGCGCAGGGCTTTACTTATCTTATGCGACACCCTTATCTTCCCCAATTTGATTTTAAAATGTGAATGTCTATGAGTGAGCCATGCCAGCAGATGGTAAAGCAACAAAACGTTTCTTTTACATACATGTGCAACAGTTTTCATCGATTTGAACTATCTGAATAAATTCTAGTTCCATAATTCGTTGAGTTGAATGGCATGGCAGTTTACTGTACAGTATGTGCAGGCATTAAAATCTTCAGATTTCAGTTCAATCCCTACTCAGTTATATGACATTTAAGGGTCATCAAATGCGGTGGCCTCGTCTCTGTGTATTTAAGTGGGCCTATCCCTACAGAGCAAAATTCTAGAATTCTAGGATTTTCAAAACTGAACAGTGCATTATCACGATCATTGTTCATAAAACATCCGTATAAATATCGATTATCTGCACTGGCATATAATTTTTATCCACCAGGTGCAAAGGTTTGCAGTTATCCGTGGATTTCTCAGCGAATATCCGCATCCGCGTGGGGCTCTATTCATAAAGTAATGACTCATCAAGGGAAGAGATGTTCATTCATTCATTCATTCATTCATTCATTCATTCATTCATTCATTTTCAATTGGGGTTGTGTCTCCCGGTGGCAAATTGGTTTTACATAACAAATAAATAATTATAAATAACAATTCAATAACAATTAAACTGGAGTATTTACACAAATCGTCAGTCTTTTCTTAAACACACCTATATGTTTGGGAAAAGGCTCTAAGACTGTGGCAGGTAGAGAATTCCAATTATCAATGTGTAGTTTGTTTTCCAACAGTTTATCGTCCACGAGAAGAAGAATGAGCTGTATTGATTATGTTGCTCTTATTTTACCGATTTTGCAAATCAGTACATGTTCATCTTATCTTCGAGACGCAGCAAGAGCTCCAGGCCTGGCCGGATTATCATGAGAGCATACACCAGGCCTCTTCTGAGAATTCCTTTCGCCAACCTGGCGCCTGACTACTGGTGAAATGGGATCGCCAAGCCTTTCTGCCAGGATTTCTACCCTTCGTGCGAACTGTCACTTAAGGTATTATCGCTAATGGAAAAGGGGGATAAGTCAAGCTTTGATCTGTGAACATTAGAAAGGTGAACATTTCCTGTCAGCTTCATTCGCCAAGCTCTTGTTCTGAGAACAATCTTACAAGAACATTGTGTAACGCCTCAGCACCTGGAAGGTTTCTACGCAGTAACCTGTGTGGGGTGATATTCAATAGTACCAACTCAAACCTTGGACTCTGGCCTTGGACTCTGGCTTTGTTTTGGCCCGTTGTGCCACTGGTCGCATGTGGTATGACTGGAGTAGGGTGGTGGGGGGGGGGGGGGGGTACACTGGAATACAGGGGTGCGATCTGTGACTGGAGCGACAGTGTGAGGGGAAACTTGCTGACGGAAGGACTCTTAAGCGATCGCCTCCGGGGAAACTAAGAGTGCAGTTTCCCCGGAGGTCTGAAATACACCAGGTGGTATGAACTCAATTTGTTAGAAGGGGCAACCGTTCGATGGAACATTAAACTGTGTCATTTGGTATGTCGTTAAGGCCATGTGTCGGTGGACCATATTTTGAGCGGACTGATATTTTTATTTTAGTATATTAGTATGTAATATTTTGGAAGGGCTTGTATAATTTGGTCATTCTTTTATATGTAGTTACTGCAGGGTGGGTTATTATTGCCCTATTTCCCGTTAGCTGGATGGGAACCTCGTGGATTTAACTTTGGTCAGATAGGCTTCAAAAGACAGTCAGTGCTGGACTCTGAAGTTTCTCGGACGCTTTCGTTCGCTAAGGAACGCGTTTGTTGCTTTATGCAATTTGTTTGTGAAACGGCACCGGGCCTGAATGTCATGTTGTTAAATTTCCTTTATCCTTGCGGATGATACTACCCTCAATTCAGTAATTCAATTAATCGTATGATGGGGAAATGTAATATTGCCAACTGGGAAATGTCTGACTTTATTTTATTCGCTGTATTACCCGGAACTTGTTTCCGCATTACCCTTAAATATTAGCCTAAGCGGTTAAAGGTTTTAGTTGTAATTTAATTGTAATTCAGTTGTATCATTCCTAGATTCTTATTATACCTTGACATTTTGATGTTGTTTTTTTATTTAATGACGGCAGTCAGTAGGAAGATTGTTTCTATTCCTTTCACCATGTGTGGCAAGATTAAAATTGTCGGCCTTCCTGAGTACGTCCACCCTTCCATTCAACAAGCTGGTCTTGACCTTAGCTTCGTCCCGCCTGATCTCTTACCCTAAATTAAATCAGGGTGTTCTTGAATACCATGAAAATGTGGAACATTCACTCCTAGGTTTTTTTTGCTGAGAACTCAGCTGACCTAGTGAGTAATTAAATTAGGCCCTTTTGGGGTGTTATAATTATTAATTTTTGGTATGGTAATGTCATGTTGATTAATTATTTTGATACGCTGATATTATTATTATTATTATCACATCCTGGGTTATCAGAAGGGAAAGGGGGGATGAGAGCCTGTACATTTGTATCAGAGGCGTGGTTATTGATTTATTTTCACTACCAGCATTACATTGGTAGCAGGGAGCATGGTTTGTTCTGTGATCTTGCCATTAGCAAATAATCTTTCCTGCTGACTGATTGCAGTAATTAATTAAAATTAAATTCAGTAACTTAATTAACGTAGATTGGGCCCTCCTCCTTACTAATCTTTTCTCCACATAGGTAGGATTGTTTCAAACTCTGTGTAATGATTAATTTGTGTTCTGTTACATGAAATTTATGTACGATGGCTTCCCGCAAAATCATCGTGAAATACTTATCAGATGAAGAGGTAACCTACGAATTGCTGTTACGTAACCTTGAAGTGCCCAGGGACGCAGAACTAGCGCGCCAGAGTCTAGAGTATGCCGTTAATTTTGCAGCAACCCTTCCAAAGCTGTCAACTGCTGAATTCAAACTCGGTCAGTCAAAGTTATGTGACGCAGTTAAAGAAATTTGTAACGTAATTAAGTATTGTTTCAGTGAAGTTGAATGTAGCCCTGTTGATCTCACCAAATTGAAAGCTAGAATTGATTACCTATATCTTCGATGTGTGGATTTGTTGCAATCTGATGACGAACGTCCCATCGCTGATTTGAAAGGTTTATTAGAGGCTGAAGTTAATTTAGTGGAATGTGCTCAGACCTTGGACACTGTTAATCGTGTTAGTGGAAGTGGGGATTTATTGAATTCAACTCCTGCATGTAGCCGTAATGTCTCGACAAATCTAGGCGCCAGTCTGGCTGAAAATGCGGCTGGCCAAGTTTGTAATCGTGTCGCTGAACCTGCCGCATTCCGTACCGACGGAATAGCTCGCTTGCCCGACAGCTGTGAGAGTCGAGAGATTTTTCCTATTGTCGGTAACCGCACCTTTAATCATGAAACTGTGACAACAAATTCTGGGCTTGACCAGGCAGCGTTAGGTCCTGATACGGTGATACCAGTTTCGAATACCATTAATCCTAATGCTGTGATGACTTCTGTGCCAAATAATACCAGCAACGTAACCTTCAACCTCCCGGGACGTGAAAATTGTACTTGCAGTTGTAATTGTGTAACTTGTAACTCCGTCTCTGCTGTTGTCGGCTCGCCTCGTGTAAGGAGGTCGGTAATCGAACCCCAGTCTGTCTTAAATTTCCCCTCATCTAGTTGTAATCCTGTTAGTGTCGGTGCTCGAGAAGTAAATTCTAGAGATAATTCCGGGTCTGTTTCATCATTTAAAGTGCCGGGTAACTCAGGTCATCAGGGGCCTACAGTGATACAAAATTCTCCTTCAGAACAGGTTAGGGATTTAAATTCTGTTTATCGAGACTCTCAGGGGAGTGTTTCAAATTCAGGGCGTAACCTCGTTTCTTCATCTTGTTCCGGAAACCAAAATTATGTGCAAGGAAATCCATGTGCCGAAATGCCAGGTCGTCACGTGTCCAATGATGAGCATTCTAATTATTCTGTTTTTTCTAAGGCCAGCTTTGGTTCTGTCAGTCACCCCATTTTGGGTTTTGTTTCAAAGTTATCGGGTAGAAGTATGGACACGGTTGAAGGTGTCGTTGATTTTTTGAGAATATTGGTTGATATTCATGAATGTGCTATCCAATTCCGTGTCAGCGACCAAGTGGTCTTTCAATTAATATCCGCCCATGTGTCGGATACGTTGGGAAACTATGTGATTAGTGCCATGTGTGAAGGTTGGAGTGTGGAGAATTTTATGTCCGAGGTGTTGCGAGTATTTGTGCCCATCAGGTCGCTCGATACTGTGAAGGGACGTTACCTGTACCGAGCTCAGGGTATTAACGAGCCGTTAAATTCATACATTGTGGACATATCCAGGTTTGTAAAAGTCTTTAGAGTAGATATGCCAGAGGCAGAAGTGGTAAGGCTTATTTTGGCCGGTGCTACGCCGGAATTTCGGAATTGCCTATGTGTTGGAACAAATCCGAGTACGATTAAGGAACTGCGTGAAGCCGCTATTCAGGCCGAATCCGTGCGTTCGGTTGATATCATAAGGTATGCAACTAGCATGCCCCCTCCCTTCATTAACCCTGTTCCGTTTGTTCGACCTCCCTCGGTTCGACCACCACCTGGGGCCGGCCGTCCTTCCCATAATTCGCCTAGGAGTAGTAGTAATCGTCTTGTGACGTGCTTCAACTGTGGGCAGCAGGGCCACATAGCATGGAACTGTCCGGTAAAAAGGAATTGACTATTCCGAGACAAGCATCCTGAAATCCACCTTGCCAAGGATCAGCGATGTGCATTGGAAAATGAGATGACGAGGGATGACGCCAAAGTTATCGGAGCAAATGGTGTCTGTTCTAAAGTTTCTAATGTAGTTCTACCCTCTCCTATGGTTGAAATTGCAATTAATGACGCATGTGTAATAGCTTTGTTAGACTCGGGAAGTGCTGCTTCATTGGTTAGCGAGAATTGGTATTTGTCTATGAAACTCATTTGTAAATTCAGTAACCTGTCAAATGTAGATGTTAAGTTGGTTTCTGCCAACGGTGCTCAATTGGACGTTCTTGGTTCTGTGAAGTTTAAGGTTCGGATTCATAAATTTTGTTGGAAATTTTCCTTTTGGGTCATTAAGAATTTGTCATGTCCTATTATTCTGGGCGCTAATTTTTTTGCTCATACTGGCTTACTGCTAGATATGCAACACGAATCATTCTGGTTCAGGTTTTGTTCAGAGGTAAAATTTAAATTTCTTGCTACTGCTGTCCCTAGCGCGAGTGCTCATGTTGTCAACCGTGATGCTGAACCCGTCTTGTCCACCGGGGTTGAATCCTTGGATTTAAGTAATTTATCTGACGCTCAAGCTAAAGAGATTCGAGATTTGTGTGGGTATTTTCCCGAGGTGTTCACTGACGAATTAGGAATGACTAAGTTCCTGGAGTATAAAATTGAAGTAACGGATACTATACCCGTCAGACCTCCTCCCTACAGTTTGAGTCCACCCAAAATGTTGGAATTAAAGAAATTAATCGATCAAATGTTACTAGATGGAGTGATTCGACCCTCCACATCAGCGTATTCCTCACCTGTGTTCTTAGTACCTAAGCCAAATGGTGGTTTTCGGCCAGTCGTAGATTATCGTAGGTTAAACAAAAAGATTGTTTTAGAATCCATCCCTCTTCCTGATTTACATAGCTGTTTTTCCTGGTTCAAAAACGCCTCCTATTATAGCCTCATTGACCTGACGCAGGCATATTTCCAAATTCCGTTAGCTGAAGAATCTAAGCATCTGACTGCATTCGCCACCGATTGGAATCTCTTTGAGTATTGCAGATTGCCTTTTGGCATCTCTACAGGGGGCGCTGTGCTTAGTAGGCTTCTTGATCACGTGTTTTCTGGCATCAAATTTGATTATTTGTATCACTACCTGGACGATGTTGTGGTTTATAGCGAGACGTTCGAAGACCACGTGCGCCATCTTCGTGAAGTATTTGAGAGGTTAAAATCTGCTGGTCTAACCGTAAAGTTGTCTAAAGTGTCCCTTGCTAAACCTAAAATTGCCTTTCTTGGACATGTTGTTTCTGCTGAAGGTGTTTCGGTCGATGACTCCCGAACCCAAGGAATTAGAGATTTTGCATCCCCTAAAAATGTGAAAGGAGTAGCCCGATTCGTGGGCATGGTTGGCTTTCTGCGCAAATTTATACCCAATTTTGCACAGCGGGCGTTGCCACTTAATCATCTGCGAAGGTCTGACGTGAAATTTGAGTGGGGTCCGTCGCAGCAAGCAGCTTTTGACGATTTGAAGGAGGCACTGTGTAACGCTCCTGTCCTCGCTGTCCCTGATTTCAGTAAGAAGTTTATAATCCAGACTGATGCATCGCTCGGTGCTGTAGCTGCTGTGTTGTTACAGGAAAGTGAGTTAGGTAGACGACCTATTGGTTTTGCTTCTCGAACTCTGTCCCCTGCTGAAGTAAATTATTCCGTATATGAGCTTGAGGGGCTCGCAGTGATGTTTGGACTGGAGAAATTCCGAATGTATGTCGAACATGTTCCTTTCGAACTTGAAACCGATAACCAGGCCCTGAGCTGGGTCCTGGCTAGACCTCGAACCACTGGGCGAATCGCCAGGTGGGCAACCCGTATTTCATCATTTCAGTTCACCGTTCGTCATATAAAGGGTTGTGAAAATGTCATAGCCGACTCCCTTAGCCGCATGTATGAAGAAGTACCTAATAAATGTAAAAATCTCGTTCCCGAGGAAAATCATGAAAATATTTGTGCTGTGTCACTTAAGCGTCTCTATGGAGAAATTCCTGACAGGTGTGAAACTCCCTCTTTAGAGGAACCTGTTGTTGTTGGGGCTAATTCAGCTCAACACATGTTAGTAAATTCACCGTTATTGTTTGGAGACATTGCTGACCATCAGAAAGAAGATCCCGTCTTGTGTGATTTAATTGCTCGATTAGTTTCTGGAGAAGAGATAAAGCCTTATATTTTAAAGTCTGGTGTATTATGTTGTGTAACTAGGCGTGATAGAAAGCCTAAAGTTGTTTTGCCTACTCAGCTGATAAATGGCATGCTAATGTATTTTCACGAGTCACCCGCTGGAGGCCACCTAGGAGTATTCAAAACTCGACAGAAAATAAGGCAGTCTTTTGTTTGGAAGGGTCTCGATAAGGATGTGAGAAAGTTCGTGCTGGGGTGTCATGATTGTAAAGTAAGTAAGCCTACCGTCAGTGGTAAGGTTGGTAAGTTAGCTTCTGAATCTGCGTCTAGGCCCATGGAACGCTTGTATGTGGATTTCGTTGGGCCCCTGCCGAGGTCTAAACTGGGTAACCGTTTTGCTTTTGTTTGTGTTGATGGTTTCTCTCGCTTTTCATGGATTTTTCCCACTAGAAATTGTGACTCTGCTACTGTCATAAGATGTTTAAAGTCTGTTTTCTCTTCCTTTGGTCCTAGTCAATACTTGGTGTCAGATAATGCCAAGGCTTTTGTTTCTCATCAGTTTAGAAAATTTTGTTTTGATTATGCTATTTCCCATGTCACCACGACACCCTATTACCCCAACCCTAGTTTGGCAGAGAGAGTTAACCGAAATTTGAGAGCTGCACTTATCGCATATCATCGTGACAATCATGCCAAGTGGGATTCGTCATTACATTGGTTACCCTACGCTTTCAATACTGCTGAGCATGAATCCCATGGGAAAACGCCGTTCTCACTTATGTATGCGTTCGTCCCAAATTCCCCTCTAACGAATCTGTGGTCACTTCATGATCTGCTTCCTGACCAACCCTCTCCTGATCGTGTCAGAGATATCTGGAAGGAGGCCAAAGCTGCTATAAAGATCTCGCATGATAAGCTGGCTGAGAGATATAATTTGGGCCGAAAACAGGGTGGATATTCTGTCGGAGATTTTGTGTATGCAAAAAACTTCTGGGCTAAGGCCCCAGGTCGTCAGGTATCAGGTAAACTGCAGCCAAAATATGAGGGCCCCTATGAGATTCTGTCCTTTCCTTCTGAAGTAACAGTGTTATTAGAGGATCTGTCTAGGAAACGTGTTTTTAGGACTCATATATCATATTGTAAACCTGCTAGCGAACGAGATACTCGAGGTGTGTAAAAGGTGAAATTATGATGTTCTGTTTCCTGTGAAAGCGATGATATGAAGTTCAGAGCGATGGGAGATGGTCTAGTTGTTCCGCTGAAGTCAAATCTCTTATGTCATCTTTTGTAATCCTCAAGAAAGGCTGTGATCTGCTTCTGTTAGCTGAGTTTTGTTCATCATATTCGTGGTTGATATTTTTGAGTAATTTTTTGGATAATTTAGTGATAATTTTGTTAGGTTGGTAGTGAAATTTCGATTTTATGTGAAAATAAGGTGTAATGCTTCAGAGTGATGCTCATTTCGCTGTGTTGTTCAGCTGCTGACGTGAGGGCTTTAGAAATTGTATCAGTGATCTGGAAAATCTTCGAATTGCAATCTCTTGTCGGTTGAAAATGTGTCTGGTTAGGTTAGTCAGTGGGTTACTTGTAATCTGCGGTATATACTGTTAGACTGCTGACTTGCTGGTATTGTCACAACGTTCATGTGATTGTAGTTGGAATCATAGTTCATGTATCCCCGTATACTTGGGTGTGAAAAAGAAAAATTAAGTTCGATTAGCATCAGCTTCGAGCTGGTAGCCAGGCTATAGCGTTAGTCAGTTGTGCTATGCATCGAGATAGTGTTGCACTGGAGATGTCGTGCCTGTTCTGGAGAAATTTGAGGTATCTATTAGTTGGTGAGCTAACTCTCGTTCTGTGTAAGGTGCATTTTCTTTGGGGACTATTAACCACCCCGTGCATTTTGAAAATTTATCATTTTTGTCACCTCAGTGACCTTGTAATTCTGTGTGTGGAACATGATGCAGTGTGTGCGAGATGTTGAAAGTGGAGAACATGTGAATTTGGGGACAGTAACCGCCCCGTGCATTTTGAAAAATTATCATGCCATCACATCTGTGATCCTGTAATTCTGTATTTTGAGCATGCTGTGGCATGTCGAGGACCGCTGAGTTAGAGAATCTGAAGTTTTGAGGATATTAATCACCGTGTGCTTGTAGAAATGTGTCACATGACACCTATGGGTGTTCGTTGTAGTAAGGTAGATCTGTGTATGGGACCATGGAAGTGGTTTGTTGTCTGTGTGGGTGTAAAGGTTATAAGTAATTTGTGTTTTTTTTTAAATGGTGGAGCCACGTTCGTTTAGGTATGTCTCGAAAATTGGTTGGTACCAACTTGAATTTGTGTCTAATTTTGCTGAGCTATGTGCTTTGGGAGTAGAATTAGTGTAGCCTCCGCACCGGGCTCGTAGTTGTTGTTGGTTTGATATTGCTTGGGTTCCGTGCCTAGAAGATGGCATCTTAATTTTGAGAAGATGTTTTAATTTTGAACATTTGGTGTAACTTTGGTAAGTTGGTTCTCAGGATAGGTGTGATCACCTTAGTGTCCTGAGTTCGGTTGGTCATCCTACAGGAACTCTTGGGAGTTTGTAGACTGTTAGGATGCGTTGGCGAGTAGCGATGAAGTTATTTGGTGAAATTTGGTTAGGTGCTTGTATGTGAATTGGTTGGATCGTGGTGTCTATTGTTTAACGTGGTCTCCCCATTTGGTTATTGTTCTCGTGGAAGCTAGTTGCTGTTTTCTGTCGTTCGTCGGATGGCCACCGTGGACGGTTAGGGGCAGCGACTGGTGAAATGAGACAGTGACTTTTGGTATTCATTATGTTTTTATATGTGTCACATACCTGAGACGATCCATATGGTTTGATTATGGTATGTTGTGTTTGTTTTAAAATGTTTTGGTGTTTCCTAAATGTGTTCTGTTTTCCTACGGTACTGCGTGAGGCCATCAAGGTAAATGTAAATTCATTTTTGAGTATGTTTAACTGTTTTGGAAGGGTACCAGTGAGTTCCCCCTTGCATTATTTCTATTTTGATGGTGTTGCCCATAAAATTTCAGGGAATTTCGGTGGGAAAATATCTGAAATTTTGTAAATATTATGGTTTCTGGATGTTTTAGTCAAAAATTGGTTGATATAAGTTGATATGGTTATTCTTGCTAAGTATTGTAGTGAATTTTCAATTAAGCTTGTTAACGTCAGTCATATCGTATAGTTGGTTGCCCCTTTCGTGTGATTTTAATACTTCAAGCGGATCTTTCATTATGCCCTGGAACCCCTGTATTGGCACAGAACCTTGTTCGTGGCCTCAAGCACCCCGTGTGTGACTTGAAAGACTCTTAAGTGAACTTCGATGGCACACTAATGCTTCGTGTGATTTTTTTTTATCCTTCCTGGGATAACTTAAGTTGTTAGGGCTGGTTGACTGGCCTGGAACGCTTGTTCCCTTTAAGGGAACTGTATTTGGACCATACGCTGCTGTTCTGATGTGTGTTTCAGTGGTCGCTATGTGAGACGTGTACTACCAATCTGGGCCCAGTTTGGAGGTACCATCTAGGTCCCATGGCATCATTCTACCCGAGGAGATCTACTTCAAGGTCCGCTGGCGGAGATTGGAGTAGCCTCTTCAGCTGCCAAGAGACCAGCTGGACACCATCACCCTGTTCATCATCTCCCCATCGTCTTCCTTTGGAGGAGGAGGATGTACAGATTTTGCAAATCAGTACATGTTCATCTTATCTTCGAGACGCAGCAAGAGCTCCAGGCCTGGTCGGATTATCATGAGAGCATACACCAGGCCTCTTCTGAGAATTCCTTTCGCCAACCTGGCGCCTGACTACTGGTGAAATGGGATCGCCAAGCCTTTCTGCCAGGATTTCTACCCTTCGTGCGAACTGTCACTTAAGGTATTATCGCTAATGGAAAAGGGGGATAAGTCAAGCTTTGATCTGTGAACATTAGAAAGGTGAACATTTCCTGTCAGCTTCATTCGCCAAGCTCTTGTTCTGAGAACAATCTTACAAGAACATTGTGTAACGCCTCGGCTCCTGGAAGGTTTCTACGCAGTAACCTGTGTGGGGTGATATTCAATAGTACCAACTCAAACCTTGGACTCTGGCCTTGGACTCTGGCTTTGTTTTGGCCCGTTGTGCCACTGGTCGCATGTGGTATGACTGGAGTAGGGTGGTGGGGGGGGGGTACACTGGAATACAGGGGTGCGATCTGTGACTGGAGCGACAGTGTGAGGGAAGCTTGCTGACGGAAGGACTCTTAAGCGATCGCCTCCGGGGAAACTAAGAGTGCAGTTTCCCCGGAGGTCTGAAATACACCAGGTGGTATGAACTCAATTTGTTAGAAGGGGCAACCGTTCGATGGAACATTAAACTGTGTCATTTGGTATGTCGTTAAGGCCATGTGTCGGTGGACCATATTTTGAGCGGACTGATATTTTTATTTTAGTATATTAGTATGTAATATTTTGGAAGGGCTTGTATAATTTGGTCATTCTTTTATATGTAGTTACTGCAGGGTGGGTTATTATTGCCCTATTTCCCGTTAGCTGGATGGGAACCTCGTGGATTTAACTTTGGTCAGATAGGCTTCAAAAGACAGTCAGTGCTGGACTCTGAAGTTTCTCGGACGCTTTCGTTCGCTAAGGAACGCGTTTGTTGCTTTATGCAATTTGTTTGTGAAACGGCACCGGGCCTGAATGTCATGTTGTTAAATTTCCTTTATCCTTGCGGATGATACTACCCTCAATTCAGTAATTCAATTAATCGTATGATGGGGAAATGTAATATTGCCAACTGGGCAATGTCTGACTTTATTTTATTCGCTGTATTACCCGGAACTTGTTTCCGCATTACCCTTAAATATTAGCCTAAGCGGTTAAAGGTTTTAGTTGTAATTTAATTGTAATTCAGTTGTATCATTCCTAGATTCTTATTATACCTTGACATTTTGATGTTGTTTTTTTATTTAATGACGGCAGTCAGTAGGAAGATTGTTTCTATTCCTTTCACCATGTGTGGCAAGATTAAAATTGTCGGCCTTCCTGAGTACGTCCACCCTTCCATTCAACAAGCTGGTCTTGACCTTAGCTTCGTCCCGCCTGATCTCTTACCCTAAATTAAATCAGGGTGTTCTTGAATACCATGAAAATGTGGAACATTCACTCCTAGGTTTTTTTTTGCTGAGAACTCAGCTGACCTAGTGAGTAATTAAATTAGGCCCTTTTGGGGTGTTATAATTATTAATTTTTGGTATGGTAATGTCATGTTGATTAATTATTTTGATACGCTGATATTATTATTATTATTATCACATCCTGGGTTATCAGAAGGGAAAGGGGGGATGAGAGCCTGTACATTTGTATCAGAGGCGTGGTTATTGATTTATTTTCACTACCAGCATTACACTTATGGCTGCTGGCAGCAAAATGGTTGCCATAGCAACGGCAGGAAGTGAGCCATACATCACACAGGTGGGCTGGGAAGAGAAGCTACATCGTGGGCGTTTGTTTATCAAGAACACTTCCAGTTCTTCTTATGTCATCACAATTTTGTTCCATTTAGCTACTAGTTTATACCCAAAAAAATTG
The DNA here is from genome assembly GCA_946902985.2 of Meconema thalassinum. Lineage (NCBI taxonomy): Eukaryota > Metazoa > Arthropoda > Insecta > Orthoptera > Tettigoniidae > Meconema > Meconema thalassinum. Next base: position 231,368,273 of record OX336389.2, on the reverse strand, counting down.
AGTTAAAAATCAGAAAATAAGAGAAAATTTTATTCGGGCGGGAGAATAAGCAGAGATGATTGAATAGGGATGTAGCGGGAGAAAGTTCGCGCCAGATAGCGCTCGTGTAGTACTGGGTAAGCGCATGGCGATCGTTTTATGTTTCTCCCAGTCAGCTGCGAGGAATCTATAAATTGTGACCGAGTTTTCTAAGCTAAAGTAAATTATATCTTCTCTAATTATACTCCAAGACTAAATTATTTAATTCTATAGGTATATCTCCTAATATATTAATGACGATTTTCAGCGTTTAAGCGTTAAACAGCTGTAAAATGAGCTACGGACTAGAGGCACTAAAACTAGCGGGAGGAAGGAAGAATAGCCTACAGGGGTAGTAACAAAATTCTAACACGCTTTATTATTCAAATAATGAATATGAGTCAGCATGCTTTCTCCTAAAGATTACAATTACTAGAGTATTGTAGGCCTATATTCATAAATATATCTCCATAAGACTTAAATCATAAATAGAGATTTAAATATTCACTTGCTCCCCCTGCTTACAGTCTTCGATTCATGTATTTTTTTAGGTTGATAGCTTACATGAAACTGTCGTGTTTTAAGGTAAACATAATCAAAGAAAGTTGATACCGGTAACGTGTACCTCGAAAATGCATCGCAACGTTTGGTTCTTGTGTAATGTTGTCAATTTCTCAATAAGAATCGTTCCCTTACCCCTGGGAAAGGACTTGGGGGTACAATTTTTTTAAAGTTTGAGAATCCCTGCTTTAGGGCCATGAACTGTTTCCATTCATCTGACTATGTCTCAAGAATGTAGAAGTCAGTCGGTACCACATTCTCCGTCGGGCAGATGGAAGTTGACGATTAATTCTGATTTCAAGAAACCAACCATAATACGTTTGTGACTGTTAATGTTGCGACATTTATTCTTGAAGTATTTGACCGAGTATTGATGTCTTTGAAAATGGGAGTCCGAAATGTTACTTTCATTTCTTCGTGTATATTGCGATTTCTTCCCGTACTTCAATGGAGATGATTTCTGCAGATTCCGATATTGTAGGCTTATCGTGATAATCCGGCAATTTTCTTGTGTATGGCCTCTTCCTAAATAATTATTTTTGTTGTGTTTGTGGTCCACGAAAAAAGCGATGGAACTGCGCCCGGTTTTAATCTTGCTCTCTCACCTTCAAATACAAACGCATACATTCAGTGGTTGTTATCGAAATATCTAATCAGTTTATAGGTACAAAATAGGAATTATTTCCCTTTGTAAGTCAAACTTATCCAGCACAGTTTTCGTGAAGTCATCGGGTTGTAAATTATGGAAACACACTTTAATATATTCGGTCAGATTTTTCTCACCGAACTTTTTCCTTCTAATAGCATGTGACCATTTCTTCCTCATTTATTTATTTTGTGGAAATTGGTGAAACGAAAACGGGCTTCCCTGATTTTTGCAAAGAGGAACACTGCAATAGCTCGGCATAGTCACGAAAATAACAATTTAAACAACATAAATTCGTACATATTAGCGGCATGAGAACACAGGAGACAAATGAAGAGCGCCTTGCGCTTACGCAGTACAACAGCAGTGCGCTCTGTCGGTGCTAGTTCTATACATCCCTATTAAGTATATCATTACTGCGACTTTTGGCTCACAAAATGGCCTGCCTGTGGTTTATTAATATAAGCCTTTGAAAAGAAAATGAAGCGCGGAGCTCTACGCGACAGTTAATCTCGCGATCATAAGCCAAGAGACCTCAGTTTTACGTGGACTCCGAACCACTGGATTTTACCTTGTAACTCCACATTTCTTAACCGGAAATCGAACCCGATCCTCCTTGATGGAAGGCAAGCAACTCTATCACTATGCCAACACACCCTCAATATACGGGTTTACCCGTTAAAAACACACATACCATTCTTCTCTGTTTTAGTGGTGTAGGGGTTGGCGCTATACGTTGTCAACGAGTATCGATTCCTAACAATGGCAAGAAATTCACTTTTGATTTGATACACAGCAACGGAATAACTGACATTCATGTAACTAAAGTGGTGTCAATTTTGAGGACTTGCACCGGGCCGATGGGCTGCAAGGGTTCATTCTTTTCTCCCCGGTATAGATTTTTGTTGGAAGATACTGTATATTACCCTTCCTTTTAGAATCGGTTTGTTATACGTCAACCGAAGACCCTTTTTGTATGTTTATATCTCTTGTGAGGCCTCTGCAGCTTTCCACGGCAAATTTCTTCTTCATTAAGGAATCATTTTACATGATATGGATTCCAGTCAAACTTCTAACTTCCTCTAACATTGCATTACTGTACGTGAGAGAATCTCGTTTAAAAGAACGTACGACATCCATTGTTACGAAGCTCAACTGTCACCCAGTCTATATTATTTTCATGAACCGAAATAATGAGGACTCCTTTTCTCAATGTAAATCAAGTAATCAAGAAAGGAGGAATTAGCAAACTTAAGAAAATAAAAACACATAGGCCTATCACAACAATTAATAAATATAAAAATTAGATGTTGTGTGGATATCTATTGTTATCTCAAGGCACAACTATCTGTGCGTTTATTGATCTAAGGTCCCTCTTAACTGCTGTGGCATTGGAGACGTCGGATAACGGAATTTTGTCCTTGTAGAAATTTCCAACAATCCAATATTTTTAGCCAATTTTCATCATAATGAAACAATTAGTTCCGTGAATACCCTATTTTCATATATCCTATTTAGGATAATTGCCTCTATCAACATACAAAATTCCAGTATCATTGCTGTAATAGATTCGTAGATTTTGAGAACTGTCTAAATATTTCGGATGGTCGTCATGTTGGATTTTTATATACAGTAGGCCTATGTAGGCCATAGAGTTATGTACTAATACATGACGATTATTGCGTAGCTTCATTATTCAAACGTTGGCTTCGATCGCATGATTACGACACAAGAAATAAAATTTAATTTTATAATTTCACACAGGTTATGTAAACAATTGAACTAAATTAGATGTCAGTGCATTACAATGTGTACAAACATTTGCTGCATCATGTTTCATTGCGCTCGCATGGTTAAATCGCGAGAAAAGACTGTTTAAATGTTTCACCTTCGCTTGGCCGCCATGCTCGTTTTGTAATTAACAGGGTTTAAAAAGTTAAATAGATGAACTTCTAGTAGTGCCCTTTATCACCATACAAAATTTCAGACTGATATCAGTGATAATTTCGGAGATATGGAATGCCAGTGAAATATTTCGCACAGCCACCATGCTGGATTGGCGAGGCGTAATAAAATTTGAAGGGCACGGTCGTGGTAGGACAAAATAGTACTATGACGTTAACGAGTTTCACTGAAATCGCTCTAGCGGTTTAGATTGCATTAGGGGGACATACACACATGCGCACACACAAACATGCACATACGGACATAAGGTGATCTCATTAATGAAAACAGGCAAAAATTGGCTTATGAGATCACATTTTTCCCGTGTATCTGTGCGTATGCGTTTCTGTGCTCCCCTAATAAAATCCAAATGGATGGAGCGATTTCAATGAAACTAAAGTTAAAGTTAAAATATGTTTCACCAATCCAACATGGCGGCCGCACAAAATATTTCACCGGCATTCTATATATCTGAAACTATTACTGAGATCACACTGGCATTTTGCATGGTGATAGAGACTACTACGATATGTTTACTACGTGACCTTAAAACATGTTAAGTAGCCTACAACACCCACACAACGGCAAAGCGAAGTTAAAATATATAAATAGCATTTTCATGAGATTTAATCAACCGAGCGCAGTGAAAGCTTTACATGTCTACACAAGATTAAATCTACTTTCATCTATTTCAATTAAATTGTCCTCATAAACGTAAGATGGGGGCTATGTGAAATTTTAATATTAAGTTTTTATTTTTTGTGTCCTAGTCATGAGATCGAAGTGAACGTTTGCATATTGATCCTACGCAATAATCTACATCTAATGGTAAATAACCCTATGGCCTACATATAGAACAATCTAACGTGACGATCATCCGAAATATTTAAACGGTCCTCAATGTGTGCGAATCTATTACAGCAATCAATCTGAAATTTTGTATGTTGAAAAAGGCTATTAACGTAAGTTCACTTATGGGACTTTCAATAACCTGATGAACACAAATCGAACATAGCGGCGACGCAAAATTTAAATATTTATATGGATTTTACTCGCGATGACATAATTATCCGAGCGCAGTGAAATCTTCAAACAAGGCTCAATATATTGGCATGTAATTTACGAATAATTCAATTTCTATGAGAAGTTAAAAATGGCGGCTGAGCTAAATTTTTAAAATCACGTTCATATTTCTCGTGTCCTAAACAAGCAATAGAAATGTATGTCTGTTAGGTAGTCAGCCCGGAGGTTGGTTGGATCCTCAAAAAGCGCCATCACCCAAGGCAGCACAATAATGAGGCGCACTAGGCAAGTTTGCTATTGCTTTCCTCACTGAGTCAGAACAACAGCACTGACTCTATGAGTAGAACCTTTCACAGCATCCATAGACACTTGCTATGCCCTGAATGTCATTATTAAGCACCACTCATACCTCAGTAGCTTCCATATAGTCACAGGCATGAATGAGGCTGAGACAACGGTGAGACTCTAGCCTGAGCCAACAGACAAATACAAAAATACAGCATCCATCAAGAGGTGGTAATCAGGTGCAATAGAAATGTAGGTTGGTATGTCGGTGTCCATTCTACAGATATGGTCATCGAATTTCAGGCGTCTCTTTCGTACGACATCAGTAAACCTGTGAGTTAAAGAATTGAGGTCCACTCTTCTCCTCTTAATCCACATTCCATTTTAGCCTATTTTCATCATATGAAAAAAATAGGCTAATGGGATCACCTTTTGTCTGATTTCCTTCCAAAATCCTTTCACTGACCCGTCCTGAACCATCCTGAAAATAAAATAATTGGCCATTGGCTGCATGAATATAAATTATTATAAATAAGGGTGCAGTGGCTTACTCCCTGTTGTCCTTGCCACGTATCAGCTGGGATGCACTATACATTTAAATAAGACACTTCGAAATAAAATATCTACTCTTGAAATACATTTGACACAGGCACATACACTACCTTTAAAATATACACAAGTTAAGATACAAAATAGTATTAATAATAATAATAATAAACCGATATAAAATAAGTGAATTAATTTACGTATTTCACAGTCATACAGCATAACGTTTCGATGTATAAGGATTACAATGCAACCAAGAACTACATTTTCCAACCACCCCGAGCCGAGAAAAAGTTACCTTACAAAAATGATAACAACTTTGTTTCTTGGACACACACAATTTTGAAATTAATAAACCTGTTATAAGTTACAACATTCCAATGTATATTGTGTTAAAATTTGGATTCGATCTGATGACGGGTTTTTGAGATAATAATTCTTAAATGTGACGCATGGTTGAAACACGCTTAAAAACGTGCACTTTTTGTGTTCCAACTGCGATAAAAATATTAAAATATAAATTAAAAATTCCAAACCTACATAACCTAACGTAAAATAGAACGACGAAAATGATGATGTTATTGGATTTTATGTAGATCTATTGGTTACTTCACAAACAACCTTCAAACTCGAGTGCACATAATACTTTGGTCGACAGTAGGTACATGTCATACAGGTGGAGTTTCAAACGCGGGATTCCTAATTGGTGCAGTATATATATTTTTCTCTATATTCCCGGAACAGGCAGTTAGGTTTATTACACCTGATTCCGAGAAAAAAGCTTCTGTACGGATGTCTCATTGAGTAAGATGCCCTTCCAGCAGATTACTTCGGAGCAATTACTATACATAAGGAAACTCCATCTTATCTCACGCTCAGTTCAGCATTGACGGGTTGCGTTACAGCCCCCTTCCTCGTTCACAACCAGCGTGAGAGAACTGCATCCCAAGATTATGCTAATACCGTCCTTAATGAATATTGATAGGTTAGGTGTAGGTATTGTAGCTCTATCAGTTGGCATGATTAAATCTGTCAGTTGTATTTATTAATCTCATGTAATTTATTTCAGGACTAGGGCATAACCCAGCTCTTTTGGGTACATTCGTGTTGACCGACTGAAAAGTACTAAACTCTTGTCTGTCAAATGTATTGTCGCGTTTCATGTTGGTAATACTCAAATAGGCCTAATTCCTACATATCCCTAAAATGCAAATATCATTTTTCCCCGGTTTTTAGGTCATATTACACCAAATGGTTGGGCATATTTGGTTGTATATTTTGTACTTCTTATGTCTTAAACCTCCGAACCCTAATAATAATAATAATAATAATAATAATAATAATAATGATGATGATGAGGATGATGATTATCATTATCATTATCATTATTATTTTTATTTTTATTATTATTATTATTATTATTATTATTATTATTATTATTATTATTATTATTATTATTATTATTATTGTTGTTGTATAATAATGAAGAACATAAAAGATTGGAACAACAGACAGAACACATGATCGGTGAATACCAGGCAGGATTCCGACCGTGTCGATCGTGCGCAGAACGGATCTGGAACCTCAAGATGGTACTCCAACATCACCAATCGAATTGCACAGTTGTCACCTTCGTAGATTTTAAGAAAGCATACGATTCAATCGCCTGCTCCACCCTGTTTAATATACTTCGTGAATATAATGTGGACTACAAAACAACTACGTTAGTCCAACAGACCTTGACAGATACAACTTCTAAAGTTAAATTTATGGGTGAAGTGTCCGAACCTTTTCACATTAGAACAGGCGTAAGACAGGGTGAAGGGTTGTCCCCATTCCTATTCAACCTGGTAGGCCTACTAGATAAGATCATCAGAACACGGAGAAAGAAATACCTGGAATAAGTATGGGAACAAAACATCAACGAATCAGCATAAAATGCTTCGCTTTTGCTGAAGACCTAACATTAATTACCCGGACTCCCGAAGAAGCCAGACATGCCATCGAGAAGCTTCATGAGATATCCATCAGAACCGGCCTACAGATCTTTTACGAGAAAACACAGTGCATGGATTCCAAGAGTACAAACCTGGCATCACTGACAACCAAATATGGCGACATCACACAAGTTAAGCACTTCAAGTACTTAGGTGAAATTATCGGGGGCACCGGCAACCAAAGAATGGTAACAAAGCACGTGCAGGAAAGTTACGCAAAGCTTACACAATCACTTGGAATATTTACAACAAAAAATCTCTTTCCACGAAAGTCAAACTCCATAACTACCACACAGACATTCTCCCAGGGGCACTCTATGCGATTGAGACGTTATTGTTAACCATCAACACCAAAGATATTGAGAAGATAGAACGGCAGATTCTGAGGAAAATATTTGGACCAAAGCTTCAGGGCGCTATCTGGCTGAGGACAATCTCAGAAGAACTGTGTTCACTGACTGAAGGATTCGCCTCACTTGCACGGAAAAGACGCATGAAATGTTACGGACATATAGCTCGAATGGACAACTCTCGACTGACCAAGAAAAACTTCCTTATAGTCAGACTTAGCAGACACCCAAAAGAACCTCACTGAAATCAACATTTACTCACTATTAACGACACGGACTGCATGTAGACAGAAAGTAATTTCATATAACCTCCCTACAGGACGGAATTTGAAACTCAAAGCTGCATGGACACAAGAAAGAAGACAGGCACATAGCAAAAGGATGAGGAAGTTTTGGAAAGGTAAGAAGAATAATGCTAACTAATGGTTCTGCGTGCTCTCCCGCGCCATCGCACGAGGAAGTGGTATGAATCAGGCAAGTGTACTTCACATTCTCCATCGACATAGATTCCACCCCTATCACATCTCCCTCCATCAAGAGGTGCACGGAAACGATTTTGAGAAGCGTGTTAACTTATGTACATGGTCATTACGACCTGATACTTCAGATTTCTCATGTATCTTGTTTAGTGATGAAGCAACTTTTACCAATCATGGACAGATAAACCGCAGAAACCTGCGCTATTGGTCTGTTGAAAATTCTCGTTGGCTTCGTCAGGTGAAACGTCAGCGTCCATGGAGTGTATACGTGTGGTGCGGGATAGTGCACCATCAGCTCATTGGTCCTCTTCTCATGGAAGGAACACTGAACTCACAGAAGTATGGTAGCCTCCTAACAGACCATCTTCCCCACATGCTAGAATACGTTCCCCTGCAGACTAGGAGGAAATTGTGGTACCAACATGATGGCTGTCTAGACCATAGTACTTAAATTACTGCAGCTTGTCTTCACGGATTGTTAACAAATCGTTGGATTGGAAGAAGAGGACCTGTACCTTTGACTCCCTTAGACTTCATTCAGTGAGGTAAGCTTAAAGATACTGTCTACAAGGACATACCAACTACACCTGATATGAAACGACGTATTACTGCTGCCTGCTCTGACATTTCCGCTGAAATGCTAGAACGTATGCAGCGGTCTTACCATAGCAGACTGGAAGCGTGTATTGAGGCTTTCGGTGGTCATTTTGAACACAGGTCTTTGAAAGCTAGTGTGCTCTTTACTTTTCAGATCCCACACGTTTGTTTTATCATTTCAAATGATCTTGTCGACTTCGTCGTTATGCTTGGGTCCAACGTTATGCGTTACGGAGACGGAGACGGAAGTGACGTCATGCAGCCGCGCGGGAAGTGACGTCATGCAGCCGCGCGGGAACTGAGTGCGTGACGTCATGCAGCCACGTGGGAAGCAGAAGCTAATGGTTATTGGAGTCCGTTGAAAGAGTCCTGCGGCGTCGAGCGACCTGGGGCTTTGAGCGAAGCGAACACAAGAATACAGGGTGACTTCTAAAGAGATATACAAGATGCCATATAGGAATACAGGGTGCCTCTTAAAGAGGTGTGCAGGATGTCAGAGCAAAATACAGTACAAGATGCCAGATAAGAATACAGGGTGAATCATAAGGAGACATACAAGATGGCAGATAAGAATACAAGGTGACTCTTAAAGAGGTGTACAAGATGGCAGAGAAGAATACAGGGTGACCCCTAAAGAGGTGCACAAGATGTCAGACAAGATTACAGGGTGACTCCTAAAGAGGTGTACAAGATGTCACACAAGAATACAGGATGACTCCTAAAGAGATATACAAGATGCCAGATAAGAATACAAGTTGACTCTTAAACAGATGAACAAGATGGCAGATAAGAAGACAGGGTGACTCCTAAAGCGGTGCACGATGTCAGACACGAATACAGGGTGACTCCTAAAGAGGTGTACAAGATGTCACACAAGAATACAGGGTGACTTCTAAAGAGATATAACAAGATGCCAGATAAGAATACAGGGTGCCTCCTAAAGAGGTGTGCAGGATGTCAGAGCAAATTACAGGGTGACACTTAACGAGGTGTACAGTATGTTAGATTCAATTCAAACACAGGGTGACCCTTAAAGAGGTGCCCGCGTGGGAAGCCTATGTTAATGGGTAATGGAGTCTGTTGAAAGAGTCCTGGGGCTTCGAGCGAAGCGAGAAGCCCTCCTGAGCCCTCTAACATGTGTAGCATTTGTAGCATGCGTCATTTGAAATGATATAACGTCTAGTCTTTCAGTCTGACTGTAATTTTTTTCTTTAGTTTGTGCTACCACAGGTGTTGGCGGGGAAACTTTTCAACATACGACCTCTCGCAAACCACTTGCACTAGAATCCTGCAGCAAATACCATTGCCATTCTAATTTACCCTACTTTTATTTTGTCATTTCAAATGATCTTGTCGACTTCATCGTTACGCTTGAGTCTAAAGTTATGCGTTACGGAGACGGTTGCGTTACGGAGACAGTGACGTCATGCAGCCGCGCGGGAAGCCTAAGTTAATGGGTAATGGAGTCTGTTGAAAGAGTCCTGGGGCGTCGAGCGACCTGGGGCTTCGATCGAAGCGAAAAGAATACAGGGTGACTCCTAAAGAGGTGTACAAGATGCCAGGTAAGAATACAGGGTGACTCCTAAAGAGATATACAAGACGCCAGATAAGAATAGAAGGTGACTCTTAAAGAGGTGTACAAGATGGCAGAGAAGAATACAGGGTGACTCCTAAAGAGGTGCACAAGGTGTCAGACAAGAATACAGGGTGACTCCTAAAGTGGTGTACAAGATGTCACACAACAATACAGGGTGACTTCTAAAGAGATATACAAGATGCCATATAAGAATACAGGGTGCCTCCTAACGAGGTGTGCAGGATGTCAGAGCAAAATACAGTACAAGATGCCAGATAAGAATACAGGGTGACTCTTAAAGAGATATACAAGATGCCAGATAAGAATACAAGGTGACTCTTAAACAGGTGTACAAGATGGCAGAGAAGAAAACAGGGTGCCTCCTAAAGAGGTGTGCAGGATGTCAGGGCAAAATACAGGGTGACACTTAATGAGGAGTACAGTATGTTAGATTCAATACAAATACCGGGTGACCCTTATAGAGGTTTGCAAGATATCAGATTCAAATAATGGGTGACCCTTAAAGAGTCGTAAAAGATGTCAGACTCAAATACAGGGTGGCCTTTAAAGAGGTGCCCGCACGGGAAGCCTAAGTTAATGGGCAATGGAGTCTGTTGAAAGAGTCCTGGGGCTTCGTCGCTTCACTCGAAGCCCTCCTGAGCCTTTCTAACATGTGTAGCATTTGTAGCATGCGTCATTTGAAATGACATAACGTCTAGTCTTTCAGACTGACTGTAATTTTTATGTTAATGTCAATTGGCATTGTTCTACCGTACTTAAAAAGTTCGAAGTATTGTTCAAATCTGTTTATAGGCCAAAAATACAAGTCCCCGACTACCAAGCCAGTCTGTGAAAACTGCACCTCAATAGCACTTCCCATTTCCGAAATATTTCCGGGGCAAGTTTTAGGCGACTCACCCTGTATAGTCTATTAAGAACATAAAATGATAATAATACAAATAATAATTCAAAAATAAAATAATAATAATAATAATAATAATAATAATAATAATAATAATAATAAAGATAATAATAATAATAATAAATAAAAAAGTAAAATAATAATAATAATATATTCTACTAATAATTGATTGATAGATTTGACTTCAGGATCAATGTAAACTAACAAGCATTTTAGATACTCGTTACCCATTAAAAGCAATGGAGCCTCCGTTACAGTTACTTAATTTAGTTATTATTAATGCCGTTACCACTTGTTGCCTATAAAATGACGATTATCTGCTCCCGACACACTTGTATACTGCTACAGGCGTTGTCATGGCAACCAGTTCAGACGCGCCCGGCAGATCAATACTGATGCGAGATCTTCTACGATCTGCGCTTTCACACGAGTCACAGTTATCACTGCGACGTACATCTTCTCATACCTGTTACGCACCAGTGTAGCTGAGCGGACTTCCAGGCAAGGTAGGTGATCCACATATTCACAGGTCTGACGTTCAAATAACGACGCTGGCAGTGGTTATGTACAACGTGGCCTTCTCTCGAGTTTTCCACACTCACTAGTGGCAAATGAGACGGTCTAAGGGCAGAATCCTGGACTTTCTTAATAACACGCACACACTTCGGAATTCTACAGTCATCACAATATCATGAGCTAACTGAATAATTACGCCATGGAATTATCGTCACCTATAACAGCAGACAGTCCACCTCCTGGTGCAGCGTTCATGACTGTCGCCCTGGAGGTCTGGGTTCGATTCCCGGTTCGGAAAAGGAATTTAATTCTGGTCTGAGGGCTGGAACGGGGTACACTCAGCCTCATGAGGCAAAACTGAGAATAGGTGGGTTGGATTACCACCTCTGCCGTCTTAGAATGGTTTCTCCATGGTTTCCTATTTCTATTCCAGAAGAATGCCGGGACGCTCCCAACTAAAGGTCACGGCCGACTCCTTCCCAATCCTCACCTGAATTGCAAATACACTCACTATTATAGCCACCACGATGACACAGGCTATAGACAAATTCTTATACATACACCAACTCTTGTACACGGGGCTAAATGACCACTATGACCTTCAAATGAAACAGCAACAACAACAACAACAACAACAACTTGACTGCAGACACTCGGAGGTCCCATCGTGATGGCGAGGTAAACTAAAACGTACTTAGTATCGCATTTGAACACCATTAAATGCCATCAGTTTAAACCAGGATCAAACACACAATTTTGTGGTTAAACGCAAACGTTTGACCAACTACAGGTCACTCAGCTTAACACGTTGCCTGATAGAATGCTGATGGTATGTGATTTGAGGGCTAGGACATTGTGCTCATCATCCCCGTATACGTGGTGTGTGTTAGTTTGTCGATACAGGTCTATATAAAAACCTGTGGGCCATGAAGGACCTTAGTCTACCAAGTGACTGCTGCCAAGCCCTGTTGGCCTAGAGATTGTGGTGTGAAGCGTGGTCTCTTCGGCCGTTAATCTAGGTTTTCTTCGCTCTGATCAGATAGCTACTCAATTGTCCTCACGAGGCTGAGTGCACCCGTTCCAGGCCTTACGTCAGTTTCTAAAATCTCTGACGGAGACGAGAACCAAACCCGGGACCTTTGGGTGAGAGGCAGGCGCACTACCCGAACACCACAGGACCAGCGTCAGTATAAATAAATAAATAAATATATATATAAATAAACAAATAAATACATCTCTAATAACCTGTGCTTTTGCAGTGCATGTAGTTAGTTGTGTGTTTGTAATTGAGGCGAGGTTTGGTAAGATAGCGACCGGGCCGTGGAATGAAGTTAAGAACTTCGAGGCATTTGTCTGGAGTAAATGTGGGAAACCAATGAAAACCACTAGGATAGGCTAACTGAGTTGGGAATCAAGCTCATATCTTCTCAGTTTCTCTTCACTACGCTGTGTGGGCCTGGTTCCTGAAACAAATTCCTTGGCAGAGCCGGAAATTCTGTAATATGGCTACTAGTGAGGGTCTATGATGATGATGATGATAATTGCTGTTTTAAGGGGCCTAACATCTAGGTTATCGGCCCCTGTGAGGGTCTATTGAAGGCAGTATAATAATAATGAGGTATTACAATGCTAGTAAAGGAACAGTAGGACAGAGGCGTATGTAGAAAAATGGGTAAGTGGGGTAGTTGTTGTGGGTGTTGTATCATTTGAGGGGCTTGTCTATCATGGTCATTTAGCTCCGAGCGAAGTGGTGCGAGGTTATTGATGAGATAAGGCATTTTTGTTCTAGCATGCGATTATCTGTTGCAAATCATTTAAATTAATAAATGAAAATAATGAAACAAGATGTTTGGTAAAGAAATGCACAGCCCAATTTCTTTGAAATTCGTAATATTGTTTCTTGCAGTCTAAGTAATAATATTCAGCCCGCATTGTTGCGCAGTGGCTAGCATTCTTGGGTTCGATTCCCGGCTGTTCAAAGAAATGTGATTCTAGTCTGAGGGCTGCAATGGGGTACATTCAGACTCGTGAGGCAAAACAGAGAAGAGGCGGGTTCGATTACTACCTCAGCCATCCTGGAAGTGGTTTTCCATGGTTTCCCACTTCCACTCCAGGCAAATGCCGGGACGGCACCTAACTTAAGGCCACGGCAACTTCCAACCCAAATCCTACCTCAATTACAAATACCGTACACACACTAGTATATACATAATAGCACCACATAATATCAAACAAATTCTACACCCACCCAAGTATCTAGGTACATGGGACTACATGACCACGATGTCACAAAGCACCCAAAGAGTCAACAACAACAACAACAACAACAACAACAAACAAGAATAAGATTCAGTACAATTAGGGTAGCCGAATGTCGGTGACATTATCATACCAACATCACGCTAGGAAAAATAATATGCACTAATAGTTCATATGAGTACCTCTCTGTTATCAAGTCTCTTATCCGACCTTACTATCTCGTCAAATTTCGTTCTTGTAGTTCAGTTTGATGATACTCATATATTTAGCTTTGATATTTTACATTCGAGATGGTAACCTATGTGCAATATTCAATATAACCGCCGTAGATAAGTGATTTCACTTATTTGTAAACTCTCATTTGTGAAATTTTGTTGATATTTCTCATCGTCATAGAGTTTAATGATTTAATTGTACGCTTGACTGTCATCTTCGATTTATGTAATGAAATCGTCAGATTTTTAAGAGCGTTAATAAGAATCCCTCAGTATGCCTTTCTTCGGAGGGGAAGTAAAGCCGGCGTTCCCATGTCATAGATTTATGGCATGAAAAAGAACCTTCCACTAACTACACTTGTGGAAGATAAAATTTGTAGGTTAGTTTGATAACGCTCTAATAGTTCCAACGTTCGCCGCCGGGTGCTGACTGCGATGGCATTTAGTAGCCACGTCCGCAGCTAGGTGATGTGGATGGTAGCATTTGGTAGCAAAAGTAGGAACTACTTGAAGAAATTAATCGTTTGCAGTCCTTCTACCTGAATCACAGGTAACACACACTAATACAGCCATCACAATTAACACCGGTTATCAAACAAATTCTACACACACACAAAGTACACGGGGCAACATGACCACGTTGTCGCAGCCCCAAAACTAAGGAACCAATCAATACATCGAAATTTAATGTTTTTCAGTCGGTCAACACGATTGTTCCCAATTGTGATGGGCCATTCCCTAATCCTGAAAAAATGCACAGGAGGTTATTAACCCGATAAGTGCTACGCCCGCATATAGACGGGCTGACACGGTTTGTCCACCAGTGCTACGCCCATCTATAGACAGCGCACGAGAACTTTTATTATTTTCTGTTTCCCGGCTCACTCTCAAGAGCCGAATCAATGTCGGGCATGTTCTGCCATCTGTTGGGCATTATGTGGAACTAATTGAGCATGGTTAATAGCTCTGGGAAGTGACTACCAGAGCTTTTTATAAAAGTCAGTCGTCTACAGCAGTAGTTCATCCGTGATGTAAACAAACATGGCGGAACAAGAAGCTAGTTGCTCTCGACGCGATGTTATTTCGGATCAAAAGAAACGTTCAGTTATTAATCACAGCGGAAAGTGATGATGAAGTAACACATATTAGTTGCCTACAGATTTTAGGGAATATTTTAATTTTGGGCCCTTTACATTGTATAATGGTGATGTACACGTGAGCACAAAAAGTTAAATTTTCATTTCTCTCATTATAATATTGAGCATAATCGTAGGATCCTCAATTTGCATTTTAATATTTAGAATCAACATTTATAAACATTTTAAGCTATTCACCTCCCTGATAGGTTAAAAATTGTGGCTTCAACAATTTTTTTCTACAAACGAATGAATAAACTCAGCACTGAGGGACCACACACTCAAATAGAAACTCAGCACTTAAAGGGTTAAATACACTTGGTTTTTTTTTCATATTTTGTTTTGTTTTCAGGATTAGGGAATAACCCACCACAATTGGGTACAATCGTGTTGACCGACTGAAAAACATCAAATTTCGATTACTAAGGCAACACTGAAAACGGCTTCAAATACCATAATCTCAACACATAATAGTCTAAATGTCTAATACATCTCCAACTTCTTGCTAAGTCGCGCCACTGAAAGTTTATTAGAAGAAACTGGAGTTGCTTGAGATTCTTCCAAGAAGCCTCAAGACACAGCATGCCCCTCGATCCTCGTTAGGACATTTCATTAAAATCCCTTTCGTTTTAGCGTATGGCTTTTAGTGCCGGGAGTGTCATAAGACAGAGATTGTAGCTGCTTCTATGCGAACACTCATGGGGTGAGCTACAAGTACCGTCGCGTGTGGAATGTTGTCTGGGGAGGAAAGTGTGAATGTAAGGACGAGCAATTGGAATGTAGTGGCTGTGGCATATAGTCAGCGACCAACCCCGACATTTGCCTGGAAGGAAGATGGGAAACCACAGAAGTCCATCAACAAGGTTGCTGGTGAGGGGATTCGAACCTCCTCGTCTTCCGAATATGAGTGGCTGCCTGCAGCCACGCCGTAACAACCATGGCTAACTCACCCGGTTCTTTAAAATCTAATTTGTGAAACAAATTCGAAACCGCATCAGAAATATCAGGTGACAGTATCCTTACAGATATGGTGCTGCAATATGGCCACAGGGTCAGCAACAACGACCTCTCCCTTACGAGAAGCTGAATACTGAGTAATATGCTACAGCTCAAGGTCTTGTTCGGAGCGAGGTTCTAGACAGAGATGTAGTGTCTATCCTGACAAGTTCCTCACAGACGCTAGTACACAGGCCTGATGATAAAGGTATCCGTAACTAGGCATATTCTAAGCATAAACGACAACGTTCTCTGAGGGATATGCTAGAACTCAAGGTTCTGTTCGGGGTGAGGTCCTGAACAGAGCTGTAGTGTCTATCTTGAGAAGCTCCTCACATACACAAGTACCCAGGGCTGATGATAACGGTGTCCGTAACTAGGTTTAATCTAAGCAGAAACAACAACGTTCTCTGGGGGACATGCTGCAGCTCAAGGTTTTGTTCGGGGTGAGTTCCTGAACAGAGCTGTAGTGTCTATCCTGACAAGCTCCTCACATACACAAGTACCCAGGGCTGATGATAACGGTGTCCGTAACTAGGTTTAATCCAAGCAGAAACAACAACGTTCTCTGAGGGACAAGCTGCAGCTCAAGGTTTTGTTCGGGGTGAGGTCCTGAACAGAGCTGTAATGTCTATCCTGACTAGCTCCTCACATGCACAAGTACACAGGGTTGATGATCAAAATGTCCGTAATCCCGAATTGAAACAAGAACAGCAACCACAGTACCTCTGTGAATGACATATCCACACTTCAATGCACAGGTTGGAGTAGGTCCTAGACATCTCTAGTGCCTAATCTGACATACTCTTCACAGATAAAAGTGAACAGGACTGATGATCAAGATGTCCGGAAGAAGCAAAGCAATAATTCCAACTTCTTTATGATATGCCGAACATTCAGAGGCATATCCTCAGTTAGAGGTCCAGATGGGTTTTCAACGCCTACGCTGGATACTTTACGCCAAGCAGAAGATAGGCGGAGTGATACACCTTGTCCATCACTGGCACTACTTTAGCGAAGAGCGGGCATTTCGCAGGCAGCTAGCGGCCGTGATTGTTGAAGTTGCTTGTCGAATGAAAGCGTTTTCTGTCACTGTTATGAGTACATAGCTTACAATAATGTACAGTGATTAGTTAACAGGGTTTCTTCCAAATTCGTGTTCACAACATTATTTTCCTCAGTATATTTGAATTGATAGATCCTGGAATTTCCCGTGTACTTGGATTGTGGTATTGTTTGACTAACATTGCCAAACATCAAAACTGTGATTGCTTGATTCTTCAGCACCCAAAGTTTGCAGCCAGCTTAAAGTAAGCATCGCATAATTCCAAATACTGCATGATATTTACTAGCACCTTGTTGCTGTTGTGTTAATTACAGTTCTTTTAGGGGCTTGAAACATCTTGGTCATAAGCCCGTGCCCTTGGGTGTTTGTTCAATTCATCTGATAACCTGTGTTTTTGGTGATGGCTGTATAGTGAGGGCAGCTGTAATATTTAGGCTCGGGAATGCGGTAGATACGTCGGGACTTTCCAGCATTTGATGAAAGAGGAGTGTGGAAGAACCTGAGGACACACTACAGTCAGGATAGCCGCTGACTGCGCAAGTATTCGAACGTCCAGTCTCCGGATTTAGCCTACTGCAACACACCATCACAGTCATGGTACTCGATTTAACGCGCACGGCTAGCACTTTGATCATAATAATAATAATGTTATTGGTTTTACGTCCCTTTTAACTACTACGGTTTTTAGAGACATCGGGGTTCCGGAATTTCTCCCCAAAGGGAATCTTTAACGTGTTAGATTCCCTTTGGGAAAAAATTCCGGACTGCGCCAGGGTTCGATCTTGCAATCTTGGGCACAGCAGGCGATAACGTTACCGCTGTGCCACACAGCTAGTCTCTAAAACATTGAACACATACATTCAAATATTGAGGGATTTATATATCAGTAATATTATGTGTTGTTGTTTTGCTCTTGTACCATTTGAGGGACTTGGACATCCTGGTCATTTAACCCCGTGTACTTAGATGTGTGTGTGTAGAGAGAGTTTGTCTGATAACCTATTTTATTGTTATGTATGTTGCAGTGTGTGTAATTTTAGTTGTTGTAATTGCTTATTTTAGGGGCTGTGTATTTGGATGTGTGTGTCGAATTTGTGTGATAACCTGTGTTATTGTGATGGCTGTACTAGTGTGTGTATTTGTATATTTGTAAATTGGAAGGAGGTGGCCGTTGCATTATGTTAGGAACTATCCCAGAGTTTGCCTGGAGTAGAAGTGGGGAAAACACGGAAAACTACTTCGAGGATGGCTAAGGAGGGAATTGAACCCTCCTCTTATCCGCTTTACCTCACGAGGCTGAGTGTACCCCGTTCCAGCCTTCAGATTAGAATTTTATTGGCAGAGCTGGACCTTCTGGGCGATAGCCAGGAATGCTAGCCGCTACACTACAACATAGTCAGTGATATTTGTTGAGCTGCCTTCTGTAGTCACGGCGTAAGTTTTGATACTTCATATTCAAAGATCCTTGGTTCGATTCCCGACTCTGCCAGGAAAAACGGTAATCAATTTATGAATTAATTGTTTGAAGATCCATTTACATCAGGTCATTAATTGCGTCTTAAGTTATCGTGTGTCTTAAGTTATCGTTTCTCCGGCAAATGTATAGCCTCTCAGCTCATTTCTACCAAATAACAATCTTCACGTCCGTCTCGTGCTGTAGTGGCTAGGATTCTTCGCTGTGACTTAACCACGTGCGGTCAATGGCTCGTGAGTACTGTGATGGAGATCTGCACCATGTATGAAGATGGAAGGTCCGAATCCCGGCGTCGAAAGTGGTTATCCTGGGTGAGACTTCTCCCCGGGTTTTTACATTCTCCTTCCAATAAATTGTCAGATGGTACGTTTTTAAAAGTCACGGGGCACCTACCCCGTTCCCGATCCAACAATTGTAGTTACATACACACACCACAGAAACACAGGTTATTGAACACACACCCAAGTTCACGGGGCTGATGGCCAAGATATAGCAAGCCCCTGAAACGAATGAACAACTATAAAATTTGGCTGTCACCTCTGAGGACCTGGTTCGATTCCAGGCTCTGCTAAGTATTTTATTTCTGGTCTGAGGGCTGCAACGGGATCTGCTCAGCCTCGTGAGGGAAAAATGAGAAGAGGTTGGTTCGAATCCCACCTCAGCCATCTTAGAAGGTTTCATACTTCTAATCCAAGTTCAATATTTTTTTATAATTACTAATAAGTATTACCTATGCTAGTATACTGCTGATGCGTTTAACAACTACTAATTCAAATGGTAATTAATTTACTAATAATGAGCACCTTCCCCAACTTAGTCTCAGTCACAAAACACCACTATACACAACACAACAACACAGTTGATCAGACAAATCCTACACACACTCAAGTACACGGGTCTAAAAGAATACGATATTGCCAACCGCTAAATGAATCAGCAACAATAAATAACAATGTTCAGCCGAGAATGCTAGTTAGAATGCCACAAAGTGAAGTGAAAAATCCACAGCCTGCTTCCAGTCTCCGACCGGGTCAGGAATGGAATGAATGAAGTCCCCATCTAGCGGCGAGGATATGGACTGTGCCGGCTGCCAAGGCCTGACGCACTCCTCTGGGACAATGATTAAATGAATGACAGATGAAATGAAATGATAGTGGAGAGTGTTGCTGGAAAGAAATTTGACAGGGAAAACCGGAGTACCCGGAGAAAAACCTGTCTGCCTCCGTTTTGTCCAGCACAGATCTCACATGGAGTGACCGGGATTTGAACCACGGACCCAGCGGTGAGAGGCCGGCGTGCTGCCGCCTAAGCCACGGAGGCTACCACAAAGTGAAGTATCTGCTACCAATGTCAATAATACAAAACCGGCCACGGTAGCCGAGAGCGCTAACGCGCTAGCTCGTGCCGCGCTGGCATCGGGAAAGCATGGGTTCGAATCCCACCTCAACCGTCCTGAAAGAGGTTTTCGTGGTTTCCAATTTTCACCACCAGACAAATGTCAGGACGGTTTCTTTCAACAGGTCCAGGGCCGACTTCCTTCCAAAATCCCTTCCCTGACCCTTCCTTAATTAGACTCAAGTTAGCGATCTCCTGTGCGATCGGCCTGTCTCCATCCTCAGTTGTATCTGCTGACTAAGTGAGTCTAGCTCCCAGACACCTGCTTTGCGAAGGAAGAGGAATGATCCCTCGCAGAGCCCGTGGGTGAAGCCTAGCAGGGAGGATAAGAGATAATATTAATAATTATAATATATAATAATAACATCTGGCACTACAGCCCATGAAGAGGCCTACCAAGCGACCACTGCCCAGCCATTTGGCCTGCAGATATTGGAGTGACGCGTGGTAAGTGCGTCGGCTTCCCTCGGCCATTAATCTTGATTCTCGTGACCAGGGCGCTGCCTCACTGTCAGACAGCTACTCAATTGTCTTCACGAGGCTGAGTGCACCCCGTTCCAGCCCTCACGTTAGTTTCTAAAATTCCTGATGGAGCCGGGAATCGAACCCGGGGCCTTCGGCTAGGAGGTAGGCGCGCTACCCCAACACCACGAGGCCGGCAATAATTATAATAATTCAAAGCTATTTGCAATGCCCACTGTATTAAGACCTCATCCTCAATTAAAATATCATGGCTTGCAGCTACTTTCATTGATGTTCGTGTTAAAAGTATGGAAATGATTTGATGTCAATGCCGAAGGCGATTCAGTGTTTTAAACTTAACTAAGGTTGGAAGGAAGGAAGATTGTAGTTTAACGTGACCGTTAATCTTGAGATCATGAGCCACGGGACCTCCTTTTTACGTGGAATCCGAACCACAGGACATGGCATTTCACTTCGAAAATCTCACATGCATTGACCGGGATCAAGTCGACACGAATGATGGTAGATCAATGGCCGCCACTGTCTCGCGTTTGCTCCTGCTCTGCATTCAACGTTCCCTCGGCCACACTTTGCAGTTTTATTTCCAAAATTCCTGGAGGGGGACGAACTGGAGGTAGGGGGAATTTTACAAGAAGAAGAGCTTTGATGGGAATGTTTTAATTTTCCAAAACGATGAGCTGCAGTTTGTCCTCTAATCTGAAATTAATTTTTAACGGCAAATCCCCGAGAAAATTTTAGATGCCTTATTTCAGGAAGGTCTTTTATATGGTACTTCTTTCTTACTAAGTTTCGTTTCAATTGCGCATTTACATTCTGAATGATTCACTAGTAAGTTTTAATATTACGCCCTTCTGTCATCTTGACAGTCGCTGTTATTTTCCTTTAAACATACAATACTCCATATAGGTTTCTTACCACTAGTTTTCTTAACTGTAGCTGTAGCTGTAACTGTAAATGTAGAAAGTTTTTTTTTTAAATTATGAAAGTTCAGGATGACCACTGAGCCCTATATTCAGCGTGATAAATTTATCACCAATGCTACTGACGCTTAAATAGACAATACTCCTCTTCTATCAAAGTTTCGCCTGAATTGATCAATATCATCCTGAGTTACTAATCTGTATACTTTAAAAGTAAGCCTAGCTGCCATCTTGAATCTATGGAGGCACTGGTCTTTTGCTTTGGGCACACGAAGCGACATATAAGTTTCTCCTTTATTAATAAATTTCGTTATCATAGCCCTAGGTTATGTAAAGTTATTACATTATTTCGAAACTTCAAGATGGCCGCTGTGCTCTATATTTAGTGTGATAATCTTCTGACTATGGCATGTGAGAGCTCTAATATGATGATCAACTGTTGGCAAGATCCATCTCAATTTCCCAATTTTATTCGGAGGTGTCGATTTTAATATTCTAATTGTTCGCAAAGCTGCCATCTTGAATGTATGGAGAGTCTGTTTTGCCACCTTGGACATACAGTACAAGGCCACATATGTGGTCCTACCTTGTCACACGATTTCGTCATTGTAGCTCGTAAGTGCTGAGAGTAATTTATTATAATAATTCATAATTTCAATATGGCGCCTGCGCATAGTATATAGTTTGATGTAGTTATCATGTTGATAATAGAAGGTCCTTATATAAGACTATCTGAATTGCAATTACTGTGAATATTGATTCATTGGATAATAAGTTAGAGATTATATTGCTTGCATGATTCACATGTTCAATTTATTTGACTGATGACCTAGTAGTTTGCGTACCAGTCGCATCCCAAATGAAGGTATATTTGTCAAAAATCTGGTAGAGATCCGATGAACAGTTAAGTTGTAATTTGATATAAGTGTCAGCGTTGGGGTGGCCACCCGTAGCTTGCATGGTGAAAATCGTCACGCGGCTTACACTAATGGGTCCCAGGGACCAAATTATTGTTCTACCACATGTATCAGATATTTTAAATCATTTTGCGACTGGTACGCAAACTACTAGATCATCAGTCAAATAAATTCAACATGGCGGCCGTGTGAATCATGCAAGCAATATAATCTCTAACTTATATCTTATTGTTTTGGATGAGTTAAGAATTCATGTTCATTTCCATTTTCAAGGCATCCTTCAAACCAAGTGTTACAAAACTCACAATTTTTCAAAAGCACACTTTTAAAAAATCCATTACTATACTGAAGTTTTACTTTGCATCACTTTCTGTCATAAAAGAATAGAATTTACAAATTTGCATATGGCTTACCTCAAAAGTGTAATATTTTTCAGACAGTTGTTGCAGACGGTTTTGAGATCAAACCTTCGAAGAAGGATAATCTGAAAATTTTAATCAGCAAAAGGGAGTTTTAGAATTTTTTCCTGTGCAGATCATTACAAACTTCCTTCGTAAATCAGCACACTTCAAGCACACACAAAAAAGTTACTTTTCTTACTCAGATGTGTCCCAAAGATACAGATGTATGTAATTACGCACAAAAAGAAACCACGGCGTGTCAAAATCGTGTAGGGGACTAATGGAAAGAAGAGTACGGCAAGTGCAGTGCGGCCAACATATGACAATCTATTTACAAAGCAAAACATTCGTGGGTCCCAGGGACCCATTCGTGTAAGTTATGGGTTAAGATGGCGTTAATATAAAGCATGACACTGAGGTGTCCTCCACTAGTGCTACCTCTGTACCAAATTTAGTTCAATTCGGTTTCGTCATGTTTGAATTGATAGGGGGGAGGGAGAGACATACACACACACACACACACACAGACTGACACACACTTTTGGCCCGTGTAAATCTCATAAGTCTAGTTTCATTTTTTGCAAATATCGAAATTAGGCTAAAATGAGGCACTTCAAGACTTCCATGAAGCTTGTACCACCACAAGGGATCAATTCCTGCAGTCTTGTGATCAAGGTTGAGCTGTCTCGGCACCCGTTTGCGAACACCTTCCCATATTCCGACACTTCGTGAACCATTTGATGGGCTTGAGTACATCCAACACTCAATGTGGATGCGACATCACACACAGTTACACGCCTCTCGGCTAACACAATTTTCTGAACGCTGACGGCGTTTGTTGCAGAGAACAGATTGGTACGATTGCCACCTCAGCCATCTTAGAAAATACTTTCCGTGGTTTCCCACTTCTACCCCAGGCATATGCCGAGATGGTTCCTAACTTAAGACCAGGGCCACCTCATAAATAATAATAATAATATTATTAATAATAATAATAATAATAATAATAATAATCCTATTTGTCTTACGTCCTTTTTAACTACTGTGACTTTTAGAGACGCCAGGGTGCCGGAATTTCGCCCCGAAGGGGATCTTTAACGTGCCAGTAAATCTACTGACACAGCTCCCTCGCATTTGCGCACCCTCAAATTCCAGCTGACTGCGACAGGATTCGATCCTGCAACCTTGAGCACAGCAGGCGAGAACGTTACCGCTGAGCCACGCAGCCAGCCTAGGGCCACCTCCTACCCAAGAAGCTGGAACAATTTGGATATGGATGACTGTTACACTGCGGACAATACATCCTCTAAAGATTTCAGTGAATTGAGTCGAAGATAAACCTTGCAGCAAATACCGTTTGTGATTTCCAACTTCCTGGAAAATAAAAACAAAGCTCTACAGCCTGGTTTACAGTGAGAGCAGTAAAAGTAACCTAAGAGCATATGAAAGGGGTTGTGGCACCTTGCGGGACTTCATAAGTACCATCAGATAAACTCGATGGACAATGATTAAATGTAAAAATATACAGAAATTTTCAACGCATCTGATTCAGTTTATAACTGACTAACAACGCGCCCCGGCTTCGCCCGGTATCTTTAAAGGTTTACCAAGCGTAAGCTTAAAGGGCGCACGGACTGCACGTTTATCTTCGACTCAATTCACTGACATCGTTACTGCTCGGCTTCCTTTTATCATAAATAAATAGTTTTCTACAGTAACCTTGCACGACAAAACCCTTTACAGAATGGTGAAAACCGTTTCAAAATCCATCCAGTGGTTATCGAGATTACCCGTTACATCCAAGAAACGGGGACTTCCTATTATACTTTGTAAATATATGCTTTACGTTCAATATATTAATTTCTTTTATCATAAGCAGATACTAATACAACCAATACTGATGCAATACTACTGTAATAATGCACTATTCTTCCGATAAGCGTATTGAAAATCCACAGCCTTCTTCCAGTCTCCGACCGGGTCAGGAATGGAATGAATGAAGCCCCCATCTAGCGGCGAGGATATGGACTGTGCCAGCAGCCGAGGCCTGACGCACTCCTCTGGGGCAATGATTAAATGAATGACAGATGAAATGAAATGATAGTGAAGAGTGTTGCTGGAATGAAATTGTGACAGGGAAAACCGGAGTAGACGGAGAAAAACCTGTCTGCCTCCGTTTTGTCCAGCACAGATCTCACATGGAGTGACCGGGATTTGAACCACGGACCCAGCGGTGAGAGGCCGGCGTGCTGCCGCCTAAGCCACGGAGGCTTGCCCGATAAGCGTATTAATGCCTCAAAACTATCGACTTAACATAGACTTGAAGTACCCAACTAACCAAAGGCTACGCAAAGCTCGTGCCACAATACTGGTTCAGCATACAGTGCAGACCTTACCGCTATCTGCAGGAAAAGAGATGGCGTCATACCGCTGACAACTCATAGTTCATACATCTAACATCGGCAAGGATTCGTCAGACGGGCAATACCACCATTCAGTAACTACTTTACTACGGTAACACATAATATTGAAAAGTGACCGGCCGTGGTGGTCGGGAGTGCTAAGGCGCTAGCGTTAGCTCCTGCCTCAGTGGTATCGGGAGAGCGTGGGTTCGAATCCCACCTCAGCCATCCTGAAAATGGTTTTCATGGTTTCCCATTTCCACCACCAGGCAAATGCCGGGACGGTTCCTTTCAATTGGTCCACGGCCGATTTCCTATCAATATTACTTCCCTGAAAAGAAATGTACATGGCCATTGGCTGCATTAATAAAATTATTGTAATATTGACAAAGCTGAGAATGTTTAAACGTTTTTGCGTTATGTAGGCATTCAATCTATCCCATATGACCCCCGGTGTTACCGCATGTTCACTGTAAACACAGATTCACTTGGTAACAGAAATAAGCCGAATTCAGCCAGGTCACTGTTCCAGCAAGCCTGAGGGTGATGCAAATTGTTCATCTCCTACCTCAGAGACAGGAAACAATTTGTTTTGTTCCAGAAAATTGTCTCAAAGGAATACATAGTTCATTCCGGAATACCCCTTTGATTTTTCTAGCAATGATCAATGATTTGCCACGATGTATTGTGCCCAAATCCAGTTGCCTAGATTGAAGGGTACAAGCCGTGAGCCTAGATTTGAGGGAACAGGCCACGATTCTAAGTTCGGACATGGATGTTTGAATAGCGCGCTCCAAACCTTCTTAGAAGCTTTTCGAAGGAATTTACAGCCAAGAAGTGGGTAAGTGACGTAGGAGGAGAGCGTCATAGTCGAGGCTATATGTCACTAAATATTTCCCGTTGAGATGGAAACATGAAACCTATATCCGATTACTGGCAAGAACAAGAGAAGAAGAATGAGTTTTGTTTCAAAGAAATTGATCGAACAGAAGCCGAGTTATGAGCTGTTTTAGTTCCAGCGTTTTCGCCGCAGTGACCTCGAGCCAGCAAGCAGATGGGTATATAAGGCGAGCCTCGTAGGCAGAGGTAGGTATTAAAAATTATTTTAACAATAGGCAATTTTATGTAACTTATGACAACGCCAAATCCAGTAAGAAAATGATTAAAGCTGGTGTACCTCAAGGTTCCATTTTAGGTCCTTTGCTGTATAATATTTATACCCATGACTTTCCTATAACTAGGAATACAGATGTTGCTTTTTACGCTGATGACACAGCAATACTAGCGGAATCGTGGAAACCCGAATTGGTCACCGGCAGGCTGCAAGAGGCATTGAAGAACATCGAAGAGTGGTGTGCTAAGTGGAGAGTAAAAATAAATGTTGCCAAGACAAGTGCAATTTACTTCACTAGACGACCAAGCAGACCTGTTAGGGATGAGCTTATCTTGCTGGGACAGCCGATACCATGGAGCAAGGAAGTGAAATATCTAGGTGTGACCTTGGATCACACAATGACTTTTAAAAAACATATTTTAACAGTAATAGACAAGGCTACCAAAGTAGCTAATAAGTTTTATCATTTATTAAATAGGAAATCAACATTAAATGTCAAAAACAAGTTGTTGATATACAAAGCCATGGTATCGACTGTAATCCTGTATGCTGCCCCTGCTTGGGGAGCAACCTTTAAAAGTCACATCGAATTACTTCAAAATTTTCAGAACAAACAACTCAGGATGATAGTGAAAGCTAGACTATTCATCAGGAATCAAGATATTCACAAGATGTACAATATCAAAACAATTAAGAGAAGCAATCCTATCAGCATCGACTAGCTTCCATGCCAAGGCGGAGCTTTCATCCAGCAAGCTCATCAGGACAGAGATCGGCGGAATAGATTCTAGTACAATGTATAAGTATAAACAGCCGAAGAATCTATTGAAGAAACGAATTAGTTTTTAAGTCAATCATCTTATTATTTTAAATTTTTATCTTAATATTTAATATATCACATTTTATAATTTTTAATAAGTTAGTATTTTATTATTTTAATTATCTTAATGACAATGCAATTTTAAATGTAGCTAAATATCATTTGGCAACTGTGTATATACGTACTGTTATATATTTTATTAGCATAAGAATGTTTAGTTATAAGTGACAAATGTATCCCTGACTATGATTAAAGCCATGCTACATGCTATATAGGTTAGAATCTGATTAGGGCCAAATTATAATAATATATATATCTAAAAATCATATTATCTAATATAATTAAATAATTACTTAACTGACATACACTATACTACACCTACTACACTACCACATTAAAGTTTTTTCCCAATCTGCCGTAGCGAACCGCGCAAACTTGTTTGAGACCTGAGACCAAACTTTGGTCGGTAGTCACAGTCCAATTATTCCCTAGGGAAAGCTGTTATGGGTCTGCTAGAGGTAGGTTCACTTCGTCACAAGCACTCCGTTGACTTGGTCGTGCTACGCTACGTAAGCGCTCTAGCCGCTTGACTATCACCGAACTTCGAACATCGTTATTATCACCGAGCGCATGGTTGCATTTAAACTTCAACTTACAGCACAAGCTGTGGACTTAGAATTTTCGACAGTACATGGTTACTGAAAGTGTTAAACTATTTCGAGTGAGTTTAGAACTTTTCTTCGATTTCACAGAAGTGAAATAAGGCTGTGGCACTTGGTAATTCTTACCGCTACAACTTGGACATATGGTAGACTATGTCTACAACTTTTTCTTCAGTCCACATTCACTTAAGAGCTGGATTATTTATATCCAATAGTTGGACCAGCCAAGATAAGTCAGTAACTTCAAAACCAGTCTTGCATATTACAATTCGAAAGCCGAATGGGAATACAGGTTTAGCCTTGTGCGATCTGAAAAGTGAGAAGCTTTGCCCAGCCAACTCGACAGAATTTGTAATTGTGCTGAAAAGATTGTAAGAGTATTGGAATACTGATTGTATCACAGTGGGTATTGGTAATTATTTCATCATGGATTGCTTAGATCAGACCCCTGTCAACTACACTTCAGCTCTTGAAGTTGCCAACATTTTTCTGCAAGACATTCTAATCGCCACTATGTCTGCGTAAACAGCTTGTGGGTATAACATGGAAGCTGATACGAGAATATAAGTACGCGTCCTAATGGGACAGACAACAGGAAGATTGAGTAGTCTGGTTCAGTCCAGATTTCTACCATCAAGACCTACAAGAATGTAAGCTGCAATTTACATTATTTCTATGCGTAGTTAGTTGGATTTTCTCGTATTTTCTACAGTCTTGCCAACACATTTTTTTTCTCTATAGTCATCGATATGTTTATTTGCTTTTGCAAATATTTTCTTTCGAAACCTGAGCTAGGACCTGAGTTGATTTTTACTCAGATTTATACGATTCGATATTTATGGACGAGCAGAACGAGCATTTATTTTAGTTCGATATTTTTTTTCTTATTGCTGTCATTAGCCGTCATAAATTGAGATTTAAGAATTAATCTAAGTTGAGGAATGGATAGTTATCCATCATTATGAAGTCGAGGGTGATATTCCCCGAACAGTTTGATAACTTTAAACCTAGTTTTGAACATAATAAGAAAAAGAATGGGATTTAATAATAATTATTATTATTCTATTTTTCTGGAATAATAATAATAAACATTTGTGGTTTATAATAATAATTTTCTGGTTGTATGACTAATAGAGTTGACGTTTGAAGTCATACTCTAAATCGGATATTTGTTAATTCCGAAGGTTAGTGGTTAACACATGCCCACTTATAATGAACAGTTAAATTCAGTGAAATTGTTTCACGTTTGCGTTTCATATTTAAAGCTGTGATAAAGACACGGAAAGAAGTGAAATGGGAAGCTAAGCATGTATAAAGCAGGGTTTTTGCTAGAGTTTATATAAAATAAAATCATTATGACGCAGCGTCTTTCACAACGTTTGCTAATATTAAAACTGTGTGGAATTTCTGATGGTGAAATTATATTGGATATTGTCGTAAACTCATTGGTGAGGTTTACTGATTTTTGAACCTTTCATTTGTCATAACAAGCAAAGGCTTGATTATTTTGTATAATTTGGGAAGATGTCATTGTGTGTGTGCAGATAATTATATGCCATTCTGAGTGCGCAATTTTAAGTCGCAGGAATGAGGTTGTGCAAAATGGAGCACCCATCAAATTGTAGGTTGAATGTTTTTGATGTAGTACGAGAGTCGTTTTTCGCCACACTTTCGTCGTAATATAACCACAGGTTATTTTGCGAACCATCATTGTTAAATTACTGTTGATCCACGTGTTTGAAAATATTTCTAGTAATTGCTTACCCGGAAAATTATTATTCAACTAGTTCCTTTCATTCAGGAAAGCTTTACCGTTGTCTAAAAGTTGATTTATAATTCTGTGATTTTTATCACGTGTCAATCATATGGGCCAATGCTGTTGTTTGAAATTGTTACTTATTAACAACCACTATAAGCTGAAAGGATTTTCAGATCCTATAAAAAATAAATATACATTTTCTTTAATAAGTTGATACTGAACATATTTGACATTTTTATCAAAATCACTTTGATGATAATAATAATAATTTGTTTCATTATAAAACATGCTAAATGATATTTCAAATTTCCTAATTATTGTTTTCAAGGAATAATTAATTAATTTGTTGACTGAATCCATATGGAATGGAAGTTATATTTGTGATAATTATATTTTTGATTGAGTCAAAATTATTTTTGACAGACTTTGGATTGAGATCTATGTTTCAATAGATATTTTCTGTTTTTTTTTTGAATCCTCAAAAATGCTCAAGGTCCATGTAAATCATAGTGTATTTCACTTAGTATGAACAACTTTGTATTTGACAAATCCCAACATTACTATTGCCTAAGAAGTGTTAGTCGAAATGCTACGATAATAGTTTTGAGAAATGAACAGTGAAAGTGACTGCAC
Organism: Meconema thalassinum; assembly: GCA_946902985.2. Classification (NCBI taxonomy): domain Eukaryota; kingdom Metazoa; phylum Arthropoda; class Insecta; order Orthoptera; family Tettigoniidae; genus Meconema; species Meconema thalassinum. Next base: position 231,338,161 of record OX336389.2, on the reverse strand, counting down.
CCTACTACAAATTGACTTAAATAATATACACAAATGGAGTATAGAAAACAGATTATACTTAAACGTAGCGAAGTCTGTTGTTATGACCTTTACACGTAAGAAGAACCTAATCACATTTGTTTATGGAATTGGATCTAAGTCATTGAAAACCGTAAGCGAGAAGAAAGATCTAGGGATTCTGTTTGACCGAGAGCTTGCTTTCACTTATGTGCAAAATACGGTCGGGGATGCTTACCGTATGTTAGGGTTTATAATAAGAAACACTAAGCCATTCATTAGGACCAGTACGTGCATAAGCCTTTATACTGCCATGGTGAGATCCAAGCTCGAGTACGCCAGCCAAGTGTGGAGTCCCTGGCAGAAAACATGCATTAAGTCCATTGAGCAAGTTCAAAAGAAATTTCTCAGATATTTACACCTCAAAATAACGGGCAATCACCCACACATGGTACCCTACGGTGAACTTTTGTTGAATTTCGGCATGACTAGTTTGGAGTCTCGAAGGCAAATGAATGATATGAAATTCCTTTATAAAGTCATTAACGGTCAAATTGATAACTCATTTTTCCTATCGCTCCTAAATTTCAACATCCCTCGCTTAACTACAAGATCAACCATAACATTCAAAAGTGATATAACCAATACCACTTCACATAACAATTCACCTGTATGGAGGCTTTGCAGTGTTTACAACGATGCGGTTCGTGTAAACTGGAAACTAGATTTCTGTCTCTCAATCAGACCGTTCTTTGAAATTATAATCCAGTCACTCTAATTCATACTTGAAATAAAATTATCACAAATAACAGAATCAACAATGTATACATGTGGATAGGCCTGTTCCCTAGTTATTAATGTTACCTTTTAGTTTATTATGTAATAATTTCAAAACCTGTTTTTATATTTGGCATTAGATCAAATTTAGATTTAGTTTTTATATTATCTTTTTACTAATATGCATTTTGATCTGTGTGAACTTCCTAGTTTTAAGAATTACATTAAGATATTAATACTTAATGCAGATGCACGCCGGCCTCTCACCGCTGAGTCCGTGGTTCAAATCCCGGTCACTCCATGTGAGATCTGTGCTGGACAGAACGGAGGCAGACAGGTTTTTCTCCGGGTACTCCGGTTTTCCCTGTCAAAATTTCATTCCTGCAACACTCTCCACTATCATTTCATTTCATCTGTCATTCATTTAATCATTGCCCCAGAGGAGTGCGTCAGGTCTCAGCAGCCGGCACAGTTCATATCCTCGCCGCTAGATAGGGGCTTCATTCATTCCATTCCTGACCCGGTCGGAGACTGGAAGCAGGCTGTGGATTTTCATTTTCACTTAATGCAGATATATCAAGAAATGTATCTTACTGTGTAGGTGCACTATTATTGGGGCGCACACTGAGCCCTGTTGTGTACCATCAACAAATAAATAAATAAATAAATAAATAAATAAATAAACAGTCTAGGATTGTTCTTGATAAATCACACGGCCCTATGACACAGCCGACAGTGTGGTAACTTATGAGCTGTGTTAACTGCGCGAACCCGGTTATGGACAGGTTCAAATGTTGATTTGCCCGACACTGCTACCTCATTCCAAGTCCCAGGTCACCTACATAGGCTACCCTACTGCAGCCACTACAAAAACCACAGGATATTATACAAATCCAACACACACTCAAGTACATGGGGATGATGACCAAGATATCCCTAGCCCTGATCTTTTTCGACCCCTATGGTATTGCGACACTCATGGCCTTGGGATGTTTCATTTTCTAATCTTAATTGGCTCTTGTCTGTCCCTTCCTGATACCTTCTTTTTCCTTATCTCCCTGTGGATGGGGAGTGAATTTGTCTGTCCACTGAAGCGACTAGAATGTAACACCAGTACGAAAATTGGCAATCCTGAAAGTTCCTACCTAAGCTAGATCCATTTTTCCTTTGTCCCAAACCCTCTACTCTCTCCATTTCCAAAGCTGGAAGAGGCGGTTTCGATTCCTACCTCAGCCATCCTGGAAGTGGTTTTCCGTAGTTTCCCACTTCTACTCCAGTAAATGCTGGGATGGTATCTAGGCCACGGTCGCTTTCCACCCAAGTCCTACCTCAATTCCAAACACACACACTAGTACAGACATCACAGTGACACTAGTTATCAGACAAACTCTACACACACTCGAGTACACGAGCCTACAAGACCACGATGTCGCAGAGCCCCTAAAAGAATTAACAAATCTCTCGCTTTCCTTTTTGCTTTCCTTGGCCCTACGAAGGTTCTGGTTATCTCTTGCTCTTTCATTCCCTTTACTTTCTGTTCTGATTCTTTTTTCATTTCTTCTTATACAATAGTATGTAAGCTAGTTATATGAGTAGTAGGAGAGGCTCTGCCCTTCAAAACCCAAGATGGCAGGCTCTATCCCAGCTAAGAGTATTAAAATGAGACAACTTTGTGTCAATAGATTTATTAACGTTTTAACATCCCCTTCCGGGGCGAAATTCTGCCACCCTGACATCTTGAAAGCTAAACCGTTGTTAGGAATGCTCTGTCCAGTCAGAGCCTAACATTATTTAGTATAAAAGCAGTAGTAATCCCCTCCTGTTAGCAAATACCTTGGCCGTGTTAACTCTTTTGACCCATACTTGGAGTAACACTGCACTAGTTTTAGATGCCTCAAACTGAGAGATTCCAAAATAATCTTGCCTGGTATTTTGTCTTGTAAAATAGTATAATAGTTTGCATCTACTTTCATTCTTCCTACGCAGCGATAGTACTGATATATCTCGTGAACTGTATTTTCTGGATTTTAATGAAATACTAAAATTATATGGTTCTTCTGATGTATCTCCCAAGACTTATATAAATATATTGTGCCCGTTTGCTCCAGGATATCACGAGGTCAGGAGGCTGTGATCAACTGCCATGGGATCCTATTACAAAAACTACACAAAGTACATTGACATGCATTTGAAGTAGTTCCAGCAGTATATTATTATTCTCAGGGTCATAGTGGGCTTACGAAAAGTTGGAGTTATGAAACTAGCCCAAAATGCACATCTATCATGAATCGGAATATGTGAAACCACAATTTAAAATAAGATAGCGTCTGCCGATGTTTATTGGTCACCAGAGATACCTAACCTAAGTCTAATATCGGGGAATGTTGTGCGAAGCTGAATCTATCTATTACCATCCTGGGGAAAAAACTCCTACTTTTGGTCCTATAAATTCCTTCAAGAATTCCTATCCTATAAAACGTTGTCAATAAACAAACTAGGATAGTGGTACGAATGAAACTCTCCTACGCAATTATGATTGAACTTAAAAATATTAATTAGTGACACTGATCCTATTGTTGCACCAATAAAACAAACCAAGTTATCGTATTCTAAACTGTACAGCTTGTTAAAATAATATGCAATTAATTCTCCAATGGTATACATCAGCTGTTCAATGAATTACCAACAAAGTCAATATTTAAACGTGTCTCTCTCCAATGGGATCTCCTCATCACCCACAATTATTATAACTGATCAATAATCTCATTAAAGTCTCTCACAAATAACGTCAAAAATGCAGTCTCAAATTTGGCTATTCTCACCTTTAGATAACAAGTATAGTAGGTTTCATTTTTATTTAGAAATTTTATTTAAACTTGTAAACTTTAGATGTTTAGGTTCAATCATAAAATATGTCACTTATGTTATGTAAGTTCTACGTCCATGCTTTATTTATTTCATTTATTAAGTTGCTAACTCCCTAAATTGCTTTAATTAATAGGCCTACAGTACTTTCATTGTTAGACTTCAATAAAACATCACCATCAAAATATCTGACGTCATCATTAATCAGCTGTTACCTCAACTTAACAACGCTCCCAATCAATGCACATAATTACACAATATCATATAATGTTAATGGATTCGATCCCGAAACACTTTGTATCAACTCTCTAATTTGTTAATTTCAACTCTTATTATCTTAGGATTCAATGACCTAACTTCCATCGCGGACCTTCATAACCTTAATAGGATTAAGTGATCTAAGTTCCATGTCAACCTCCGTAATGTGCACACAACAAACGGCGTTCAATTATTCCTCAACCTAAATCTCAATCTTTGACTGTATAAGCAATGCCAACATAGGCCTAGTAGGCCACTCCTTCAATATTCTGTAACACCAAGCATCATAACAAATTTATCTCACCATAATAGCATAAAACGCTTAAATCTGAGCTTCGTTTCCACTGCAGCACGTGTCTTGATATAGACGCTATCTAAATGTCAGTCTAGTATTTCTGCGTGCATTGATACGAAGTACATCATACCTCATAGATTATCCGTATTGACATATAAATTAAGGTACTTATGAATAGGCAAATCGTTTTATTCTACGTAAGTCAATACTATTATGAAACTAAACTACATATATAGGACTAGTTTTGGTTAACTTGTAATCATCCTTAGCTAAAATCAAATTGGAATAACATTAAACAATGAGCATCATATAATCTAAGCGATATAAATCTATGAATAAAATTAAGCTCTAAAATAAAAATTTAATTAGCAGCAATTGTTAAATGTATGATTGGTCAATTCCAGCAAATGGTGTGTTTCACGTCACCAATCGCGCCAATATCATATCTACCTCTGATTAATATTTAACTTATATGTTTTTTGGTCAAGTGCTATCTCCCCTTCTTCGCTGTGTTCTGCTTTATTTTGAGATCCACTGCATCGCTTTGTATTCGCATGCCGCTAATCACAAAAAGTTACAAAACTCGCTATCTCACTCATCGCTCTCACTCACGGACTTGAAAGAATACCGCTACAGCTCCTTTCTTCACTTTAGACACGTGGCAGTATTAAATATAAAATATATTCGATCTTTTAACTTCTTTCTTGAATATTTTAATCACTTACCAATTACTATCGTAAATTATGGGCTCAGTGCAACACTATATACATATAGTATACATGTATATATAATTATTAAGTTTTAAATACTTTAAAACGTGCCAATATTTCAATTGTGTTTCCTCAGAATATTGTACTCCTGTAAATGCTGCGTTTGCGTAGTTCATACTAGTTATACTGTACATGCAAACACCTTGGTACAGTTACATTTGTCTGATTACTGGAAAAACCTGTTGGCAGAATCCCCTGTTCAGCACTGCTCGCTCTGGGCATTTCGACAAGCAGTGGTGCGTTACGTACGCTAACAAAGGGGTTTACAAGTAATAATTTCAGTATTATGTAACGGTATCACTGTGTTAGCATGTCTCAACGTAACTACTTTTAATCGCACGACCCAGCACGCAAAAAGCCTCCCATCAATATTACTCTTCATAAATTCAGTATCACACTGTACGTTTGCAGTGGTTGTAGTTTCCGATAATCACGAATGCGAGCTTCAAAATGAGGCCAAGTTTCCTACTGTACGTTTATCCTGGGCTGAGAATACGTTACTTCAGAAAAAGTATAAGAACTATCTATTGGGTAGTTGGAAAAAAACTAACTTGAGTTTTACACTACCATTACTTGTGCCTATAACATATAACAATTTCATTATCCTCAAACAAGTAGTTTTCCATGTATATAGTGTTAAGTGAGCGGTTCCTAGAAGAGACGCCAAAAAACTTGGACAATTTTTCATACGACCACAAATAAAACTAGAAGTTCCGTGAAGAACTATACAGCCTACTTTTCATGCCAATGATTATTCTACAGTATATGAACCTATCTAGAATAATGACAAAATTAAGTTGGTAATATCGAAATATCAAATTAGTTCAAAATATACCTGGTATAATTTAGCCTAATAGAGCACTACAGTTGGCAGCCCTGGTGACTGAATATATTCCTAGTTCCATCTCTTACGGTACAGAATACAAAATTAGGCTGAAGTCCAATGGACGTTACATGCAGTTAGACACTGGATCTATCAGCACGCGTAAAAGCATGTTGCCAACAATACCATGCGTGTGCTGGTCAGGAATAATCTGAAATATTATGATATCTTGTTGTGCCAATTTTGGATGAAATCCATTTGTTAGTATAGGAGTTACATGTATTTTAAAATTGGACATATCAGCAGGCATAGAATCATGTTGGCAGCACTGCCTTGTATTAATTACTCCAAATTAATCTAGAATGTCAGGTGCTATACGTGTGCAAAGTATAGAGCTGTTGGCTTGCATACTTTCTGATATATTGATATTAGGGTAAAAAATATAGACAGCATTTATTAACAGTTGGCAGCCCTGATTGCTCTTAACTATACTTACAGTCATTCTGTTATGGTACACATAGCACATACGAAATTTGGTTGTAATCCAACTGATAGTATAGAACTATCAGCGGGCTTATAATCATGTTGGTGGAACTGACGTATATAAGTTACTCAAAATTAATCTAAAATGTCAGAATATACGTGTGCATAGTTTAAAGCTGTTGGCTTGCATACTTTCTGATATATTGGTATTTGGATAAAAAAATAGAGAGAGCAATTATTAACAGTTGGCAGCCCTGGTGGCTCTTAAGAATACGCTCAATCATATCTGTTTATGTACAGATATTACATACAAAATTTGGTTAAAATCCAATTGATAGTGTAGAAGTTATATGCATTTAAACATTGGACCTACCAGAAGGCTTAAAATTATTTTGGCAACACTGTCATTGTTGGCCTCCTGAAAATTAAACTGAAATAGTATTATCTGCATGTGTACCAATTTTGGAATAGCTCCTATGCATACCTTGCGAGATATCCAACATGGAGCTCAAATTTCTAGTGTGTTTTTTCAGCAGTTGGTAGCACTGACATCATTTTCAAATATGGACGTGAGATATTCCGGTGCACATCTTTACTCATACTAAATTTGGTTTTGATTGCTGCAGCCGTTTAGGAGTTGATAGGGGGGACACACACACAGCCAGCCAGACAGACAGACAGACAGATAGACACACATTTTCCCGGATCGATCTCATAAGTCTACTTTTTCCTCATTTTTGTAAAATGTGAAAAGTAGGCTAAAAATATTATTCAATATTATTATAATTGGATAATAGGTCTAGTCTAACGCAGAATTAAACAAGAAAAATATTGGTTTAACTCATTTGTCAATAGGTCTGTTGGTTTGTTTGAAATTAAGGCCAAAACTCGGGTATCCCTAATAAAATACCGATTGTAGCACTAACAATCCAAACGCAACATTTACAAGGGTGCTATAAACTAAGGGAGGACAAGTGAAAAATTGATACTGTATAAAAGTTTGTTTAACTTAATAATTTCATATACTGTATATTGTTGTACATAAGTGTTATATACATAACTAATTGTAACATTTTTAAGCCATTTCTTCAGCGTTGCCTGTACAAATTATCAGTTGTAACTCTTCAGTCGGTCAACAAAAATTTGCCCAATTAGACTGAGCGGGGGCACAATGTTTGCATATATAATAAATATACACTTCTAAGAGAATACATATATTATAACTTATCACTATTAAATAAATCACTATTATAACTAAAACATATCATTTCTTTTCAGGAGAGTTTATTAATGATATATATATTGGGCCCGTATAGCTCATGCTGGTGATAGCATTTATGAGAGCAAGGGAATTTATTATGTCAGAGAGTTATGAACGGATCCTAGAAGCATGCCACCGCTTCAGATGTACTTTTGACTCTGTTAAGAAGCTCGGGATAATTTCTCATCATGATTAAAGAATTTTCCTTTAATGTGCAACCTTGGATTTATAATTGATAGTCATACAGCATAATTAGCCACATTTTCATGGGCTTGTATTTAATTTATTGTATTTAAGACAAAAGGTATACCGTCGCAGACATGCGAGTGGAACGGACTTAGTTGCTAAATGACTAAGGAAGTGATCGAGCTTGAACGCCTGCTTCCGTAAGGAAACTACTCTTCCTTTTGTGCGATCGACGCGCGCACACGTCAATTTTGAGGTCTGAAGTAGACCGGGATTCGTATATGTCGTAATCAGGAATCTGAAAGTAATCCTACACAATCACAGTTTTATTTTAGCACAAAGTGTGCTGGTGATGTGATTGATTCGAGTGAAATAATTAAATCTGTAATATTATTGAGAGGAAATTGTATTTTCCCAGTGATAGTGAATGATCACATGGTCTTACTGTAATGCCAAATGGCCGACCATCGTGACACTAAGTGATTTTCATACAAGTGAATCGACAGTGAAATCGAGTTATAATATCACAGCTTTAATATTCTACGTTATCGAGCTGTGTAAAAGCCGGAATTGTTACTATCACGATTAAGCCGATCTAGGCAGATTGATAATTTTTCACGTGCAGTGACCTAAATTCTGTGTGTAGACACGTGCCCAGTGATACACGATGTTGGGTTGGTTACCGTATTTATTCAGGTGTAGGCCGGCAAATCTATGTTTCTGAACAAGATTGTCCGAGGTGGGATGGTAACGGTGTCAGTTATTAGCTCCAATGTGTTATTATCAACGTGCTGTGCCACGTATATTTTGTTGAGGTGTACCACGAGATGGTCACACACTCGTAAGAAGCCTTGCATTTTGGTCAACCATCATAAATAATGAACTCATAAATCTACGACATTAAACTTAGAACTAAATCATGAACGTCAATTAGTTTACTAAACCGACGATGCTAATAATACCGTTAACTCTTAATCCATGTTAAATCTTGATCTTGTTTTTAGTCTAGCAGACCAATGCACAGAGCTTAGGTTGTTTATTCCTGCGGGAATGCCTAGTAGCTGACATGGATAGACTTTTCGATGGAGATCGTAAGCGAGCCAAAATTTCAGAACTTATGGGCCGCGACTCGATCCAGAGAATGCTGTTATTGAGCAGTTTCTGATTCTCACACTTAGATGCACATTGATAGATGACGGTAAATAACAAACGGTTGTTCATCTGACTGTAGGCAGGAATAATAAGATTCTTGTTGAGTGTTTAATTTATTTATTGACATGTAATCCCTATGTTTACCCTACTGTTTCTTATACTATTATAAATTTGTTGTTGTACAGAATTGTAAAATTGTATTGTAATGATGACTGATAATCATTAGATCTTTTCTTTAGTTTGTTTATCACGGACGCCTAACGCCGTTGATTAGTTAATGCAGGTTTAGTTCGAATTAAATAATCGTAAATGTAAATATGGGATGGTACCAGTCTGTTAACGTTTCTGTCATGTTTGACAAGTTTTTATGACATGATGTCTTCTCCCCAGAAGCATCATTTGCTATTGTATGTTCATTTTGTTTCGGTACCATTTCCCCAGCGTTGATTTTTAGTTTGCTGTATTTAGGACCTGTCGAAATGGTTCTTCAGTAAATCTAGGAGTTGTTTGTTTTCCTTTTTGTTTATTTAGCATACGGATTAGCCGTTTTTCCAAACCCTCCGACTGTAGGATAGGGGTTTGACATTTATAATAAACAAACCACGAATATGTCTTAAGTCTGGATGTTATCATTTAGCAGTTTGACCTTTTGGGGGTGCATTTCTTTGGGTGTCTCTGACAATCACTGTGATGGGAACCTAATCCTTTAGGGAGGCAGAGTCTTGTGCCGGCTAGTCCCACAAGGAGTGCATTCCGATCCTCTCCGGCAATGTGTCTCGGGGAAGGGGTCATCTGGGAGGCCATATTACGGCTAGTGGTGACCAGATAACCTCCTTTATAACGACCCTGGGACACATACGGATCGGCTCCAGCCTCCCGTTGATCCGTCCCATGCCCGCGAAGTGACTCCAGGAAGGATGTATTCCCGGAACCAGTTGCCTCGCACGAGTCGCCTAATAATATTCGGGGGGGGGGGGTGAATCTGGTACGAAAGAACTGGCTCCGAAATGCAATTCGAACAGTGGATAAAAATCCAAGGCCAAATTTTAAAAGCAATGAACCTTCATTATTTATCATCAACAACACATCACAACATAAGCTCAATAGAATAAGACCCTCAAGACCTATGTGTCATCGTACACCAACACAACTAACCGCGTAACCACTACATCATGTGAGGTATGATTTAGAAATAAATAAATAAATAAATAAATAAATAAATAAATAGTAATCATCAGCAATGTTGTTGAAGCCTAAATTGATCGCTTCATAACTAAATTATAAACATTAGAAAATGTTGAAGCATGAAGTAGTCAACACTAGGAATTGTTGTTGAATCATCAAATATTAAACATAAGGAAATGTTGTAGCATCAAATAAAATGATTTATAATAAATTATAAACATTAGAAAATATTGAAACACAGAGTAGTAAACATTTGGAATTGTTGTAGCAACAAATGAAATGCTTAATAATATACAATAAACATAGAAAATGTGGAAGCATGAAGTAGTAAACATTAGGAAATGTTGTTAAAGCATGCTATTAATTGCTTTCTGAATAACTATTAACATAAGAAAATGTTGAAGAATGACGTAGTTAACATTACGAATTGTTGATAAAGCATGAAATTAATTGCTTTATACAGACAAGTTAAAGGTTACAAACCTTCTACCGTGTTGGTCAAGAAAGAACAATCTACTGTATATACTGTATTTTCTACTTTTGGGATGGGATAACCTGTTTTATACCCGAAATTATACAAGTTGCTATAAATAATATGCATTACAACGTGGCAACTTGTGCTCCACACACTAAACAATATGCATCATGACCTGGCAACTTGTGCTCCACATGCTAAACAATATGCATCATGACGTGGCAATTTGTGCTCCACACAATAAAAAATATGCATCATGACGTGGCAACTTGTGCTCCACATGCTAAACAATATGCATCATGACGTGGCAACTTGTGCTCCACATGCTAAACAATATGCATCATGACGTGGCAATTTGTGCTCCACACAATAAAAAATATGCATCATGACGTGGCAACTTGTGCTCCACATGCTAAACAATATGCATCATGACGTGGTCACTTGTGCTCCACATGCTAAACAATATGCATCAAGATGTGGCAACTTGTGCTCCACACAATAAACAATATGCATCATTACGTGGCAACTTGTGCTCCACATGCTAAACAATATGCATCATGACGTGGTCACTTGTGCTCCACATGCTAAACAATATGCATCAAGACGTGGCAACTTGTGCTCCACACGCTAAACAATATGCATCATGACGTGGCACCTTGTGCTCCACAAAATAAACAATATGCATCATGACGTGGCAACTTGTGCTCCACACAATAAACAATATGCATCATGACGTGGCAACTTGTGCTCCACATGCTAAACAATATGCATCATGACGTGGCAACTTGTCTTCCAAACAATAAACAATATGCACCATGGCGTGGCAACTTGTGCTCCACATGCTAAACAATATGCATCATGACGTGGCAAATTGTCTTCCAAACAATAAACAATATGCATCATGACGTGGCAACTTGTGCTCCACATGCTAAACAATATGCATCATGACGTGGCAACTTGTCTTCCAAACAATAAACAATATGCATATTGACGTGGCAACTTGTGTTCCACACAATAAACAATATGCATCCTGACGTGGCAACTTGTGCTCCACACTATAAACAATATGCATCATGACGTGGCAACTTGTGCTCCACACGCTAAACAATATGCATCATGACGTGGCAACTTGTGCTCCACATGCTAAACAATATGCATCATGACGTGGCAACCTGTCTTCCAAACAATAAACAATATGCATCATGACGTGGCAACTTGTGCTCCACACTATAAACAATATGCATCATAACGTGGCAACTTGTGCTCCACACAATAAACAATATGCATCTCGATGTGGCAACTTGTGCTCCACATGCTAAACAATATGCATCATGACGTGGCAACTTGTGCTCCACACAATAAACAATACGCATCATGACGTGGCAACTTGTGCTCCACTCGCTAAACAATATGCATCATGACGTGGCAACTTGTGTTCCACACAATAAACAATATGCATCATGACGTGGCAACTTGTGTTCCACACAATAAACAATACGCATCATGACGTGGCAACTTGTGATCCACATGCTAAACAATATGCATCATGACGTGGCAACTTGTGCTCCACTCGCTAAACAATATGCATCATGACGTGGCAACTTGTGCTCCACTCGCTAAACAATACGCATCATGACGTGGCAACTTGTGATCCACATGCTAAACAATATGCATCATGACGTGGCAACTTGTGCTCCACTCGCTAAACAATACGCATCATGACGTGGCAACTTGTGATCCACATGCTAAACAATATGCATCATGACGTGGCAACTTGTGCTCCACTCGCTAAACAATATGCATCATGACGTGGCAACTTGTGTTCCACACAATAAACAATATGCATCATGACGTGGCAACTTGTGCTCCACACAATAAACAATACGCATCATGACGTGGCAACTTGTGCTCCACTCGCTAAACAATATGCATCATGACGTGGCAACTTGTGTTCCAAACAATAAACAATATGCATCATGACGTGGCAACTTGTGTTCCACACAATAAACAATACGCATCATGACGTGGCAACTTGTGCTCCACTCGCTAAACAATATGCATCATGACGTGGCAACTTGTGTTCCACTCGCTAAACAATATGCATCCTGACGTGGCAACTTGTGCTCCACACTATAAACAATATGCATCATGACGTGGCAACTTGTGCTCCACACTATAAACAATATGCATCATGACGTGGCAACTTGTGCTCCACATGCTAAACAATATGCATCATGACGTGGCAACTTGTGCTCCACACGCTAAACAATATGCATCCTGACGTGGCAACTTGTGCTCCACACGCTAAACAATATGCATCATGACGTGGCAACTTGTGCTCCACATGCTAAACAATATGCATCATGACGTGGCAACTTGTGCTCCACACTATAAACAATATGCATCATGACGTGGCAACTTGTGCTCCACACGCTAAACAATGTGCATATTGACGTGGCAACTTGTGCTCCACACGCTAAACAATATGCATCATGACGTGGCAACTTCTGCTCCACACGCTAAACAATATGCATCCTGACGTGGCAACTTGTGTTCCACACAATAAACAATATGCATCATGACGTGGCAACTTGTGCTCCACACGCTAAACAATATGCATCCTGACGTGGCAACTTGTGCTCCACATGCTAAACAATATGCATCATGACGTGGCAACTTGTGCTCCACACGCTAAACAATATGCATCATGACGTGGCAACTTGTGCTCCACACACTAAACAATATGCATCATGACGTGGCAACTTGTGCTGCACACGCTAAACAATATGCATCATGACGTGGCAACTTGTGTTCCACACAATAAACAATATGCATCATGACGTGGCAACTTGTGCTCCACACGCTAAACAATATGCATCCTGACGTGGCAACTTGTGCTCCACACGCTAAACAATATGCATCATGACGTGGCAACTTGTGTTCCACACAATAAACAATATGCATCTCGATGTGGCAACTTGTGCTCCACACGCTAAACAATATGATTCATGACGTGGCAACTTGTGCTCCACACGCTAAACAATATGCATCATGACGTGGCAACTTGTGCTCCACACGCTAAACAATATGATTCATGACGTGGCAACTTGTGCTCCACACGCTAAACAATATGCATCATGACGTGGCAACTTGTGCTCCACACAATAAACAATGTGAATCATGACGTGGCAACTTGTGCTCCACTCGCTAAACAATATGGATATTGACGTGGCAACTTGTGCTCCACATGCTAAACAATATGCATCATGACGTGGCAACTTGTGCTCCACATGCTAAACAATATGCATCATGACGTGGCAACTTGTGCTCCACATGCTAAACAATATGCATCATGACGTGGCAACTTGTGCTCCACACTATAAACAATATGCATCATTACGTGGCAACTTGTGCACCACATGCTAAACAATATGCATCATGACGTGGCAACTTGTGCTCCACATGCTAAACAATATGCATCATGACGTGGCAACTTGTGCTCCACATGCTAAACAATATGCATCATGACGTGGCAACTTGTGCTTCACACAATAAACAATATGCATCATTACGTGGCAACTTGTGCTCCACATGCTAAACAATATGCATCATGACGTGGCAACTTGTGCTCCACATGCTAAGCAATATGCATCATGACGTGGCAACTTGTGCTCCACATGCTTAACAATATGCATCATGACGTGGCAACTTGTGCACCACACAATAAACAATATGCATCATGACGTGGCAACTTGTGCTCCACACGCTAAACAATATGCATCCTGACGTGGCAACTTGTGATCCACATGCTAAACAATATGCATCATGACGTGGCAACTTGTGCTCCACATGCTAAACAATATGCATCCTGACGTGGCAACTTGTGCTCCACATGCTAAACAATATGCATCATTACGTGGCAACTTGTGCTCCACATGCTAAACAATATGCATCATGACGTGGCAACTTGTGCTCCACATGTTAAACAATATGCATCATGACGTGGCAACTTGTGCTCCACACTATAAACAATATGCATCATTACGTTGCAACTTGTGCACCACACAATACACAATATGAATCATGACGTGGCAACTTGTGCTCCACATGCTAAACAATATGCATCATGACGTGGCAACTTGTGCTCCACATGCTAAACAATATGCATCATGACGTGGCAACTTGTGCTCCACACTATAAACAATATGCATCATTACGTGGCAACTTGTGCACCACACAATAAACAATATGCATCATGACGTGGCAACTTGTGCTCCACATGTTAAACAATATGCATCATGACGTGGCAACTTGTGCTCCACATGCTAAACAATATGCATCATGACGTGGCAACTTGTGCTCCACACTATAAACAATATGCATCATGACGTGGCAACTTGTGCTCCACACTATAAACAATATGCATCATTACGTGGCAACTTGTGCACCACACAATAAACAATATGCATCATGACGTGGCAACTTGTGCTCCACACACTAAACAATATGGATCATGACGTGGCAACTTGTGCTCCACATGCTAAACAATATGCATCATGACGTGGCAACTTGTGTTCCACACAATAAACAATATGTATCATGGTGTGGCAACTTGTGCTCCACACGCTAAACAATATGCATCATGAAGTGGCAACTCGTTGCTCACATTACTATAAATACGTATTAATCACAGGTTATACCACAAAAATACTATTACGATCAACACGTCATCTCAACTAGAGATCAAATTAACTACGAAAGATGATGTCAACATAAATGCCTGTTAAATGAGTTTCAGAAACAGCCTATCATAAAACTAGGTGATGAAAGCATCGATTATAATGAGTTTAGAGGTCAACCAGTATTAATTATAAAAATATTAAATTACGTATGTCTTTATGACAAGGAAAGCACGACGGACATGCGCAAACTTTACAAGAACCATATGCTACAAGCGGTTACTTCCGATGTTTTATCCAATTATAGTTCCTGGACGGCGCGCCCTAACGTCAATGGTGGGCATCGTGACGCCTGCTAACGCCTCCGGGAAGTCGTCTCCACATTGAATCAGTCACTAGCATTCCCGCTGCCGAAAATTCCATCGTGTATTCTAGCACTCCATGTCACGATGGTCCAAATCACTCGGATGCGGCGTCTCTCCTGCGTCACGAAAGCGGCTACACCGGCCATCGAAAATCTTCCATGCATTTTTATTACGCCAGAATTAAGCAGTATGATCCGATCACTGTTAATATGCTGGACCACGGATGACGTCATAGCTCATTAGTCCTTTATAGAATGCACAGTTCTAAATAAGCCCCATTTTACAGAATGAATCGATCGTCGTAATCACAGTTTTCAGTATTGCATGCACAGTTTGAGACACTTCCGGACAACAATTTGACCAAAATATCAGTGCGATTCTTATAATTTTGTGGGCACAGTTTGAGACACTTCCGGACAACAATTTGACCAAAATATCAGTGCGATTCTTATAATTTTGTGGGCACAGTTTGAGACACTTCCGGACAACAATTTGACCAAAATATCGGTGCAATTATCATTCTTATAAGTTTGTGGACACAGCTTGAGACACTTCCGACAACAATTTGATCAAAATATCGGTGCAGTTATATTTTTTATAATTTTGTGGGCACAGTTTTAGACACTTCCGGACAACAATTTGACCAAAATATCCGTGCAATTATAACTCTTATAATTTTGTGGGCACAGTTTGAGACTCTTCCGGACAACAAATTGACCAAAATATCGGTGCAATTTTTATAATTTTGTGGGCACAGTTTTAGACACTTCCGGAAAACAATTGTACCAAAATATCGGTGCAATTATAATTTGTATACGTTTGTGGGCACAGTTTGAGACACTTCCGGACAACAATTTGACCAAAATATCGGTGCAATTATAATTCTTGTAAGTTTTCGGGCACAGTTTGATACACTTACGGACTACACTTTGACCAAAATATCGGTGCAATTATAATTCTTGTGAGTTTGCGGGCACAATTTGAGACACTTACGGACAACAAATTGACCAAAATATCGGTGCAATTATAATCTTATACCTTTGCGGGCACAGTTTGAGACACTTCTGGAAACAATTTGACCAAAATATCGGTGCAATTATAATTCTTATAAGTTTGCGGGCACAGTTTGAAACACTTCCGGACAACAAGTTGACCAAAATATCGGTGCAATTATAATTCTTATAAGTTTGCGGACACAGTTTGAGACACTTTCGGACAACAATTTGACCATAATACACAACTTTGGTACACACCACTCGACCCGAGTAAAACTGCCCGACCGGCTATACCGAATACCATCGCCCGATACGACTGACTCGCGCACGCCTCGGCCCGATGAACCGCTTGCCTTTCACCGCCCAAGTGGCCTCCAGAGCAAGGATTATGGATTATAAGAGATTCGTCACCTTTGGTTATAAAAGTGCCTAGAGATACGGCCGCCTCGAGATATGTTGCGTTCTGGCTCATCTGCCTACACAAAGAGAGAAATGCCATATGAATGTGTACTATATCGCACGTAAACCAACGGTATTGCTTGCTAAAATGGAAATTATTATAATGAAAGAAAATCCACAGCCTGCTTCCAGTCTCCGACCGGGTCAGGAATGGAATGAATGAAGCCCCCATCTAGCGGCGAGGATATGAACTGTGCCGGCTGCCGAGGCCTGACGCACTCCTCTGGGGCAATGATTAAATGAATGACAGATGAAATGAAATGATGGTGGAGAGTGTTGCTGGAATGAAATTGGGACAGGGAAAACCGGAGAACCCGGAGAAAAACCTGTCTGCCTCCGTTTTGTCCAGCACAGATCTCACATGGAGTGACCGGGATTTGAACCACGGACCCAGCGGTGAGAGGCCGGCGTGCTGCCGCCTAAGCCACGGAGGCTTAGGAAATTATTATAATATGTATGCGTAATATGAAATATTTAAGCGACTCCAAAGAAATACTTTTCATATTCTTGGTGATTTTAAAAAGAAACATGAAAATCAATTACTTCAATGTTGGTAACACATTTGCTAAAATTAGTTCTCTAATGGCTCTGGCATCTTAATTTAATCTTATATCAATTTAATCTTATATCAATTAAATATTAATCTATTCATGTGTAAAAATGCTCCTAAGTTCATATATCATCATCAATATGCCAACTGCGTTCATTATGAAACTTCCATAACCTCACTTATGGACCACGAGTGTCTACCCCCACCCCCACCCTTCTCACTGCTACCCATGGCTAAGCAACACTTCCATTGAAATAGAATCGAAAGGAGAAAGGGGAACAAGACATTGAATTGCAAACTTTATTTTTACTCAAACATAAGGGAGGGAGGATGCATCAATTACGGAATAAGTGATTAACCTGATTCTTCAGATCTCACTAACAGTTGTAAACACACCAGAGGACGTATTATTCACACTAAAAGTAAGTGATACAGCAATAGCGGGTCACAGTACCGCAGATAGTTCTTGTAACGTATGAAATGTTTTTTGAGTAAAAGCAAATCAGAAGATGGAACCACAAACAACACGAAGCCGCAAACACCACTTCGAAACGCAATCCAAAGAATGCAAACAACCAAGGTAAGTAGGCAAACAACTCCTGCCGATCGACTAGGTGCGAGCGTTGATCAGTGCCAACTTCGGAACCTTGGTACTAAAATTAATTCTTCAATCGTTGGCGGACCTGATAGAACGCAGCTTTACAGCAACCTATTCGCTCCTTATTAACTATCATCCCCCGGGCACGACTGCCTCAGTACGACTGACCGCACCGTACTGAACCCGTACTTAAGAAGCTCAGAGTAAGTTACGAGGCAAGGATCGAACTATACTCACGTGATAATTTTATGTCTCAAATTTAAGGGGAGAGATAGACACCCCGCTTCTCATACAAGCATTCAGCATAGCTAGGAAGATGAGAAGTGATGATGAAAGAATTATATCAGCTCATTTAAAAGCGAAGAAAAGTAATTTTTTTATAAATCAATGTTCTACAATGGCCAATGATATATATTTTGTCGATCTGGAAACTGCATAATTTGACAAGTTAGTTGAATCCTCGCTTACAAAAACCGGTTTCAAACAGGTCACGTGCCAAGCAGGGGAAGACGCAAAGCCGCTGTATTTGCCGTCCTATATTTCGAATAAATATTAGCAGGCGCTAGTTAGATTGCCTGTTCCTTTTTATAGTAAAAATCGATCTCCTCATTTAATTATTCGTTACGGTTGTACTACTGGTTAGATACTGCCGCCCACTTTTATCTCTTAAGCGTTCACCCTCGAAATTCCGAGAATCTCGCCCTCCAATACTTTATTGTAGGATTTTTATGTAGCTAAGTAGTAGTAGTACATTCGTATTTTTAGCCTACTTTCGATTTTTGCAAAAAGTGAAAGCAGTCTTATGATATCAACACAGGGCCAAAAATGGTGTGTCTGTCTGTGAGTGTGTGTGTATGTGTGTGTACTCTGCATTGTCTGCCCCCCCCCCTATCAATTCAAACACGGTAAAACTGAATTGAACGAAATTTGGTACAGAGGCAGCACTAGCAAAGGGTACCTCAGTGTCATGATTTATATCGCCACCATCTTGACGGAAACGTAATGGTGGCCACCCAAATGTTCAAAGCTTAAATCAAATTAAGACTAACCTAATCATCTCATCTCTACCAAATTTTGAAACAACATACACTAATATAGGAAGCATCTTTTGGCTAAACTACAAGGTCATCAGCCCAATAGTTTGAAGATGGAGGCCAAGTATGTGTGCAAATCGATTCCCCCTATCAATTCGAACACGGTGAAACCGAATTGAACGACATATGGTACAGAGGTAGCACTAGCAAAGGGCACCTCAGTGCCATATTATATATCGCCACCATCTTGACGGAAACGAAATGGCGGCCACCCAAATGTTCAAAGCTTAAGTCAAATTAAGACTAACCTAATCATCTCATCTCTACCAAATTATGCAACATCATACATTTATATAGGAAGCGTCTTTTGACCAACCTACAAGGTCATCAAACCAATAGTTTGCAGATGGCGGCCATGTATGTGTGCAAATCGATTCACCCTATCAATTCAAACACGGTGAAACCGAACTGAACGAAATTTGGCACAGAGGTAGCATTAGCAAAAGGCACCTCAGTGTCATGTATTATATCGCCGCCATCTTGACGGAAACGTAATGGCGGCCACCCAAATGTTCAAAGCTTAAATCAAAATAGACTAACCTAATTATCTGATCCCTACTTTGGTACTTTGCAACAACATTCATTCATATAGGAAGCGTCTTTTGACCAAACTACAAGGTCATCAGCCCAATAGTTTGCAGATGGCGGCCATGTATGTGTGCAAATTTATTCCCCCTATCAATTCAAACACGGTGAAACTGAATTGAACGAAATTTGGAACAGAGGAAGCACTAGCAAAGGGGAACCTCAGTGTCATGTTTTATATCGCCGCCATCTTGACGGAAACGTAATGGCGGCCAACCAAATGTTCAAATCTTAATTCAAATTACGACTGACCTAATCAACCGATCTCTACAAAATTTTGCAACAATATACCTTAATGTGGGAAACGTCTTTTACTCAAACTACAATATCATCAACCGAATAGTTTTAAGGTGTTGAATGTATGAATCATGTAAGTATTATAGCCTAACCGTAACTTACGATTAAACAAGGCCTGGCCTCAACAATTCAGCTTATCGTGCATAGAGAGGTTTAATCTGTCCTCAAAGAGGTGACCGGTAGGATATTAGCATATTATAATAGCATATGTAACCGTAGAAGTGACTAACATTTCAGGCTTACCATGCCATATCGTTGTGCTAATGAAATAGTTGATTTCAACACAAAATATGATACAGTTATACTAAACCAGTTGTTTATCAAGTATTAACGTAGCGCATCTGTGGCGTAATGGTAGCGACTGGGGCTCATAGTCTGGGGGCTCGTGGATCAAATACCTGCGGGTTCAAATTTCTTTATTTCGTTCTTTTTGGTATTTATTGAGTTAGGCTATAACTACTCACACGTTATAATGTTAAGCATATTGTTACACATCCAAGGGCGTATAACACCCTTAGGAAGTGTACACACATATTCCTATCATTTCTACAGATACGACTAAAACTACAAGACATATACAGCCACTCGTTTTAACAGCTACATTTATCAAACCATCTGCCCCACACCCTACACCGATTTCACCCTTTAGACACCCCCAAGCTGGAATCAACAACAGCAACTACACATTTCTAAACACATAAGCTAGCAGAGTCGACACCGCGGCTCTTGCGTCAAAGGCTTACACAACTCATGTACACATACACAGGAACTGGCTGTCACAACAGCAACATGAAGAAATACCAGAGTCAGCACTTCACAAATGCTTAAGAAGACCACCCCCAAAAGAGAAAGTATCTGTTACGGTCGGAGACTCTGCCCAACGACAAGCTGACATCTTACCTCCGGTAAGAGTATCTCAGATTTCCACACACACCAGTTATACATCCTTCCCATTACCAGACCTTTTATTACTTTGTAAACACTTGTACATTAATCTGTTTAAGCTGTCCCCACAGTTGAGGGAATCACACCTGAAACCTTACTTACACTAGTAAACTAGTACATTGCACCAACGCCCAATTGTTATCATTATTGCCCTCATCCATTTATACTGCCGACTTCCCTACACTGCCTTCCGTAAACACCGGCCTACCACATATCGCTATGCCAGCATTAGCAGATTGCCTGCAACGCAAGCGACCTTGTCTTTCAGAGAGTGCGTGCGACCGCGGCTCACACAGACGTGCTGTCAGCAGTAATAGCTTTGCTCGCCCCCGAATAGCTCGCCAAGTATTATTTTCCGCCCCAGAGTGAATCCTTTGCTTGTAAGCATTAATCCGTAGAACTTACCTTTTACTTACCCCGCTTTCTAGCACCAGTACAGAGATTCCACACCCTTGTCAAACATCCCCCTAGCTACACACACCACCCACTTCACAAACCCATCCCCTAGTTCCGCCAGCCCTCGTAAAGGGTCTGAACAATATATACTGTAGTGTGTATTTGCAATCGAAAATATTATTTATACGGTATGCTTATAACACCAAATATTTCAACACTCAAATGAAGCGATTAATATCCGTTGACCTTGATCAACGGTAGAGACTCTTGGTGTTGTTGATTCTTTAGGGGTTTTGCGGCATCATGGTCTTGTAGCCCCGTTTACTTGGGTGTGTGTTGAAGTTGTCTGATTACCTGTGTCACTGGGATGCTGTAGGCTTACTAGTGTATGTACTTTTATACGAGGAAGGATTTGGGTAGGAAGCTGTTGTTGTTGTTGTTGTTGTTGTTGTTTCATTTGAGATGCATGGACATCATGGTCGTTTAGCCCCGTGTACATGGGTGAGTGTTGTTTTTTTCTGATAACCTGTGTTATTGTTATGGCTGTATTAGTGAGTGTATATATACTGTAATTCATGTGAGTATTAAATCAATCAACGTAACTATAATATCCGTATAGCGCGTTGTATTTCAGCAAGCTACTACAACCAACATTCAATTATACTCCTTGAAAAGGACAAACAGTTATAACTATACCCATGCATTTAGGAGAAAATAGGCTATATGTTCTCTACTGAACATCTTCTTATAGCCTATGTCTCGAGAGATTCCTAACTCGCCATCTAGCAGGGAATTGTTGGTTTTTCTAGCCGGGAATCAGCGTCCCTTGCGATCCTTTCCATTCTTCGGATAATTGTTGGTGGTTATGTGAATTTCGGGTACAGTACGTCACCTCGATCCCACATCTCTTGTCAAGTGCGTTCAAAAATCCTCACCTAGTGATTGCTTCCATGTTTCTCCATTTCTTGTAATACAGTCACATATACATAATAAATACATCATGTTTAAAGAAATAAGAGCCTGAAATAAAAAATAAATAAAAAATGCGCCATGCTTCGACAACAATAAATTCAAAGAGGTGACGTTCCCAATAAAATTCCCATCACTCTCCGAATGCGAGATCGTCGATGACGTAACGGGGACAATATATATTGGGCAAATTTGTGTTGACCGACTGAAGTGTTAATCAGTTATAAAATATACATATCTGCCAAACCTAGAAGGATCTGATGATGTTCACCTAACAAACGAAATATGGCATGCAATTAAGCCCCCACTTTTATCCCGAAGAGTATAAAAGAGTAGTTTTCCACGTTAGTAGGTGTGAGTAGATAAGTTTTTATTCCACCGAATTAAATTGGACACATTAACATGTTGACCGACTGAAAATCAATTCTTTCACTGGATTGTTCTTTGTTGTTAGCATGTAATAGTCTGCCCTGTGTCTAAGTGATGCAAGGCTTTGGTTCAAAGGGTCCTGGATTCAATTCCTGGCCAAGCCATGGAATTTTAACCTCCTACAGCATTGTTGATTCCATCTGGGCTGTGGACTGGATATTTGAGAATTCTTCGTCGTCATGTCATCCTCATCAAGACACATAGGTTACTCGTGAACAACAAGTACAAAGACCTGTACTAGGCTACTCTGGAGGCCACGCCCCGTTAGTTATAGTAAGGAAATTGTTTCTTTTTCTCATTTTAGCAATGTCCATTGCTAAGGTTGTTAATCAGTGACACCCTCTATAATCTATTCCTACGTCATTACTGTAAAAAATGTTTGTAGGAATCTGTAATGTTACCCAATCCAGGCACCTAACCTTCAGTATTTTCTGGTAAAACTGGTTTAAAATTGGTATTTTTCTAAAAGGAAAATGATCCGTAATGTGTTGGTTTTGGTTTGTCTGTTGTAGAACAGAGAAGACTGTGCTTGTTTGCTGCCATGTCGACAACGTGCCCAAACTGCCTTCACATGTTAGATGCCCATTGTGGATCGTGTGTTGCTGTCCACACTGTGCTGCTACCCTCTACAAGTGAAGACATCACAGTGTCTCATACCCACACCAACTCCACCGTGGATCAGCAAGCTGCGGCTCTGGAGCGACTGTCGACTGCAGAGGCAGTTCCTCGGCCTTCACCACCAATTTCACTCTCTTATATCTATCCTTATCCAACAACCAGTGGTTCCTTTCTTCATCTGATGCCCTCTCCACGGACGGCATTCCCAAATCAACCTGTCATGTCGTTGACACCGTGGGTAACTAACACCGTGCAGCCTTCATGTCCGTCCCCGTTCAGACAGACTGTCATTCCCCAAGTATTTCAGAAGGGGATTGATATGGTACGTCTAGCAGCGGCGACAGAAACCCTTATAGCTTCGGGCTGGCACCATGAAGGTCTGTCTCCGCTGGAGTCTCAGGATGCTCTGCGATTTACACCTCTGGGCACATTTCTGGTTAGGGACTCATCTGACCCACGCTTCCATTTTTCTCTGGGTGTACAGACAGAACGGGGCCCGACCAGCATACGAATACATTTCGTGATGGGGCAGTTCTGTCTGGATGCAGATGTCCAGCTGATACCGACGCTACCACACTTTGAATGTGTAGTAAAATTAGTAGAGTACTATATTGAGAAAACCAAAGACCGTCGTAAGAACAGCAACGATTTTAATGATAATGCGTGCATTACTTGCCATCGAAAGTTCTTCAACAAAGAACCAGGGTTGGTGGATGGTGAGGGACGTTCGTATTGCGACATCCAACTCACCAGCCCCCTATACAAGATGGGACGACCCCACAGTCTTCAGCATCTTGCAAGGCTGGCTATCAACAAGCAAATGTTGAAGACCTTGGATGGTATAGTAGGAATTGCTCGGCTTCCCTTGTCAGATCCCCTGGTGAATTATCTCAAGGTGTATCCTTACACTTTCTAATCAGCAAGTTCAGTACTAATCTCAGTGATCAAGATGCTATGTGAGAATCTCTGAAAGGATTACCAGTGGACACAGCTTGGACACTAATAACAAAGCAGTTTAGTTGCCAATCTTCAGTGAAACTGACTACTCAAATGCATTATTGGCAACTAAGAACAGACAAGTTCATTGATGATGTCTATCATTTGAATATAGAGTATTATTATTTTGTAGCAACTCATGCAATTTATTTTCTGTTGTTTTATCAAACTGTCTGTGCTAGTTTTATTAAGATTTATTTAGTATCAGTATACCAGAAGATTTAAACAGTTAACATCACATTTCAATAAATTAGGTGAATAATGTTACCGCACGTAACTAATTGTTTGGAAACGTATTTCAAATTGAAATTGTTTTTAATCTATACAAGAGACATATAAACAGAATGAATTCAGATGTATGTTTATGAAGATTAAGCAAAGAATAAAGGAGCAAATGAAAAAATAAACTGCAGTTTTTAAATTACTGTAGGTTCCTGCTTCATCATCTTCAAAATACAGGAGCGTTTTTTCAACCTGCAATGGTTCTTAACCTACCAGTGGTCGCTGTATGAGCAAAATGTTCACGGTTGTTGAAAGTTAGCTTGCGTTCTAGACAGCATGTGGTTTTGACCTTCAACGTCGGTATACCTTCCCACAGCAGCTTTGAGGGATAGATGGATGCATTGTCACGCGCTTCCATGACATTGAGAAGATACAGGGAGGGAGAAATTATGGTCTTCCCTCAGCAGTGAGCCACTGTATTTTCTTCACGCGTGACCAGTGACGTTGGCACTAATTACAGAGCGTTACAGTTTCGCTATATATTACATTGCTATCCTATGAGTTTCATGGTTGTAACAGTGTTCTTCGAAACTTGTTGAATCAAAGTTTGGTGCAATTATTGTGTGGCAATGATTTCAGGTCGTGACATTTTAGTTTGGTTTGTTGGATCTTCACGTGGTTAGATCGAGGGCAATAATATTCACACTGACTGTGAAGGTGAATACAATGAACATAAATACCTAAGAGTTATAGTGTTACCACGGAACTGTTCCAGATTATTGCCGGGTCGGTATTTGAATAAAAAAAAGAAATGAGAACATATGTTCATTTAATCTGCAATTACATTTACGCATGAAATCAGTTGCTATGATTATATAAACAAGTCATATCGTTGTTTGAGTATTGTGCTCATCGTGCGACCATTCGCGTAATTTATGTTCTAGCGACCACTGGCGGGTAAAAGAAATACATGTGTAAATTACAATATGACTTTATTACACAAAGTTATGTACAAACATGGTTATTCTTCGAGATAATCACCGTAAAGATTGAGGTACTTGTCATACATTTGACGAAGATTTCCAATCCCCACTTAACAGAATGTTGCCATCAGTGAGCTGGCATGAAGCTCGTCATTAGCCAGTTCATTGAAGAATTTGAAGTCACTCAGGGACTATACGTCGGATATTCAAAACCTTCTCAGCAAAATTGCTATTGGGCTACAGCAGTACGTGAGGGCGGATGCTGTAGAGAATCAGAAGACCTCTAGAAGCCATCATGCTCCTACTTTTGTTATGAATGGCGCTTGGCAGTTGTAAAGCTTGACAATATACAAGCGCTTTGACCGCAGTCCCCAGTTCCATAAACTCAACAAGCAACACAAACGTTTGGTCCCAAAACACAGTAACCATAACCTTCCAGTTGTTAAAGGTATGTTTGAACTTTTCGGTTTGTTTGGCGAGTTTGAGTGCATCCTTTGTCGTGGCTGATGTTTTGATTCGGGGATGATATACTGAATCCTGGTCTCACCTCCAGCCACTGCCTTGTAATGGGTAAGAAATGTGAGCGCTGCTGCCATTCAGTGATTTTGTGTTCATTAAACAACATCTTTGGAACCCATCAACCGACCAGTTTCTTGTAGCGTAGGTGTTCTGCTACGATCGTGGAAACATGATCTTGAAACTTCAGGACATTTCACTTATGGTAAACCTGCAATTTTCTCAAACTACTTGTCAAGTCATTGAATAATGTCTCTGTTGCTTGCGTCCTTATTCCCCTTTATCGTGAGCCTTGGGTCGGCTTTCTTTAAATTTCCTACAGTCCGCCTCGTTGCGTAGTGACTAGCATTCTTGGCTGTCACCACGGAAGCCCGGGTTCGATTCCCAACTATGCTAAGAAAGGGCTGGAACGGAGTACTCTGAGCCTCGAGAGGCAAAACTGAGAAGAGGTGGGTTCGAGTCCTACCTCAGCCATCCTGGAAGTGGTCCCGTGGTTTCCCACTTCTACTTCCGGCAAAGGCCGGGATGGGCCCTAACACAAGGCAATGGCCGCTTCCTACCCAAATCCTACCTCGATTGCAAGTACACACTCTAGTACAGACACCACAGTGACACAGGTTATCACACAACTTCTACACACACCAGAGTACACGGGGATACATGACCATGATGTTGCAAAGTCCCTAAAAAAGAATCAACTACTATCAGTCTGCAAATCAACTCAAAATGGAGTAATGCCATTGGTAGAGTCAGTGTTTATAGCGGGGGAGATTGGCAGTCATTCCCACCTCCTACCACATGATTGGCAGTCATTCCCACCTCCTACCACTTGATTGGCAGTTTACTGGCACAGTCGGACGTTGAAAGCAAAGAAACCCTTCATAGGTTCAATAATTGATCTTACGATATATGTTGTTGTTGATTCATTTAGGGGATTAGCGACATGGTGGATATGTAGCTCCGTGTACCTGGGTGTGTGTTTAACCTGTGTAATTGTGATGGCTGAACTAGTATGTGTAGGCCTTTTTGTAATTCAGGTGAGGATTGGGAAGGAGGCGGTCGTGGCCTTAAGCTAGAGACATCCCGGTATTTTGATGGGGTAGAGGTGGGAAACCGCACGGAAAACCAATTCCAGGATGGCTGAGGTGGGAATCAAACCCACTTCTTCTCAGTTTTGCCTTACGAGGCTAAGATGTTCCAGCCCGCGGCTCAGAATTACATTTCTTGGCAGAGCCAGTATTCAACCCCAGACCTCATGGGCGACAGCCGAGAATGCTAGTCTCTACGCCACGAGGCAGACCAAGGCCAACTAGATACACAGGCCATAAGGCTCCCCCTCCACTTTGGTCGCTACGTCACACAAGTGGCCGGCCGCTTCACTTCTCGCCAGTGACTTGTAGGCTGAGCTGAACCTCGCAGCAGCGAAGTTATAAATGGTATTTAATGATTGAAACGTGTGTGAACATAGTGAATTATGCTCACGTCGTGTTGCGTACCTGGTTGTAGAAGCAACCAAAGTTCAAAACAGCCTAATATTTCAGTGTTTAAATTCCCTACTGACTTGGTTCGGAAACAAAAGTGGATCTTAGCCATCCATCGAACCAAATTTGTCCCTTCGCAATGTCTGTTGTGTGCATAAAACACTTAGGCGAAAGGTTCATAATTAGGGAGGATTCTGTTAAAAGACCCGATGTGTCCATTTTAACTGTAAAACGTGACCATTTGAAACTCTATAATACTCTATAATAATAACAGTGTTAACAGGAAAATGTTTGAAAAGTTATGCAAAGGCAATTTACAAACCACTTTTCAAAACCCATTTGACGAAACGCAAAAGATGTTTGTAATGTTTCATTCTGTTCATTAATTCAAAAGCTTAAGAAATAACTGGCTTAACCAAACTGACAACTTACAAATTCTTATGTTCCCTGACTTTGACAACCCTGAGTCAGACAAAAAATGTTTTGCTAGTATTGGTCACCTTAAACAGCTTCATAGAGGAGAAGAGAATAATGTACTCGTAGTTAAGCTTGCTCCTGGCCTGTGGCCTCCTGCCCTGAACCAAAACGTTTTGTACCCAACTTCTTTAGAGTGACAAAATGTAAACCTTTGTTCTAAACTGTTCGATGAGAAAAATGTCGCCGCTTTAAAACACTTTGGCAAAATAAAAAATAAAAATTATTTTAAAAGCACAGCTGTATTTTTAGAAATAATTCTTCAGTGGTGGAAGATTCTTAACGTTAATCATGCTTTCAAAGGCGATAGATTTAACGGCCCTCATTGTAACGCAATATTTTCAGTTCATGACGTCAATGTTCTATTTCTGTGCAAATTTTTAACCTGGGTAATTAGGTGGGATAATCTGCCTGTTCAAGGGGAAATCACACACAAAAAAGAGACTCTTCATGGAAAACTTACAAATGAAACTCAAATAGTTTTAGTTCACACTGTAAAACTATTTTGGAGTTGGTAAATTTCTTGAAAACAAGTTTAGGATTCAAGTAGCATATGTATTGTTAGGAAAATTTCAGACTGGTGAATTAGAAGCAAGATTTGGGCAGTACAGGCAAATGAGTGGTGCCTGCTACCATATTTCAGAGAAGCAAGCCCTTGAGTCAGAACGAAAAGTAAAAGCCCTAACGGTAATAAATGCATACTCTGCTAAACACGCAGATATCCCTATTAATGATATTTCATTATGTATGTGGATTGCAAGAGCTCAGATTGTAAAAGCTTCAAAACTACAGAAATTTTACATTTTGAAAGTGTGGAGGTTGAGTTTATGTGATGATGATGATAATTGTTGTTTTAAGGGGCCTAACATCGAGGTTATCGGCCCCTGAGGTTGAGTTTAATGATGTTCTTGTATATGAGAATATTTTGTTAGGTCTAGTTTATATTGGCGGATATATTTGTAAAATAATTATGAAAAACTGTACATGTAGAAGTTGTCAAGATGTTTTGTTGTTTAATAATGATAATGTAACGTCAGATGAGTTAAAACCAGAAGAAAATTATTGTTTCAATGTAATATATTGAAATATCCATCAGATTTTATTGTTAACATTTTGATCACACAATTTAAATTATTTAATATACTTATAAGTGATAAGTATGAATCGCTGTTTTTACAATGCGACTCTCAAAGAAACATTCTGATTTTGCTTGTCAACAATGTTCTGGAGAATGAAAACTTCGTGTTTGAAACATGCAGTGATTGTGGAAGTAGTTTAAAACAAATTGTTGACAAATAAATGTATAGGCATCTTTTGTAATATATTATTGAATAACTATAGAAAAGTTATCGAAGACAAATTCATGGCTAAGAAGAAGAAATCCTTTAGTAAGGACACCCATAAATCGCCAAAGAAAATAAAAATTGATAAATTGAAACCTTAGGAATTGTTAGATAAGTTTTAAGCAAAAGCCTAATTTTTAAGAAAGGTTCCAGCCTACTATTATGAATTGCTATCATGTATTTACCTAGAAACATTGAAACTATATTTATAGGTATTATGGGTTTTAATCTTTTACATGAAACTGTGTTCCGTTACAAATGACAGTTGTCAGCTTAAATTTACGTAAGGAAATGTCTATTGAGGTAATATTGGTACATAAACTGCCCTGCCACTTTTCCCCCCGCATAAAACCGTGTAGTACACAAGCCTAAATACAACAACAATTGAAGGCCTGTTCAAATACATCGATAAGGTTCAATAAGTGAACAATACCAAGGTGACAGTGAGAGCGGGCCGTACACTGCCATGCTGAACGTGGGCCACTTCTGTGACGTCACGGCGGTGTCGTGAATGAGTGGGAATTGTAGTTCCTGGAGTGAGAACTATGGGTGCGCGGGGTTGGCAACAAGTGACCTGCGTTACCCAAGAGTCTGTGGGGTCGCTTTGGCGGCGATTGTTTATGTGCAGTTATGTGAACATGTGTAGATCATGGAGGAAAGAATAAGAGGAGATGCCCTGAGCTCGTCTGAGTGAAGCCAAGCGCTGCAACCGAAGTGGGCGTAACCTTAACTCGTATTCGGTGTTCTGTGACTTGCATAAGGCATTGTGCATGGCTAAACCTTATTTTGGCCCTGGTTTTTATCGCGCTCCGGTTATGCAACTTTGGAAACGTAATAACAGTAGTGATAAGTTATTTAAAAAAAACTCTTCAATTCTAATCTCAGCATGTGTAGGCCTTCCCTATATACCAAAAAAATTAAAATAATTCCACTGCAAATCCCAAATTATCAAACGGCTGTCGGTCAATAATTATGGTAGGCCTACCTAATTAATCAATTTGAGGCTAAACGTCAAGTTTCTACCCCCCCCCCACACACACACACACAAAGAAAATACCGTACGGTACCGAAAAGTACAGGCTATACCGTTTTTTTGTGCAAATATGCGTCCTTTTTTAATTGTTCTGTTTATTAATTTTGAGGTTCGTATTCTTGAATATCAAAATGTGTACGACCAATGAGTGAAAGTGGCTGTGCTCGAAATTAGGCCAAAAAACTGATGAATGCCTCAACACCAATAAGAACATAAAACTCAATTTGGTGTAAATACCGTAATTAGTTCGGCATCATTAATTCCCAAGATGTTCCTTCTTTGGTATAACTCGCATCTTCAGACATCTGTATTCAATTTACTCAGTGTTTCAGCGTATTATTACGTTTTGCCGCGTCTTCCTTACAAAACTAGCCTCGCGAAGGTGCTCTCATATGTATATTTAAATTGGCTTTTAAAACGATAACGCAGCTTATTTGTGCCAAGTACCGTGATGTACAGAGTGTATTCTGCCTATCCAAGAAAATATTTTGACTTGTCATTGCAGTTTTATGTCACTAAAACCCATTACTAGTTGGAGTGGTGTACGGCTTTAAGCATAGGGACAGCCATTTTCTTGCAACCAAAGTGGGCGAGCCGTTTGGCTTCAACAGGCTTGCGCTAGGCAGCGCAGCGAAGGCATCTCCTTCCTTTCTTTCCTCCATGATGTAGATTCAATGCTTCCTAAATAAATGTATTTCTTGATGAGAGACGCTGAAATAGACTATATTCAGTACCATATTTTCCTACAGATACGCGGGTAGCGTAACTCAACATTAAAGGCGACCGTGACAGGACCCAGACGGGTGCTGATAATCAAAATAAGTATTTAAGATATGTACGGTATTTAAAACTGAAGGAAGGCATTGTGAAGCCATTATATCAATTATGACTTTGGACTCCCGTGTGACACTGAGGAAGGTGAAACGTTCCGTGCTTACCCGACAACTGCACACTCTCAAAGAAGAACTGAATAACCAAGAATTAGATGACGATAAAAGGAGAAGAAAAATTAATGTTTCCTTTTCTTAACTTCGAAAGAAGAATGATGATCTACTAACACTGGACGGTGAGATCTTAAGTTTAAAGATAGAAGCTGGTCACGAGGGCTTGAAATATGAATGCCGTGTTGCCGATGATTATCAACGACTGTTCCTCGATGCCGATGTAAGTGTGAATGAAATACTAGCTCTCCAGGCGAAGTCACTGGATGATTCAAGTATCAGTAGTGGAGCCGATATCGCAAGTAGACGGAAATTCTAACTCCCTAAACTAGAACTTCGGAAATTTGACGGTGATGTGTGACAATGGCTCCAATTCTGGGGACAATTCGAAAAGATAGGTAAGGACCCAGTCATTGTACCAGAAGACACGTTCCAATATCTAGTGCAAGCCACGGTTAAAGATTCTCGTGCTAGGGAAGTAGTCGAGAGTTTTCCACTTACCGGAAAAATTATGTTAAAGCTGTTGAAAGCTTGAGAAGTAGATTCGGTAGAGACGATCTGCTAGTAGAAGTGTATGTCAGAGAATTGTTGACTTTAGTTTTGAAGAATGCTTCCTCTGTGAATAAACCTCATTCATTGTGTAGCCTTTATGACAGCCTAGAATCACAAATTAGGTCACTTGAAACGTTAGGTGTCACTTCAGACAAGTTTGCTGCTATGCTATACCCTCTGGTGGAATCATGCTTACCTGAGGAACTGCTGAGGGTGTGGCAAAGAAGCAGTACATTTGTAAGCACTGGTGATGGTAAGAATAGGTTAGAAAATATTATGAATTTTCTGAAACTTGAAGTTGAGTCTGAAGAAAGAATCAGTTTGGTTGCAGCAGGTTCTGGTATTCAGGATAATTTTTACAATAATGCTCAGGCTCGATTGTCAAGTAATAAAGCTGCTACAGCTACTGAATTGTTAACAACCAGTAGGGTAGGTGATAAAAGACAGGTCTGCATTTTTTGTGATGGTATGCAAGATGTCTCAAATTGTTTTAAGGCACATAAGTTCAGCCTGTTAGAGAAACAACGGGTGCTAAAAGAAAAGGGTGGTTGTTTTCGTTGTTTTAAGAAGGGTCATTGCCTTAACAAATGTAAAATTGATGTAAGATGTTTTGTTTGTGGCAAGAATCATAATGTTTTAATGTGTCCTGATGTACCTAGTAACGGAAGGAAAGATTGTAAAGGTAGTTTGGACCACAAACAAAAGGATCAACCAGGAACAGTCTCCCTAAGGAATGCTACCAATCGACAAGTTCTTCTACAGACATTCGTTGTAAATGTTAAAGGTCCTAGATCTTCTATCTCAGCACGAGCTCTGATTGATTCAGGCTCTCAGAGGTCGTATGTTAGGAAAGAAATTATGGAGAAATTAGGTTGCACCCCACTGAGGAATGAAGCTATTAAACACAGTCTATTTGGAGGTTTAAAAACCAATGTTAAAGAAAATGTATGTTGTAAAGTACACAGTTCAAAAAAATTAGGGGAACATGTTTTTGAACGGATGCCGTGCTCCACAAACCAATACCTCACACCCAGGTAAATTACCAACTAAGCCTTTATTCTTTACAGTTGACCTATACAAAAGAATATCGATGGATTCTCGTTCATTTTCAGAACACAAATGGAAATGTCCAAATAGTTGCGAAAACGAAGTGAAAACCGTACTCTAGGGTGGATTTTATCAGCGTTGGGGTGCTTCAGTATGGTGTATGTCCCCCACGAGCATTTATCACAGCTTGGCACCTACGTGGCATGCTCCGTATAAGTCGGCGGAGGTCACATTGCGGTATCAGGTCCCATTCTTCAATGAGAGCCTGTTCGAGGTCTTGGAGCGCCTGTGTTGGAACAGGACGCCCACGAACACTTCTGTCAAGCCTACCCCAAACATACTCGATGGGAATAAGGTCGGGAATCACTGCTGGCCATTCCATGTCTTGAATGTCCAGTTCTCGCAAGACAACTCGGGTGATGCGCGCTACATGAACCCTGGCATTGTCGTGCATTAGTACGAATTCAGGGCCAACACCGAATGCAGCGGCCAACACATGCTGAAGCAGTATCTGCTCGATGTACCCCGCAGCAGTAACATTACCATGGACGACGACAAGATCCGTACGGCCATCAGTACTGATGCCACCCCACACCATCACAGAACCTTGTCCGAATCGGTCGATTTCCTGGACAACATTTGGCATGTACTGCCCACCACGGCGTCTCTATACACGTTGACGTCCATCACGCTGTGTCAGGGGAAATCTGGACTCCTCTGTGAACGACACAGGTCTCCATTGACGAAGTTGTCAGTTGACGTGGATACGGGCAAACAGAAGGTGAGCTGTGAGATGCTGCGTTAAACGGGACACTCGAACAAGACGTCTGGGTCGTAAGGACACTTCTCTTAACCTGTTCCTTACTGTCTGGTCGGACACCGTGACTCCAGTGACCCTCCTGAGGTCTTGTTGCAGTTCTCTGGCAGTTGCTGAACGACGCCGCAACGCACAGATGGTCAGATATCGATCATCATGTGGGGTTGTCATGCGTCAACGGCCTTGTCCAATACTCTTTGTGAACTGGCATGTCCCATTGTAGCGATTCCACAGGCGTTGAATAACTGACGTAGAGACATTGAGATCCACAGTAACACGACGAATAGTCCATCCTTCCTGGATCAATGTGACGGCCTTTGCGAATTGAACCTCGTTAAGGTGTCTCATGCCATGTGCTGGTTTATGTACAACGTGCTCAAATGACCGCAGTAGTCTGTGTACCTCACAACAACACACGGACGCACCGCTATTCACTTTGTTTTGAGGGGTCACCTGACAATTTAATGCATGGCTACGCCTAGAGA
Source organism: Meconema thalassinum (assembly GCA_946902985.2). Classification (NCBI taxonomy): domain Eukaryota; kingdom Metazoa; phylum Arthropoda; class Insecta; order Orthoptera; family Tettigoniidae; genus Meconema; species Meconema thalassinum. The sequence continues at coordinate 231,303,765 of OX336389.2, read as the reverse complement.
TGGAGTATAACTTCGATTTGACATACCCTGAGTAGCTAAGGTCTCAAGGCATGCTGTACGACCATTGGAACCCCATCTACAAAATTAATGTTCACATACCAGACGTTACAAAACATGTTCCCCTAATATTTTTGAACTGTGTAGAATTGCATTGCTTGGAGGGTAAATACAAATGTAATTTTGAAGCGCTGGATCAGTCTATTATATATGATGGTATTCCTTCAGTCGAGGAATGGCCTTGGTTAACAGAGTTTTCAGATATGAATATTTCTTTAACTGATGTAGGAGGTAAGGATAGACCTGTGGACTTCCTAATAGGGGCAGATGTAGCAGGTAAAGTAATGTCAGGGAGACTCAAAATGTTAGACTCAGGTCTAGTGGCCATAGAAACAAAATTAAGCTGGGCTATGATGGGTCAAGTTCCATGCCAGTCTGTGAACAATTTAGCAGTAGAGGTTACTTCACTACTCATTCATGATGTCGGTGATCTTTGGAAATTGGAAACTATTGGTACCTTGGACTCGGCCATACAGAAGTCCAAAGTGGAGAGAGAACGTGACATCCAAACCAGTTTTCAAACGTGCATTAAGAAAACTGATGATGGGCACTATGAGGTACCACTGCTTTGGAAGGAGGGCCATTTACCTCTTCCAAATAACCGATATTTGGCATTGAAGAGACTTGAGTCCACGACTAGAAACCTTCATGGCACAAATTCTCAATAAATTACGCAACATGTCTACATTTGGCCATGGCTCATTATATCATTACTTAAAATCGGAATGTAGAACACTATCTGTACATTTCCTATTCATAAATATACATCATTAATCCTCAATAATTCCATAACAATGTGGCAAAAACTTCACATCATAAACTATGTGAAAAAATACTTCACGTTATAAACTATGTGGCAAAACTTCACATCATAAACTTGTGCAATAAGGAATGCATAGATCAAAATATATAACTTCATTTGAATAACATCGAAAACCTCATATAAAATACTAATACGCTTATCATACAACACATCCATCGTCCAGTTATTGTGTAGCAATAATTTATTTCAATGGTCAATGGAAATCTTCTAGCATCCTTCCTCGAACTAATACAACATCGGATCGTTCAAATTATTACAACTGAATGGCATACGAATCCTCTAAATCTCACGCAGATCGTTATTAAGCATGCTATTATTTAAATACTTCAATAGAATTAATTAATTAAATTGTTAACTAATTATCCAGTTATAATCCATTAATAATTAAGAATGGTAATAGTAATATTCAAACACCCAATCATAATGCTTCCGCTTAAATATCATTGCATTATCAAATATGCTTAAATAAATCCCAATTCATCCCTAAAATCCTTGGAATAGCCATGTTTGCAAATGGTTTAAATGATCCTCAAAATGTATCAAAATGAAATTATTATTAATATTATTATTACCGTATTATTATTATTATTATTACAGTGCAACATATCGTACAAACATAGTCATGGCTTCAAAACAAAATCTAACATTTATTCATTAGAATCCCTCCTATAACAAGTAGAATGTGTGTAATTATCATGGTATCTCGCCCCATAGCAGTTCAATTACGCAGAATGTCAACAAAAAAATACCATCATGTGCTCGGCTGTAGATCAAAACTCGTTGTGGGAACATATGTGAAAATGTAAGTTGGCGTTCCATTTAACATAAGATGTCTTCAGAATGTACGATCTTCGCTCTTCGTCGGCTTCTTCCAATTCTTCGTGACGGTCCATAGATTCTCATGATGCCGTGTTGAAGGACTGTCATTAATTTGCGAGGATCAACGCGGCATTCCCTGGGTATAAGTTCCTTCCGGACCAAAATTCCATTTCTTCATCATGTCTTCTTCAGTATTTAATGTCTCATGTTGCAAGTAATAATATCAAACATCTGTCGTCTCTCCTTAAAAAAAATAGTGCTTGGTTCAAAATGATATAACCCCATTATGGATGCTGGCTTAGCACGTCACTGCTGCTTCAACATGTCGAAAATATACGTAAAAGTTCTTATGGTTTGCTTTGCAGTTCGGCAAGAAATATTTGCAAAGTTTTGGCAATAGTTCAATAGACTGTTAAACCACACTGTACTTGCGTATTTAAATGTCAATGCTGGTATAGTAGTATAGTATCTCCACTGTTAATTGCTTTGAATAAGTGCACTGCTATGCAAAGTTTGAAAGATGCTGTCTGCTCTGTATCGAATCTGTGTAGGCTACTGCTCGTTTGTACCGTTAAATATAGCAGTAACAACTTATAGTATGCTCAGCCCTCAAGAAAATCAGTTTTCACTGCACTGTGTGAGAAGTTTCAATTCATGACACTTTATAAATGTAATATATGCTTCTACTCACCTGCATTAAAATAGCTGAAAGTTTCATTTCCTCAAAATATATGTGTGTTCACGCACTCGCGTCCGATTATGAAGTAATCACTCCGAAACAGTATTGGGAAAACACCAAGTGGACGACGGATTTTATCACCGCGATCGCGCTCAACGTAAAACCGTATCACCGTAAGACCAGGTGAATGCGCGTATCTGACAACGAAAATGTAAAACCAGCATGCGAACGTTAAACTGTCAGAATGCGAATGCCCGAATCACAAAACGAGAATGACCTCTCATCTTCTGGCTCACCTGCCCGAGTGCCTGTCGTTGGGGGAGGGGTTTGGAGTGGCTACGTGTTCTTCTCCCTCTACCGGCAATATGAAAAGATTACAGTATAATCTTGGCTTACAAACCTCTTCTCCTGGCTTCTAAAATCCATACACATGATTCTCCATTGGAGCATAATAATGTGGCTCCTCATAATGCTGTTCCTCGTGCTTTTAACAGTATAATTAATGTTGACACGACCAGCAAAGTTTAATTATCATTGGACAGTCTGACATGCTAGTCAAACCAGCGATATGTTTCTCCACTTCTCGTGACGTAATCAAGCTCACACGCTGAGCGTTGCTGATCATGTTTACCATAGGTTCTCGGAGACGTAACCCATGCGGCTCTAACTATATCACGGCCGCTCTAGCTTAGAGGAACTACTCCAATCGAGTACAATACTTTATTTTATTAGGGTTGGGGTGTTACCTAATTTATTCGTCGTTTTTTTTCGCGCGAGGAATTTGCCGTTTCTAACCCAAATGTATTTCCAGTTATTTTCTCTGGCCTGGTTTTCAGTTTTCCATAGTCATTCTCTGTATAAAGTAAAGCAGTTAGACTTTCGTTAATAAAAACATAGACTTAGTGTTCTCATGAATGAAGAAATGTTGCCATTTTTTCTGAAAAAAAAATCATTCTTTATTGATATTGTGACAGATCATGGATCAGCTCAGACACTCCTCATCTGTTATTATTGTTATTTTATGTTATTTTATATCAAGTAATACACTATTTCACTTATGGTTGTCTGCGTTATTGTTTCATATATTATGTTATTTATAAGTAAAAAGGGATATGCATGTTTTAAATTAGGTAATTTTGTCGGAAAGTGCAAGTTAGGGATTACTAATGAGCAGCCAGGCTATGGACTGATGGGCTTGAGTTCATGATGAAGCAAGCATCACTACGGTGTATAACGTCATTGATTATGTATTCCTTTCACTCAGAGTGGTTATATGGCAAGAAGGATTATTTGAAGACTTGATCCGCTGTAACTTACCAGCTCTCGATGTAGCCTACCTCAACGATGGCAGTAAGTAGCGACACGGACCATGTCGAACTAATGCGACATAGATTGGAAATCTAGTGTGATCTAGATGGCGGTGTACGTACTTCTTAGTCCATGGAATTTCGCATACAATTGGTTATGATTTACGTGTCCTTGGATGATTGTTGTATTCTGTTGAGAGCAATGAAGTACGGTATATCTATGACAGAGGCAAGTTGATTGAGCAAGTGGATTATTTAAAAGAATACGGAAAATATACTGCCAGTTTGCAGGTTACTTGAAATTAAATATCGACGTATTATTCCCTACCAAATAATTGGAAATTACTTACTCCTGCAATTGAGGTAAAAGCACATACAATTACACTCCTATCATAGCCTTGGTTAACTTTACAGAACGAGTGATGTAATGTGTACTTTCCGACTAGTGTTCTTATATTTCAATTTGTCTGAATATAGTTATTTTCTTTTCCTTTCATCGTATTCTGTGGCATTAGTATTGCTATTTTCTTTATTCATTCACATTTTGTTAAAACAAGAAAGGGGTGTATTGCCATAAGCAAGCTTCATTGCCTACACCCTGGGTGAGAGAGATCTCGTGTTCTACATTTTCTGATTTATATGAGTGGCGCCCAAAATAATAACCCAATCACAATACAATCACAGAGTGACACACAACTGTGTGAATTGTTGTTGTTGGTTAAACCATTTAAAGTTATAAACATTACACTTTATAGAGTTAACTTTTACCACTATAGGGAGGATTTTGTTCTTTTCTTGCAAGGGGGGGCTGTATACTTCCTCTACATCAAACATGTTTGGATCTAATTCTAGAGTCTCGCCAATTTTTGGACGACTCCTTCCAGGCATTCGTCTTTCGCGCGTGGCACTTGGCACTTCACATATTTCAGTGTACTTTTACATACCGTTCTCTTCCATTGTGTGCACTTTCTCGTTGAAATCTGATATTATTTTGTCTTGTAGATAATTTTCATCTTTTAGGGTGTTTATTTCTGTTGTAAGTGATTTCAGAAGAGTCGCAATTGACTTAATTTCCTCAATCAACTCAGTATATTTTTGCGCAATAAAGTCGACACTTTTAACACTTTCACTCACTTGGTTTTTCAATTCATTAATCTGTTTCTTTAATTCTAAATGCATACCTCTGATATCCGATGCGAGCGCTGTGTCTTCCATGCTTGCCTAGGTGTTGGCAGCTGCTGCGGTCAATGTTCCATGATAATAAACATATTATTAATAATAATAATAATAATAATAATAATAATAATGTTGTTGGTTTCACGTCCCATTAACTACTGCGGCTTTTAGAGACGCCAGGTTGCCATAATTTTGCCCCGTATGGGATCTTTAACGTGCCAGTACATCTACTGACACGGCTCCCTCGCATTTGCGCACCCTCATATGCCAACTCACTGCACCAGGATTCGATCCTGCAACCAGGGCTGGCATGCGAAACGAAATGAATGGCTGTGGAGACGAAAATATTTGAATTTCACCGTGAGCGCGATATTCGGGAGCAAAATGATAATGATTATCGGCGCGTAATTAAATCAAAGCGAAACTTAATTCGAAGTGAAATAACGTAGCTAAATAGACGCGAAACTTAATAGCATCGTGAAATCGCATTGTGAAATTGAATAAAATTTCGCTTCCGACGCGAAGCAAGATTCGTGACAGAATTTTAATTTCGCTCCCGGCGCGAAATAAATATCGTTGCAGGCTTTCAATATCGCTCCCGGCTCAAATAAATTTCGATACAGCCTTTTAATTTCGCTCCCGGCGTGTAATAAATTTCGTTACAGACTTTTAATTTTGCTCTCGACGCGAAATAAATTTCGCTACAGACTTTTAATTTCACTTCCGGCGCGAACTAAAATTCCTTACTGAGACCTTTATGCATATGTAATCAGCATATAGCCTCATGTTCGCATTTCTAAAACTTCGAACTCAACGGCCAAGACCACACAAATATTTCGCGGCAAGCTTTGAACCGTGAAGAGACGAGCTGCTTCGTGCCTTAATGGAACCTCAGCTGGATATAGGCCATAAAACCATGCCTCAGGAAGACGCGTCCATGAGTTGAACGACACGCATAGTGTGGGAGCGGCAGTTGTCATTTCAGAAGAAGAAGCTGTCCGCGGACGTTAACCCTGGAGCGTTCAAGAACGAAAATGCACGCCAACTGAAGGACAGAGGATATTTAGGATCCGCCCTCTTTTGATGAATCGAATATTAATTATAACACAACGAACCAACCAGAGATAGGGGGTGTATCCACGCCAGCATCAGGCGCGAAATACGCGAACAATGAAATCAATTACGGGGCCAGTTTATAAAATACCCCACGATCGAATTTTGGATTTGACATCTGTTGGGAGACGTTGAAAATGCAAGAAATCGGATAAAGCACGTCCCGCGGTCTACGGCCATTTTTATGGATTTTGATATCTGAAAATCTCCCACTCCTCGCAAGATCTGCTCCAGCCTTTATAAGCTCACCCATGTCGATGTCCTACAGACAGTTATCGCACCGCCATAGTAGCGGTAGTCCACGTTGGTCCACGCGAGGTTAAGACGCGATATTTTACAAGTGTTACAGTCAGTTTGATTCACCATAGTAGCGATAGTCCATGACGGTCTGAGCCAAAGTTAGTGAAAACTTAATAACTATTTTTGAGGCTAACCCAGCGCAATTGAATTTTGAAGCGACTGCCTGCGGTATTAGCGTGCGCCGTAATAGGTGAATGGAACATAATCACAGTACGTTTAATTCATTGTGTGAAGACGTACAACTGCGCAAGTGTGTAGATCCGTATGTAAAGTTTACGGGACGATATACAGTGAAGTGACGAATTCGGTAGTCAGTCAGAAAGAGCCATCCGTGCTATAAATAAGAGTCAGTGGCGTAGGCAGCTACACGGAGAGTCGGGTAAATTAAGTAGCCTGATAACGTAGCTCAGGTAAGCTTAGGTCGAGTCGCGTGAACAGCAGCGCAAATTAAAGTGTTATATTATATTCATGAAACTTAAGGTCATTATTTCATCAGCCCACCCATACATCAGCTGAGAAGAAGGAAGCCGAAACAGCCAAGGACGAATCCCAGGAAAGGATGCAGCAGTCCAGGAACTTCATGGGGGTTATGATGGGCTAAGTCCACGAGAGGGTGTGCCGCCATAATGGCAGTACCAACCATGGGTGTCGGATAAGTACCCACCAAATTATATTCTTATAATTTAGTCTGGGTTGTTCAGAAGTAGCAGGCGGATAGGACTGTACATAATTTGTGTATTTTAATTTTTTAAATATTATTTCTCCTTTTTGTTTTGTCAGTTAGGGTTTGCGTGGTCATCATGTTATTTTTGTAGATATTTTGTTGCGGAGAGTACAGCGATGATATAATTAAGGGGGACTTCGTGTCGCTGCACGATGGCTTGTAACTGTAAGTATAATCAGATCAGATTGGTAGGAAAACAATTTGTTTTGGATGTTTGGCAAACCAATACTTGTGAATGCCGTATTTGAAGCATATTTTCTTTTGTGGATCGGATCGAGGACCGCCATCTAACGTTAAGTATTTGACAGTAATTTAAATATTGATTTTGCATTTGGACTCTGACAGGAAAGACAGCGACCGTACGCAATATTTTAGGTGTGATGTTGGTAAGTGTTGCTGAGTCTGGGTCGATAGTGTGACTTAAGTGTATGTTGATAGTGGAGGCTTCATTCCCGCAAGTTTCTTCGATGATATAAAAAATGTGGATGGTCATATCCCACAGTAAGTTATGTTGGTGGAAATTGTACCCACTGGAGTATTTATTGACCTTATGCTGGGGACGTCATTAGTGATGCCTTGGATGCTGCGCGTCAAAATTTGTGTCAGGGGGAACCAGTGGTTACCCCGTTTGTTTATGTTTTGCTACGGTACTGCAAGGAGTGGCTTGCAGAAGCTCCCTTGCGAGACAGTTATATTTGCACACCTGACCTAACCCAGTCAGCTGTTGTTATTGTGATGGGGAGACAGGTAGGCCCACCCGCTACGTACGGATCGCTCTGTCTTAGCACATTGGTCTGGCTGTTGACAGCAATTGTAATGTACGAGAGGTTTTGATGATTACGTGAGACTGGTTTTCGAAATATTTTTTTTTTTTTTTTTGCCATGAGTTTATTTTAAGGGTTTGTTGTTTGTTTTTATTTTATTTTGTCGGCTGTACTCCCGACTGTATTTGGTGTGTGTTTTCGCTCCGCAGAGCGAGGTTAATGCATTTTGGATTCCTGTATTTATTATCGGTTTGAGAGTAGTGTTTCACGGGAACCGCGATCCGCCGTTGCCTAGGTGATAGGAATGATGACCCGTGCCTTGTTTTGGTTCACGTGATTTTTCACGTATATTCATTGTAAGGGATCGGAGTAGTTATATTTTGATTGTTGATTCTTTGTTTTGTTTGCGCCAATCCCGCTTGTGCATCGAACAATACCTGACACCGATCAGGACCTTCCGCATGGGCGAAAGGAAATGATCGGAAATACCGGGCTATTTATCCTGTACCATACCATACAATAAAATGAGCACGCAGATAAATTAACTAGATTTTGGGTATCATGGGAATACCGTATTCGAACACCACAGAGACTTATATTTATTAGTGTTATTTTTGTGTGTTTCTGAGCAGTTGGGCAAAGTGATTTGTGTGATAATTGAAGGGCCTGTGTTTTGCCCAGGTCAGTGTTATATTTGTTTCTTTATTTTTCACTTTATTCACTTCAGGGTATTTGATTTTTATTTTTTATTTTTGCTATTTTTGTTTTAGGGGGGTATACTTTTAATTTTTGGTAATTCTGGTTGCTTTATGAATAAATTCTTTTTATTTTAAAATTTACCTCTGGCATACTAATTTCTAGAGTAAGTTCCCGTGATCCTTCATTGAAAATTCCAGAGTGTTTTTGTGTGAGTGCCATCCGGACTGAGCACTGCCTGAGAGTCCATCCTGGAAGACCTATAGAAGGGTACATTACAGACTTTTAATTTCGCTACTGACGCGAAATAAAATTCCCAAACGGTATTTAATTTCGCCTCCCCCCTTCCCCTCCCTCCCTCTCCCTCCCCTCCCTCTCCCTCCCCCTCCCCCTCCCTCTCCCTCCCCCCTCCTCCTCCCAACGTGAATTTAAAATGAATGAAACATTTCATTTCGTTGTTGAAATTAAAATATATTCCTTTCGAGAGTTAAATTATGTTCGGTACGATGTTCAAAGTCCCGACGTTGGCAACAGTATTAGCGTAGACCACCTGCACAATCTGCTAGGCCGCAACAGCAACGTGAATCATTGAATGGTCATCACTGCAGTGTAGGAGGAATTCAGTGTTGTGGCATCAACATCACCATCGTCGTCTACTGCACCTCGGGACCGGCCCTCCCTGACGTTCATAATGCAGTACTGCTGGGGCAACACGTACAGTACCTCTACTTGTTCCATAGCGAACAAGAAGACGAATGTGCTGTGCGGACAGACGTTCAAGATGAGTGAAGAATTCCCATCACAATGCAGTCAGTTGTAACTGTTCAGTCGGTGAACACTAATTTGCCCAATAACTGGGTGGGGTACAATGGATATAATATGTAAATAACACTCATGGAATACATTACATGTATTAGTTTATGATCACTATTACAATAGGGCAATGATCATAAACTAATACATATTCCAGGAATATTACTTACTTAGTAGGCTACAGTGAGTCCGGGAATGTTCTCCGCAGCGCCTACATGCGTCTGCGAGAGCTAGCTACAGAAGTTACGTTGGCAGCACGGCTGCCGCTTGCATCATATTAGCCTTTCACGAAATGATTGCCGGCGGTCGAGATGGGAACTATTCTTTGTTTACTTGTGTCACACGTAAGCCTGCTTCGTTGACAGGTATAGTTGCTCGAGTAGGATATGACTCAGCTCAAGTAGCCTCTGTCATCGTTTAACTGTCCGTGGTGACATGAGCTCCTATGACGCGCAATGCTGCTTGACTTATGTGCAGAATGCATTCTGTCATCTATGTGTTGCCTAATAACAAGCAAACAGTATACTTTGTACTCACCACACCCATTCATAACAGATGCTGGAAGTGCTGATGACGCATACGCTCGCTAATTGCAATACACACTGACGATTTCGACAAGCTACAGCCCACACGTGTGGGATTCACCCTGTCCACTGCCGGCTGGATCACACCCCTCCTGGTTGCTTTAAACTGCCTGCCCATTCGACACTCACAGGCGTACAAGATATATGCATTAATTCACCGCTAGGTGCAGCACCAACGCACTGGGATTGCCGCGGCTTTTTAAAGAAGGAAAGGCACCTCCTTTTTACGTGGAATCCGAACCACAGGACATGGCATTTCACTTCAAAAATCTCACATGCATTGACCGGGAATCGAACCCGGACCGCCGTGGTGAGAGGCATACAGCTAGACCGCTGAGCCACCACGCCCACGCTTTTTAAAGAGGAAGATACCTGAAACGAAGGATTGTTATGTTTGGAGGCTTAATATCGAGATTGACGGACGTGAAAAGATTACACTAAGTTAGTTCTTTTGTTATTCAATCATCTAAAAGTATTCGGACACATAATTACGGGCAAATTTTCAGTATAAAGGAAAGCAAAAATACATGTGGTGGAAGCGATTGTTTTTAAGGGGCGAAATGTCAATCTCATTTTCCCGTAATTATACAGATGATAACAAGAAGTTCCGTGAAGAACTATACAGCCTACTTTTCATGCCAATTATTATTCTACAGAATATATGAATCTATCTAGAATAATGACGAAATTAAGTTGGTAATATCGAAATATCTAATTAGTTCAAAATATACCTGGTATAATGTAGCCTAATAGAGCACTAAAGTTGGCAGCCCTGGTAACTGAATATATTCTTAGTTCCATCTCTTAAGGTACAGAATACAAAATTTGGTTGAAGTCCAATGGACGTTACATGCAGTTAGACACTGGATCTATCAGCACGCGTAAAAGCATGTTGCCAACAATATCATGCGTGTGCTGGTCAGAAATAATCTGAAATATTATGATATCTTTTTGTGCCAATTTTGGATGAAATCCATTTGTTAGTATAGAAGTTACATGTATTTTAAAATTGGACATATCAGCAGGCATAGAATCATGTTGGCAGCACTGCCTTGTATTAATTACTCCAAATTAATCTAGAATGTCAGGTGCTATACGTGTGCAAAGTATAGAGCTGTTGGCTTGCATACTTTCTGATATATTGATATTAGGGCAAAAAAATATAGACAGCATTTATTAACAGTTGGTGGCCCTGATTGCTCTTAACAATACTTATAGTCATATCTGTTATGGTACACAGAGCACATACGAAATTTGGTTGAAATCCAACTGATAGTATAGAAGTTACATGTATTTAAAAATTGGTTCTATCAGCAGGCTTATAATCATGTTGGTAGAACTCACGTATATAAGTTACTCCAAATTAATTTAAAATGTCAGAATATACGTGTGCATAGTTTAAAGCTGTTGGCTTGCATACATTCTGATATATTGGTATTTGGATTTAAAAAATAGAGAGAGCAATTATTAACAGTTGGCAGCCCTGGTGGCTCTTAAGAATACGCTCAGTCATATCTGTTTATGTACAGATATTACATACAAAATTTGGTTGAAATCCAATTGATAGTGTAGAAGTTATATGCATTTAAACATTGAACCTATCAGAAGGCTTAAAATTATTTTGGCAACACTGTCATGGTTGGCCTCCTGGAAATTAAACTGAAATAGTCCTACCTACATGTGTGCCAATTTTGGAATAGCTCCCATGCATACCTTGCAAGATATCCAACATGGAGCCCAAATTTCTAGTGCGTTTTTTCAGCAGTTGGTAGCACTGGCATCATTTTCAAATATGGACGTGAGATATTCCGGTGCACATCTTTACTCTTACTAAATTTGGTTTTGATTGCTGCAGCCGTTTAGGAGTTGATAGGGGGGGGGACACACACACAGGCAGCCAGACAGACAGACAGACAGACAGACATTTTCCCGGATCGATCTCATAAGTCTACTTTTTCCTCATTTTTGCAAAATGTGAAAAGTAGGCTATTAAAAATACAACTACTTCTAACTGAGTTAAATCTAACTTATATACTTGGCGAGATGAAAAGAAAAGAATAAGGACAATAAAAGACAGGGAAAAGAAATGCCTCCGGCCCCCGAAAAATGGGATGTTGATTTATTTAGGGGCTTTGCGACATCGTGGTCATGTCGCCCCATGTACTTGGGTGCGAGTTGAATTTGTCTGATAACCCGTCTTATTGTGATGGCTGTATTATACATTTTTACAGACTTTTTGGATAGATTGTTCATTTATTTACTTATTTATTTACTTACAAATTTATTTATTTAATTATTATTTGCTTATTTATGTATTTAATTATTTATTTTCTTGTTTATTTGTTTACTTATTTACTTACTTATTTACTTATTTATTCACTTATATATTTATTTACTCAATTAAGTTACTTGGATATGTATTTATTTAATTATTTATTTAATTGTTTATTTTCTTATTTATTTGTTTACTTATTTATTTGCTTATTTATTCACTTTTTTATTTACTTATTTACTTACATACTTATTTACTTATTTATTCTTTTACTTATTTATTTACTTACATATTTGTAACAAACGTTTGGTGGTTTTCAGTCGGTCAACACGAATGTACCCAAAAAGAGCTGGGTTATGCCCTAATCCTGAAATAAATTACATGAGATTAATAAATTTAATGTAATTTATTTCAGGATTGGGGCATAGCCCAGCTCTTTTTTGGGTACATTCGTGTTGACCGACTGAAAAGCACCAAACGTTTGTTTACTTAGGCAACACTGAAAAATGGCTTCAAACCCCACAATGTTACATATTTATTTACTTATTTATGTATTTATTTATTTACTTACATGTTTATGTACTTACTTATTTACTTATATATTTATTGAGTCACGCTATTACTCACTTTATCATTCATTCATTTATGTATTTTTTATTTTTCTATTTATTTGCTTCCTCTTCGTCACCTTCTCTGGAAATTGCACGTAACCACATCCCACGCAGTGAATTGTCCAATGGTATCTCATGAAATTAGATTCCCCGGTATTCTAACTTGCCCTGTTCTGATTTACAAAAGGGCACGTAGCTTTACAGCATTATAAAATCGTTCAGAATAAATTCCAAACACAACTTCGCCATTAACATCAATACAAAACTTATGTCTGCCACTGTCACTTGGTGCAGCTGCCTAGCGCCTTTATTTGGAAACGAGGTTTTACGCTGAAACCAATGCTGTAATAGTTGAATGGGCAGGCAGTTTAAAGCAGCCAGGAGGGGTGCGATCCAGCCGGCAGTGACCCTGTCAAAGACACCATGCTACCAACTAAACCGATGAGGAAACCACTCAGAGCTGCACGTAACCACTGCGGAGATCATTCACGGGCGCCCTGTATATACAGTACATTGTACCCCGCCCAGTTATTGGGCAAGTTAGTGTTGACCGCGAAAAGACTTACAAATAACAATAAATCGTCTGTGATGGTACCAGGGGCATATAATATTATAGAGTTCTGTTTCGGAGGGGGGGGTTGCTCGAACAACGGGAGTGGGTGATCATTCCTGTCACTTTTACATTCTTTTTTCTTTCACTTCCGGAAATTTCGGGAGTGGAGGGGAGGGAGGTTGACCCCCCCCCCCCCTCCCAGCACCCCTCCCCTATGTACACCACTGGATAGAAATATTGCCGGTGAAATGCATGACTCAAGGAAATGTTCCCTGCTCCCTCGAAATATCGGAGAAGCTTGGCATTCCTTAGTAGTTCCTTCTTACCCTCAGCGCATTTATACTGACCGTGGCACGAAATCAAAACCTTGTGCCACGTATTTCGTTTCATACTGCATTTAGTTTCGCGTCGCTTTTCACTACGTTATTGTGCTTTGAATTAAGTTTTGCTTCGATTTTAATTTTAACTAGTGGATCCATGCGAGAACGCTCGCATGTATAAACCACCAGCCCAGCTTCATGTTATGTGGGATTGACGCGACACAGTTCTGGGAGGGGTTATCGTCTAGTTTATTTGTTTAAACATACTTTATAAACATAATATACCGGTATATATCCGTTGATCTTTCAGGTTCGGTGATCCAAGAATTTTCCTGCACCATTGAGACAATTTGGAAGAGTTTGGCACAAACCGCACCTTCTAACTCCCTCTGGATTAAGAGTTTGCGGTTTGTGAAACATACACCTTAGCATTTAATATACAGTATATACAAACTGGAGCTGTTTGGTTTCTACCAAGATGCCTTAAGACGCAGCATACACCTCAATCCCTTTTAGGACATTTCATTAGCATACATTTTGTAACGATTTTTAAAATAATTATATGAAGAAAATGAAACATCCAAGATTTGCTTACACAACTGCAATTATTTCGCAACAGTCTCGAGCTGGTATATTTCGCAGGCACTCCTGCTCCCAGCTAATTGGTTTCCAAAATTCTTTAGACTGCATTAGTTTCCTTGAGAAGGAATTGACATTAATACCCTGGGAGAAGATTGACATTTCTAAACTGTTGTGAAGTGCACACTTGCCTGAAATAATAGGTTCCTAGAAACCCCTTAAGCCCCATTAGTGAATTTAGTTCCTAACCTGGGAACATTTCGTCGTAGCATTTCTGAAAACCTCATTTCTGAGTAAACGCTAGCGATTTGGGTCATGGTGCCACTTGTGGTGCCAACATTTCGCATGGACTCTGTCGTTGTCATGCAGGTCTGTATCCCCATGTTATGTTGGCACAACCTGTATCTGAAAGTAAAGGATGTAAACGAAAGATTCAAGAAGAGTATAAAGGAAGGACTAATGAAAACCCCTAGTAGTGGGGTAGTGGGGGAGCTGCTTACCTTTTTATTGAGCCACCCTCGTATCGGCCCCGAACTTGATATCTCGCTAACCAAACATGGGATTAGAACATACAGGGTGTCCTAGCACTGCTAGTAATGCCCCCTACTTTCCTATAGCCTCTTTATTTAATGAAAATACAAAAACTAAAAGATTATTCGCGAGTAGTGGGGTAGTGTTGGTTTCCTGAAGTCGCGCTCGTGCTTGAATATGTATGCCTATGTTGGGAAAGGGTTAGGTGGTGGGGGAGGAGTAGGGTCGAGTGAGGGGTCGTTTAGATGGTATTTTTTCCGCTCTAGATGATGGTGAGGTTATTTTTTAAA
Organism: Meconema thalassinum; assembly: GCA_946902985.2. NCBI lineage: Eukaryota > Metazoa > Arthropoda > Insecta > Orthoptera > Tettigoniidae > Meconema > Meconema thalassinum. The sequence goes on along the minus strand of OX336389.2, from coordinate 231,288,754 downwards.
AATGGATGGAATTGGGAAAGGCCATTTGGGGTAAACATGTTGTTTTTTGACATTTTGGCGATGAATGTTTTTTTATACGCATGCGCACTTGAGGGGTTTTGTAAGAGGGCGGGCTTTTTAAATGATGATTTATAAATGAGTTTTTTAATATGTATTTAAATAAACCAAAAAAAAACTAACAGGTCATTGGCTTTTTACTATCTCGCTAACCAATAATCGGATTTAAACGTATGAGGTGTCGTAGGACTCGTGGTGAACTCTCTTTTTCTATCGAAGGGGTATATTCACATTAAAATAAAAACTACCCTTACCCGGGGGATGAAATAGTAATTTATTTTTGTATGCTTACGAACTTGGCGGTTTTTGTAAAAGAGCGGGCTTTTTAAATGATGATTTATACATGAGTGTTTTTAATATGTATTTAAATAAACCAAAAAAAAAACTAATAGGTCATCGGCTTTTTACTATCTCGCTAACCAATAATCGGATTTAAACATATGAGGTGTCGTAGGACTCGTGGTGAAATCCCCTTTTCTATGGACGGGGTATATTCACTCCAAAATAAAAACTACCCTTACCCGGGGAATGAAATAGTAATTTATTTTTTGTACGCCTGCGCATTTGGTTTTTTTGTAAAAGAGCGGGCTTTTTAAATGATGATTTATAAATGAGTGTTTTTTTTAATACGTATTTAAATAAACCATAAAAACTAATAGGTCATCGGCTTTTGACTATTTCGCTAACCAATAATCGGATTTAAACGTATGAGGTGTCGTAGGACTCGTGGTGAACTCTCTTTTTCTATCGAAGGGGTATATCCACTCTAAAATAAAAACTACCCTTACCCGGGGGTTGAAATAGTAATATTTTTTGTATGTGCGCGCACGGACGGCTTTTGTCAAAAGGACTTAACTATACGTTAGTTAATATTTTCTGAACCCCTCATGGGATTTTGCCATAGGCAGTATTATAGCCCTGGGGGGGTAACGCCCCGTTTTTGAATGTAGGATTTATTTTTGTCGAAAGGGCCTAACGACACTTTTGTTCATATCTCGCGAACCAATCATGCTAGGGACTTGTATGAGGGGTCCTAGCACTTGGGGCAACATTCCCTGTTTGGGGGTGAAACTACCCCCCAAAATTGAAAAATCCATATCTCGGAAACGAAGAAGCCTAAAATTAGGTGTGATAGCTTAAAAAATAGGGGATGATATGGGCTTTTACCTCGATGGATCATTTCACCCCTAAAACAGTAAATAGTCATGTTATGGGGAAAAAACGTGTTAAACACTTAAAAATGATAAATGAACCTAAAATATTTTGTTTTTGATGAAAAATAGCAGGGGGGTGAAACTACCCCCCAAAATTGAAAAATCCCTATCTTGGAAATGAAGAAGCCTAAAATTAGGTGTGATAGCTTAAAAAATAGGGTATGATATGGGCTTTTACCTCGATGGATCATTTCACCCCTAAAACAGTAAATAGTCATGTTATGGGGAAAAAACGTGTTAAACACCTAAAAATGATAAATGAACCTAAGATCTTTTGTTTTTGATGAAAAATAGCAGAGGGGTGAAACTACCCCCCAAAATTGAAAAATCCATATCTTGGAAACGAAGAAGCCTAAAATTAGGTGTGATAGCTTAAAAAATAGGGGATGATATGGGCTTTTACCTCGATTGATCATTTCACCCCTAAAACAGTAAATAGTCATGTTATGGGGAAAAAACGTGTTAAACACCTAAAAATGATAAATGAACCTAAGATCTTTTGTTTTTGATGAAAAATAGCAGAGGGGTGAAACTACCCCCCAAAATTGAAAAATCCATATCTTGGAAACGAAGAAGCCTAAAATTAGGTGTGATAGCTTAAAAAATAGGGGATGATATGGGCTTTTACCTCGATTGATCATTTCACCCCTAAAACAGTAAATAGTCATGTTATGGGGAAAAAACTTGTTAAACACCTAAAAATGATAAATGAACCTAAAATATTTTGTTTTTGATGAAAAATAGCAGGGGGGTGAAACTACCCCCCAAAATTGAAAAATCCCTATCTTGGAAATGAAGATGCCTAAAATTAGGTGTGATAGCTTAAAAAATAGGGTATGATATGGGCTTTTACCTCGATGGATCACTTCACCCCTAAAACAGTAAATAGTCATGTTATGGGGAAAAAACGTGTTAAACACCTAAAATGATAAATGAACCTAAGATCTTTTGTTTTTTATGAAAAATAGCAGGGGGTGAAACTACCCCCCAAAATTGAAAAATCCCTATCTTGGAAATGAAGAAGCCTAAAATTAGGTGTGATAGCTTAAAAAATAGGGGATGATTAGGGCTTTTACCTCGATGGATCATTTCACCCCTAAAACAGTAAATAGTCATGTTATAGGGGAAAAACGTGTTAAACACCTAAAAATGATAAATGAACCTAAGATCTTTTGTTTTTGATGAAAAATAGCAGGGGGGTGAAACTACCCCTCCAAAATTGAAAAATCCCTATCTAGGAAACGAAGAATCCTAAAATTAGGTGTGATAGCTTAAAAAATAGGGGATGATATGGGCTTTTACCTCGATTGATCATTTCACCCCTCAAACAGTAAATAGTTATGTTATGTGGGAAAAATGTGTTATACACCTAAAAGCATAAGCATCTTTGTGAAACCATGCTTTAATGGACATGTGTATGGAGGATGATGGTTGTTATTATTATTATTAGGTAATTATGGATTAATGTGCGGATAGATAACTAACCTGTGGGGAGCGTGATGGCGCAGGTGCTTAGCTGCTCGTCTTTACTCGGGCAGGTGGGGTTCAAATCCCGGTGACGGCGGGGGTTGGAATTTTCACATGAAAAAAATCACGTGGCGTCAGGAAGGGCATTCGGCCTTAAATCCCCGGCCAAAACCAAAATGAGCCTGGTTGGCTCCGGCGACTCAAAATAATTGGGAAAAGCCGAAGAAAGAAAAAAATGATAACTCACCAGTAATAGTAAACATTGGTTTGAGGTGTTGCAGAAGTCAGGATGGCCAACCCTTTACCCTGGTTCACGAATGGACCCCAAAAAGTTTTACCTGTCAAGACTCAGTCTACCCTGTTGCAGCCTTGTGAAAAAAAATCGAACCGGGGCCTCTGTAGTGACAGTGGAGCTATATTCATGATGATTTTTAAACAAACATAGGCTTGCCTACTACCGCTGTGTTGAATCTGCACAGAGACTCTGGCTTTGGTTTGCGTAGTGTGCCTTGCTGATAACAGCACAGCGACCTTGTCAGTAAGTTTCATATTACTCATTTGCTTGATAGCGGACATGCTATGCACATGACTAGATCTTTGTTAGGTTTGACAAAGGCTTAGTAAAGCTTATGGCAACCTTGAAATGAATGTCATGGTATAGTCGGGGTTGGAAGCCAAGACCTTAGGGTTGACAACCAAGTAGGTTAACCACTACACGGTGATATGGTGAAATAATAATGTAACAGAACATATAGAAACGTTTTCTATAGTTTAACGAATTGGCATACCATGAGAGGTGTAGGTAATGGAAATTGAATCCTTAGCTGATGATTATACTACTTTCCATGCCCACGTATAAGCTATCATGTTAGAAAAAGAATGGTATGGCTTGTTTTAAACGGAGAATAATCATTGTGTTTACTGTGAAACACAAATCTGAATTTAAAATAATTAATTTAAAATTAACTAATTTAAAATTAGTTTAGTACGCTGAAGTTAAAATGAATAATGATCACGTTACCGACAGCCAGTTTCAAAGCCATGAGAACTAAGTGAACAAAGTATAAAATTCATGAGCCAGTGAGGAATTCAACATGCTGTCCTTTGGACAAGAGAGAAGCGTTCTACAGCGACCCTCAATGGTTTGGGACATTGTAAAGATGAAAATTAAATCTAAGCTACTATACGCTTATATACTAGAATAAGAAATGGAAAACAATTGGTCAAATAAAGGACAGAAGGAATAAAAAATGGCCCTCAACCCTCAAGCATAAGGATTGAGGGAGTTGGAAGGAAGGAGAGCCATGAAAGGCAGATAAAAAGTATACTAGGAGTGGCTTTGCCCCAGAGGTAATGGATAAAGAGGAGGAAAACTGGACTCAGCTCAGAAATCCCTTGGGGTTGCCAACTTCCAAACTGATCAGCCCTTGAGGGTGTAGCCATAGGCAGAGTGCATCGCAAGTCGTGGGGCTAAATACACCCTACCTTCTTGAGGGGGCTTGGGCAAAAGACAGGAAATAACATGAAAATAAAAAAGCAAGGCTGCCTCCTCAGGATATCAGAAAAAATAAATAAACCAGGGCCAATGAAGTTTCAAAAGGAAGAGACTCCCTAGGGCTCGGATACTCTAATCATGTTGGGGTCGGTAGAGAACAAGAGTTGAGCAAGTGTGGTCGACAGGAAATAAGAGAGTGAGGAGCCTAGCACAAGTTAGTGGAAGCAATGACGGTCTCAGCTGGGACTCCGTGATCGTCAACCTACATGACACTAGATATGACGCCCAGGGGTGGAATTAAAGACCTCTTTTTGTTTTTTATCACTGGCTTTTAAGAACGCTAACACATGGCATGCCTTATAATGCAATACTGGTCCTAGGGTATGCAAAAATTGTATTAGAAACTCAGCTAATAATAGAGTGCTTGCCCATGATTTACCTTAAATTTTCCTAAAATCCACTACATTTTCCGCAAATTGACCAAATGACACAACATTCCAGCAAAATTCAACAAATGACTACCAGATTTATTGAAATTCCATTGATTTACCTAAGCATGGTTTAAACTACCTCAAATTCATATAAAATTAGACGAATATAGATGAAAATTCACTAAAATTTACCGAATTTAGCCAAGTGGTGTACAAACCATGAAATTTATCCAATTTTTATTAAAATTGACTACATGTACTCGAAAATTCCATAATATTCCCTTTACATGTATGCTTTTTGTTGTTGTTGTTGTTGTCTCGTTTACCACACTCCCTGTAGACAATCACCTCAACATGACTTTCTCCTAGACTAGGAGCTTCACATTCGACATGATAGCTGAGTTTCATTTCCCATAAACTTGTCTCTGAGGTGGGTGTCAGGAAAAGGCATTCAGCTGTAAAAACCACACCCTCACGTAGACTTTCATAACCTCTTACGTTGAGGTTCCTTACACTAACGACATTAAATGATTGAACGGTTTCCTTTTCACAATTCCTGTCTATACTTTCCTCTTTAAGGTTGCAAGATGTTTGCAAGATTCCTAAAATGCAATTAAATGTAATAAATACCTTAAGATGGTTTCATTTGTTTAATGATATGGTGTTGATGATGGATATATACGTTAAGACTAATTTTTGTTAGGTCTTGACTGGCCTTGCAATTAGAAATTGACAAACCAAACATGGGTTATCTACCAGGGGAACACTTTGACCACTATATTGGTTATTTACCAGTAAGTACAGTTCTAGTAATGAGACAGAAATCCAACACAAACAATGAGCGCGCAATGCGGCGGAGATTGGTACCACGATGTACTGTCGGTTATGTAGCTATGTGGAATGCACATCATATATGGTTTACTTGAAGGTTTGGAGATTCCATTAAAGATATTTCTACAATAAACCATTTTCAAATAGTCATTCGTTGGTGTGAAAATATTTATTATATGGTATTTTATGAAAACAATTATGATTTATAAAAAAATTTATATGTTTATTGTATTCTTATTTAATGTAAGCACTGGAGGCACTATCGACCAAAATACAGCACTATCTGGAATGTATATTGCATACTTGAAGGTTTCGTGATCCCATTAAAGGTATTCCTACAATAAATGATTTTTAAGTTCTCGTTTTATGACATGATTATTTAATATATGCTATTTGCTAATAGGATTTGACACTGGAATTATTTTACAAGTAGTTATTTTAATGACCAACAGAGTTTAATGTTAACAAGGCACAGCTCTATTTGAAATTTTGAATAACATGTTGCATGTTATACATTATATGCAACTACTGTAAGGCTTGTGATTTATTTAATGCCTTTAACCCTATATTAAACACGCAGTTTGCAATACTGATAACTGCAATGTTACTGAAAAAAAAATTGAAACAAAACAAAAATCAGCATTGAAAAACCAAAAAGTGGTTGAGCATATATATAGTGGGGAAAAGAAAAGTTTTGTAAACACTAATGTCCAACAATATTAATTAAATCAGTAACTGTCAGGGTGGCCGAGTGGTTAAGGCGTTTGACTTAAGATCAAATTTCCAAATATATAAGGAAGCAAGGGTTCGAATCCCTTCCCTGACATAACTATTGCTTGAGCATGCAAGAAAACAAGAAATGTACACAAACTATGTTTATCAATTTAATCATTTTTTTTTACAAGAGATAGACACACAGAATACAGGTCTTTTGGTTTATCAGTTCTTTTAAACATAACACTTGTTGAAAATTATTTTTTAGGGGATGGGGGGTGTTGCTACGTTGACCCATTACACAATAATAGCAGCTTTACGAAGTTCATTTTCTATATTTAATAGCTCTTTCTCATAACCAATATGACCAAGCTGTTTACAGGCATGCAAGAGCTGTAGACGTTCGACTAATATATTAGGATCGTTCCATTTACTATTTTTTATGAATGGTTTCAGAATCTCGGGAAGCAGTTCATCATTATCACCATCATTATGATTATCATCCTCATTATTATAATCATTTTCATAATGATGATCATTATCATCGTTATCATTACCATCATAATTTCCACTTTTGTCCACAGACTGTTCAATGGATTGAGTTGCCTTTGATAGTGTTGAAAGCTTCTTTTTAGATGTGCTAGAATGCTTTAACATTGTTATGTTATTATTACCACTATTACCTTTCCCCACTAACTTTTTGATGGGGTATATTGTCTCTGATAGGGTTGAGGGCTTTTGAGATGTGGGTGCATGTCTGAACATGGGTTTCACAGGAGGTGTCGAAGGTTTCTCATTAAACAACTCGCTAACAGTATGAGTGCGTTGTAGTGTATTAAACTTGAGGTTAATATTATCTTGAGCAGTACTATTTTTCTCTTGGACTTGGTTTCTTGCTTTGGTTTGGGTTTTCCTTACATTTAGACTAGCGTGATTATTAAGTTTACATTCATGATTGTTTGAAGAAAGTACGTCGAATTCTTTTGTTTTAAGCATTCCTCGACACTGTTTCGATCGTTGCTTTGAACAGCGCCAAATAATAGTTCCATTTTTATTGCTTCGTTTCACAATATATGAATATCCTTTATAGTATGCATAAGGCTTACCATACCTAGTCACTGATACTTCCATATCAACTGTCAAGCACAAACTAATCTCTAGTAAAGACAACTCGGTAATAACAACAATAGTTTAATGTGGGAGCATATATACATGCAAAAAGTGGGAGCAAAGGTGGGGGGTAAAAAGTGGGAGCAAAAGTGGTAGCAAATGTGGGAGAAAAAAATAACTGTGAGCAAAAAGTGGGAGCAAATATGGGATCAAATGTGGGAGCAAAGCAAATATAAAAAGTGGGAGCAAATATGCTAAGAAATATGTCAACAAATATACCAGCAAAAGTAAATACACAAGTCAAGATAGATTAAAGTGCAAAGAAAATATGGAAGCAAATATGAGAGCAAAAATTGTGTTTTTCTAAAACAACTAGACATAACAAACTTAGTCATAACCTAACCTAACCTAACCCAACCTAACCAAACCTAACCTCACCTAACCTAACCTAACCTCACCTAACCTCACCTAACCTAACCTCACCTCACCTAACCTCACCTCACCTAACCTAACCTAACCTAACTTTACCTAACCTAACTTGACTGAACTTTACCTAACCTAACCCATCATAACTTCACCTAACCTAACTTTACCTAATCTAACTTCACCTAACCTAACGTTCAACTCTCAGATCAAAATTAAATTCTAGGCATAGTTGAGTTGGAACCCAAGACTTCAGGGATAACACACAAGTATACTAGCCACTACACCGCAAAATGGGCAAATTATCATGCAACACAACATAAAGTAAAAGTTTCCTGTAGTGTAACTCATTGGCTGTCAACCATAGTTTGGGAATTCAAACCCAAGACCTCAAGACTTTTGTTTTGAACATTATCAGAAATATTATTCCATTTACATTTTGCTGCTGCTTATAGTTATAAGAGTTGGCATTAATATGGGAAGCAAAAAAAAAGTGGGATCAAATGTGGGAGCCAATATGGGAGCAAATATAGGAGCCAAGATGGGGGCAAAAGTGGGAGCAAATGTGGGAGCCAATATGGGAGTCAATATGGAGGCAAATATGGGAGCAAATGTGTGAACTAATCATCTCACCTCGGATATCGCCAGTGAGTACTCATATCCACCGCAAGGTAGCGGAAACATACTTTGTGTGTTGTATGTATCTATCTTACAAAGTTTGACTGCATGCAAAACGTCCTTGTATAAGCTGTGCATATAATTTTCATATACAATTAAGACCAAGTGTTCAGTACTAACATGTATAGCCTTGTCTAGGGTATATAGAGGATCGTTAGCAAGAAAGACTGACTAACCCAGGAGTGTAAAGCCTTGCCATATGCAGTAAGCATCTGTTGGCAGAAATGGTTCCTAATAATAACGGACTTAATGAATATGAAACGTGTTTTGAGTGTCGTCTTAAATCCTATTTTATACGTTGTGATACGTGTAAGGATTTAAGACGACACAAACGTATTTTGGGGTGTTGTCTTTTGTGTGTCGTCTTAAATCCTTACACGTATCACAACGTATAAAATAGGATTTAAGACGACACTCAAAACACGTTTCATATTCATTAAGTCCGTTATTATTAGGAACCATTTCTGCCAACAGATGCTTACTGCATATGGCAAGGCTTTACACTCCTGGGTTAGTCAGTCTTTCTTGCTAACGATCCTCTATATACCCTAGACAAGGCTATACATGTTAGTACTGAACACTTGGTCTTAATTGTATATGAAAATTATATGCACAGCTTATACAAGGACGTTTTGCATGCAGTCAAACTTTGTAAGATAGATACATACAACACACAAAGTATGTTTCCGCTACCTTGCGGTGGATATGAGTACTCACTGGCGATATCCGAGGTGAGATGATTAGTTCACACATTTGCTCCCATATTTGCCTCCATATTGACTCCCATATTGGCTCCCACATTTGCTCCCACTTTTGCCCCCATCTTGGCTCCTTTATTTGCTCCCATATTGGCTCCCACATTTGATCCCACTTTTTTTTTGCTTCCCATATTAATGCCAACTCTTATAACTATAAGCAGGCAGCAAAATGTAAATGGAATAATATTTCTGATAATGTTCAAAACAAAAGTCTTGAGGTCTTGGGTTTGAATTCCCAAACTATGGTTGACAGCCAATGAGTTACACTACAGGAAACTTTACTTTATGTTGTGTTGCATGATAATTTGCCCATTTTGCGGTTTGTAGTGGCTAGTATACTTGTGTGTTATCCCTGAAGTCTTGGGTTCCAACTCAACTATGCCTAGAATTTAATTTTGATCTGAGAGTTGAACGTTAGGTTAGGTGAAGTTAGATTAGGTAAAGTTATGTTAGGTGAAGTTATGATGGGTTAGGTAGGTAAAGTTCAGTCAAGTTAGGTTAGGTAAAGTTAGGTTAGGTTAGGTTAGGTGAGGTGAGGTTAGGTGAGGTGAGGTTAGGTTAGGTGAGGTTAGGTGAGGTTAGGTTAGGTTAGGTGAGGTAGGTTTGGTTAGGTTGGGTTAGGTTAGGTTAGGTTATGACTAAGTTTGTTATGTCTAGTTGTTTTTAGAAAAACACAATTTTTGCTCTCATATTTGCTTCCATATTTTCTTTGCACTTTAATCTATCTTGACTTGTGTATTTACTTTTGCTGGTATATTTGTTGACATATTTCTTAGCATATTGCTCCCACTTTTTATATTTGCTTTGCTCCCACATTTGATCCCATATTTGCTCCCACTTTTTGCTCACAGTTATTTTTTTTCTCCCACATTTGCTACCACTTTTGCTCCCACTTTTTACCCCCCACCTTTGCTCCCACTTTTTGCATGTATATATGCTCCACATTAAACTATTGTTGTTATTACCGAGTTGTCTTTACTAGAGATTAGTTTGTGCTTGACAGTTGATATGGAAGTATCAGTGACTAGGTATGGTAAGCCTTATGCAATACTATAAAGGATATTCATATATTGTGAAACGAAGCAATAAAAATGGAACTATTATTTGGGCGCTGTTCAAAGCAACGATCGAAACAGTGTCGAGGAATGCTTAAAACCAAAAGAATTCGACGTACTTTCTTCAAACAATCATGAATGTAAACTTAATAATCACGCTAGTCTAAATGTAAGGAAAACCCAAACCAAAGCAAGAAACCAAGTCCAAGAGAAAATAGTACTGCTCAAGATAATATTAACCTCAAGTTTAATACACTACAACGCACTCATACTGTTAGCGAGTTGTTTAATGAGAAACCTTCGACACCTCCTGTGAAACCCATGTTCAGACATGCACCCACATCTCAAAAGCCCTCAACCCTATCAGAGACAATATACCCCATCAAAAAGTTTAGTGGGGAAAGGTAATAGTGGTAATAATAACATAACAATGTTAAAGCATTCTAGCCACATCTAAAAAGAAGCTTTCAACACTATCAAAGGCAACTCCAATCCATTGAACAGTCTGTGGACAAAAGTGGAAATTATGATGGTAATGATAACGATGATAATGATCATCATTATGAAAATGATTATAATAATGAGGATGATAATCATAATGATGGTGATAATGATGAACTGCTTCCCGAGATTCTGAAACCATTCATAAAAAATAGTAAATGGAACGATCCTAATATATTAGTCGAACGTCTACAGCTCTTGCATGCCTGTAAACAGCTTGGTCATATTGGGTTATGAGAAAGAGCTATTAAATATAGAAAATGAACTTCGTAAAGCTGCTATTATTGTGTAATGGGTCAACGTAGCAACACCCCCCATCCCCTAAAAAATAATTTTCAACAAGTGTTATGTTTAAAAGAACTGCTAAACCAAAAGACCTGTATTCTGTGTGTCTATCTCTTGTAAAAAAAAATGATTAAATTGATAAACATAGTTTGTGTACATTTCTTGTTTTCTTGCATGCTCAAGCAATAGTTATGTCAGGGAAGGGATTCGAACCCTTGCTTCCTTATATAATTTGGAAATTTGATCTTAAGTCAAACGCCTTAACCACTCGGCCACCCTGACAGTTACTGATTTAATTAATATTGTTTGGACATTAGTGTTTACAAAACTTTTCTTTTCCCCACTATAAATATGCTCAACCACTTTTTGGTTTTCAATGCTGATTTTTGTTTTGTTTCAATTTTTTTTTCAGTAACATTGCAGTTATCGTATTGCAAACTGCGTGTTTAATATAGGGTTAAAGGCATTAAATAAATCACAAGCCTTACAGTAGTTGCATATAATGTATAACATGCAACATGTTATTCAAAATTTCAAATAGAGCTGTGCCTTGTTAACATTAAACTCTGTTGGTCATTAAAATAACTACTTGTAAAATAATTCCAGTGTCAAATCCTATTAGCAAATAGCATATATTAAATAATCATGTCATAAAACGAGAACTTAAAAATCATTTATTGTAGGAATACCTTTAATGGGATCACGAAACCTTCAAGTATGCAATATACATTCCAGATAGTGCTGTATTTTGGTCGATAGTGCCTCCAGTGCTTACATTAAATAGAATACAATAAACATATAAATTTTTTTATAAATCATAATTGTTTTCATAAAATACCATATAATAAATATTTTCACACCAACGAATGACTATTTGAAAATGGTTTATTGTAGAAATATCTTTAATGGAATCTCCAAACCTTCAAGTAAACCATATAAGATGTGCATTCCACATAGCGACATAACCGACAGTACATCGTGGTACCAATCTCCGCCGCATTGCGCGCTCATTGTTTGTGTTGGATTTCTGTCTCATTACTAGAACTGTACTTACTGGTAAATAACCAATATAGTGGTCAAAGTGTTCCCCTGGTAGATAACCCATGTTTGGTTTGTCAATTTCTAATTGCAAGGCCATGTCAAGACCTAACAAAAATTAGTCCTTAAACGTATATATCCATCATCAACACCATATCATTAAACAAATGAAACCATCTTAAGGGTATTTATTACATTTTATTGCATTTTAGGAATCCTTGCAAACATCTTGCAACCTTAAAGAGGAAAGTATAGACAGGAATTGTGAAAAGGAAACCGTTCAATCATTTAATGTCGTTAGTGTA